>CM053406.1:102098492-102154029 GCA_028644305.1 Xerus rutilus | reverse complement strand
GGGAGGCTGAGACAGGAGAAGTGCGAGTTCAAAGCCAGCCTCAGCAACGGCGAGGCGCTAAGCAACTCAGTGAGACCCTGTCTCTACATAAAACACAAAATAGGGCTGGGGATGTGGCTCAGTGGTTGAGTACCCCTGAGTTCAATCCCTGGTACCTCCCCGCAAAAAGACTTTTGCTCTGCCAAAAAAAAAGAAAAGCAAGAAAAAAAAATCCCTGTTAAGCAGATAGAGAGCATAGCTACAAAATGAAGAAAATATTTATAAACCATATATTCAATAAAGGATTAATTTCTAGAATAAATTAAGTACTCTCAAAACTCAACAGTAAACAAACAAAAATATCCAATTTGAAAATGAGTACCAGATATTAACAATCATTTTGCTGAGGAGGCAAATGAGTGCATATAAAGATGTTTAATATCATTAGCTATTAGGGAAAGGCAAATTTAAACCACAAAAAAATATTAAGATACTTATCATAATTGCTAAAATATAAAATTTTGGCATCAAGGATGCAGAGAAACTGGACTATTCATATATTGTTTGTGGGAATGTAAAATAGTAGTCATTCACCAGGCATGGTGGCACATGCCTGTAATCCCAGCAGCTCAGAAGGCTGAGACAGGAGCATCACGAGTTTGAGGCCAGCCTCAGCAATTTAGCAAGGCCCTAAGCAACTTAATGAGACCCTATCTCAAAATAAAAAATAAAAAGGGCTGAGGATGTAGCTCAGTGGTAAAGCACTCCTAAGTTAAATCTTCAGTACAAAAAGAAAAATAAAGTAGTCATGGGACACGTATTGGCAGGTTTTTTTCCTTCTTCCCTCCATCCTTTCCTCCTTCCCTGTATTGAAGATTGAACCCAGGGGCACTCTACCACTGAGTTACATCCCTGATCCTTCTTATTTTTTGAGACAGGGTTTTACTAACGTGCTCAGACTGGCCTCAAATTTGATACTCCTGCCTCAGCCTCCGAAATAGCTTGGATTACAGGTGTGCACCACCACGCCCAGCTGATTGGCAATTTCTTTAAAAAAAAATCTAAACATACAGATATCATACGATATCAACAATTGTACTCCTGGGCATCCATCCCAGAGAAATAAAGGCTTATATTCACATAATAACCTTACACAAATATTCACAACAGCTTTATCCATAAAAGCCCCAAGTTGGAAACAATTTAGATGTCCTGCAATGAGTGAATGGTTAAGAAAACTGTAGTACATCCCTATTGTGGACTATTAGCAAAAATAATGAACAAATTATTGATAAAGATGATAATCTAGATGGCTCTCTGGAGAATTATGCTGAGTGGGAAATGTCAATCTCAAAAGATTATACAGCTGGGCATGGTGGTGCATGTCTTTAATGTCAGCACTCTGGGAGGCTAAGAAAAGAGGATTGGGAGTTCAAAGCCAGCCTCAGCAATGGTGAGGCGCTAAGCAACTCAGTGAGACCCTGTCTCTACATAAAACACAAAATAGGGCTGGGGAATGTGGCTCAGAGGTTGAGTGCCCCTGAGTTCAATCTCCAGTACCAAAAAAAAAAAAGGATTATATAATGTATGATTCCATTTATATAACATTCTTGATATAATAAAATTAGTGAAATAGAGAACAGGTAAGTGGTTGCCAGAGCTTAAGAGGGTTATGAGAAAGAACCAAGTTCCATCCTGGAAACAGGGCCTAGACCCTTACCAGACACCAAACCTGCCAGTGCCTTGATTTGGACTTCCTAGCCTCTGGAACTGTGAGAAAATATATTTCTGTTGTTTATAAATTACCCAGTTTGGCTATTTTGTTATAGCAGCAGAAATAAACATATGAAGACAGTGAATTCTACCAACTTTTCAAGAGAGAGTTTGTTCCAATCTTATACAAATGCTTCCAAAAAAAAAAAAATTCCCAACTCATTTCTTTTTTAGTTCCGGGGATTGAACTCAGGGGTACTCAACCACTGAGTCACATCCCCAGCGCCTGGCTTCCCAACTCATTTCTATGAGAGCAATGAAACTTGATTCATCAGGCAAATTATAGCCAATCTCCTCTGACAGTCTATACACAAAAATATTAAAATACTAGCAAACCATAAGACATATAAGAAAAAAGTCAATAAATTATGAAGTCAGGCTAATTCTAGGGTTGCAAAAATGGCTTACTATTAGAGTCCTAATCCCTCACATTAATAGATTAGAGGAGTATTTGATATAGGAAAAAAATTCAGTTTTTTTCTACTGTATTCACAACACAAAACATTTCTATGACCCCAAATGTGTTGGGGTTTTTCTTAGTGCATTTTTCATTACTGTGATGAAATACCTCAGGGTGGGTAACTTTATAAAGAAAAGTTTATTTTAGCTTACAGTTCTGGAAGCTCAAGGACATGAGTATTGGCACAAATGCTGGGTTTTTTTGTCCTTTTCATCACTCACTTTATTTTATTGATTTTTAAAATCCTTCACTCACATATAAATGAAGTTGGGGAGGGAGTAAAGATAAATAATTGTGCTCAAAGTATACATTTTAACCCTCTATCAAAAATATTATTCGGAAATATCCCATTCTATGGTATAGAAAATAGATTAAATATTGGGTTTAAATCTGCTATCATTTTTTAATTTCTTCTGTATTAAAATTATATTCCTTTTTCTCTCATTGTCTTTTAGTTTGAGTTTTTAAAAATTTTCAATGATTCTTTTCTCCTCTACTCATTTGTGAGTTGCATCCTCATTTTTTCATTCCTTTAATTATTAGTCTAAAAATTGCTACTGGTATTCTTTTTTTAAAAAATTATTTTTTTAGTTGTTAATGGACCTTTATTTTATTTATGTGTATGTGGTGCTGAGAATCGAACCCAGTGTCTCACACATACCAGGCAAGCGCTCTGCCACTGAGCCACCGCCTCAGCCCGCTACTGGTATTCTTTATCAACTTAATTGTGGCAAAAATCTATGTAAAATAAAACAAATACTATTCTGTAGTTTGATTTTTGACATGTACATATACCTGTTTCTCTACCACCACAATCAACTTACAGAATGTTTTCATCACTCCCAAAAGGTCCCTCGTGCCTCTTTATAATTGATGTTCCTCTTCCCTTCTAGGCAACCAACAATTTGCTGTTTGTCATTACAGATTAATTTGCATTTTCAAGAATTTCATATAAATAGAATCATACATTTTGTTAGCTATTCTTGACTAATCAATGGCTAATATTAATCTTTTAATGTTACCCTTAAGGATCTTAAACTACTTTAATCCTGAGAATCTCTAATATTATCTAATCTGGTTTCTTAATTTTAATATGCATATAAATCACCTAAGGGGGACTTTGTTAAAATGTGGGTTTGGCAGGTGCTATTATTTTTGTGTATTTTCTCTTTTGGTAAAATTATACCAAGAAGATAGCTACTTACAGGGCTGAATCTTTTGTTAAAATATGGAAATGTTCTATTTTTTGGTATCCTGGCTTCATTCACAGTTAAAAGCTAAGGATTTAATAGAAATGTTAAAGGTTGAAATAAGACATTAAATCAGGTTGAATGATTTATACTTGCCACGTACTATTTGCTTTCAAGCTTGTAGGTTAGCATTCCACTGAGGTCATGGTCAGAAGTTGTAGCTTGATTCAAGTCCAAGGAGGATCATGCAAGCTACACTAGATGGATAATTTAAACCACACTGTACCACACTCTACCACACTCTCGCCTGCCTACATCTTAAAGCATGGACTTATTGGAATATTTTTTCTGTTCAAAATCACCAAGACTTTCATCCCCTTAGGTCTATTTCCCTCCCCAATGGTCTCCAGGCTCTCACTTGATCCCACTTTTTCCAGTCTTCTCTTTCACAGCTCCCATTTTCCACCCACCAGGGCACCCAACTCTTTGCCCAGTTTTATGGTGTTCTGCCTGTTAGAAAAGACAGTAGACCCCAAATGGAATCACTCACGCTAAGTTTCTACATCAACAAACCAAGACCTAAGTTGTTTACTTGAAAGATGTGCACTTTGGAGCAATCAGGAGATCAACAGCCAAATCTCATTAAGCCAACCAGACTTTGTTTACATCCCTATAAGGAAAGTAATCTGGACATGACCAGTCCACTATTTGTTCATTGTTCTGGTTTTACCTCAGCTTTTTTTCCTGGCTATAAAACTCACCCATTCTGTCTAGCTCATTGGAGCTCCTTTTTATTTTATAGAATGGACGCTGCCCACTTCTAAATTGCTAACAAAAGTCAATTAGATCTTTGAAACAATTTGTTGACATTTTGTTCTTAGACACACATTTCTCTTTGCTCATCCTGGTGGCTCAGCCAGAACTTCCACCCCTGTAACCATCTTTTAAGCTGGCGCTCTACCCAAGCTTTATGATAGAGCTCAGATGGAAGACCAAGGCTTCCTTCTTCTCCAGATGACCTTGCTCTCTCCTCCAAACTGTGACTTCATTTACATCTCTTGAGGCATGCTCCATTTGTTTTATTCTTGTGATTGTGCCTTCACATGTCTGAAAGCATACCTTTTTGCATCTTTGTGGCTTTTACAGACATAAAATAGAACCCAACCAGTAGCTCAAATAATTATTGAATGGATATGTATTTTACAATGATCAGAAGAGGCTCCAGAGAACTTCAGCTGATCTAATCATTTCCTCAATCCTTAGGCCCCAGCCCCAGCAGGAGTTCTTGAGTTACCAACCCCTTGCCACCTCTTAATTTGCAATGATCGTACCAGTGTTATAAAAATCCTCTGAAGTTAGAACTTAGATTCATCTTTGATCTTGTTCAGTCAGTCATCAAGCTGTTGATTTGTCTTCTGATTTGCCTCTTCCTTTTTCTCTCTACCACCTCTTTCATCATTCTGGTTAATACCTTTTTATGTTCATAATGCCTTGTTACCTTTAGTAAATTCTCTTTAGTTTATCTGATCTCCTTGCTCTAGTTTATCCTATATATAATGGGAATAATAATAATTGTTTCATAGAGTTCATAAGTTGATAAGTAAAATACGGTGTGCATATTAGATCTATTTTGTACACATATCCAAAGTCTCTTTGGAGAATCACTTCCTGCTCATGTCTCTGGTTCTAGAAGAGGGCACATGATCAGACCTCACAGATACTGGGTCAGGATGGCTGACAGATTGCAAGAGAGCATTCTGTTGCCATAGTTTGAGTACCTTGATTTGACCTTGCTTAAAACTAGATACACCCCTGGTCTTTGTTGTTATATGAGTGTCAACAGATTTCCTTTATTAAACTAGTATAACAAAGATTTTTGATAAAGAAAAAGAGTAAGTACCTTGCACATAAGTTGTGGGTATTTCCTTTTCTCCCTACACCTTGTCATACCTCATACCCAATCCAATCTTTCTTTCCTTTTTTTTTTAAAAATATTTATTTATTTATTTTTTAGTTTTAGGTGAACAGAATATCTTTGTTTTTATGTGGTGCTGAGGATCGAACCCAGGGCCCCACGCGTGCTAGGCGAGCACGCTACCACTGCGCCACAATCCCAGCCCCTCTTTCCTTTTCTTTTTCTTTTGAAATGGGATTGCATTATGTTGCCCAAGCTGGTCTTGAACTCCTAGGTTCAAGTGATCCTCCTGCCTTAGCCTCCTGAGTAGCTTGGACTACAGGCTCAATCTTTTCTTTTTTAACATCTGCCCATGCAGACCAGCTAAGATGATCTTCTTATTATTCCGAGTGTTGTCCCTTTGCCTGAACTACCCCATCACCGACCTAATGATGTCATTCTACACTGTTCATCAATTCACATCCATTCCTATTTAGTACCTAGCAAAAGCAGCTTCCCATCCTTAAAGAAGCCTTCTTTGAATAATGGTGGCTCAACACTATTTGGTGCCTTATCTAATTTCTTCTGCATGTATTCTAGTTATTTCTGGCTTGCCTCTTGATTGCACACTACTCAAGGCAAAGAAAAAATATTCTGTCTTTCCATATGATCACTCATCATTTTCCAGGTTCAGATTTTGTCATTTTCCAAAGAAACTTGTACAGTATTGGACACACAATAGCTGGTCAAAAAATGTGTTTCAGGAATAAATGAATGGACTTAAATTTAGAGGGTGTGGTATTCTATTTAAGACCTGTTTTTATTCTAGCTAAACTTTTTCCCTTTCTAAGCAAACTATATTCTGAAATCATTTGCATTACAGCATAAAAATATCACAATGATTCCAACCTCCAACATTCCTCCCAACTGTGGTTTCAGATTCTTTTAGCCAAATGTCTAAGGAAGGAACATTTCTATTAAAAATAATTTAACAGTTAAGGCCATTTTTTCTTATGATACATATTTTATTCATCCAGTGGGGATATCATCTGACCCTTCAGAGGCTTCCTGCCCTGGTAAGCTAATGATACTAGTGAAGCATTAAAAAGATACCCTAAAATGCTTAAAATATATATATTATGTGTGAAACGGAGACTTTCTGTATTTATTTCCTTTTTTAGATCTAAATGTAAAACATTCTCCTAGCCCAAATAAGTTGTTTTCTGGAGATGGAGGATTTTTTTTTTTAACCAACTATTTGGAATCAAAGGCTCATGCCTCTGTTGATTGAACTTAATGGTTGTATGGTTTAATGGAAAGGCCAGGGACTGGTGAATTTAAACTGTTCAAAATAGCTAAAGATTAAAGCGAATTACATTTAGTGCCTCTGGGATTTTTGATACATGTTCCAAATTTGTTTTTAATGATATAATTGTTCCATGTTACATTTAAGATTACATCACAGTGAGCTGGTTATGTGTTTAGTTACACTAACAGAAACCAATTCCAATTGTAAAAAATGAAAATAAAGACAACTGCAATATTACCACTAAAAAAGTAGAAGTTGAAAATGGAAGAAAAATATTTAGGGTGAATAAGGTCTTAACATAAAAGTGTTGTACACAAAAACCAGGAGATCACATGCATTAGGTAGACAACACATTTTCAACATTTAAATCATTATTTTATAACAAGTGAAAACCATGGCAGTTTCTCAAGGTATTTATTCATTCATTTTAGTTGAAGAAGAGCTCTCGATTACACAAATGGGAATTGTGCTAAATAAATTTTGAGAACTTTCTTCAAGAAATAAGTTACTATTCACATGTATGTGGTTATTATATTTCACATTTTAAAAGATCAAGAAATGAAATTCAGTATTCTTGTTCCTGTTGGTCTTCAGGGTTTTTTTCCTTAACTAAAAGTAATTGCAATATTCTCTGGCCTCTGGGGCTTCCCTTCCACAATTAATCATCTTTCTTCCACACCTTCCCTCCAAATGATTATTCCCCCTAGCTTTAAAACACTTGACAGTAATTCATACTATTTCATCTTCACAGCTTTCAAAACATTGTCCTGCCCTTGCTTAGCACCACAAGCCACTCCTTTTTCTTCTTAAAATTGGTTAACTGAAGTATTTTTTGCACTACTGTGCCCAAAGATGCTACCATCTACTCAGAAAACATCTTTGTAATGCAAATTAACTTCCTTGCTTTAATCAAACTTTTACACTTAAAACGATTTATGTTTAAATTCTTAGTATAATAAATATGTATACTTCAAAAGCAGCAGTGCATTCAATTTAAACATTTGGAAGACTTGGATCCTAAGACTTTATTCTTTATTCTTCCGACTCTGGAACCCATGTCCTGGATCATCAGAACCAAACAAGAAATAGTGAAATCTCAAAACCTGCATCAGTTCGGGCAGAGGAGATGCTTTCAAAATACGTCATTCATCTTCACATTTGAAGGCAGCTTATCCACTTATCCTTTATAAACATCATTAAATATTGGTGCTTAAGACTTCAGTCATGTGAAGGTAAGCTTTCCAACTTAAATGCAAAAGAAGGTGGCAAAGAAGCCCTTTTTAAAAAAATAAATCAAAACAAAATCGTTTGATTATATCTGAGTTTGAAGTTGCCATTTCTCAGGCATCTTTTAGAAAGCTCCTAGTGCATTAAATTAACCCATTCCTAGCCAACTCAGGTTTCAGGAAAAGTGTTTCACATGCCTACAGTGACAAACCAGTTACCAGACGTCCTTAAGTAGACTGTCAAACTTTTATGTTTACTCTTTTTAAATACAGAAGGGAAAGGATGGCACATAACGAAAAGTCAGATCTGTTTCTTAAAAAGGATGTCCTGTGTGGAACATGACGCTCACCTGTACACGACAGACGCAGGTCTCCCCTGGCTGTCCTCACTGGGGGAGGGGATGGACATCGCTAGACCTTTGTCCTCAGGACCTGGGGGAGGGGGCGACTTTCTGGGAGTGGTACAGGCACCGGCATCCCAGTTAACTACACACCGGTTTGAGCGCAATAATTGCCCTCGCTTAACCTTTGTAGAGCCCTCGGGTTCGAGGAGGGGGTTTACTACCCCAAACCTTGGCCACCTCGCCCGCAGAAATGGGGGGAGGAGACGACCCTACTCTAAAGAGTTAGGGACCCCACTCTTTTCCAATTAGACCCGAACGTCTCCACCTCTCCGGTCGGGCTCACCCCGCCGCAGGCAGGGCCGGGGTGAGTCGGGGCCGCGGCGGGCGCAGACCCAGTTTCTTTTCGGTGGCCCCGCCGCGTCCGCACCGCCACCGTGAGGCCGAGCTGGGGACGGTGCCCCGTGGCGGCGGCAGCTCCGCGCTCCTCGCCGCGCCGCCCCGGCCGCAGCCGCGCCGGGCACGGGCGGGGGGATTTTTTTCCCCGTTTCCCCCTCTTTCGCGCTCTCGCTCCTGTTCAGCGGGAGAGCCCGCGGAGCCAGGGAGGGAGCGAGGGAAGGGGTGGAGGTGGCGGGGGGAGGCCGGAGGGGCGGATCCTGCCTGGGGGCTGATCCCTCCCTCCCCTCGGCCGGGTTCCGTGGCGGCAGCGGCGGCGGCGGCGGCTCCATTCCCCCTCCTCCCCCGGGAGCGGCGGCGGTGGCGGCGGCCGGGCCGGGGCCCTAGCGCGCGCCGGGAGGGGGCACGGCGGAGGCCGCGGAGGCCGGCGCGGGAGGAGGCCGCGCTCCGCTCCCAGGGCCGCGCCGACCTGCTCGGCAGCCGTCCCGCCCGCGCCCAGGGGCCCCGAACGGTGGGGCCGGGCCGGCGGCTGAGGTAATGGGGGCGGCATCGGGGCCGGACCGAGCGGGGGCGGGAGCAGCAGGGCCTACGGGGACCAGAGACTTCGCGGGGGGGTGGAAACCGGGGAAGCGGGAGGCTTCCCGAGCGGGGCGGGGGCGGCGCGAAAGCTCTCTCTTGGAGCGAGGGCGGCGGCGGGGAAGGAGAAGGCGGGCGAGTGGGGGAGCTGAAAAGCAAGGACCCCCTCCCGCACCCGCCATCTTGTCTCCCCCCAGCCCTAGAAGCTAAGCTGCCAAGCCCCGCCTCTGCCGCGCTCTCCAATTGGCCAGGCCAGAGGAGAATCCCGCCCCCTATGCCTCCCTTGGCCCTCCAGTTCCCCCTGACGGGCAGGTCAGGCGGCCAATAGGCGCTCGACTCTACCCCGCTCTTTCGCTGGCGCTCGCTTTTTCTGAGGGTCGGACTCCGCGTCAGTCCGTCTCTGCTGCCCTCGCCTTCTCCCCTCTGGGGAGGAGATGTTATTTCCCTCCTTTATCCTTCTCGGAGGGGTCAAGATTCTTCTGAAAGAGGCGCCCCCTTAAAAGGGCAGTAGCCTCGACTGGAGTCCTCCCTCGTCTCATGAGTATCTTGTGTAGAGTGCAGGAGATTACGTCTAATTGCAGAAACTCCTCGTTTTGGGGGGATCTGAGTGGAGTGGGCGAGTAGGGGCTCAGGGGGTGCTGAGAACATCTCTGGGAGGTGTCGGGGGTATTTTGTAGTTATATATGTGGAAAGAGCTGTGTAGGTTGAAAACTCCCGCCAAAAATCTCGACTGTCAGCGCCTTGTGGGCGAAGCTCATTTCGTTTTCCTCAGCTGCAGCCCTTCCTCTCGTAGGATTTGCTCCCCGGCGTCTAGAGGCTTGGGTAGGACAGAAGAGGGCTGTATAGATACTTGCTGGTTGGTTGAGAGATCCCTGAGCTGCGGAGGAGGTGGCAGTGGGAAGACTGTACAGGGCTTTGCTGAAGGGAGGGCTCTGTGAACTACGGAAAATTGGTGTCCAGGTAGAGGTTTTCATCCCTCCTAGGGGCTCCTTGCCTTTGGAGGGGTGGATAACGAAGCACATCTGTTGGCCTGGGCTGCCTCTGGGAACTTGGTATTTGTAAGGAATCTAGTGGCCAAGGGCATCTGGAACCTGGACAGGATTGCTGTGATGATTCTTTTTCCTTTAGCTCCCAATGGGGTGTGTGCCTGCCTGCCTGCCTGGCACTGTTCCTCAGGCAAGTTGTTTGTTTGTTTGTTTCGGCCACTTTGGGATTAGAAGGCCTCCTAAATAAGGATGTTGATAATACTGTTTTAACAAACAGCAGTCCTTAAGAGGTAGATTTTATTACCCTCATTTACTGATGAAGTATGGAGGCACAGAGGGATTAGAAGATTTTGTCCAAGTCACGTAGGGCCAAGATGAGAACCTAGATTGCCCCAGAGCCTCTTTTTGTACCAGACCACCTTACTGGCTTTGGGTTGAGTGACATCTTTCTGAGCTGCTATTTCTTCATCCTTAAGATGAAAAAAAATACTATCTATATGTCATCCAAGGTAGTTGTGAGCCATACCAAAAGGAAAAGGGCTTTGTAATTAGTAAAAGTATGTTCAATTATTATTACTATCCACTTCGTAAAGATGGTTGGTGCTGCAACCAAGGTTATAAAATTACTTTTTCTCCTTGAAAGCCTTTCTCTGTTCATAGCTTTCCAAATCTGTGCCCACACTGTTGGGGCACCATATTCCCAAAGACTTTCTGGTAGTGATGGCTTTGATAACTGCTTACCCTAGCTCCTTATGAGCTTGTCATAGTTCCCTCCATCCTGAGAATGATGTGGAAAACTTTAGGGCTTTCTCTTTGCTGCACAATGGTAGACTAGATGTAAGGATTGGGGGAGAGAGGGACTTCTGAGGTAACAAAAGTATTGAGAATTTACCTTAGATAACTGCCCCAGTCACCTTGATCTTGGGTCCATTGAGGAACCCAGACATGCCACTTAACAACTGTAGAAATCTTCTGGTGCTATTCCCAGAACTTGCAGGGTTTCTGCTTGGAAATATATTAGCCAGTTATCCTGGATGCTTCCTTTTACAGAAAATGCCCTACATATTGTAATTTGAAGCCTTAGACCACAGATGATAGGCATTTCAGATGCCTTCACCCTGATCACAAGAGATAGGGCTTTTGGACTTGGATGTACTGGCACATGTCAGTTAATCTCAGGTACTTAGGAGGCTCTGGCAAGGAGTTCACAAGTTCAAGGCCACCCTGGGCAACTTAGACCCTGTCTCAAAATAGAATTTCAAAGGGCTGGGGATGTACCTTAGATGTAAGGTGTTTGTCTAACATGTGTGAGGCCCTGGGTTCAATCCCCAGTACCACTAACAAAAAATGAGAGGTAAAGAGGGCTTTTGATGGTAAGCTGGATTGGGAGAAGGCTGTAGACCTGTGATTTTTCGATCCTCAAATGGGGCCTAGTGTTCAGGTACAGAGCTCAAAGGTGGATGCTGTTCTTGTTTTGTTTTCTTTGAGACAAGATCTTTTAATGTTGTCCAGCTGGCCTCAAACTCTTGGGCTCAAGTGATCCTCCCACCTAAGTCTCCCAAGTAGCTGAGACTACCAGTGTGTGCCCTTGTGGCCATCCTGTTTTCTCTTTTTTGAAGTCTTAACCACCCTCTCTTTTTATCACAGTTAGCTGTCCCACAACCTTATGTATACCATTTGAACATCAGCTCTTTCCAAGTGTCACATTGTAAGGATCTGTTTTCTTTCTTTTCACTTCAGACATAGCACCTTGAAGACAGAGATCACGAGTGTTTGATTTCTCCTTTCATTCACCGAATACATTCACCTAATACTGATTGAAGGATTACTTAGGAGGTGGGCATCACTCCAGGCACTGGGGATACAGCAGTGAAGACAAGCATAAATTACCAACCCTTTGGAACTTACATTCTAGCAGAAGAAAGCAAACAATAAACATTATATATAGGTAAATTACATAGCATGGTAGAAGATGGTGTGTGTTACAGGAGAAAATAAAGGAGGATAAAAGATCCATAGCTGGTGGAGAAAAGGTATTTGCAGTTTTATATAGAGTAATGATAAGTCTCACTGAGAAATGATGTTTGTTGAAAGACTTGAAGGAAGTGAAGCCATGTGGATGCCTCAGGGGCAGACTGTTCAGACTCAGGGAACAGCCAGTCCTCCCAGTGGCCACTTGATCAGATGGAAGGGTGAGTGGGTACCTGTGTGCATGAATATCCAGCTTACAGTCTCCTGGTCTTCTCCCCTTAGGCCAGTCTCCTTGGTTCCTAGGTGCCATGAGGAAGCCTCGCCGGAAGTCGCGGCAGAATGCCGAGGGCCGGCGTTCCCCATCCCCCTACAGTCTCAAGTGCTCACCCACCCGGGAGACCCTAACATACGCCCAGGCCCAGCGTATTGTTGAGGTGGACATTGATGGACGCCTGCATCGTATCAGCATCTATGACCCTCTTAAGATCATCACTGAGGATGAACTGACTGCTCAGGATATCACTGAATGCAATAGTAACAAAGAAAATAGTGAGCAGCCTCAGTTCCCTGGCAAGTCCAAGAAAACCTCGTCCAAGGGCAAAAAGAAGGAATCCTGCTCTAAGCATGCATCCGGAACTTCCTTCCACCTCCCACAGCCCAGCTTCCGTGTGGTGGATCCAGGCAGCCAGCCAGAAGCACCCCCACTGCCCGCCGCCTATTACCGCTACATTGAGAAGCCACCTGAAGACCTGGATGCAGAGGTAGAGTATGACATGGATGAGGAGGACCTTGCCTGGCTGGACATGGTGAATGAGAAGCGGCGAGTAGATGGGTACAGTTTGGTGTCAGCAGACACCTTTGAGCTGCTGGTGGACCGGCTTGAGAAGGAGTCATACTTGGAGAGTCGCAGCAGTGGGGCCCAGCAGTCACTCATTGATGAAGATGCCTTCTGCTGTGTATGCCTGGACGATGAGTGCCATAATAGCAACGTCATTCTCTTCTGTGACATCTGCAACCTGGCCGTACACCAGGAGTGCTATGGTGTGCCCTACATCCCCGAGGGCCAGTGGCTATGCCGCTGCTGCCTGCAGTCTCCCTCTCGGCCTGTGGATTGTGTCCTCTGCCCCAACAAGGGTGGTGCCTTCAAACAGACCAGTGATGGGCACTGGGCCCATGTAGTGTGTGCCATCTGGATCCCTGAAGTCTGTTTTGCTAACACCGTCTTCCTGGAGCCTATCGAGGGCATTGACAACATTCCACCTGCCCGATGGAAACTAACCTGCTATATCTGCAAGCAGAAGGGGCTGGGTGCAGCTATCCAGTGCCATAAAGTGAACTGCTACACAGCCTTCCACGTGACATGTGCACAGCGGGCTGGGCTCTTCATGAAGATTGAGCCCATGCGAGAAACCAGCCTCAATGGCACCATCTTCACCGTGCGCAAGACCGCCTACTGTGAGGCCCACTCGCCACCAAGTTCTGCCACTGCCAGGAGGAAGGGTGACTCCCCTAGAAGCCTCAGTGAGGCTGGGGATGAGGATGGGCTGAAGGAGGGTGGAGGGGAGGAGGAGGAAGAGGAAGAAGTGGAGGAGGAGGAGCAGGAAGGCCAAAGTGGGGTGGGTGGCCCCCTGAAGGGAGCGCCCAAGAAGAACAAGATGAGTTTGAAGCAAAAGATCAAGAAGGAGCCAGATGAAGCGGGCCGAGACACACCCACCACTGTCCCAATGGTCACTGTCCCACAGATACCCTCTTACAGGTGAGCCTGCCCAGATGGGCTCTTTAAGGATTCAGTTTCTTCTTGGTTTGGTCTTGGCTTTGGGCCAGACCTTCCCCAAATATGGTTGGATGTCTTTTCTATGCCCCAGATTTAAACTTCTTTGGATTCTGGCTCACCCGGCTTGTTTTGTGGTTTTGATTGTATCCAGAGTAATGTGTTTCCTTTGGTTCAGAGTAAAGCAAAACCCTTGAATTGCATAGAAACTCACGTAAAAGGATATCTAAGTTAGTATTTTTTAGCAGGGCACTAATTGGCATTTTGGACAGGGTAATTCTTCATTGTTAGAACTGTTCCTTAAATTTCTAGATGTTTAGCCCTGCTGTTTGTAAATGACAGTTTCATCCCATCCAATTGCCTGATCTTTGCGACAGCCTCAAGTGTTTCTCACACAAATTTCCAAACACCCGTGGATGAACAGAAATATTCCTCATTTGGAACCACTGTGCTAAGGGGTTGACACATCTGCTGTTCAACAAACTCTGTCCTGGGTATAACAGGGACTTTGTACGAAGGGGTGGCAGGGTGGGAAGAATGTTTTATTTCTCCTTTTCAGAATCTTTAGATTTAGGGGAAAGTTCAGCTCCTTAACTAAAACTCCTGGACCCCCGCTGAGGCTGTAGAGGTCATTGTACCTGTTTTAAAATCTCAGGCTGCTGAAGCTATTGGATGGGAGCTTGGTAGAAAAGCAAGAGACAGGGAAGATTTTCCAGCAGGGGCTCATCTCAAGGGTGATTCATTAGCAGGTATACAGGATTAGAGCAGGAAGGAATGTTGGAGATTGTTCATCTAATGTAGTCCTTGCACCTTCTCCCACACCCCCAGATGAAGAAACCACGGCCACGGGAGGTAAAGTTGTTTATGTCTTTATTCATTCAATGAGATATTTATTGAGCACTTACTATGTGCCACATGCTGTTCTAAGGGATGGAACCAGGTGAAAAGTGACAGATCTTGGACTACAAGCTGGAGCTCAGGTGCCTCTAGGCTGTAATCCTGCTGTTGCCTCCATGAGAAGATTAGGGAGAAAGGAGTACAGGAAGATAGTGGGGAATTAGTCGTGTGAGGGGAACATCTACTCAGATTTCTGGTTAGTCACATCTGCCTAACCAGACTTGGCAGATGGGAAAGAAGACATGAAAGGGAGATCAAGGCAAGGATGCTTTTGTGGCAACCCATGGCCCAAATTAGAATTTTAGTGATTCTGAACGTATTCATAGAGCTGTTGTAGGCTACCTCTTTCCTAAGGCAGGTAGATCTATGCTTAGTCCCTGTCTGTAGGGTGACTATGCCCTGGGGCTAGATTCTTTGGGTGCCATGTCTGCTCTTTTAGAGCCTCTCCCAGGCACCAGCTACACTGATTAAGAACCAGACAGACCTTCTGCCACCTAGTACTTGTGAGACTTGATATGTGGTTTAACAGCTCTAAGTCTTAGTTAATTTATTTATAAATGAACCTACCACGTAGAATTGTGAGAACTAAATGAGGTAATATGAGTAAAGCACTTAGCACAGTGCCTGGCAAATAGTAAGTGCTGAATAAATGGTGGTTTCTGCTGCTGCTGCTATTTTATTGTTGTTATTCTTTTCCCTACCTGCACAAGTGCTGTTGGGGTCCTCCATGGCCAAAAGGTTGTAGAGGGAGGGGGCTGCCTGCATCTGGGCAGGTGTGCTTGGCATGGGCATTGGTGGGGATCTGTCCTTTGGGGAAAGGTGTAGGTCTTGATTTTATAAGCTTGGCTTTGGGGCAGGAATGTCTGATTGTGGAGATGAACAAGGCCTAGGTAAGCACTGTCCTGCCCCACATACCCGTCCTTCTAAGGTAAGCTTCCACTTTCTTGATTAGCCACTTATTTTCTTTTCATTGGAGTGGGGTGAAGAGACAAAGCAGAGGAAATAACACAGGAGCACTGAGACCTGGCTTACCCTGTGGATAAACAGCTTTGCACCACAGTAGAGCAGAGAGATCATAGATTCAGATCTCACCCAGGTCCACCATCTTATTAACTGCATTAATTGCATTGACCATTTATTCAATTGCTTTTTCTAAGCTGCTTTCCTGTCTTTTGTGACGTGTGAATAATGTTACTCCTCTTAACAGTATGGGCATTAAGATAGAAATTTTAGGTTCTTACTGGTTCATTTCCTACCCTGTTTCTGCCCCACCCTAGGTGTTCCTGACTTAACCCCTGACCTTAAGACTTCTCTTTTGGGTAGTTTAGCTAGGTTTTGAGATCCTCCACCTTACACCTTTAGATCCACCCCCCCCCCCCGGTTTATATCAAAATTGGACATTTTTAGGTTGTTGAGATTTTTTTAAATGGAAATCAGAGGTCAAACAACTCTTAAGGGGTTGCATTTGGACTCAGAAAGCAGTGACCTGATACATTCCTGCTGGTTTTTCCTTCCTGCTTGATTGTGAGCTAGCCCCTGGTCTGGTGGTATCCTCAGCCACAGGAGGCAGTAATAGTGGCCACATTACCCATAGCTTATTTAAGTTCCTGTTTCTTTTGCTGCCTTTATTAATAGGAGAGTGGGGGTATTGGTACACAGGCCCATTTCTCAGCTAGTACCTGGAATTAAGGAGTCCAGGATCACAGGAAATGGGTTCTTTGGAGGATAAAGGCTGCAACACAGGAGGTAAAAAAGCAAGTAAAGTACCTCTTGCTGAATCTGAGCTGCTTAACTTTGCTATCCTTTTCAAGGCTTTCTCTGAGGTGAGGCATTTGGCTACTTTTTTCTGTCTTCCTCTCAGAAATGAACCGGGATCTGGATAGGATGCATGGGCTATAATCTGGGCTGTCCTCTGACCCCATCTTTCACTTCTCTGTGCCTCTACTCAAGGTTGAACAAGATCTGTAGTGGTCTCTCCTTTCAGAGGAAAAACCAATTCATGCAGCGGCTTCACAACTACTGGCTGTTGAAGCGGCAGGCACGGAATGGTGTCCCCCTCATCCGGCGCCTGCACTCTCACTTGCAGTCCCAGAGAAACGCTGAGCAGGTAGGTGCAGTGGCGACTGGAGGCTGGTGGAGGGAGGTTGAGCGTGGAGGAGAAGTGGTGATTGGAGGGGCGGGGCTGGTACCTATCCCTGAGCCCTCTGTGGAGCCTTGGTCAACAGGTGATGACCCTGCTGGGGTGGTCTGTCCTGGAAATAACCTCCAGTACTACAGAGATCTTCAGACTTAGCAGCCCTTTCTGGATGGTAGAGGCTTGACTTAGGGGCAAATTCTAGGGGAGAGTGTCGGGCCAGCTCAACTTCCCCTGTAGTGGAGGAAAATCCCCCAGATGGGACAGAAAGGAAGAAGAGTCAGGATGGTGGCTGCATTGTGTGAATTAGAAAAAGGCACCCTTTTCTCAAGACAGTATACTGCCATCTGCCATGTGTCACAGTAAATAAAATTTATGATTTTAGTTGTAGTGCACAGCTCATCCAGTTGTGGTGGTCTTTAGCCATTAACAAGTATAGTTGCTGCGTATTTTATGGGTTTTTTTGCTCCTAATTTTCCTTCCAATATTTACATCTTTACTTGCTTCATTACTTCTAAGTTTAAATCATCCCAAAGAGTTGTTCCAGAAAACAAAGACACCTTTCTGTGCCTGGTGCATTCTGTTGGATCTTATGTTGCCTTTTGTAACTAAGTTCTTGAAGTGCAAGGCTATATCTGGTTCCCCTTGAGCCTTCTGGGCTGTTTGCTCCCCTGAAGTCTCCCCTGCATCAGCGACCTCCTCCTTGCAAGTCTTTCCTTAAATTCCCACCATACTGACCATCAAGATGCAAGATGCATTTCTTTTTGGGTCTTTGTGTCTAAGCTTTTCTGTGACATCATTTCCCACCTCTTCCACCTCTTCCCAATGGTACCTTCTGCTGATCCCTCTTTTCAATCTTTAATGGTAATGTTTCCTCTGCTGCTTGCTCATTTACTTGGCGAACATGTCCAAGTAAAAATAATTGAAAATAACTGTTGTGTCGGTACCTCCAGATTTTTTTCCTTATTCTCATCCCTTTTTTCCGTCCTCAGTCCCTTTGGGATCCTTCCATGTGGAGGTGGTTACCTGTAACTCAGATTCTGGAACCTGAATAAATTGTCTTCCTTCCTTTTAGTAAACTTATTTTCCCATTTTCGCTGTGGAACCCTTCTCCCTCCTAACTTCGTATCAGGAGTTCCCCACCTTAGAGTTACTTTTGAATTTTCCCCGTAATGGGTCAGAATCAATCATCCTCTAAGCTATTTGGGAGGATTTATCAGTTCAGCCCTTTGTCTTCATTTTGCACTACCTTGCCTACCCATGCCCCCTTAGTCTTAGCAATAATTTTCTTTTCTTTTCTTTTTAGCAATAGTTTTCTAGGTCTCCAGCCTTTAATTCTTTGCTCTACAATTGATGTGGTCATATATAGTATTTTTTTAATCGTATCACTTTCTTTTCCAGAATATACTGTCCTTCTTCAGGCAGGCCGAGTCCAGGTTCTTCTCCTTGGCATTTGAGGCTTCTTGCTGGATCCTTGATCTTACGGCTTTTGTGGTTCTCCAGCTGCTCTACTCTGGCCAGCCTATTTTACTCAACTAAACACAGAATCACTAATTCCACCTCCACATTTTTGTCCTTCTGTCCTGCCAGTTCCAGAAGAGACCTTCCTTACTGCTTAGCCCATCTATGTCTACCACTGTATGTGAAGCTCTTGCGAGATCCCTCCAAGGAAACCTTTCCCTATCTAACCCCCACCTACCCAGACTCTCTCTCTACTTTGTCTTGTCAGCATTTTATATTCAGTTTACATTACCAGTTTTTAAAAAAAATTTTTTTAGTTGTAGATGGACACAATATCTTTATTTTATTTATTTTTATGTGGTGCTAAGGATCAAACCCAGTGCCTCATGCATGTGAGGCAAGCGCTATATCACTGGGCCACAATCTCAGCCCCTACATTATCAGTTTCTATTGTCTTTATACTACTATGTGCTTTGGTTTTAAACACTAGGTCCTTTTCTTCCCCCAACAACTATAACCTCTCCTAGGACAGAATTGAC
The DNA here is from genome assembly GCA_028644305.1 of Xerus rutilus. NCBI lineage: Eukaryota > Metazoa > Chordata > Mammalia > Rodentia > Sciuridae > Xerus > Xerus rutilus. The sequence goes on along the minus strand of CM053406.1, from coordinate 102,135,126 downwards.
AAGTTTTTTGTTTTTGTTCAAGCCACTTAGTACAAGCAAATAGTAAGAACTTGACTTTGTTTTCTAGCCAAGTCAAAGCTCTAGGGTGAAATTCTTTCCGCCCCTAAGGTGTCTATTAGTTTTCTTCTGAAATTCTTTCCAGCCCTGAGGGCCATAACTGATCTTGGGTGTCCCTGAGGGACAAGAAGCAGCAGTCCCAGAGCCCTCTCCAGCAGTGGTTATTGTGCTGTTAATGGAGAAACTTGTTATAAGGCCAGGAGGAAGGTGCAGGGTGAAGAGGGGTAAAGTGGAGGCTCTCAGAGGCCTGTCGGTGAGTTTTGGCCATCTCCTGGAGCCTGTGAGGCTTGAGCAGGGAGAGGACTGGGCAGGAAGGGAGCCCCAGCTCCTTCTCTTGCTTCCTACAGAGAGAGCAGGACGAAAAGACAAGTGCGGTGAAGGAAGAGCTGAAGTACTGGCAGAAGCTGCGTCATGACTTGGAGCGCGCACGGCTGCTGGTTGAGCTGATTCGGAAGAGAGAAAAGCTCAAGCGGGAGCAGGTAAGGAGGAACCCCCAGCCACGGGGCTTTTGTTCAAGGTCCCTTTCTCCCAATCTTAGTGTGGCACTGGAGCCCATGTCTGGTACCAGCTTTCTTGCTCCCTTTCCTGCCTAGCTGAATGGGCTCCAAGGTCTACCTACTCTGTATTTGGTATAGAGCTGCTGATGGTGTCTATGTTTTGGGGTTCAGCTCTTTGTGGCCTCAGGTATAAGTTTAATATCATATGCTTGGGCCCATACCTAGAGTTTCTGATTCAGGATGTTTCAGGGGGAAGCCTGTCTTGAATATTTTGAAGAGCTTCTCAGGCCGTTCTGGTGGGTATCACTGACTGAGAACTTTTGGCCTGGGAGTTGCTGAGGGTTCTTACTTGCCCTTTAAACACTATGGTCTTGAATCATTTAAATTTTCCAACCTTAATTCTAGGAAATTCTACTCTCCTGAGCATGTGAGGTAGGTGACATAGCACAGGGTTTAGGAACATGGGCCGTGACACTAGATTGGGTTTAAATCCTGGCTCTGTTAATTAGTATCTGTGTAACATTAAGCATTAATTAATACGTTAATACCCTCATTTTTTCGTTTGTGATATGAGGATAATAAGAGAGCCTAAATCATAAGGTCTTTTTGAGGTTTAGGTGACTTTGTATATGTAAAAAGTAGCTTAGAACAGTGCCTGACCTAGTAAGGGCTATAGAAGTGCCAGCAGTTGTTGTTATTGTACTCTTTTCCTGCTGAAGTATCTATTGTAGTGCTCTGCACACGGCAGAGAGCAAATACTATTAATTGAATGGATGACAAGCCAAAACTGTTCTCTCTGGTCCAGGAATAGCAGCTGTTACTCACATGCTTCAGAGGCCTGGGTTAAAAATGCTTCTTACTCGCTTTCTGTAAACCCTTATGTCACTGTTGGCTCTTCTCTAGCAGGTATAGCCTGAGCTTCTACTCGGGCAGCTCTTACCATGTTTAGCATGGGTGACCCTGGAGGATATCTCAGGATCTTCTCCATGAGTTCAAACTTTAAGTGCCATCCCAGGCTTGGTCCCACCATTGTACTTGTCTTCCTGCTTTGGATTCAGAGAAATGAGAGGGAGAAGGAGGCCCTGGCTCTGGTAAAGCAGTCAGGGTTGTTTTGATGAGGCCAACAGGTGGGCTTCCCAACCATTTCACATTAGGGTGCACATAGAGAGTAAGATTTGTACAACATACCACTTTAAATATATGAAGTTGTTTGCTACTTGAGAGGTGAGCCTGGAGGCCCTGGTCACCCCAGTCTAAGCCGGACACTCCAGTGCTGATGAGATCAGTAATTGCACACTCTAGGTAAAAAATTCTGGTCCAAGGCACATTTGATTTTATCAGTGTACTTCTTGGACTAAGTCAAACTTGTTTTAAAATGCCAACTGTGCTCCTCTTTAGTCAGATGACCTTAGACTAGTGACTCTGTCACACTTTCTTCAAACCTTAGGTTCCATATTTGTGAAATGGGGATCATAATTTCTCTTTCAGAGTATATGGCGGTTAACTGAGGTAATGCAGGCAGAGAAGCAAAGGGGCATACAGACTGTCTTGTACTGAATCTTAACTCTGCCCCTTATTAGCTATGTGACCTTGGGCCAGATAGTCTCTGCCTCAGCTTCCTGTTTGTAAAATATCTAACCTTTGCCTACCTCATTGACTCACTCATTTTTTTAAATGATTGTTTTTTAAAAAAAATCTTTATTTTATTTATTTATATGTGGTGCTGAGGATTGAACCCAGTGACTCAAGCATGTGAGGCAAGCGCTCTACCACTGAGCTACAGCCCCAGCTCCAGACTCACTTATATTATATAAAATGTTAGAGCATTGCCCAGTATTGTTTATAAACTTATAAACTATTAGAATTGTAATGATTATTGTTACTATTATTAGTTTTAGTATGGTGCTTGATACATAGGAAACATTTACAAAATGGTAGCTATTTTAGTTCATTTGCTGCTATAAATAGAATACACTGACTAGATAATTTATAATGAAAAGTTTAATAGGCATGGTGATGCATGCCTGTAATCTCAGCAGCTCAGGAGGCCAAGACAGGAGGATCACAAGTTTGAGGCCAGCTTTAGCAACTTAATGAGGCCCTCAGCAACTTAACCAGATTCTGTCTCAAAATCAAAAGAGTTGGGGATGTAGCTCAGTGGTAAAGTACCTCGGTTCAATCCCTGGTACCAAATATATAAATACATGTGTGTTGTGTGTGTGTCACACACATATTACCTAGTTCATGATTTTGGAAGCTGGGAAGTTCAAGGGTGGTCTGGTGAGGGCTATTGTGCTGCATTATCTCTTGGTGGAAGAGTAAAAGGGTGGGAGAACTCACCTTTATAACAAAGCCACTCCCTCAGAAACTAACCCAGTCCTGCGAGAACTCTCCTAAGAGCAGCCTTAGTCCATCCATGAGGGTGGAGCCCACATCATGTAAATTACCTCCAGTCGGGTCCCACATCTCCAACACTCCTGCACTGGAAATCAGGGTTCCAACATGGGAACATTTGAGAGATGCCTTCAAACCATACAGGCTATTGGTGTCATTGTTCCTAGGCTGAGGATTGGGGGATAGTTCATCATATATCAGTCAGCTTAATATTCTGTGAAAATTTATTGATGACAGTTAAGTTGTCAAGAAGAAGTTTCATTGCCTCTTTGCAGAGGATGTTCTGATTGCTCCCCACCTCCCATACAGGTCAAGGTCCAGCAAGCTGCCATGGAGTTGGAGCTGATGCCATTCAATGTGCTGCTGAGGACAACACTGGACTTGCTGCAGGAGAAGGATCCCGCACACATCTTCGCTGAACCTGTCAACCTGAGTGAGGCAAGTTCCTGCCACATCCCAAGCAGCAACCCCTTCTAAACTGGAAATAGGGTCTAACTAACTAGGCTAGGGGTGGGGTGGGTGGAGCTGTGCCAAAGGGTGTACAGAACTCTGGGTGGATGTGGTATCTGGCAAAGCCAGTAAACTTGTCCATGATGAGGGTCAGCATTAACTCAGGGTCGGCCAGGCCTCTGAGGCTCTGAATGAACCTGGTATTACCAAACCAGAAAGTGGGGAGGCCAAGAGTGCCGGTGAAGGGTGTGCCTGTTTGGCTAGTAAATGGTTGTTGTAATTGTACAGGTTTTATATGTTTAGGTTCCAGATTACCTGGAATTCATATCCAAGCCAATGGATTTTTCTACTATGAGGCGGAAGCTGGAGTCTCACCTGTACCGCACCTTGGAGGAGTTTGAGGAGGACTTTAACCTTATAGTTACCAACTGCATGAAGTATAATGCTAAAGACACAATTTTCCACCGAGCAGCTGTCCGCCTGCGGGACCTGGGAGGGGCTATCCTGCGACATGCCCGTCGGCAGGCAGAGAACATCGGCTATGACCCCGAGAGGGGCACCCACTTGCCTGAATCACCCAAATTGGAAGACTTTTACCGCTTCTCCTGGGAAGACGGTGAGAAGCCTGGATGGGTGGGGAGGAAAGGCACCAGGAAGAGGCGCAGGGACAGAGCCCAGAGAGCCAGGGGTCAGGGTGGATCTTGGGGCCATAGTGCAGGCTCCAGAAGCAAAGTCAGGGGTAGGTACAGAATGGAGTCTACCTGCTGTGGGTAGAGTAGTTCCCAGGGTAAAGTTTAACCAGTGCACTGAACACTTTTTGAGTGGTAGGAAAGGGGACTCAGGTGTTGCTGTTGGAGAAGTTAAGGCTTCACAGGAGTCCTCCTCTTCTGGATCGCCTGTGTGTGGCACTGGAGCATGGGGCAGGGCAGTGCATTGCTGGTGTGTACATGGCTCATGAGAAGAGTACAGGTGGAGGACTAGAAAAACAGCATTGCCTCTGAGCCCCACACTGCTCTGTTGCTTGATGGCAACAACCAGTCACTCAGGCCAGGGCATTGCCAAGCTGCCTCCTGCCTGCCCCACAGGGCCCATATCATGACTGAACTGCTTCTTGCAGATGTTTCCCACATTCTGACCTCATCCCTGTGGCTGCCTTTGTGCAGTGGTGTTGCAGGGCAAAGGCAGTGACGTTGCTGGATGCCACTGGCCCAGGCATTCCAGGAGAGCATTTCACATCCAAAGGATTCAGCCCCTTTCTCTTGTCCTGGGCTGGGAAGGTCCTTCAGCCCCTTCTGTCCTCCCTTCTTCTTGGCAGTGGACAACATCCTCATCCCAGAGAACCGTGCCCATTTGTCCCCTGAGGTGCAGCTGAAGGAGCTGCTGGAGAAACTGGATCTGGTGAGTGCCATGCGGTCCAGTGGGGCCCGTACCCGCCGTGTCCGCCTGCTGCGCCGGGAGATCAATGCCCTTCGGCAGAAGCTGGCACAGCCACCACCACCACAGCCACCATCGTTAAACAAGACAATGTCCAATGGGGAGCTGCCAGCAGGGCCCCAGGGGGATGCAGCTGTGTTGGAGCAGGCCCTGCAGGAGGAGCCAGAGGACGATGGGGACAGAGGTGAGAATGAGTCACAGGCAGGTAGGGTGCTGGTGTGTTGGGGTGGGAAGGATGGGATGGGCAAGGGCTAAGCTGAAATTTCTTGGAAATATCCTTCCCCAAGTTTAAGCCAGATCCCCTGAACAAGCAGAAGCCCATGGAAGGATCACTCTTCCATGTCATGTTCAGGGGATTGATATTCAAAATATGTAATAACCTGTAGAGACCAAAATTTATCTGTCAGAGTAGATGTTGGCTATTGTATTGGACTGGGCTCCTGGGGGCCCTTGATGTGGATGGCTAATTGCTTGATTAGGGGGGAGGTTTAGGAGTTTCAGGTGCTGGAGCAGTAGCTATTGACTAACCAATTGAGAAGTATTACAGTATTTTGCACCTAATATAGCCATATTGCACTTTGCAGTTAAATATCAGCTTACCTTCTACCACCATGAAGAGAGGTTATTAGAGCAGGGAGGTCTGGGCTGTGACTTGGAAGTCTCAATTTTTTTTTTTTTTTTTTTGGTACTGGAGATTGAACTCGGGCACTCGACCCCTGAGCCACATCCCCAGCTCTATTTTGTGTTTTCTGTAGAGACAGGGTCTCACTGAGTTGCTTAGCGCCTCGCCATTGCTGAGGCTGGCTTTGAACTCGCGATTCTCCTGTCTCAGCCTCCCTAAGTGCTGGGATTACAGGCTTGAGCCACCGCGCCCGGCTGGAAGTCTCAATTTTTTAAAGATTCAAGGTGGTAGGTGAGCAGACATGTTTGGGAGCCACTGATTTAACTTACTTGCTCTCGGTTTTCCACATTCGAAAGCTTATTCTTTCTGCCTGCTGTACTTGATCTAACGTGGGTGATAGGAAACAACATCAGTGACTTGAATTTTAGACCAGGCTGAGACTTAACCTAAGTATTGACTATGCAGTGGGTTTCTTAAGTGTAGAGTAACAGTTTGCAATTCTCACTTTGTTAGATTCACCTGTTAAGCTTTTAAAAAAATACCCCATTTTTAGAGATTTGGTTTTAGTTGGTCTGGAGTGGGACCTGGGCATTGGAATTTTTAAGAGACTTCCTATATTTGCCAGCCCCATGCCTTTGGTTCCTGGTCATCAGTGTCAGTTTCTGGCTTGTAGGGACAGACTCATTCTAAAATGTTCAAGCAGGTTCCCTTTTTCTCTAACAGATGACTCCAAACTGCCTCCCCCACCAACTCTGGAGCCTACTGGGCCTGCACCTTCCTTGTCTGAGCAAGAATCTCCCCCAGACCCCCCTACTCTGAAACCCATCAATGATAGTAAACCTTCAAGCCGATTCTCAAAGCCCAAAAAGGTGGAAGAAGATGAGCTCTTAGAAAAATCATCTCTGCAGCTGGGGAGTGAGCCCTTGCATCACTTGCTCAGTGACAATGGCATCAACAGACTCTCTGTCATGGCTCCTGACACCCCTGCTGGTGCCCCTCTAAGTGGCGTGGGTCGCCGCACATCCGTCCTCTTCAAGAAGGCCAAGAATGGGGCTAAGCTACAGAGGAGCCCAGACCGGGCTCCAGAGAATGGCGAGGACCATGGTATGGCAGGCTCTCCTGCCTCTCCAGCCAGCATTGAGGATGAGCACCATTCCCGGAAGCGGCCAAGGAGCAGGAGCTGTAGTGAAAGTGAAGGGGAGAGGTCCCCGCAGCAGGAGGAAGAGACAGGTAAACCTGCCTGCGACTCCTCTCACTACTTCTCATCTGCTTTTCTGCTTTGCCTTGCCACCCAGATCCTTCCCTAGTTAGCCATCTCCCCAAAGGCCTCAGCATGCTAGTAGTAGCATGGAGGGCTCTATAGCTCACAGTTGGGCCTAACATATGAGTAGTGACCCAGGGAAACAGGCTTTGAGTGGCATTTCCGAGGGCCAAGTTGTATCTGAGGCTCTTTTTGGCTCTGAGGGGTGTGTAGGCTTGTATATGCTAATATATTTCCTAACTTCATTTCAGTTTGTTCATTAGATATTCATGTCAGGCACTATCTTAGGGACTGGGGGCAAAAATCAATGAACAAAACAGACAAAAATCTCTTCTTTTATAGGGGAAATCAAGCAGAAGAAAATGAGGTATTCTGTATTAGAAACTTTGAAGAAAAATGCAGCAGGGAAGGGGAATAGGGAATGCTGGAATGTTCTTTTAAAGGATGGCCAGGGAGATCTTCTGAGGAAGTGACATTTGACTAAAGATATGAAGGAGTTGAGGAAAGAGCTGTTTGTGTATCTAGAGGAATAATATTCCCGAAAGATGAACTAGCAGCTACACCAGCCCTGGAGGTGGGAACGTGCCTGCAGTGTGAGGAGCAGCAAGGGAACCAGTGTGGCTGCAGTAGGGGTTGGCGGGAGGGGTGAGGTCTCAGAGGTAGGATGCGAAGGCTAGGCCACTGGGAAGGCCTTCCTGCACGTCCAGAACGAGCTGGTCAACTCACTCAGTCCCAGCTCTGGAAGAATCACAGTTCAGTAGGGAAACAAGGTGATCTCCCAAGGTGCAAAGAGATTACAGAACCCAACAATGTGTGGCTAAGTGTCGAGTGACAGGTGGCACTGCCAGAGCTTTTGGAATTGGAGGTGAAAGAGTTAGGAAGGCTTCTTTGTCTGGTGGTGCCTGAGCTGGCTCTAAGGGATGAGGGTAGCATGGAAAGGATTAGATGGGGGTGAAGGGCTTAGACCCCTTTGTGTGGAAACAAGGAGGAAGACAGTCTCTGAGGGACAGTTAGGAGGAAGCTTCAAGGAGCCTACGTGAGTAAGGTGGGCCTGGGTATAGAGGATCTTGAAGGCTAGGCAGAGGAGTCTCGGATGGGGAAGGCTAGCTTGCTGGCAAGTAGGGGCTGCTCTTGGCTTTTGTTTTTTGTGTCACTGTCATGTCCTTTTATGTGGTGGCTTTGTGTAACCAGCACTTGCTTTTTTCCCTTCCAGCCTAACATTTTGTCTCCAACATTACTCTTTCTTCCTATCTGGCCTAAGTTTTCCTATGTTAGGGAGGGATATTGATACAAGGGGCAAGAGTGGAGTCGGGCATACCTGAGTTCACATCCCAACTTCTTACCAGATGTATAACCTGGGGGAAACTAACCCCTCTGAGCCTGTTTCCTTCTGTCTGGTAAAGAGCTAGGATACTTATCTTGTAGGACTATCAGGATTGGAAATAGGCTGTATAAAGCACTTAACATATGAGGTCGTTGAGAGCAGTTATTGTCATCATTTGGCTATATCTGGCTCCACCAAATAGCATGGAGAACATTGTGCACTAAAAATGAAAGCTCTTGCTCTGGGGAACAAGGTCTGGACTTAAGCCCCATCCAACCTCATGAAGCCTCCTTCCTGGGAACAATGAGAAAATTCATTCACTTCCCATGATCCCAGCTGCCTGGCACCTAGGAATACTTGCATACAACCTTAGTTGAATTTCACAACAACAGGTGTTAATCCTTTACAAGTGAGGCACTTGAGGCATAACTGGATTCAGTGATATAAGTTGAGGTCCTAATGTTAGGCAAGGTCAGGTCAGGGTACAGGCATCTTGGCTCAGATACCTGGTCTTACAGGTGTGACTTCTCTTACAGTTTTCTGGCCAACGTGTCTGTTACAGCTCTCACATCAGGTGCCTCGCTCACCTCCATGCCTTTCTTGGCTCACCTGTCAGTTGCAGGACTCCAGAGTGTGGTTAGAAATTAGATAGATAGAGTGGAAGCCTTCACAGCAAGATCATGTCCCTGGGATGACCAGACAGTCATCATCTGCTTCTGTCTGGCTCCTTGCTGTAAATAGACCTCTCATTCTTGCTGAGTAGCATCCTCCACAAGTAAGAAGGCATTATCTTCACTTCACAAAAGGAAAGGTCAAGGCCTAACAAGGAAAAGGGACCCAGTATTTTTAGAGCCCAGTCTAGAACGCAGGGTTCTGACTCCCCATCCTGGCAATGTCTGGGCTGCTGTAGATCTCCTGGAAAGTCTCCCCATTCTTAATCTCTGCTAGATATCTCACAGGCAGTTGACACAGAGCTCTTATCCTGCCCCAGCCCCTCCTGACACCATCTCCAAAGAACGAAACAAGCTGTTGCCAGCTGTGTGATGTGTAGGGTATGAATGTTTATGTGAAGAGGCAAGGCGGGTGGGCTCCTCAAGAGACAGAGAAGACTCCCTGATAATTGAGGTTTGAAATTAGAAGCAAAGCTAGGGTCTTGTGAGCCTGCCAGGGTGGGAAAGTCTTAGCGTTTTCCTTTGTGTTCGAATTGTCATTCGGATACAAATAGCAGAAGTCAGCTATGTGCTATTTTCCTTAAAGGGGAAGGAAGATGCAGCGTGTGCTCATTGCCCAAGCCAAGAGTGTTCTCCCCAAAGCTCTATCTGTCAGCACCACCCAAGACCCATTTCCATAGTGAAGGGCAGCCATCCTCTCCACCCCTCCTCACTGAGCCCTCCCGTGGTGGCTGCCTCATGCTGTGGCATGTGACAGGGGCTGAGAGTTTCTGTGCTCACAGGCTCACTGTGTGTGTCCTTGGCAGGCGTGACCAATGGCTTCGGAAAACACACTGAAAGCGGGTCTGACTCAGAATGTAGCTTGGGTCCCAGCGGTGGACTGGCATTTGAAGCTTGCAGGTAAGGACACTCGTCTCCAGAGCTGTCGGCAGTTCCACACCCTCCCCTTCACTCTCCATTCAGTGGTGGTTTGAACTTCTTATCTTGCTTCCAACTCCACCTACTTTCTGAGGCTTCTGGTCTTTACCTTGGGGGGCTCCTAGGAAACAGAGTGACCCTTGACTCTGTGTGCTCTAAGAGGAGAAGAGTGGTGAGGATGCTCTCCAGGGTCTGTGAGGCTGAACTTGGATCTAGAGGGTGGCAACAGCAGAATCTTCTATTGCCCAGTGAAGGTTACATTTAAGCCAGGCCCCCCCACCCCGTGTACGCGCACGCGCACACACACACACACACACACACACCCCCAGGTAACCCAACTTGTTACAGTTTTGCCCTAGGCCTCTTGGGGTTTCATAGCAACTATCTCTTTAGAGGTGTTGTATGGAAATAAGGAAATAGGAAATTTGAAATTGCCTTTTATTCAAATAAAGGCCCCAGCTCATCTGCCATCCTTGAGCTGGGAAGGGATGAGTCTCTTTTGTCATTTTTTAACCTGAAGGGAGGATTTCTGGGACCAGAACCTTAAAAGTTTCTTCCAAGTCTGAGTTTATTGAGCCTTTGCTCTGTGTTCTGTGTTCTGCAAAACCCAGGGAGAGTGAAACTCTTGTAAATTGAGGGAACCTCAGTGCCACTCAGGAAAATGAGTAGTCCTTAAGGCTGATGGCTTGGTCCCACCACTCTGAAACGCCGAATTTCAGAGTGGAGGAGGAAAGGTCCTAGGTCAGCACCAGAAGACTACATGTCTGCGTTTTAAGTGCTTCCAAGGCAGAGTTGGTGTATGGTGTGGCAGATACTTTCTCTACCCTGCCTGCTGGCCTCCAAGGAGGACCATAGGGACCTCTACCTACCCTTTGGTGCTAGACTGGTTTCCCACTTTGGTTCCTTTGAGATTTTTCTTCCCACAATGCCTCAAAACTGCCCTAGCTTTCTTCTTCTTAGTTACAGTCTCCAAAGGGATGAGGGAAGTAGATGGGGAAAATATACAGGAAAACATCCAGAATAGGGAAGAGACAGAGATTTTAGAATCTTAGAAGGGGCTTCTAGTCTGGGCCCAGGTTGGAGTTCCTGGCTTCCTTTAAAGTTAAATTGCCTGAAAGCCCAATTCATTGGGGTTGGGGTAGGAGCCAAGTCATCCAACCTTCCCTTCTAGCCCTTCACTAGAGGTGGAAGGTGTGCCAGGCTCCCTCTGTGAAGGCACTCTAACCAGCTGTGAGCAACGACAAGCAAGCCAGGCTCAGCTCAGCCTGCTGGTCTAGGAAGAACTCAGACCAGTGTCACCAATTGCTTTGGGACACTGGCTTGATATAGGAACAGTGTCCTTGGAAGGCATTTCCTCTTTAACCCAATGATTATCAGTGGAATTTCAGGGTTTAAAACAGGAGATTTAGGGGCTCCAATTGCAGTTCTTTTTTCTTTTCCCTCCATTGTGGTAGTAAGTACAGAGAAACTGGAATCACATCATCCCAGAACTGGAAATAACCTTGAAAGAATGGGTAACTAACCCATCCTTGACTCCTTCTTCCCCCACCCACCCCTGGTGGTTTTCTGAGCAGGTTGGGGCTGTATCCTCTCTCTATAGATCACTCATTCACCTATTGATAATTGAACACCTACTGTGTGCCAGACCCTATTCAAAATACTGATAAGATGTCTATTCTCATGGAGCTTATCTTCAGAAGGGAGATGAAGGTTAAGCCAGTGGGTCCCTTGGACAGAGGGCTGCATTGCAGGCCATAGTTAAGTCAGTTGTGCTTTTTTCTATAAATCAGAAACCCACAGACCTGGTGTTAGTATTGCATCTTATTATATTAAGCTCATCCTTCTCAGAGCTAATGTTCCTTAGTGTAACATTAGTAGTTTGGAACACTTTTTTAAGTAAGACATTGAAATTTACAGCCCTTCACATAACTACAACTGCTGTTTATTCATTTCATGGTATGTGCTATAATGAGTGGTTTGTGTGTATTAAACCATTAAATCCCCATAACATCACACAGGGAACACAAACCTCAGAGAAGTTAAATAAGTCACTTGAGGTTGCACAACTAATGAGGAGAAGAGCTGGGTTTTGAACAGAGAGAACCTGGCTCCAAGTTTAATATTTTAACCACTCTGCTGTGCTCTCTTCTGTTGTATTTGAAGAAGCATTTCCAGACTCAGGATATGAACTTTGAGAGGTTTTCCTAATAAAATTATTAGCACTTACATCTGTATAAGACCTTATAATCCTTAAGCCCATGGATAGAGTTTTGTAGGGTGAGTGGGAACTGAATCTTTAATGTGAACTGGGGGTTTTTTGCCCCTCGCCCCCCCAAAAGATCTTAATTTGACTAGTAAGAAGAACCTTCCAATGTAACTACTGTTTACTAAAGGATTACCCCTCGTGGATTTTGGTTAAGCAAAGCTTTCTTACTATGGGAGGCTGAGGCAGGTGGACTGCAAGTTGGAGACCGGCCTCAGCAATTTGGTGAGCCCCTGTCTCAAAATAAAGTAAAAAGGGCTGGAGATGTAGCTGTGTTGCAGAGTGCCCCTGGGTTCAATTCCTGGTACCAAATGGGGATTGTATAAAAAGTATAAGATATGGTAGTTCTGACTCAGTAAAACAGCTGTCTGCTCTCCAAGCATCTCTATCCCTGGCTGCTGCTTATCCCACCAGGGTTTCCTAAGCACTTCCACTTTTCTGTAGATTATTGACCTATCTTTTAAGCATTGTTTTATTGGAAAAAATATAGACCAGTAATATTTTTTAAAGTTGAGGTAGAAAAGAGCCCTTGCTACATCATTCTTGCCCGAGGCTCTCCACTTGGTTGTACACTAGAATTGCATGAGGAGCTATATAAAATACTAATGCCTGGGTAGCCCCAGTTATACTATTGTTCTTGTATTGCTATTCTTAGTTTTGCTTATTACCTTTTAGTCTTTGTCTAATATATATATTTTACCTCTTGCAGTAGCCATGTTTTTTTTTTTTAAAGTCAATCTACTTTTTAGTTTTTTTAAAAAAAACACATCTTTATCCAAGAAAAACTTCACACATAAACCATTTGGAAGTAAGAAGTGGATTTTTTAAATTTAAAAATGTCTTTCCTAATTCTAGAAGACATGTCCATTATAGAAAATCTGGAAAAGAGGCAAATTTTTGTATGTCAAAAATAAATTGATTTCTAAAGAAGCAGCATGTAAACCACAGAGCAAGATATGAGGTGGCCCTCCCTTGTAATAGCTGCTGAGTCTCTGGAGGGATTGACAAGAGACTAGGGTGACCTATCCTCTGGATGAAGTCCAAAGTCCCTGGACAGGGACCTCTCTGTCCATGTTCAATCCTTTTTTTTTTTTAAATTAACTTTCTTTGTTTATTTTTTATGTGGTGCTGAGGATTGAACCCAGGGCCTCACCCGTGCTAGGCAAGCGCTCTACCACTGAGCCACAACCCCAGCCTCGCGTTCAATCCTTCTGCATGGAAGCAATGATTCCTGAAAACCTGGTGGGAACTTCGAGGTCAGAAGAGTGTGGTGGGCTAATGTGGGCTTTAGGGAAGCTGCGAGCCCATCCTCCCTATGGCTTCTGTAGCTCCATTTGTGTCAGAGATAGGAGAATAAGAGTGGGTGTGCTAGTCATCGAAACTGCTCATTTCACCCCTCTCCTTGCTCTGTATGCAGTGGTCTAACGCCCCCCAAACGCAGTCGTGGGAAGCCAGCCCTGTCTCGAGTGCCCTTTCTGGAAGGTGTGAATGGAGACACTGACTACAATGGTTCAGGTGAGGAGCGGTGTTCAGGCAGTGCTGGTGGGGGTGGGGAGCAGGGCTTCTGAGCAGCCGGCTCTGCAGGCTGCACCACCACTGGGCCTCAGAATGAGGCTGCTAGTCGTGGAGCTCCCCAAACTCTCAGGCACTGGCCAAGGAAATGGCCCTCACTTACAGGCCATTCATGCTTTAAAAACTTTTTTCATTTTAAATTTGTATAGGTAATACATGCCCATGGTACCAAAAAAAAAAGAGAGAGAAGGTACCGAAGCATATATAACGAAAGCCAGCACTCCCCTCCCTGGAATATCTAACTGTTAGCGTTTTCTTTTTTGTCTTTCCAAAAGTAATCCATGTATGTACAAGCCAAAACTTGTGTGTATATTTGAGTGAGCAAAGAAGCCTAATGTACACATATTCCCCTAAACCATTTCTTTTCTCCATCTAATAATATACCTTGGAGATCTTTTTGTGCTTTTTGTTGGTTGCCTTGTTCCCAATATATGGAGTGCCTTCATTTGCTTAGCCATTTAAAGGTAGAAGTGTAGATTGTTTTCACTTATTTGTTATAATCAGTATTGCATTGAGCAACCTTATGTGTGCATAGATCATTTTATACCCAGGGGGATAAATCTATAGAAGTAAATTGTTGGATTGAAGGAAATATACATTTGTAATTTGGATGGGTATTGCCTGTCTGTGCTCATTAATCAATGATAGAGTGTATCACTGAACCTCACATAACTCTGTCATTTGTGGGACTTTCTCTTTGGATCAGTGGCATAAGGGGCCAAGAGGAGAGACTTGGGCTGGTGCTCAGATGGAGCAGGTACAGAGCAGGCTGTTCTCTGAGCTCGCCCTTGTCCATCCCGTGCAGTCTCTGCAGCACTTCTCTTGCCCTTCCCTTTCCCCAGCTGCTTTCTTTTCCCTTAGCATCAGTTTCTGGTATGTGTGTTGATGAATGCATGCCCGTGTGTTTCATTACTTTCTGTGACTGTCAACATCCAGAAGGCAGGGTCATGTCTATATGAATTTGTATAGCATCCAATCTCAAAACCAAGAGTGAATTGGCACACTTTGTGCTTCTGGTGGTGACATTTTATTCTTATTTTTAAAATCCACATACTTAAAATGATGCCAAAGGAAATTGACCTCTTTGACTTCTATCGTCTTAACACTGTTGTCTTCATTTCTCTGTGTTGCCTTCTGTTTATTTTAGGCACGTTTTTAACAAAGTGCTAATCCAAAACACATATACTTTTGTCTTGTTATTTTTTTACTGTTATCTCATACTTATTTCATGTTGACACATAATCTTTATATATCTCTTATTGGAGCAATGTATTGTCATTACCTGGTCTATTGTTAGACATTTGGGTTGTCTCCAACTTTTAACATTATACACAATGTAGTAAACATTTTTGTTCAGAGTCATTTTATTCGTCTTTATAGTTATTTTTCTTAGAATAAGTAGCCAAGGAGCAGAAGGTTCATGCACTTTTTTAATGGCTCCTGAGGCATGTCCCCAAATTACATTCTAAAAGAATCACAGTTATATCAGCAGCGTTATCACTGCACCAGTTCCCACTCACACTACCTCTTCACTGGTACCGTTTATCTTTTCATTGTTATTACTGTTGATTCAGTAGAGTCAAAACAAGTACCTCATTATTATTTGGGTACATTTTTAAAAAAAACATAAATGAGAGTGGCAGTATTTCCTTAGAAATATAATTAGCCATGTTGAGATTTGGGCCTTTTTCCTTTGTTGAGTGCAGTCACCTTGTTGTTCCCAGTTTGTAGATGGGGGAGGAGAGAGCTTTCTCTGATGTTCAGAAGCATTTGTGAAGCACCCATGCATTGGGCTAAGTAGGGTCCCGAGTATAGAATGAAGTTAGCTGAGGAGATACGGTGCCTGCCTAAGGCCAGACACCCAGTGTAAGGTCTCATAAAAGCGGATGTGAAATACCTGCAGGACTACTTGGCTCTGCTGAGTACTGTACAGCCAGGTGACCTGGATGGCCCAAGTGTGGTCCGGTCAGAAAAGAACTCAACTTTGCAAGTGGTTTTACTGCAGTGTGCTTCCCAGACATTTTTTCCCACAAAGCTTCCATCATGAGGACGTCCCACTTGGGAGGCCAGAGAGTGATAGGTGGCTCTTTATGCCCAAAGCTGGGGTATTGCCCTTCTCCCTGAGGCCCTGGAGATGAAGCAGTTTTCCCTGGGAAAGCCATCCTAGGATTCAAGTTCAGAGGTTGGTAAACTATGGTCTTCTGCCTGTTTTTATATGGCTTGTGAGCTATGAATGGTTTTTACATTTTTAAACTGTTAAAAAGAAAATCAAAAGAAGAATATTTTATAACATGTGAAAATGACATGAAATTCAAATCTCAGTGTCCAGAACAAAAATTAGTATACAGCCACACTCATTCATTTACAGATCATCTTTGGTGGCTTTCCTGGGACAACTGCAGAGTTGAATACTTGGAACAGAGACCATGTAGCTCTTAAGTACCTAAGCTATTTACTGATTGGCCGTTTGTAGGACTAGTTTGCCGACCCCTGATCCACTCTAAGAATTTCTCCTAAGGAAAGGGCAGGGAAAAGGAAGGGTGGAGGGGATGTTGCTGACTCATTCCTGGGCTGCCCCAGACAAGTGGAGGCCATAGGCAGGGCTTTGGGGCACCATTCCAAGTCCCCTTCGGGCGCTGTCTCCTCCCCTCCCCCACCCCCAGGCAGAAGCCTCCTGATGCCCTTTGAAGACCGCGGAGACCTGGAGCCCCTGGAGCTGGTGTGGGCCAAGTGCCGAGGCTACCCCTCCTACCCTGCCTTGGTGAGTCTGCCCCAGACACCACCTTCTTACCTCCACCTGTTGCCTTGCCTTGGGAGCTTATCTGAGTGGGTCAAGCCAGCAGAGTGTGGTGGGAGTCAGGGTGCCTTTGACTGCAGAGGGGAGTGGGGTTTTACCCCTGCCTGGGTGGGGCAGACTAGTAAGACTTCCAGCTGGGAGCACGTAAAATTGGCTAAGCATAGGCAGACAGGAACTAGAGTTCTCAGGGTTTTGATAGCATTTATTTATTTACTTATGCATATGCGTTGGAATTTGAGCCCAGGGATCAAAATGTGTGATGCCAAAAGCCCATGTTCTGAGCCACTGAGTTCAAAATCATCCACATTCCTGTCTATTCAGGGATAGATTGGTATATATCCACTCAGCCTTTTTTTAATGCATAAATATGCATATATATGAGACCATACTGTTTTTAACCTCCCTTTCACTTAAAAAGCATACTATGAATATGCAATTCTTATGCCATTAAACATTCTTTATCAGCATCACTTTTAATGACTGCATCATCAGTTATTTCCATGTACCATATTTTAGTCAGTCCCTAGTTGGCCATTTAGACTGTTCGAGGTTATCACCATGATAAACAGTTGGCAATAGAGATCACTGTATCTTTACTTTTCTGTACATCCTTGTTATTTCTTTACAATGAATTCTTAGGAATGCCTTCTTAGGGCAAAGTCTGTACAATTCTGATACAAATTCCCGGTTGCCTGAAAATGAGTTCCAGTTTATATTTCCGCCAACAGTAGCTAAAATTTCTGTTTCTTCCATAGTAGCAGTAGCTACTTGATTCTTATTTCTTAGAGCTCTTTCTCAGGGAAGAAGTGTCCACCTGGCTTTAGAAGATACAACTGATCCTAAACCTTTGGGCTGTGTCACTATCCTCTGGGGGTGCAGAGGATTGATTTTTAAAGCAGTACATTCACTGAGTCAACTCCACCTGAAAACCACCAAATCAGACTCTTAAACCCAGACTGAGGCATGGATAGTTTTTTTTAAAAGCTTCCTGAAAGCTCTGTAGCCAGGAATGGGAGTCACCTGCTAGTCTGTCATATGCACACATCTCTGGACTTCTGCTTCCCCCAGCCCTTTACTATCTGTGTTTCTTTTGAGCCTGACAACAGCCTCTTAAGATAAAGAGGGCAGGAGTGCAATCTTGTTTGGACAGATAAGGAGACTATATCTCAAACAGGTTATATGGTTTGCTGCAAGGTTTGCTGCAACCGTATTGGGAACCCATCTTGCCTACCTCATTCTCTCCTAGTAGTGGCAGCTGGGAAGATCCACCCTGTGGTCCAACAGCTGGAAACATTGGTCCAGGGGCTGCCTGACTTCACAAAGTTGGGGCCCTGCCAGCTGTGAAACTACAGGACCCCCCCTCCCCCATGCCCCAGCTTAGTCATTAAGGAAATGATTTAGGCTGTGCAGGTTTGGTGGTTTTGTCTTTTTTTTTTTTAAGCCTCACATGCAAAAGAGCTAGTCCAAAACTAGTCTTTTTAAAAAAGAAATTCAGCCACCACCTGAACACAACCTGTGTTTTTATTTTGGTGCATGCTTTCCCAGTCCTTTTCCTGTGCACGTTTCAGTACGTATTTGCATATTATATTGTATTTTAATCTTATTTTAAGTCTTTGTCTTTTACACAAATGTGTTTTTGTTGTGTTTTTTTTTTTAATAAAAGTAATGGCTAAAATATAGAAGTTTTGGGAAAACAGACAAAAATCAACGTAAACCTCACCATTCTAACATGTTGCTCTTAAATATTTTATATATTTTATTTGTTGTTTACTTATTGTAGTTATAATAATAGTGTATATACACTTTATTGTGTAATGTTAAATTTTATCACAAACTTTATTTCCATCTTGTTTTACATCTGCATAGCATTCATTGAGTGAATGGACCATTATTTTTTATTTTGGGACATAAAAGCTGTCCTCAGATGGCAGGCTTACCTACCTTGCTTTTGCCCTCAAAAAGTTTTTCACAATCTATTCTCAGGAACCAGCATGCCATAGTAGCCTCCACTGCCTCCTTTGGTCATTGAGGAAGCTTAGGAGGGCTTGTATACTTGTTCTCATTAGGACCCCCAGCTTCAGGTCCCAGAAGGGACTCACACTGGGAGGTAGAGTTTTGACCAAATGACCCAGCTGGTGGGTGGGGTAGAGGTGCTTCTTCCTTAGAGTGAACTCTTAACCAGAGCACCTGCTTTCAGCTGCTTATCTTGAGAGGGGTGTGGAGAAGTTGGCAGACACCCAAAGGTAAATAATGAGAGTCATTTATTACGAAGAAGAGGCTCCTGGGACGGGGTATAGGAACTAAGATTGCTCTGTCTCTAGAGAGACTGCTTCCTCAGTGAGTTTCCAGTCTCTCTGGCCTTTGTGCACAGGGATCATCAGCTCCCTCCTCTGGAAACGAGCTGTGCAGGAGGCTGCTGGCAGCAGAGGCTAAAGCCGTGTCCAGGTACCTGGTTTTCGTCCCAGCCATGGCTTCAGGTACCTGGTTTTCGTCCCAGCCATGGCTTCAGTCAGCTCGTCGTCGTCTTGGCCTTTTTGTCTGTCAGCTAACACCTGTCAGACTTCCCAGCATCAGCAAGAGATTGAAATGAGATGATGTGTAAATAATCAAAAGCTTTGAAAACTTTGAGAGTGCTTCATAGACTTGGAAAATTATGGTTTTGTTGACACTGCCATGCATTTGGCTGAGCACCTGCTCTGAGCTAGGCAGAGGGTGCTAGGTGCTGGAAACAAACTTGAACAAGGCAGGCCCAGCCCCTGCGCCTCTGGTGCTTTCTGCCTCAAGGATTAGTTCCTCCAGTGGTCCTTGTTCCCAACCACATCGATCTCCCCTCTCCACTGACCCTCCAAGTTCAGCCTTCTACCTGTACACTGAACCTCCTCTGATTTTATCATGGAGGTGTAACATGTATCTGACCCATACTTCAGGAGGTGTTAGTTGGGCAAGAAGGTGTTGGGTGACCAGGGCTCTACTCCATAGAACTAAAGGGATGTCCTACTTGCTGATACTGAGCCTTTTGGAGAGCCATGGTGCTAGGCAATTCCCTTAAGCATTTGAGGTGAATTGCAAAGGCTCTAAAGGGAAATTGAGGGAAGAAATGACCTCCACTCTTACCTTCTAAGGGACATCGGGAGGAAGGAGTCTGCCCATCTGGTTGGGACATCAAAGATACCCCACTCAGTCCAATCCCCTCATGAACCTCCCACTACTTGTTTCATCTCCAAGGCCTGCTAGTCCATAAAACAAGTTCCCTCATCAGGATTGATTGGGCAGGGCTGGAAGATTAGGACAGAGTTAGGATTTTTGTTTTGAGGTCTTGCAGGTCATGGACAAAATCAGCCCCTCCATCCCTCGGTTATGGGCGTAGCTAAGCCCTTGCATGGCTTAAGTGTAGGGTGTTTTGGCAGCTGGTCCCACAGCAGGGGTTCCTAATCACCCCATCTTCCCCCACTGAGTGCCTGTCTCCCTTTCTGCCTCCAGATCATCGATCCCAAGATGCCCCGGGAGGGCCTCCTGCACAATGGTGTCCCCATCCCTGTCCCCCCGCTGGACGTGCTGAAGCTGGGAGAGCAGAAACAGGCAGAGGCTGGAGAGAAGCTCTTCCTTGTCCTCTTCTTTGACAACAAGCGCACCTGGTGAGTGATAGCAGCACCTTGGGGCCATCCAGGTGAAGGGAGCTGCGTTACCTGCTAGCAGCTGTCTTACATTGCTGTGTCAATGATAACTGGCTACTAGCATCAGTAGTAACAGAGGGGGTCACAGGTGAGACTTCCTGGGAAGCACTCTGAGGTGAAGCTTTGCATCAGAGGCAGACTGGAGAGAGCCGTGGAGTGAGGGGCACAGCACTGGGCAGAGGAAGAAGCTAAAGTGTGATAAACCTTGAAATGGAGGCCTCAGTTTATCCTCTGGGGAGCTTGAGAGAGCTGTTGGGAATTGGCGCTGCGTCTTTGTACCTTTATCCAACTAGTCCCTGAATGCCGGCTGTCCCTGGAGAGGGCATGACCTTGGGCCAGGCAGTTCCCTTGTGGATGGTTCCTAGAGAAGGACTCAGCTGAGAGCCTGCCGACTGCCGGCACTCCCAGCAGCTGTGGGAACGTGCATCTCAGTCCTGGAGAGCATCTGGGCAGTGTGACTCCTCCACAAGGGTCTCACTTGCTGTGGTTTATGAACACCTTGAGGTTTTTCTTAACACCAGCAGGAGAGTGCTGTCACCTCTGCTTCTGTAGAACAAGGAGGTGGAATTGGTTGGTAAAAATAATGATA
The DNA here is from genome assembly GCA_028644305.1 of Xerus rutilus. Lineage (NCBI taxonomy): Eukaryota > Metazoa > Chordata > Mammalia > Rodentia > Sciuridae > Xerus > Xerus rutilus. The sequence goes on along the minus strand of CM053406.1, from coordinate 102,114,603 downwards.
GTAATAGCTGCTATTTTTTGAGTGCTTACTCCATGTCGTTATGTAAATTGCTTTACATACATGATCTCATTTATTCTCACTTAATCCCAGTCCCCTCACCATCCATTTTTTATATGAGGAGGCTGAGACTCAGAAAGATAAGACCTGCTGGGCATGGTGTCTCACACCTGTAACCCCAGTAACTCGGGAGGCTGAGGCAGGAGGATCGAGAGTTCAAAGCTAGCTTCAGCAACTTAGCGAGACCCTGTCTCTAAATAAAATATAAAAAGGACTGGGGATGCCAGCCATGGTGGCCCACACCTGTAATCCTAGTAGCTCTGGAGGCTGAGGCAGGAGGATCGTGAGTATGAAGCCAGTCTTGGCAAAAGTGAGACCCTGTCTCTAAATAAAATACATGTGGCTCAGTGATTGTGTGCCCCTGAATTCAATCTCCAGTATCTGCCCCCCCAAAAAAGAACTGGGGATGGCTCAATGTTTAAGCGCCCTGGGTTTAATCCCTAGTACCAAAAGAGAAAACATTCCTTGACGAGAACTGACATACAAACCAAGATCTGAAGGCTGTGCTCTTAGCTGCCATTAGATCCAACTAGTGCGGTGGGGATGGGAGTAGGGCCCCTCCCCCCACACAATACAGGCTCCAAGGAGGTCCATGGATTCCTGGCATTGCTTCTACCTCCTAACTACAGCTCCATTTCCTGGCCATAACTCCCTAATTCCCCAAAGCATGTGAGGATCAGAGTCCTCCAGGGTCACTCAGCCTGCCCTCTGGGATAGCAGATGGGCCTCTTCTGGCTCTAGAGCCCTGATTACCCTCAGAGCACAGTGAAGGCCCAGGGAAGGACCTGGCTGCCAAACAGGTCTCATGCCTTCCCCTGACCCCTGCATACTTGCTGCCCTCTCCCACCTGGTTCTTGGAGGCTCTTGCATAATTTGTACCAGTCTATCTTCCTCTGCCCTGTAACCTTCCCCTAGTCTTGCCTATCCTGGGCAGGTGGGCCCAGAGGAGCCCCTGGATCCACCACAGCCCAGCTCTTTAACTGTGCTTGCATTTCAGGCAGTGGCTTCCAAGGGACAAAGTTCTGCCCTTGGGTGTAGAAGATACTGTGGACAAGCTCAAGATGCTGGAAGGCCGCAAGACCAGCATCCGCAAGTCAGTGCAGGTGGCCTATGACCGTGCAATGATCCACCTGAGCCGAGTCCGGGGGCCCCACTCCTTCGTCACCTCCAGCTACCTGTAAGGATGAGGCTGGGTTTGCTTCTGCCTGCCCTGCCTGCCTCCGTCCCATGGGGCACAGACAAGCCTCTTCTGCCCCAGCCAGATGTGTGGCCGGCAGCTTCCTCCTCATGGCAGGCCAGGGACTGGACTGTGTCCTCACTAAGGGCAAGGCCTCAGTTTTGACCAATAACATGGTTCCCCTAGAGGGCCTACTGTGTGCCAAAAACTCCCACCTGAGGTCCATCAGGGGCTATTCCACTGAAGAACCACTTAGAAGTAGAAACAGCTGTGGGGCTTGGGCAAAGCAAGGAGATGGACCTGGCCCAGAAGGCGAGAGGTGCTAGGCTCCTTCTCAAGGGGCTGCCTGGCTCCTCCAGCCCCCTCTCAGCTAACTACACCTCAGGGCAGGCGAGGTTCTGACACTGATCCCAGAGATGCTGTGGATGCCCAGGGTCCCTCGGGGAATCACGCCGAGCTCCCCTTCTCCCCTCGCCAGCCCATTCTCACTCCCGTCTCACCTCCATGCCCAGGCCCAGTCTCTCTCTCCCTGTTCCTTTCCTTACTTTCTCTCTTGTGCCAAACTGACAGAAACATCACCAAACTGGTCTTTTTCTTTAACGTCTCATTCCCTTCCTGGCCAGCTGCTATGCTGGGTGGTGGTCTCTGCCAGGCCCCTCAGGGTCCAGGCAGGGCCAGGCTCACCCGTGAGAACCCCACCCACCAGCACACCTCCCCATCCCACAGACCTCTGCTGCTGCTAGTAGGGCTGAGCCTGGTCATCTGAGCATGCCCCAGGATGAAGTGGCCCTCCTGCCCTCTCCCTGTCTTGCTGTGTCATGGGCCCAGCTGGGGTGGGCCCCTATCAGCAGACTAGGCTGGTTGTGAGAGTATCCTATCTGTCCACTGAGATGTTGTGGGCAGTTGGGGTGGAGCCATGCCCAACAGCTGGGTGTGCCCTCTCCCTCCTCTCCTCTCATGGGCTTTTCTTGCAACTGCAGCCTTAAAGCTCTCCACCACCGTGGATGGCATGGCGCTGCCCTCGCACATCTCCCTGCCTGCTCTCTGCCCAATGGCTCTGCTGCTCCCTCTTCCCAAACCAGGGAGCACAGCCCTTTTACTTCATCCCCCTGTCTCCTTCCCTCTTTCTCTTCATCCTCCTCTCCACCACCACCTTCTCAAAAATGGAAGGGAAGAAACAAAACTGTGAATGGGGAATGCTGACTGACAAACCAACGCAGCTTTCAGAGGCTTCTGTGTTTGTTCTCTGGACATTTCTTTTCTCCTCTTAAGCACCAAAGTCGCGGGCCAGCTTGCAGGCCACTGACCGCCATGTTGATTTTTAACTTGATGTTCTTTTTAATTGTTTTAAATTTTTCATAGGGGAGTTTTGGACAAAACCAAGTCACTGGGGAGATCACTGCCATTTGTACACACTCAACTTTTTAAAAATACAGCCAACCACACACCGACTTCTTATACACTTGGGACACGAGCCAGAGTTTAAAAGGGAACCAACAAAACTCTATAACATACAGGATGGGATTTTGGATTTTGTACAATAAAAAACAAAAAACAAAAAACAATTCAGCATATGGCTAGGGAAGGACATGGTGTATATAATTGTAAAATACTGTTCTAAATTATTCAGGCCTATACTGTCCATTACTGGAGTCCTCCATTGTGTGGCCACACAGTGTGGTTTATTTAAAGGAGCCTACGCATCCCCTCTCCCCAGGTAGTTGGTCAACTGTGGACTCTGTGACTCTCTTTTGTCTAAACCTGTGTTGTAAGATCTCGGGACTTTCTCCCCCACTCCCCCCTTTCCATGTCTGTCTGTCTCCTTCTTCCCCCAACACTTTCTTTTCTTAGTCTATTTTTCAATCTCTGAATCCTTCAGTCTCTCTCTGAGTCTCATTTTTAAAAATGCTCTTTTAGAACGCGAAACGGCTCAGATCCTGCTGTGGCATGGGGCCTATGTGTCTCTGTCGCGTCTGCTGTGAAGCACATGATGCTCTATTTATTGTAGAAAGTGACTTTATTTGCTTTCTAGAATTGTTTATAACAGATGGTATAAGAGAGGTAATAAACAGAGAAAATCTATGCCTGTAAAGAATACAAAAGTTAATTTTACCTACTATAGTATGACTGTCAGAAACTTATTTTCTCTCTGAGAAATAAATGTTCTAATGGGCAGCACTTGCCGTGTTTGCTGTGATCAGTGGGGGCCCCTTTCCTAACTCCTGCTCAGCCGCTCCTCAGAAGGCCAGAGCCCTTAAGAATGGGGTTGTCTGGCTGTCGCAGGCCCCTGGCTGGAGAGAGCTCTGTCTCTTGAACCTTTGGGGAGGCATGAAGATGGGCGCTGACCTTGTATTCCTCCCAGATAGTGCCACCTGGGGGCCACAAAAGGGCCAGCCCACCTGCCTATACCTCACATTCTCTGTGGCCATGGTCCTTTAGGAACCCTGTTCCTCTTCAGTGGGAGAAGTGGCCATTTGGACGCCTACAGCACCTCTTTGCCAAGCTTGCTGAATTTGAGGGTCTAAGATCTCACCCCTTTTTGCTATGTTGCTGGTTTATTCTGTAGATGGGCAGCTCACCAGACAGGGATGGCAGGAGCCCGGCTTTTCTTAGATCTGGAAGGGATCCTTGAACCTGCCTGGCCCCCGCTTCATAGAAACAAGGAAAGAGGCCAGCAGGAGGGAAAGGCTTGGCTAAGGTCCGCACGCTAAGGAGGAAGAGTGGCATAGTCCTGGGATGAGAATCAGGCCAGAGTGCCTTGTGGGCTCCACAGCTCCACATTTTGAGGCTGTAGTGGCCTCTTGTGTACCATGCTCCCCATTCTTGGTGGCTGTGGCTCCAACCTTTCTGGAAAGGGACATCATGAAGAACAGAAGCAGCAAGAGGATTCTTAGGGACAAACTGCTTGTTGCTTTCCCCATCCCCAGTGCCTGTGCGTGTCTCTGGTGTGACAGGGGACACAAGTCTCCTGATTATCTACTTCTCAGGCCTGTGACATTCTTGATATTGAGGTTACTAGTGTGTGAAAGTCAATTCAGCCTGACACTGATAAAGGACCTCCATTGTGCTGATGATCCTTGTGTTGCGAAGAGCCACAACCTGATGAGAAGACGTCACAGACAGCTCCGAACGAGGCCAGTGCGAGAGTCCCAGGAGCTTGGAGAAGTTTGAGAAAGAGCCTTTTTTGGTTGGGGAACAATGAAAACTTTCAGAAGAAAGAAGCAATTCAAGCCTTGAAAAAATGGGTCAAAAAGTCCTTATTTATGAATTGAATTTTGAATTATGAAATAGTTATGTTTAATGAAATTATGAGAGCCTATAAAATATTTTATATTGGAAAAAGGAAAAATGGCCTAGTGGGTGAGATTTTAATAGGCACACATAATGATAGATGAATTGTCCTGGCTCGGGAAGGAATTGTGCATCTCATGACTCCAGTGACTGACTTAAACCCCATTTGACTGGAAGCCAATAAGGTGGTGAGGCAGTGCATCAGGCTTAAAAGCCCTGTCGCTCACTGACTGTGTGATCTCAAGCATGATAGTCAACCTCTCTGAGCCTCTCCAAGACTGATGTAGTGGAGAACCCCCGAGCCAGGGCAAGGCATCAGTACGGGGAGGTGGCAGCATCCACCGAAGGACTTGGACAGGGAAGAGATCAGAGAGGAAAAGAAACAAGTGTTGAGATAGGGTTGCTGGGTAATGGGGGGAGGCAGGTCTGGGAGCCTGGGGAGCTTCTGAGAAAACCTCTAGGCTGCAAGTGGGAGTTGGGCCTGGACTTTAAGAGAAAGGAACAGATGGAAGGGAGGTGGGCCCACCTGGGCAAGTGGCAGGACAGCCAAGGAAGAGGGAGTGAGGAAAGTCCCTGGTGTGTAGAGACGGGGGAGAGGATGGAGACAGGACACTGGAGGTCCCTGTGGAGAACTGGCGAGCCCTAGGGATCATCCCACAGGTGAGAATTGGGGGCAGACGGGCCAGGTGTGCTCAGCATCACCAGGCAGGAAAAGGCAGTGCCCGAGCAGAGCCCAGAGCTCAGCCTGCCGGGTGGGCAAACATGTCCTTGCTAACTTCTGGTCACAGTGTGATGGGACTTCACAGACTCGGGTCTAGGTGGTGGTGTGGCATTGGCGCATGAAGTGGGGGAGGTCTGGTCCCATTTTCCTCAGAAGTTTAAAAATATCATTAAACCGAGCCTGGTGGTGCACACCTGTGACCCCAGGTACTTGGGCTGCTGGAGGTCTGCAGGTTCGAGGCCAGCCTCAGCAATTTAGCGAGACCCTGAGCACCTTGCGTCAAAATAAAAAGGACTGGGGAATGTACTCAGTGGCAAAACTCCCTTGGGTTCAATTCGTGGTATGAAAAAAAAAAAAATAAAATATCATTAGAAGTATTTGCCAAAAACCGCGGTTGGCTTGGCCACTTCAGTTACTGGGTTAGTTGGCATTAACACCTGAGTGTGTCTGCCTCTCAGAAGGCCTTACCTGACTTAGCTTGGCTCAGCCTTGACTGCCGGGCTATGCAAAAGGTGCTGAGGGGGACATGGACCGTGAGGCCCTCACGAGCTCTGGGGCTGCAGGCCTCCAACAACACCTGTCCACAGCCACCAATCCTGACATCTCTGGTCCTGCCAGCTGCAGCCAATCTGGCCTTTACCAGAGTCGAGAGTGGGGGAATGATTTCCTCAAAACATGAGACAGAAGCTTCTAAATGACTGTGCAGTAGGAGCGAGGGCCAGGGAGGTGTATGTGCTGGGCCAGAGCAGCAGGGAGCTGGCTCTGGGCACTGGGGTGTCCTGTCTGCCCTTCCCCTTCAAGGGCTTCAGCCGGTGACTGGAGTAGACAGAAAAGAAAGTGCTAAGGAGAAAGTAAGAACCACCCTCATTCTCACCACCCAGAAATAACCGTTCTAATATGATTCCCAAGTCTCGTTTCCTTCAGGTAAGCATGTGTGTTAGTTTTTTGTACTTGGTGGCTGAGAAATCAGCGGCTCCGTTCTCTGTGTGCGCCACCTCCTCACTCGCCTTCTACTAAAAACCACCCCAGCCATCCAGCCGTTGTCCATTGCTGTTTTCCTTCATTTTGTTCAAAGATCAGAAGTCTCCGCAGCATTTGAAATCAGACGGGCGCAACACATCCCTGTCCCAACAACTTTGCATTAGGTACATTTCCATGGGAAGAAGTCCTAGGCCAAACTCTCCCCCACGTCCAAATGTCCATGAACAAGGAGGCACCATAGGACCACATCATCCTCTGACTGGAGAAGCTCTCCCTCTGCCCTTGAGTACAGCCACCAGCATCAGGGGTGGAAGGTCACTCCCAGGTGGACGTGATGCGCTTCTGAGGGCAAGACTGGAGGCTTGGGTGGACAGGTTGGGAGCAGGAGCGAGTGGGCTCTAAACTTTGAATCTTTTTTTAATTTTAATTTTTAATTTTTTGCTATAACTTTACCTTAAGTTGAGTCTCCATGAATTTGTACACATGTAGCCTTCCAAGAAACCTCCACCCAGGTCAAAATGCAGAATACTTCCAGGGCTCTAGAAGTTTCTCATGTCCCTTCCCAGTCGGTACCCCTGCTCCAAAGGTGACCGCCTGTTCTTGAACTTGGTGTAAATGGCATCACACAAGTGCTGCTTCGTGTCTAGATTCTTCCATTCAGCACCATGTTTCTGGGCTCCTCCTGTTTGGCACGTAGCTACAGTTTGCTTTTTGCTGTTTCTGAGCGGTGTTCCATTGTTCAGACGCACCACAGTCTGACTACGTGTTCTCTTGCTGATGGACACTGAGGTGTTTCCAGTTTGGGGCTGTTAGGAATGGCACTGCTAGGAACATTCTTGTACGTGTCTTTGGTGGACGTGAGCGCTTATGTAGGCATTTCCCAGGGGTGGCATCGCTTGGCCGTGGGGCAGATAGATGTTTAGGTTTAGTACATTCTGCCGGTTTTCCATTGGTTGTTCGGTTGACATTCCACAGCAGCACAGGTCCACAGCAGAGGCGAGAGTCCAGGTGTTCTCCATCCACGCCCACACATGGCACCTCACCTGTGGCATTTGCTCTGGACCTGGCTGTTGAATGGTTTCTACTGACAGGCAGCCATTCTTCCTGGGCAGCACTACCTGCTCCAGGGCTTTACAACTGGGGATCCTCCACCTGAAGGGACTGGTGCGGAGGGGAGCTGGGCAGGTGCAGTCTGCAGACGCGTGTGCACCCATGACTGTGCTGCCATCTACCCTTGGCACCCACTTCCACACCAAGGCATCTCTGCACTGGATCTTTGTGCAGTAAGATCATGCTGGACGGTCCCTGGTTCAGAGTATACAGCCATCCCCTGGCCTCCTCCTCATCCCTGCCTGCTGGGCTCTGAGGGACACCAGACTCAGCACTTCTGTCCATCCCCAGCACATCATGTCCAGATCCTTCCTTGCCCACAGGCTGATGCCCCCCACCCCCCGTTCCACCATTAGTGCTTCAGGTTTTTAATGAGCTCTTGAGGTCGTGACCCACTGGCACGACCCCCATCAGAGTGGGTCCGTTTCCCTTCAAAGGATTGGTAACCCTGGGAGAACACAGGCAGCGTGAGCGGGTCCGGATGAGGCAACTGAGCGAGGACACTCGGACCTTGAGCGGGGATTAAAAGGAGAGAAGAGCCCACGTGTCTGACCGTGTTCAGAGTCAGGCAGGAGAAGGCACAGAAGACTCTGAAGTGACTTCAAAGGACTCGCTCAGATCCCTAGTGGGGTGAAGGTCGTTGGAGATAAGAAGGCAGGTCAGGGGAAGAGACTGGGGAGCCTCGTGCTGAAGCCAAGCTCTGGAAACAAGAGAATGTGGATTCCAGGTCGACTTGAGCAACTGTTTGAAGCTGGCCTTGTCCTCAGGCCCAAGAGTGTCATCTAGGACTGGGTACAGGGTGCGGGTCTAGAGAGGGGGTGAAGTCACAGGCTTTCCTGAGCTGGCCACAGGGCTCTGGACACACCCAGGCATGGCAGCCAGAGCCACAGGGCCAGTCCCCCTCTTCCTGCCCCCAGCCTGGGACCTGGATGGGGTTCCTCCCCTCCACCCTCCCTCATGCTCTCCTATTTCTCTCCCTCTCTCAATCTTCTCTCTTTATGACTTTTCATTTCAGTCTATTATATGATCCAGAATTCTAAAACTTCATGAGAGCCTCTCGCTAACACCCCTGCCCTCAGCTAGAGACAACTGATTTTACCAACCACATATGCAACTTTCCAGAGATCTTTTAGTATAAGAATGGGTATGTGTGTGTGTGTTTCTCCTTTTCGTGTACATATTACATCATATTTCACACCCAGTTCTGAACCTCATTTTAAAACATTGTCTTATTAAATAATTAAGCAGATATAAAATAGTCATTATTATATATGTGTGTGTGTGTGTGTGTGTGTATATATATATATATATATATATATATAAATTTAAAAAAAATCCATGATATAATGAACCCACCTGGTATCTATAATCTGTTTTGGACAGAAGGCTGACTTTTCTTTTTTCTTCTTTTCTCTCTCTCTTTCCTTCCTTCCTTTATCTTTCTTCCTTCCTTTCTCCCTCCCTCTCTCCCTTCCTTTCTCCTTCCTTCTGGCCTTCTTTTCTTCTTTTCTTTTTTCTTTTTTGTACAGGCTATGTTGCCCAGGCTGGCCTCTCACTCCTGGGCTCGAGTGATCCTCCTGCCTCAGTCTCTCCAGAGCTGAGACAGCAGCTGTGCCTGAAGCCAGGCCTGTGCCCTCCTCCAGCCCCACCGCTCATCCCCTAAATACCTCCCCAGTTTTATCATTATTATGCCTTTTTTTGTTGTAGTCCTGCTACTTACTTGTATTATAATAAATATGTATTTACTATAATCAATAAAATAGTCATAAACAAGTAGTGTATATAGTAAATATAATAAACATAAGCATTGTATATAATACATATAATAAAATGTAGCAAATAGATACTTCATACTTCCTCAACTTTTTGGATGTTTTTTTTTTGGTAGCAGGGATTGAACTCAGGGGTACTCGACCACTGAGCCACATCCCCAGCCCCATTTTGTGTTTTATGTAGAGACAGGGTCTCACTGAGTTGCACAGCACCTCGCCCTTGCTGAGGCTGGCTTTGAACTCGATTCTCCTGTCTCAGCCTCCCAAAGTGCTAAGATTACAGATGTGCGCCACCGTGCCTGGCTAACTTTTTTGGATTTTTGAATAGTCTTCTATGACTTTTATCCCAATCATGATTATAGTCCCCAGACTGAAAGGGAGCTGCAGGCAGCTTGTTTGGTTTTTTATTTATTTAGTTAGTTAGTTAGTTGCAGATGGACACAATACCTTCATTTTATTTATTTACTTTTATGTGGTGCTGAGGATCAAACCCAGTGCCTCACAGATGCTAGGCGCCTCTACTACTGAGCCACAGCCCAGCCCAGTTCATTTTCACTCTTGCATAGAATTCCGTCATGTGGAGACACCGGGATTCACTTTCACCGTCTTGCTGGAGCACATTTGGGTTGCTTTCGAGTTTTTGCTTCTAGGCACAGCAGTGGTGCGCATGAGCTTAGTTGTCTCTTGGTGTTTGTGAGGGTTGAGTGAGAACTTCTCTGGGACCTGGGTAGGGTGCTAGGGAATGCACAGGTGACTTCAGTAGATGTTGCCCATCGGTTTTCTAAAGTGGTGGTGGCTGTCCACACACCTACCCGCCGTGAGAGTTCCCCTTAATCGCCTTTTAAACCTGCCAGACTGATCCAGGTAAGTCATACTTAAGTGTGGATTTGGTTTTCCTTTCCCTGATTACACACATGGTATTTTCTTTTACTTCAAATACGTGTTGGCAACTGCTCCTGATCAGAGGCGTGAGGACTTCCTCCTCCTGTCTTGGCTGCACAGGGTGCCATCTCCTGACCGATGGCACCATTCCTTACCAACAGACATGGGACTGGGCAAGTGACCAAGGGCGTGGAGAACAAAGTGCATCTGCGCACAGGGTGGGGGTGGGTAGGTCTGGCTGGGGAACCGCTTGAGATGTGTAGATGGAAGACAGTTTGCTTTCTTCTCTGGCCTGCAAATTCCCTTCATTCCTGGAGCCCAGGGACAGAGCCTCATCCACTTGGTCCTCACAGGACCACCCTGTCCCATTTGCCCTGCACTCCCACCCCTTTCTATCAGATGATGATAGTCTCAAAGGGGCTGGGGAACACATGCACAAAAGCAACCAAACAAATGTAGGACACACCCTGGCCCCCACCTGTTTGCTGTGCCACCTTGGGTGAATTCTCTGCCCACCCTGAACCTCAGCTTCTTCCCCCATGAAAAAGAACAATCGTACTTACTTGTCTGGGGCTGGAGGTGGCCCAGCCAATGTTAATGAACCACTCTGTTCATGCACTGGCCAGCCTGGCCCCCCTTGTCATCCAGTTCTAGGAAGCCGTGATGAAGCCTTGGGGGTCAGAGGGCACCTGGAGGAGCCCAGCAGAGCCCGAGCTTTCTCGGGGAGAGGCGATTTGAGCTGCTTCTGTCGAGGCAGGCATCATTCAGGCAAGTATGAGAAATGGGCATTGAGGGGCTGGGAGGTGGGGGTCCTTGGATGAGAGACCGGGCAGTCAGATGCTTGGACAGTGAGGGGGGACAGGTTGGCTGTGCTTGGGAACCGGTGAGTAACTGGGAAGATGTAGAGGGTAAAGGGTGAGGGACTTAGAGCCCTGAGTGCCACTGGGGCTCCCTCTTGGAGGACTCAGTGGGCAGAACTGGGTCCCAGCATGGGTGCAGGCTTTGCCGTGGTACCGGCAGTTCAGATGCCTGCTCCCATCTGAACTGGACAACCACATGTGACAATTGCTGCTTGTATGCATAAGGAGGCACAGCCCAGGGCAAAGGGTTGTGGGGTTCCGTGGAGCTGGATCCCTTACCAGAGAGCTCAGTAGCTAGTCTGAGGTGTTTGCACTGGGAGATAGAATAGGGGGGTGGCACGGGACTCAGGACAACTCCTCTTCCCAACTAGTAACCTGCAGGCATGGGATTCCCAAGGGCTGGGTGCCTGCAACACTGCCTGTGAATAAAAAAAAAAAAATGGGCTGGGGTTATGGTGCAGTGGTAGCGTGCTCGCCTAGCACGCGGGAGGCACTGGGTTCGATCCTCAGCACCACATAAAAATAAAAAATAAAAGATGTTCTGTCCACCCACAACTAAAAAATAAGTATTAAAAAAAAATAACACAGAAAAACTAAGCAGCATGTCCTCCAGGGGTCTGGAGGCTAATCTGGGGAGTAGGAAGCCATGACTGCTTAAATAGCTATAGCAACCACGTTCAATTTAATGCTTAAAACTTAATAGTCTCAATCTCCCAACAGACCAGGTAGGTTGGAGGCATTATCATGTTATCATGTCTCTTTCATGCTCAGAGAGGTTGAGTAACTTGGGCAAGGTCACACAGCTGGGAAGTGGTGGAGATGCAATTCTTAAGCCTGACTCTGGAGTCCCACTCTCTCCCTCTTCCTCCTCTTTCTTTATCCTCTCTCTCTTTCATAGATATTGCATTTACATGGTCCCCAAATCAAAGAGTACAAAGGATATGCAATGACATTTCTACCCCTATTTCCCAGTTTTCCTTCCTTAGAGACAACTATAGGTACTAGTCTCATAATTAGTTTTAGAACATTCTCTGCACATATAAATAGGTATATTCTATAGATAGTCTCCCCTGTGTTTTTTTGTACTGTTTTGACCAGTTTTTCCTTCACTTCGTATCTCTTGGCAATCTTTCCACAGTGGTTCACAAAGATCTTTTCCTTTTTCTCCGTATAGCCTGCTTATACAGCCCTCCTCTAATTAGTGGACATTTGGGGGCTTCTGACCATCTCACTTACACACCCTTCTGTGTGAACAGCCTTGAGCGCAGCCATTTGCGTGAGCAGGTGTGTGCGGTACATGCTGCTCTGGAAGGGGAGCCGCTGGGCACACTTGGTGCCATTCACTACCTTCTCCCCAGATCTGTCCACAGACTTCACCAGAAAACATGCTTCTTCCTTCTACAATCTGACTCCCCTATAATGTTCCTCTGACTGTCCTTTCTCCCACACACTGTGGCTCTCTGGTTCAAGTCCCATCTTCTGGGCTCCTCCAGGGAGGAGGCAGGTGGCAACGCCCTCCCCGTGCCCAGCACATAGTAGGAGGTCACTCAGCATGCATGGTCCTCAATTGGTCCTCAAAACAACCTCGTGAGATTCTGGCAAGAACGATCATCCCCACTTTACAGATGGGCAAGCTGGGGCTTGGGGACAACCTGATTTGCCCTCGGCCTCGAGGCTGAGGAGGAAACCTAGAGCGCGCGCACAGCCTCGGCCCCTGGGGCCACACTGCCTCCCAGTGGCTGCTGGACAGCGATTAGCCCAGGAAGGACGGCTTTGCAGCCTTGTTCTGTCATTCCACAGTCACAAGCTTTGAAGCCGGTTCTTGTTTGTTTGCCAACAAAGATCAGAGAGATTGGAACATGTGGCAACATTTTGGGAGTCTGCACAGCACTGCAGGTGCTTCTGAGCTCATCTGCTCCTCAGAAGCGGCAGGGGCAGGTGCTGCCGCCATCCCTGTGGTGGGGAGGAGGTGAGGGAGCCCTCAACACCCTCAACACATCGCCCGCTCTGCCCTTGGTGCAGGGCAGCTGATGGACTTCGCTGCTCTGGTGGCCTTCGAGTTGGCATTATTCCAGAGACCACAGGAAGGTCATCATAGGAAAGCAGCCGTTGCCTGCCAGCTCAGTGCCGTTCCAGAGGCACCACTGGCGCTCCAAACCTCTGGCGTGTGGCTTCGATCCTGGTGCCAACAGGGCCCTTCCGGGAGTTTCTCAGCCTGTTGGTGCTCAGGCAGCTTCTCGGGACGCAGGTGGCTCTCTTCCCTCCTGTTTTTATGAAAAATGAAAGAAGTTTCTCCAAATGCAAAACTGGGCTGCACCATGAGCGCACATCCCCGGCCCGGCCGGCTCCCTGCCTGCTGGGGTGCTGCTCCTGGAGTCCCCGCAGCTTTTAGCGGCTACATCCTAGTGGCTCGTCCTGCCTGGGTCCTCGGTGGCTCTCCATCCACTTACCTCCCCAGCAGGTGCGGCCCTGGCCTCCTGCTTCTTTGATCTCTTTCCCAGTGCTCCACCTTCCCACCTCACCACTCTGTCCTCAGCCAAGGCGGAGCTGTCCAAAGAGGCCACTGTCCAACCTCTTTCTAGTTAGATCCTGCTCTCTGCCAGCTCCGCCTGCTCCACGGTGGTATTTTTGGTTTTGTTTTTTGGTACCAGAGATTGAACCCAGGGTACTTAACCATTGAGCAACATTCTCAGCCCTTTTTATTTTGAGACATTGCTCAGGGCCTCACCAAGTTGCTGAGGCTGGCTTTGAGCTTGCAATCCTCCTGCCTCAGCCTCCTGAGCCACTGGGATTAAGGCATGTGCCACCGTGCCTGGTGTTCACTATATTTGACTTCTTATTTTGCTTACCTCTGTCTACCCCCCTAGCACACGAGCTCCACAAGGGCAGAGACTATGTCTACTGCTCTATCCCAGCACCTGGAGGAGTTCCTGGTACACAGTAGGTGCACACTTGTTCAATGTATTTCTTTCTGAGTGTGGAGAAGGATCTGAGAGCCAAGTTTACACTAGAATGTAGGAAAGAAGTGGAGGGCGAGGTCACTCTCTATCCAAGGGGCTGGAGGAGGGTCGGGGACCAGGATGAGGAGGGCAGGCTCCCGCACTGTGCCCAAGGAGAGGAGAGTAATTAGCTCTTCTCGGCTTGGGAGGCCATCTTGGGAATGCTCTTCATTCTTGAACCCAACTTACAGGATTTGCCTTTGCTAAATGGTTGCTTCCTGCCCACCTCAGTTACCTAAGGTTTCTAAGCAGATGATTGGATGGCCAAGACTGCCTCGTAAGTCTAAAGCCAGGGGGGAACCAACCCATCACCTCTTCCAACCCCCACATTTTGTAAGCAGGAAACTGAGGCCCAGACGGGGTACTGGGGGTAGAGGCCAGCCTCCAGCCCAGGCCTCCTGCCCTGCAGTCATGTCTGTGACTCAAACTATGCTGCCTTACCCTGCTACCACGTGCCATCATTTGCCCAAATGTCCTCCTCGCTAAAAGAGGCAGAGAAAATGTGTAGCACAGCCCACGCTGAAGCGTGCTGCTGAAGAGGTTGACGGATCAGACGTGGCCCAGGGAGCCCAAGGGATGTGCTCACCGTGCGGCAGCACAGTTCTCAGTGACCCACACGTGGCGCCTCATTGGATCCTGTGCCACTGGGAGGGCACTGTCACTGTTACCTCCCTTGTATGGAGGCACAGGAGGTCACGTACCCCCACACACTACAGGAAGTGACAGCGTCCAAATCCAAACCCTCAGGGCTCCAGAGGCCCTGCTTCTGTCTTGACTCTGTGTCTTACATTCCCCACCAAGTGGCTTTTCTGGGCGGTTTGAGTCAGCCTGGAAGAATTCCATCCTTCTGCAACTTTAATTGATTAATTTTGCGGGGCCAGGAGGTACCCAGAGCCTCACCCATGCTAGGCCAGCGCTGTCCCCCTAAGCCACACCTCCAGTTCTCAATCTTCCTGACAGGACGAGGGGCCCTGCTCACGGAATTGGGTGCTGGCTGCATGTGCATCCTAGAGAAGCCCCAAGGGAGGCAGCAGAGGAAGGGGACAAATGCTGACCGAGTCCCAGTTTGTGCCAGGTGCTCCTGTACGTTACTTCTGCTCAATTTCCACAACAGACCTAGGACCTAGGATGTCACAGGTAACAGGCGGCAGAAGCAGGCTGGAAGCCACACTTCTCTACTCTCTCCAGAGACTCCGCAAGGTTTGTGTCGAGCAAGACATGGCTGGACAGTGTTTCTGGGTGGTGAGCCTGGGCCTCGAAGTAATCTCAGTGTGTTCCAGCTGAGGTTCTGGCCCTTACACTCTTCTTATTCCTTGAGAACAGAAAAATATCATACAGACTGGAATTTCCACTGATGTGGGTAAAAGAGTTTGAACCAACTTGTGACCATTTTTTTTTTTTTTGGTACTGGGGATTGAACTCAGGGGCACTCAGCCACCGAGCCACTTCCCCAGCCCTATTTTGTGTTTTATGTAGAGACAGGGTCTCACTGAGTTGCTTAGCGCCTCCCTGTTGCTGAGGCTGGCTTTGAACTTGCAACCCTCCTGCCTCGACCTCCTGAGCTGCTGGGATTACAAGTGTGTGCCACTGCATCCCGTCACCAATTTTTGACTGCAAAAAGGAAGACAACTAATTTGCCAAGCCTTAAATTAAATGAAATTTTTAAAAACCAAATTGTCTACGGTATGCCACATTAGACATTTTGTTTTCTTTCACAGATCAGTATATTCATGTGAGGTGCCCAGACAGAGGCAGACCAGTGTTGAAAGAGAGAACTCCTTCCTAAGAGTGAGGACTCTTGAGTCCTAGGTCTGGCTCTGACTTGGGCTTGCTGTGTGACCTTGAGCAGGTCACCTTCCTTCTCTGGGCCTCTGTTTAAGCACCATGGAAATAAAGGGCAGGGTCTGATGAGCTCTCGGGTCCCCTCTAGATCTGAAGGTCTAGGATAGGAATACAGGTTCTGGACTGAGACCACTGGTGTTCAAAGCCCTGTTTCATCACTTATGAGCTAATAAATGAACAAGTTAGACAGGTTGCTTAACTACTCTGGGATTTAATTTCTTCATATGTAAATCACAGATCAATAATAACTCTGTCATTGAGTTGCAAAAATGGAATGAGAAAATTTACGTAACTTGCTTGGCCCGGAGCCCAGCACAAACTCGAGATGTGCTCAAAACTGGTTAGTCATTGCAGCGATGAGAGCTCTTTATATGTTACTGAAAATAAATAAAGAACAAGAGCTCAAAAATCAGAGCCTC
>CM053406.1:102082827-102097992 GCA_028644305.1 Xerus rutilus | reverse complement strand
TTAGTCTCTTTTTTAAACAAAATTCTTAAACACGTGGCTCTAGGGTCTGTCCCTTCAAGGACACATCCCTGTCCTTTGTTCTCAGCCTGAGCATTTCTGTCCTGAGGTTGTTTGTCCCTATGAAAGCTGAGACAGTGAAGGATCCACTTCCCTGGAGGCTTGAAAATGTTGGTAAAGTGGCTCAACATGGCACCTGGGTTTCTTTTCTTTCTTTCTTTTTAAATATAGTATCATATTCATATGTAGTATCATAGTCATACGTAGTAGCTGGGTTTACCCTGAGAAAACCATGCATGCATGGAATTCGATTTCAGTGCATGCTCACAGTGCCTGGTTTTCATCAGAAATGCAGTAAATGTCCATTCATTCATTCACCTGGTGGTCTCCGTGACAACCAGTGGGCTTCCAAAATTTCTAATCTGATCTGAAGTAGGATTGGAAAAATACAACTTGTATAATTTTGAAAAATAATTTTTTTTCCTACTGAAGAAGGGACTTGAAATCTCACTCCCATTTAAGCTACTGCTCTGTACGTTTCTCCCCATAAAAATTGCATGGCAAGTCCTTCCTCTCTCCCTCCCTTCTTGCCTAGTACATGTTAGTTGAGCATATACTAGGTCCTGCAGAGGATACAAAGATGTAAACCCAAATGAAACTGCTCTGCCCTCAGGGAGCTGACAGTCTTCTGAAACTTGAAGGCAGCCACAGATAAGCCTCATGCAAGAAAGTTCCAATTGGATGTTAGAAAATGAAAAGGCACAGGAGTGAGGAACTCCTCCAGTCCTGGAAAGCTGCCTGCAATTGACTTCTGAGCCCGTGATGGGAGGATGAGTGGAAGCTGGACAGGCAGGGACAGGCTGGGCAGGAACCTACGCTTCGAGCAGGAACGCAGCATGACAACGTGGCTGAGCCACACAGTGCAGCAGCACGGTGTCACTGCGTGGGGGCAGAGCAGCTTAGCCGAGGTCGGCTTGGGCTTGGGCTCGGGGAGGGCTGCCCCAGGTGGGAAAGCCTGAAGGAAGGGAGCCACGCCTTGGAGAGGCCTGAGCAGGCTGCAAGGCCCCTCAGGTGCTCCTATAAACCTGAGGTCTCCAGTTCCTGCCTGAAACCCACAATGACAAAGCCTTAATCATATTGTGACTGAGTGAACATAAGTCTAAAGGGAGCATGTCGCCGGGCGCAGTGGCACGCGTCTGTAATCCTAGCACTTAGGGAGGCTGAGACATGAGTTCAAAGCCAGCCTCAGCAACGGCGAGGCGCTAAGCAACTCAGTGAGACCCTGTCTCTACATAAAACACAAAATAGGGCTGGGGATGTGGCTCAGTGGTCGAGTGCCCCTGAGTTCAATCTCCAGTACCAAAACAAAAAACAAAAAAAAAACCCTCTTCATCAGGCCAGGCCCAGTGGTGCATGCCTGTAATCCCAGTGACTTGGGAGGCTGAGGCAGGAGGATCACAAGTTCAAAGCCAGCCTCAGCAACTTAACAAGGCCCTAAGCAACTTAGCAAGACTCTGTCTCTAAATAAAATATATAAAGAGCTGAAAATGTGGCGCAGTGATTAAGCACCTGTTGGTTCAATCGCCAGTACCAAAAAACAAAACAAACAAACAACACTGTTCATCAGGACCCTCCCTCGAGGTTTCTCAATCTTGGCTGCACATAGAATCACCTGGGAATCTTTTAAAACTTCCACTGCCCTGTTCTTCCCCATGCTACTTAACTCTGGGGACAGTGCCAGGCATCTCCATTTACTAAAGCTCTCCAAGTGGTCCTCATGTACCGTCAAGGTGAGACCAAGTACTTTTTGGAAAGCTAAGATGTTTCACTCCCTCTGTGAGTCTGAGCAGGCTGTGGAAGCGAGCAAGTGGCTTTCACGTGACAGGCCCATCACATACGGGACGAACCACATCTCTGGATCTGATTATTAATGGGAAGTGGATTTTTTCAGGATTGATAAAAACAGATTCCCTCTAGCAGCTTCAGGCTGCATGAGTTTCTGGGAGGTCCCCTGGCTGAGCCTTAAACAAGCAAGACTGAGTAGGCCCAGGGGCTGGTCTCCAAAGGTCCCCTTAGCCAATCCCCGCAGAGCCCGCTTTGAGAAACCGTGGAGATGTGTGGTACAGAGGCTCTTGTGGCTGTTTTTCTTTCTCTCCCCTCTCCCCCACTTCAAAAAATAACTAGTGAAACATAATTCACATACCATCTAATTCACCCTTTAAAATATATAACACATCCCAGCACTCAGGGAGGCTGAGACAGGAGAATCGCGAGTTCAAAGCCAGTCTCAGCGATGGTGAGGCACTAAGCAACTCAGTGAGACCCTGTCTCTACATAAAACACAAAATAGGGCTGGGGATGTGGCTCAGTGGTCGAGTGCCCCTGAGTTCAATCCCTAGTACCAAAAAATATATATATATCTATATATAACACAATGGTTTTTCACATATTCACAGAGTTATGAAATCATGACAATCAATCTTAGAACATTATCCCCCAAAGAAATCTTTTAGTTGTCACCTCTTAATTCTTGCATTCTCCCAAATCTCAGGCAGCCATTAATCTACTTTCTGTCCCCTCAGGTTTACCTATTCTAGATATTTACTATAAAGGGAGTCATATAAAATGTGGTCTTTTGTTTCTGACTTCTTTAACTTAGCATAATGTTTTCAAGGTTCCTCAGGTTCTAGCAGGGGTCAGTGTATCATTCCTCTTCCTGACTGAGTAATATTCCATTGAATGGACATACCACATTTATTTATCTTTTCATTAAATGATGGACATTTGCTTCATTTTTACTTACAGCTATTGTGAGCGATGCTTCTGTGAACATTCATGTCTACTTTTAAACTTTTTTAATATGGAAAATTTTCAAACATATTGCACAGAATAATACAACAAACCTCTATGTCCTGATCATTTAACTGCCGTAGTTATCTGTATTGAAAAACTGAATGTCATCTATATGTTCTTAACATGCTTTGTTGTAGTGGTGGGGTTTTTAGATCATTTTTATTTTGAAATAATTTAAAACGCACATAGAAGTTGCATGGATCTTTTCTTGGCTTTTCTTCTGCAGGGCATTCAGGGATTTATCTCTCTATAGATAAGGATATGTGCCGGCACAGTGGCCCAGGGAGCACAGGTTGGTTTGTCTGGACGCAGCACAGAGTTGAGCAGGGCAGGCAGCTGCCTGGTGGCCGCTCCCTGGCTGGGTGAGGGGAGGGGCACGACTCAGCTGAGTTTTAACCAGCTTTTTCGCTGCTGCTGTGACCAAAGGACCTGACAAATGCAATTGTAGAAAAGGAGAAGTTTATTTGGGGCTCACAGTTTCAGAGGTCTCGGTCCATAGACGGCCGACTCCATTCCGCAGGGCTCTAGGTGAGGCAGGAATCATGGTGGAAGAGTGTGGGGGAGGAGAGCAGCTCACATGGTGATCAGGCAGCAGAGAGAGAGGACTCCCCTCGCCAAATACAAGATATATACCCCAAAGGCAGGCCTCCAGGGTCCCGCCTCCTCCAGCCACACCCTACCTGCCTTCAGCTACCACTCAGTGAATCCCACCAGGGATTAATTCACTGATTGGGTTAAGGCTCTGACAACCCAATCATTTCTCCTCTGAACCTTCTTGCACGTGAGCTTTGGGGGACACCTCACATCCAAACCATAACCTGCTGGTAGCTGGGCTCATCGTGACTGGTCCTCTGTTATAAATTATTTTCCAACACCTCTCACCCTGCCTCCTTCACATGCCAAACCCCCAAACCCCAAGATAAAGTGTTAAAAGATGTCAGATCCAGAAGGAGGGCAGGGCTGAGGGTTAGTGCTGGGACCCGCCCCTCTTCGCCTCCTCTGTAGTCTCAGGATGTGTCGCATCCTGTCTTTGCCCACGCTGCCCCCTCTTCTGTCTTGGCTCCTTCTCTCCATCCTCAAGGCCTCCCTCAGGTGTCCCCTCCTCTGAGGTCCTCCTGATTGCCATCAGGATCCGTCTGCTGTAGGGCACTGTTTGCCACAGAGACCACAAGAGCACTGACCTCGAGATAGCCCTCTGGATTCTGAGAACAGAAGCTACAGAGTTTTCCTACAGTCACATCATGTGCCCAGCTGGCCACACACATGACTCTCGCCAGGCTTCCTGGGTGGAATTTAGCCATGAGGGTGTTAGGGTTCCAACCACCACAGGTCTGACCCCAGCACCCATGCTCCCTGCACCCCTTCTTCCCTTCAGGTTCCGGGAATCCCCTTGGCCTCCGCCAACCTCAGCTTAGCTACTGCCTCCCCTCCCATGGCCTCCCTCTGGGAGTCAGCAGTGTCCCCAGGAACACTCAGGCATGATGCAAACCCCAAGGGCTGTTGGTCGAGTTGCCTTGGTTGGGTCCACAGAAGCTTAACTGAGACAGCAGGAGGGCTCTTGACCCTGCAGACTTTGTCCTCAGCCCCCCAGAGCTGGCGTGGCTGCTGTGCAGTGACCCAGCCCCTTCCCCTCACCTTGCTCACAGGTGTGGCCTCTTCCTGGGGTCCAAGAGGGCTGCCTGTCATGAGGCAGGCACACCCCTTCCCTCTCTGGGCAGGTGACTCGTATCCCAGGGACCAAAGCTTAGTCACAGGGCCCTACCTGAATGCAAAGGAGGCTGGGAAGGCAGACATCATTTTGGAAAGCCAGCTAACCATTGGCAGTTCATTGATTAAGGAGAGTGGATGTTGGGGACAGCTTGCAGTCTCTGTCACAAACCATAACTGGTGATCTGAAATGCTAGAGACACTCTGTCCCCTTCCTAGGACCAAGACTATGACTCAATGACCACAGGATGGAGCCAGGCTGCAAGCTGGTGAGGGCTGACACCACCCACCTCACTGGGCTCCTTCTCTCCTTGCTGGGATGCCCAGTTTGCCCAGAGAATCTGTCCACCTATCCCTAGCACTTGATGCTGTCCTGTCCTGACTGTTTCAGATGTTCTGTTTCATGTCGTCAACTAGATTACAGATTGATCAGTCAGATCATGTGGGCCCCACCGCGCCCACAAACTGCTCGTAAAACAGGAGCTACTTGATTGCTGGCTATTGGCAGAAATGACACTGAATGTATCTCTCTGATTTCTATTTTGGGGTTTGCCTGGCTCTTGGAGAATATTCTGCAGTTATAGATGTGACATATAACACTAGAATGTCAAAGAAGAAAGGCCATGGGTCCAATTCCTTCATTTACAGATGATGGTGTTTAGACCCCGAGAGAGGAAGTGACTAGTTGGAAATGGTCCTCATTTAAATCAACAGTTTCCAAACTTTATTCCAAGGAGTCCCAGAGTTCTTTGGATGGGAAAGAAAAGCAGGAGGAAGACACACATGAAGCCCAATTTAATATAGACCTGCTGTTGTCCATCTCATACATGGAGGCTCTTTCTAAATTCACTGAAAGAAAATTTTTTAGCATTTTTTAAAAAGTTTGAAACTATTTGTTTTGGTCAGTTTTCAGATACTATGATAGAGCACTTGAGACTGAGTAATTTATAGAGAAGAGAGGTTTATTTGGGCTCATGGTTCTGAGAGCTAGGAAATCCAAGAGCATGACAGTAACATTTGCTTGGCTTCTGGTGAGGGCCTTGTATTGATTCAACTCACGGTGAGAAGTGGAAGGGCACACACGAGTGTGTGAGAGAAAAGGAGGCTGAACTCTGCAGACAGCTAGCTAACACGTTCCCTCCATAAGGGCTCTGCCCTCTGACACAAGCTTCTCCCACCAGGGCCCACCTCCCAACCCTGCTGCATTGAGGAACTAAGGTTCCGACATGTGAAGTTTGAGGGGGACACTGAGACCAAACGCACCACTTTATGAGCCCTAATGCCCTTAAGGTGCAAAGAGGCTGAGGACCAGGTTCTGTCTAGATGACCGTGATGAACTAGACCATTCATCCATCCGTTCTGAGTTCTGGGGATCCAGCCATGGGCAGAACAGGTGGGTTCCTACCCTCAGGAAGCTGACCTTCCATTGGTGAAGTCAAACCACAGGCAACTAAATACACAAAATGCCAGCCAGGGGCTCAAGGGAGAAGCCAGGCAGGATGAGAGTGGGAGGGGATGCAGGGGTGCAGTTTTAGGTGGGCTGGCTGGGAACACCTCTGTGAGGTGGGTAGAGGGAAGAGAGCACCAGGCCGAGGGCAGCAGGTACAGTCACCTGCAACACAGATGAACCTGTTTGCCTTCTCAGCAAAGGAAGGCAGCTCGTCCCTCTGGACAGGAACCAGGCTTCAGATGGACATTGCAAAGTCAGAGAGCAGTGGGGGCCCCTGTCCCACACACGAGGGGCACAATAGGTCCCAGCACAACTCCTCTCCTGGAGGCAGAAGACACTGCAAAGGTTTGACCTGCCTCCCACCCATGGCTCCAGTGCTGCCCCGGGCAGCTCCTGGCATCCTCAGCCTCCTGGGGCCTGGAGCCAAACGTGATTGAAGTTTTTGTCATTGGCTGATGGCTCAGGCACATGCTGGGCAGTAGGTCCAGTGGGCCTGCAAGGCTGGCACTGTGAAGAGGGGGCAACCTCTGGAGGACCTTGGCTTTGGTAATTCCTCTCCCTGGTCATCCGCGTGCCTGTCTTTGTCACTCTGTCGAAGGATGAGACACTGCTAGGGCTGGTGGAGAACCCACTTCCCAGGAAGGGAGAAGAGGACAGGGCTGGAGTTCCAGCTCTGCCACTGAAAGCCAAGGGTCCTCGAGCGGCCAGTGACCTGCCGCGCCCTCTGCTTCCCCATTGGTAACTTAGGGTTAGAACACACACCTCGGACATTTTGGTGAGGGGCAAAAAATGGGCATCCCTGGTGCAGTGCCAGGGCCAATAGCATCAGTCACAAAATAAGTCACAACAATGCATGAATGGTGAGTTAATGGATCAGGAAGCGGAAAGACGATTATCTTGAAATCAAAGCACAGGTAAAGAACATTTTTCAAACTTAACCGAACCGTATCCTAGAGAACTTATTGAACTTATGAAAACAAACCAACATGACTGGAATCCAACCTGGGTCCAGCTAATGTGTTTCAGATTGCAATGGTGAGCCCATCTGCAAGAAGCTTTGGGTTTTCTATAGGAATTTTGTGTGGCCTGGGCGGTGGAAGGACGGGTCAGAGCTGTGGGCCCAGGTGGGGCAGCTCAGGGTTAACACCAACTTGAGACCAAGTTTCATGTTAACTCCTTTGTAGGCTGTATTAATTTAAGTTCTAAACTACATGGAATGTTGGCATGCAGCTTCGGGGGATTCTGTTTTGGGGGGTTGACTGGTTTTTCACGCAAAGCCACTGGTGCTTTTCAGGGGTCCAGCAGCTGTGGGAGGATCCTGGCTTTAAGCAGAAGTCTGTTTGACCCCGCCCCCAAACCATGGTCCCTGCCCTGTTCCTGGTCTGATGATAGCCCCACAGTCACCAGGGGATGCCCTTCCTTCCCTTGGCATTGGCTTTCTGGTCTATCTTCATTTCTTTCCTTTCTTATGAGTTCAAGGTAGACTTGCAATTTTATTTGCATTTTATGTTAATCTGAGCATTTAGTTGTTTTCCCAGAAGCTGCAGAGGTTCCTTTTAGCTCAGCCCACCATATTGCTGAAGTTGAAAGTCTCTCCAATGTTCTTTAAGATATGAAGGAGAACCTCCATTTATTCCTGGTGTGTGTGTGTGTGTGTGTGTGTGTGTGTGTCCCAGATGTAATCTGTATTTCAGTCCTGACTGCTGGGTACACTTTCAGAATCAAAATGTCTTCATTAAAAATCATTTCCAGAGTGAGAGTTATTTATCTGCCTGAGATGGCAGTGTTTTCTGCAAAAAGATATTCTGTTCAGATTCACATTTTAGTGTGAGGCGAATAGCTATTTACCAAGCATTTAAAATCACCAGCACTTAACAATACACCAGGTACTGTGCTGAGTGCTTTTACGCACCATTTATTTTAATTCCCTCACAACCCTATTAAGCAGGTACTACATTTACAGTCATTTTACAAATGAGGAAATAGGGATTAGAGAAATTAAATCATCTTCCCAGGTTTATACCACAGAGGCAGCACTGGGAATTCCTCTAAATTTCTAGGGTCTACATCCTCTCTAATCACGATTTCAGAAGTTGCTTTGTTAAGCAACACAATTGCTTTCTTGCTAAACTCCAGAGGTCAAGCAATCCTTTACACATTGGTAGAGAAAGTGAAATAAAGTGGCCTAACAGATACAAGAACTTTTTACAAAATGATATAGAAATGGGGTCATGGGGTAGTTGTAACCACATTGGGTTCCGCATCTTCTAACTCACCCGAAGGAACTTGTATTTTATTATGTTTAAACCTCTCCAACAAAATGGATAAAGGTTTATTTTCCCCCAAACAATCCTTTGTCCTGGTATGCAGCAGAACTTGGGTGGAAGATCTCGTAAAGCTCTGGGTGTGTTGGTCATACAGGAGGAACATCCATTCAGAAAGCACCTCCCTGGGGCCCAGACCTCCTAGCATTGGCATCTGAGCACCAGGTGCTGTGTGTCCAACAGCCTTGCTTGTTATCTGTGTTTTTAAAAAAATTAATAGCAATTAGCTTTTTATTTTGAAACAATGTTGCATTTACAGAAAAGTTGCTAAGATAGGACAGGAACTTCTATATGTTCTACATGCAGTTTCCCTGAGTTCACACCTGAAATAATTACAGCACACCTGTCAACACTAAGACCCCAATGCTGGTCCATTACTAGTAACTATTCTGCAGATTTTATTAGAATTTCACCCATTTTTCTACCAATAGCTTTTCTCTGTCCCTAGACCTAACCAGGGACCCCACACCACATTTAGTGCATTCATGCGTAATCCAGTGCACTTGGTATTAAAATAACATTGTTTTCAGGCTGGGGCGGTGGCTCAGTGGTAGAGCGCTTGCCTAGCATGCGTGAGGCACTGGGTTTGATCCTCAGCACCACATATAAATAATAAATGAATAAAATAAAGATCCATCAACAACTAAAAAAATTTTAAAAAATAACTTTGTTTTCTTTGCTTCACTTTGGCATCAAATCTGGAAAGACAGTTGAGCTCTGTTTCCCATTCCGTGGGCAAAACAAATGGTAAAGAAACTTCTAGACTTCTTGGGCTGCTCTGGCAATTATGTGCTGACCCCTGGGTCCTGAGAGTGACCCAACACTGTCCTCATGAATCTGCCACATAAGGAAGCCTGCACTCCCCAGCCCAGTGCAGGGTCTGTGTCCATCACGTGGAGCAAGAGTTAGAAGCAGGCTTGATGGACGAGTGCTCTGTGGTTTGCCCCATCGGACCCTGGCTGAGTCACTTTCCTGAGCCCCTTGGAAAGATTCCCATCAGCCCAGCGGAGGAGAAAACCCTCTTTGATTTTCTTCTTAAATTCTTAAATTCATTCATTTTCCACTTATTCACCATTAGTTTATCCAGCAAGCATTTATTAAGTTCCTACAACATGCCAGGTACTGAGTTAAGTGCTAGGGAACAAAATGGAAATGGTCTCTGCTCTTGGAGCATTTGAGAGTTCCCTTCTTAAATACTTCTTAAATGTTCAGCATTGAGCTGGGCAATACGAAATTGTGGAAAGGGTGTTCCTGGTATAGGCCCTACACTCTAGGAATGCAGCGGGCCAGAGACGGAGCAGTCAGCTCAGGACAGCCTGAGATAAACTATAAGCCCCAGAGGTGCAAATTATAAGCACCACAGGCCATTGTCCAGGGGACAGGAAGAGAGCTAAGAGTTGGGAGACTGGGGAAGGCTTTATGGAAGAGGCAGATCTTAAGCTGGGCTGAGGTCAAGGTCTGGAGAGATGGTAAAAAATAAAAGTAGTGGGGCAGGGATTTTGAACAAAATGCTTTCTGATCAGAGAAGACACTGACCTGGCCTTGGAAAGAGCCTTAGGACTGGGGAGTCCACGCAAGGAGATGTGATTTGAGAGAAGCTCTAGAGAGAGGCTTCTTGTCTCCCAGGGCCACTGGAGCCTAAGGACGTGGCCCTAACTGAATCCTGGAAGGGCAGATTCCCAAGGGCCTTTGTGCGACCATCCAGTCCCACTTGTCATCTCAGTGGGAACAGGAGGCTCTGAGAGATGAAGGACACGTTCTTGGTGGCAGCTGCCCACTATGGTGGGAATGGCATTGGCTCTGGGCCCTCAGGACGTGGAGGCCAGCTCTGCTGCTTTCCAGTTGCATAACCTTGGGCAGGTAAGCAGCTGAGCCTCGGTTTCCTCATTTGTGAAGATGAGATAACTGTGTACTATGAGGCCCCAAAGCCTGGCATGGTGGCCAGCACCAAGGAGGTACCAAAAAGGGGAGCCCTTGAGAGCAGCAAGCAGCTGGGGTGGGAACAGAGCCGGTGGTTTCATGAGGACGGCAAGATGAGCAGCAGATCCCTCCAGCGGAAGTCTCAGATGGCTGTGGCTGTCACTCACTCGCGTCAGCAGAAATGAACCCTAATGATCACCGCTGTGAGAGAGGGCAGGACCCTAGTTCCACAGGCAGGCCTGGCCCTTCCTTGGCAGTGGCACCGTGATTAGAGAGACTCCCGAGTGAGCAGGGGCTCAGAGTTGAAGTCTTTACATGGCAAAGGTTCACCTGCAGGTCCCTAAACGGACAAAGAGGACAGAACAATGCTTAAGCATAGGCAGGTGACAAATTCATAGCTGTTGCTTCTTGCCAGTGTCCCCTCAGTAGTCCGGGAGAACCTGGAAGGGGACAATTGTGATTTCTGCCTTGCGACAGGATGCCCAAGGGACTTCTGGGTCCACCAAAGAAAACCAAGAGGAAAAAAAGGAGAGGCAATGGTCCTGAGAACATCATGAATTCCCAGAGAACTTTCTAGACACGTTCCCTCTCTGCCCATTTCGCTTTGGAGTGATCATTAAGGTCCTTCCGTGCAATGAATGTGGGGAGACTGTGCCTGGATTCTGAGGAAGAGGCTCCCTGGGACAGGGTGATGCCTGGGACCTGTACCTGAGGTAAGGAAGAGGCCTGGAGACATGTTGCCTGAAACACAGGAGGTGAACCTCCCAGAGGGATTCCTGTTCCCACAGCAACCTGAGAGGAGACAATCTAAGCTTTTAAACTCAATTCTTTAGTAAGGTCTGCATGGAGGATTGTTGTTATACACACACACACACACACACACACACACAAATAAAACCAGTATTGCTTTTATTTTGTTGTAAGAACTAAACAGGTCAGAGTTGTTTTACTTTTTTCTTTTTCTTTTTTTTTTTTTTTTGGATACCGGGGATTGAACTCAGGGGCACTTAACCATTGAACCACATCCCCAGCCCTATTTTGTATTTTATTGAGAGACAAAGTCTCACTGAGTTGCTTAGTGCCTCATTTTTGCTGAGGCTGGCTTTGAATTTGCCATCCTCTTTCCTCAGCCTCCCGAGCCACTGGGATTACAGGTGTGCGCCACTGCACCCAGCCCAGAGTTATTCTACTTTTGACTGAAGGGTTCAGAACAGAGCAGGAAAATGTTAGTTTTCACATACAAATTCTAGTTCTGCTTCTTCCAACAGAACCTAGGTGTAACCTAGGGTCTCTCCATTTCTCCATCCTCCATTCATCTACCCCTCCACCCACCCATCCATCCTTCCATCCTTTTATCCTTCTATCCTTCCATCCTTCCATCCATCCAATGTTTATTGAACTTAACCTTTAGTCTGAGCTGGATTTCCCACCTATAAAATGAGAGAAATAGTCTGGACTAGTATTTTTGACCTTGCTTCTTAGAATTATTGGCGTTTGAGGGGCTTCCTTCCAAGGGGAGGGGGCGGCAGTGGGACACCTAGCTTCAACCCGTAAGTCATGTGCCCAGGTGTTTTATATATTGGATTTCCATTTAGATTTCTTTTGAACAAAGGGCTCCCTGACTATTTGCTGCCCAGAGGGTGCCTATGAACCTGCCAGTAGTGACACTGTAGCTTTAAGCCAAACTGTTTTTAAATCAATGCCTCTACAGTGTGGGGTAGAAATAAAATGCGAATAAACTAAGGTCACTGCCCCTGAGGGGCTAGCTGTCACTGTGAGGATAAACAGATTATAAGTGTGAAAGCCTGCTTGGGCAAACCACTGTTGTTAGGATAATAATAATTATCATCATTATAGTGAAGACTCGTAGTCAAGATATACCCACAGGAAAATGCAGACGAGAATTCAGCCTGCAATTTGGGACCAGGTAGGAAGAGCAGCCTCCCAGATTCTCCATGAGGGGATTCTGAGAATTTCCAGGGCTTTCCTGGGAATGCTGTGGCACCTTCCCGTGGGGCTCCTGGGCCCCGACCTCCCCTGTGCGCACCACTGGCGCTGTTCTCAGAGGTGGGGGTGTATGCGGAGGGCGGGGGAAGCGAGCGAGCGGGTGGCGCGGTGCCTTGCGGTGATTGGTTGAGCTGGAGGCTGTTGCTAGGCTACCAGTCCGCAGAGACCAGGGGCCCTGCAGCCCCATCCTCCACCGCAGATCCATCCCGCACAGCAGACCTAATTCGGGCCCTGGGAACTGGATACCCAGCAGCTTAAATTGTCAGCCTCCAAATGCCCATCTTTCTAGGATTTTTCATTTCGCAGGAGGCCAGGCCGTGTGGAGGCGGGGAGGAGAAACCTTTCGTTTTTACCTTCTAACTCATCTTGAATAGTTACTTCTTTTTCTGGACCTTTGATTTCTGGAGTTTATTTATTCCCTATTCGTGCATACATTGGTTTTTATTAAGCGTCTCCCCATGTCCCAGGAACTACAGTGAATGCCAGGGATAAGAAGGTGAAAGAGACAGAGTCCATTCTGGTCCTCATAAAGAGGAATAAGCATCACACATGTAAATAAGATAAACACACACCAGATTATTCTTTACCCTCTTCTTCCCTTTCATGGATTTTTCTAGCCCTCTGCTTTTCCCATACTAAGCCTGTACAATCCTCCCAGGTTGACCGGAGAGGAGGTGTTGCTCACTGCATCTGCACTGCTCTGACACAGTGGCCCACCCTCTCCCTCCACGCTTCTCAGACTAGACAGCCAAGAGTCAGAAACAGCCAGCAGGCTTGTCCATGGTCATCTGGGGAATCACTGGCATAAACAATATTGAATACTTAATAAAAACTATATGCCTCATCAGCCAATAAAGTAGGTATCCTTATCCCCGTTATACTGATAGCAAAATTGAGGTTGAATAAAGTTGTTTAACCCAGATAGTATGTGGTGAAGCTGGGATTTGAACCAAATCTGCCTGAGCTCTTTCCAAGAAATAGATGTGGTCACAGAAAAGAAGGAAACTTCCGGAGTGGTTGAAACCTGGAGATATGGCTCCCAGGGGCCCTTCCAAATCTCCCTGTCCGCACATCTTCTTTCCTTATTTTTCCATTGAATTCTTGGCACAATAGACTCATAAAACCTGGAGTCGGCTGCACCGATCAATCTAATTAATTCTGTTGCTTCTCCATCTATCAGGGATGACCTTGCTCCAAGCTTTTTATTGGGTGATTAAGTCCAATTGCTCTTCCCTGGGAGCATCTCCATCATGCTTAGGTGTGGACTTTCCTTTGTTCACACACTGAGCACCCAACAAATGTCACAGGAGGCTTCGTGGGCACAGGGAGCATAGCCCCCGGGGGATTCCCAGCCTGGAGGGAAGGTTTCTGAGGGCCCTTATATGGGCAAAGCACAGTGGCAGCCATTGAGAAGAGGAGGAGAATCTCCTTCTCTGAGCAGAAGTGGACGTGGCTAGTGTGGGCTGAGGCTGTGAGCAGCCAACCTGAGTTTCCTAGCCAGGACACAATGGGCCCCTGATGCTACTTTTGAATCCCACCTTGCTGTGGTCACTGTGGGTCCCTGCATCCCACAGCCTGACAGCCTGCAGCTTGGAAAGAAGCATTTAAATGGGAGAAGGTTCTGAAAAGCACACAGATGCATAAAGAAATGAGCTAAATTTATCCCTCTTCTCAGAACCCAGCAGTTGCTGTGCTGAACACTTGCTTTCTACCAATTGTTTGACCAGAAGATTCAGTTATTTCTCCTCCAGATGGGAAAAGATAGGGGGAGAGGAGAAAGTAGAATAAAGAGAGAGAGGGAGAGACCCAGAGGGATACAAAGACTCCAAAGATTGAGAAGGAGATTTGGAGAGAAGCATGAAGATGCAGAGAGGAAGGCATCCTTCAGTTTGTGGCTCAAGTAGCAGCAAGAAAGAATTTTGAGCTGAGCACCAGACTGGGAGAATCAGACATCTGGCCTCTCCATCCCCTGTTGGCCACCTGACTCTGGCTGTAGCGTTGCTAATTTCCAGACTGGACCATTTTCAGACATGAGTACACTGGAAATGTCAATACTGTTTCCATCATCTTGGCTGCCATTTGGTCCCTGTCACCTGCACCCATCCCCGAATAGCTGACAGTTGACAGGAAATGAATAATATACTAAGCCACAATTGAATAAGTCTTACAAGGTATTAAAAATGCATGCCTTTGACCTAGCATTCCCGCTTCTAAGAATTCATTCCTCAGGAAAACAATTAAGAGCATGGGCAAAGAATTTAGGTTGAAATTGTTCATTGCAGCATTATTTAGAAGAGCTAAAAATCCAAGAAAAAAGGAAACAAACTAATTAGCCAAACCCCTGTGGGAGGACTTGCTCAATAAATAATGGTATAATCTTATAAAGCTTTCCATGCTGTTTTTAAAATTACATTATAAGTAGATATTTATTGACTGGGAAAGACACAATATATTAGTTGGAAAAAGCAAATCATAAATAGTGTATATAGCATGACTTCCTATAAATAATGGTAAAAATAAAATGTATAGTCTTAGAAGAGAGGACAAATAGTAATCTCTGGATGGAGGAATTCTAAGACATTTTGGTGTTTTTTGCTTATCTGCATTTTCTAAAATTATTTTTTTTCACAATGATCTGTGTGACAAGAACGAATTTCCTTCCAACCATCCCAGCGGTGCCTCTGCCAGAAGCCAGGCAAGCTGAATCAGAGCTTCTGGCCTCAAGCACTAGGAAAGGTCATTGACCTTTGCAAGGTGGCACACTGCTCATTAAGAATTCGAAAAACAGGGGCTGGGATTGTAGCTCAGTGGTAGAGTTCTCGCCTCCCATGTGTGAGGCACTGGGTTTGATCCTCAGCACCACATAAAAATAAAGATATTGCATCCATCTAAACCAAAAAAATATTT
>CM053406.1:102056783-102082327 GCA_028644305.1 Xerus rutilus | reverse complement strand
AACAATTTTAAGTGTACAGTTCAGGAGAGCTAATCAGATTCACACTGTGCAACAGGACGCTAAAACGTCTCCATCTCACAAAACTGACACTCCATAGCCGCTGGCCACCACCTCCTCTGTTCCTCTTCCTCCAACCCCTGGCAACTGCTGCTGACTTTGTTTCTACAAGTTCAACTGCTTCAGATATCTCTCACCTACGTGGGATGAGTGTCTCTTTGTGATTTGCTTATGGCACGGAGCACAGTGTCCTCAGGCTGGTCCACATTGTGGAAGGTGCAGGGTTTCCTTCCACCTTCAGGCTGAAGCCTGTTCGTCTATACTGCGTTTTCTCACTGTGAGTGAGAAAAGCTGGGGTTAGTGTTGGGGTTCGTCAGGCTGCCTGTGACCCAGGCTCTCGTTCTCCCCAGATGCTGCCTACCTGAATTCTCCCTCCAGGAGAGTGATCTTCCCCCGGGTGGAAGTATACTGCCAGATAGAACTCACCCTTGGCAATGAGTGCCCCAAGCACAGCCAGCAGAGCCTCCCAACGCAGCAGGAAGCACCCTCACAGCTTTGCACAGAGTGGACTTCCCAGGAGGCTGGCAGGGCTGACCATCTGCCTGTGCCCCCACCCGTGCAGACTCCCGAGTGCACATGCAAGTGCCCTGAGCAGTCACCTGTGTCGCCACCTGTCCCTTCATTCAAGCAGCCACCTGCACCACCACAGACCTCATCACCACCACTCTCTCCAAATGACTTGCCACCCGTACCACCAGCCCCAGGCTCAGCTGGGCACTTAGCACCCAGCTCAATACCTGGCCCATCATTGCCCTTTGCACCACCTGAGCTGTCACCTGGGAAGCAGGTACAACCATCTGGACTGCCACGCGGCTCGCCACCCTCCCAGGCATGCACATCACCCAGGCCACCCCCAGGGTCATCAGCTGTGGGGGCATCTCAAACATCGCCTGCACAGCCACCTGTGGAGGAACTGGGCCCAGAACAGCCCCAAGGTAGGGACCCCTCTGGCTGCCCACTGCGTTCTCCTGTCTGGTGTTCTCGGCAAGCACACAAGCACCACGGCTGATAAGCACTGCGTTGAAGGGGTGGATGGGTGAAGGTCAGCAGCTCTGCTTGTTATGAGGTCACACCACCACAAGGGGGCAGTGCAATCACCAGCTCTTTGTTTCTTTGGTGCTGTGAGTCTCAAAGTGGTCCTCCAGCCAGTCACAAAAGCATCACCTGGGAACTTGTAAGAAATGACAATTCTCATGCCCAACCACAGACCTACTAAGTCACAAACTAGGGGTTGTGCCCAGCTGTCTTTTTCACAAGCCCGTGATGCTTGTGCCCACTCCCATTTGAACCGCTGCAGGGCTGCTTCAGTAGGTTTTTATGCTGAAAGTCACTGTGCCGGGCAGTGGTACTCAAGAGTGGTCCACAGACGGTGGCCAGCCTCCTCAATGTTTGTTACTAGGTCACAATGAAATGAGTGCCAAGATCCAGCAGCTTGATCAATTTTCTACTAATGCTTTTATTTTTTCTAAAAAAAAATTTTAGTTGTTGATTGACCTTTATTTACTCATTTATTTATATGCGGTGCTGAGGATCGAACCCAGTGCCTCCCACATGTGAGGCAAGCGCTCTTACCACCGAGCAACAATCCCAGCCCACCTACTAATGCATTTAAATTGTATTTTACAAGAGTACAGACCATTAAAGATTGCAAATATTTTTTTTAAAAACCGATTGTTCACTATAGATAGTTTAAGAAAACATATAGGGGCCACCAAGATGAACTGTTCTTGGTTCATTACCCCCATTAAATCTCTCCAGCCTGAGACAAATGGGTCCCCACATCAAAAATATAAGAAGTTTAAAGTATCATATAAATAACAAAAAACATGTTGGAGGGTATTCACAGAAAATCAGACCACTTCTCTCTGGGGAATAAGTGAGGCCTCTTGGTAAGAAGAGTTAAAATGGGCGAGCTTTGACAATCGTGGTTTGTGGGTAAGATGGGATGGAATAGAAAGAACTTTCAGATTTTGCTTATTCAAGAGGCTCAGAGGCAAAGTAAGAAAGTGGAGGACGCATTCAGAGTGAAGAGAAGATGTGTGGGACCCCCAGGGATGGCCTGGGTGTAGGCAGGAGGAGAGGAGCCCAAAGGAGAGACTGGAGCCACGCAGTTCTCATGGTCCATCAGCCAAACTTCCAAAATTAAAAGCCCAGATCAGTGAAATTTGCTTCTTTGGGGATCTGCCACGAGTCAGAAGTGATCTCCTTTCTCTGGAATAGATCAATTTTGATTCTTTTAACCATAATAAGACAAAAACCCAAGGATGTTAAGGGTCAGAAAACTGAAGAATTTTACTTTCTTCTTTTTTAAAAAGTATTTTTCTTAGAGGTAGATGAACACAATATCTTTATTTATGTTTATGTGGTTCTGAGTCGAACCCAGTACCTCACACGTGCTGGCAAGTGCTCTACCACTGAGCCACAACCCCAGCGTCGTACATGCTTTCTTATTTCCTGTTGAAATACAATGCGTGTACTTGCAGCTGGTCACACCTGAGCGTAAAGATGACCATCTTCGGGGGCCTGAGAAGACCTGGCCCTGAGCTGGTTTTCTTCACTCAGGCTGAGGCTGCACAGACAGTCCAGTAGTTCTCAGCTAGAAGTGATCTTATTCCCAGGAGGCATCTAGCAATATTTGGAGATATTTTTGGATGTCACCTAGTAAGTAGAGGCCAGGAATGCTCTTACAACAAAGAATTATCTGACCTCAATGGCAATAGTAACAAAGCTGAAAACCTCTGTCACGGCCTCCAGTGGAGGCTCACAGCAACATCCTCAGCCATTTGGAGGAGTCGGGCAGGGGGACCCTCTTGGGTTCAGTGCTATCAGTGATTTAGTGATGGCCAGGGTGATATTTGGGGACAGAATTGCAAATGGCCTTAGGAAACTCTATAAACAATGGGCAAGCTTCACTGCAAATAGATTGGGGACACCTAGGGACATCCAAGAGGACCCTAGCAAAGGAACTTCAGATAGGGAAATCTATATTTTCTACTACTTATATTTACATCCATTATACAATTATCTTCAGATAGCCTGCATCCCATTCTCACCGAAAACATGCAAAGAGCTTGCTTGAGAACGATGGTCACAACACTATTGATATTCTCTATTCCAAGAAAAGAGTGTTACATAAAGCCGATGATTGGAGTCCAGGCCCCTCTGGGGGATTTCCCTGAAATTTCCCTAACATGCTGCTTTCTGGGAGGGAGTCATCCCCAATGTCCCATCAAGGGGCAGCCTCAGCCCTTCCACAGCTGCCGCCCTGGGTCTCTATCAAATCTAGTAATGTGATTTGGTTTTAAAATATGAGAATTTGAGAACAAGAGAATTTACTGGTTTTTTTGTTTTGTTTTGTTTTTTAAAAACACTCTTGCTTACTGTTATTTCAAAAGTGACCAAGTGCCAAGTGTGGTGGTGCATGCCTGTAATCCCAGTAGCTCAGGAGGCTGAGGCAAGAGGATCACAAGTTCAAAGCCAGCCTCAGCAATTTAGCGAGGCCCTGAGCAACTAAACAAGACTCTTTCTCAAAATAAAAAAGAATAAAATGGGGCTGGGTTGTGTCTCAGTGGCACATACCTCACATGTGTGAGGCACTGGGTTTGATCCTCAGCACCCCATAAAAATAAATAAATAAAATAAAGATATTGTGTCCATCTATAACTAAAAAAATATTTAAAAAAAAAAGGAATAAAATGGTCTGAGGATGTGGCTCAGTGGCTAAGCACCCCTGAGTTAGGAAAAAAAAAAAAAAGACCAAGTACCCAAGTACCCCCCCGCATCTCGCTCATGTCTTCTATATTTTTACTTTGGCTAAAGCTCTCTTCGCCTCTTCAAATCCAAAAAGTGCCACACCTTGCATCCATGTGAAGGACACAACCAGCCGGCCTCATGTGATGTAAGTTCCTTCGCTGGGAACCTCTGGTCAGGGGAAGGGGGCTGGCTAAGGGAGGGGCTCCACCTCTTCAGCTGCCCTGGCACACGGTGACCTATGCGCGGTCACCGTCCCCGCTTCTCTCTTCTGCAACAAGGGCACGGTGCGGGCATCAGGCTGCTTGCCTGGAGGGTGCCGTTCGCCTTGGTCCCCTCTGGCCCACACCAGGGCCACACCTGTGGGTGCAGTGTGAGGACAAGCCACATATTTTACTCCCTGGTGAAGCCCCAGTTCAAAGTGGGTAGCAGCATCCTCTCCTGGCCTGGGAGAGCCTCTGCACCATCTGAATGGCAGGAAACCCTTTTTGCAGTGTGCACGAATTTTGTCCAGTTTGTGTAACATACTGAATTTTTATCTTTACAGCAATTATGAGAGAGTCTGGGGTTCTAGACCCCCATATTTTTTTTTAATGTTCCCCGGGGACCATGTTACTTGGGCTCCCTTCTGGCTGGATGGCAATTGGATTAGCCAGGGGAAGATCCGAGGGTGGGTGAAGCATGTTTCTCCCTCGTTCACAACCTCATCCCTCACTGGGACAGCCCACCAGTGGTGGCCGGGTTTCAGGGTCCACAGCTGCAGGACTGGAGAACAGGGCCTGAGCAGTCTTACATTTAGTGGTCGCACTCCTCATCATATTGAACTAAGACGTACCTGCCTGCCACATTATGCATAATTTTAACTATAGACCTTTTTTTTTTTTTTGGTACCAGGAATTGAACTCAGGGGCACTCGACCACTGAGCCACATCCCCAGCCCTATTTTGTGTTTTATGTAGAGACAGGGTCTCACTGAGTTGCTTAGCGCCTTGCCATTGCTAAGGCTGGCTTTGAACTCGCGATTCTCCTGTCTCAGCCTCCCACAGTGCTGGGATTACAACTTTTTGACAGTTTGAATAAATGTAATAATTTTGAGCTTAGGCATAAATTATGCACTGTATTCACATCATTTAGACGTCTTTGTATTTACAGCTAACAGTGAATACAGGTCTGAGTATCAGTTGCCTAGTTGCATGGTGGTTATTTATTTAGGTAAATACATTGACAACCATCAGTGTTTGCTGGGGATCTCTGGTGCTCGGCCACCCCACGGGACTTCCTCCTGAGCTAGAGCAGGACCCAAGAGTGGCGGACATGGCACGGGCCACTAACAAACCACCTACTTCCTGTCTTTGCCCAGGGAGAGCCCCGCTGAAGATGCAAACTGGGTGAACAAGGTGTTCAAGAAGAAAAAACCAAAACCAAGCGCCACCCGAAAAGGCTTCCCAAGGCAACCGCGGGCCAAAAACCCAGGCAGCAAAGTGCAGTGAGCGTGATCTATGTTTTTCAATTCCCCTGGAGCAGCTCTGGAGACCGTCTCAGGAACATTCCTAGGAGTATGGGGGCAGGGAGCCTGGGCTTTGGAGTCAGACCCACCTGGCATGAAATCCCTGCTGTGCCACAGCCTCAGTCAGTGGTCACAGGACACTTGGTGTCTCTGAGCCTCCATTTCCTGATCTGCCAAATGGGAAGGATACCAGCTTATAAAATCCAGAGTTGAATACAATCAACTATGTAAATTGCTTCTCAAAGCAACATCCTTCCTGACTGTCCCTGTCCCAAGTAGGGGTCCCTGGGGAGGCCTAAGGATTTATCAGCTAGATGAGGGTTCCTCTCATCTCCGTGTAGCCCAAAGCCCAGAGAGCAGGGAGGTGGGAAGGGGATTCTCAGAGCTGCTTAGGAAGTGGGGCAAACCCTCATGTCCTTTTCTGGATTAGAGGGTGGGCAGGGAGCAGACAGGACTCTGCGGGCAGCTGGAGGGTCCTGGGGTCATGGAATGGGTGCAACCTGGCATTGTTCTCACTCTGTTCCTTGGTCTCCAGCCTCAAGACTTCCCTGATCTTTGAGGGTTTGTATCTCTATCTCTGGGAGCTCAAGGTCAATTTTATTCATGGGAATTTAGGAAGGTCTGTCATGGGTGTGGGGCACCCCTGGAGCTAGGAGGACCAGCTAGCAGCCAGGCCAAGACTCCGGTTCCTTGATTCCAGGGCCGGTTCTCTTCCCGCTGTAGCTGGGTAGTGGGAACTGTGCAGATTGGCCAGAGCTTCCTTGGTAGATGAACCTGCAGATGGACGTGCTTTCTGAGGCAGCAGGCAGTGACAGCATCCAACAAGAATGTTCTCAGGCTGAGAGAGGCTGCTGCAGTGGCCGAGGTGCCTGCAGCCTCTGTCACAGATGAGGAGGAAGCTGCCTGGAGGCCAGTTACTCCTTGGTGATCTTAAGCAATTACAGGCACATTCGCTGTTCTGAACTTCCAAGGCCTGGGTTAGGGTAGAAAAGAGACGTTCAAAAATGCCAGGGAAAGAGAATGGGGAGGAATCCAAGAGGAGAGATCTGCTCATTTCCTCCTAAGCCACGATCACAAACAATCACAAACGACACTGTCTCATTCATAGGCTAATCCTGAATAAACTCCTGGTCCCCAGCTGATATCCCTGGCAACAACAGGAGAGAGGCCCGAATAAACGCTAAAGGGCAGATGCCCCATACATTCATCAGTGCTGTTGCTTAATCAGAGGTGCCAATTCATACTCTGCTGCAGAGTGTATTTGCCAGTTGTTGCTGCTACGATAATGCTGTATAACAAACACCCCATTTCAGTGGATTAAAATGACAAACTATTTCTTTCTTTCTTGGGTCTATCAGTTGACTTGGATAGCTCTGCCGAGGCTGTTGGCCCACACTGATTCTCTTCCATGTCTGTTTCATCCCAGGACCAGCAGTTAGGCCAGGCATGCTTTTCTAGAGCAGGCTGGATGTGGGGATCAGCCTGGCTTTCCTCTGCTGGCTTCATCTCCCCTCCAATAAAAGTTCAATGGTCACCTGACTCTGGATTATATAACTGGCCCCCAATTAAGAGACAGGCTTCAGGCTACGAATGGAAAAGGAGGAGACCTTTCCAGCCCCCAAATCCTCCTACTTATTCCCATGTCTATCAGACTCCCCAGATTTCCTACATGAGAGAGCCTGTTGTTTGGGTTTTCATGGAATTTCCCCCTACCCAAATGTGAACGTAATGATAATAATGATGACGATGATGACTAAAATGTATACCGTACTTATGTTCCCAAAGCTGTGGCACGGAGACATTAAATAACACTCCCAAAGCCACACAGCTGGTAAGTGGCGGAGCCAGGATCCAATCCAAATTGTCTGTCCCCAGTGTCTTGATGTTACCACAGCCTCCCAGGGTGGTAGGAGCACCGGCGTGGGAATCAGAAGTCACAGGGTTTAGCCCTCGTTAACTCCATGGGAATCTCAGTTTTTCCCTATTAACATCTACTTTATCCCACAGTTATTTGGGACTTAAATGAGAAGGTGATGTGCAAGTTTCCCGTGTCATTCTGGGTACTAAAGACAGTCAAGTCCTGTGATTAGTGCCCAGGCCTGCGTGGGATATTGGGGGGCAGTCTAAGGCAGCTTGAAAACCTGTGGTTCCAAGAGAAAGGAGCAGAGAGGGCGTCCCTGACCACAGGGAGGACACAAAGAGACAAGCTGCCCGCAGCAGACTCTGGGTGAGGTACTCTTTTAGCACAGCATAATCACCACTCAAAAGAGACATTTTCCCTATTTTTTTTTCTTATTTCATACCTGCATTCTTTATAGGATGAGAAATTTTATTACTTTTTCTGGTTTTCAAAACAACACGCTCTCATTACAAAAAAAAAAAAGTCTTCAAATTTAGAAAAGCATAAATAGAAAGTAAAAATTTCCAGAAACCCCACCACCCAGATGTTAATATTTTGGTGAAGAACTTTTCATATTTTAAGCATACGCAGACAGACACGTACATTTTATTTTTATGAAAATGGCATCATATGCTACATAATGTTTTGTAGCCTGTTTTTGGACTAAATGGTATATCGTTGCTTCTTCCCATGTCCAATATAGATGTACTGCATCTGTACTGGATCTGTGGCATTCCATTGGCGTGGGTGTATCACTGTCTGTTTAATCGATCCCCTACAGATGGACATGTAGGTTGCTTCCACCATGTGGTTCTTGTAGACATTGTTGTGACAAATATCCCCCTGCACACACTCTTGCACACACATACCTATTTGTCCCTTTGGTATGGACATTTCTAGAACTGGAATCGCTAGGTCAAAAGGTATATATTTGGGGGGAAGTTATGCATGGCCCCTATTGTCCTCGAGGAGATTATAATAATGTACACTCCTACTGCCAAATGAACCAGAGAGTAGATTTCCCTACACGCACGCTCGCCAATGCTCGGCATTCCAGGTCCACTGTCCCTTGCCTGAAATTCCAAAATGGAAGATACTCTGAAAAAATAAAAATCTGTCCTCTTTCTTTTTTTTTTTTTTTTAATTTTTTCTTAGTTGTAGATGGACACAATGTCTTTATTTTATTGCTTTGTATGTGGTGCTAAGGATCGAACCCAGGGCCTCATGCATGCGAGGCAAGCACTCTACCGCTGAGCCACAATCCCAGCCCCCTGTCCTCTTTCTTATGACAGCAGAAACCTCACTGATGCCAGAGATCAAATTATTGTGGCCTTTTTTCCACGTAGTATGAATTTTCATAACTTGCCTGTAGAAATGATAATATCTTATTGGAGGGTGTTCCCAGACCCCACCTGGGGACTGACGAAACACATAACCAAAGCACTATTTTTCTTTCTTTAAAGTTGGGAGAATTCTGGATTCCCAAGCACTTCTGACCCCGATTGCTTTAGATAAGAGATGTGGACTTGTCTCAATCTCAGGGGCACTCGACCACTGAGCCACACCCCCAGCCCTATTTTGTGTTTTATGTAGAGACAGGGTCTCACTGAGTTGCTTAGCGCCTCGCCATTGCTGAGGCTGGCTTTGAACTGGCAATCCTCCTGCCTCAGCCTCCCAAGCTGCTGGGATTATAGTTCATGTGCCACCGTGCTCAGCTTATCTCAATCTTTTAATTTTATTTCAAACTGGTGAAAACTAACACACTTAAATTTTCCCTAAATTAGCTGGCCAGTCATCTCTAAGCAATTTAGTAAGTGATCTATTCTCTCCCTGCTGATTTAAATAGCACCTATATTTTGTCCTGGCTTCTCATTAGTATCTGGGCTTGTCCCCTCGGCCTGGCTGCCCAGTCCTGTGTCAGTAGCATGAGCTGCACCCACTGAGCTTCTCAAGTGCTTTCATGTTCGGTGGGCCAGGCGCTGTCTTCCTGATGGTTAGGATTTTTAAAAATGCATTGAACTGCTATCAAGTGCTAGGACTGTTTCACTTTTAATTATCTTTAACCCTGTGAAAGTGGGTGGGCTCAGAGACATGAAGGTACCAACGAAATCACACAGCAGAGCCTCCCATGAGTAACGAATTGCCGGGCATTGCTTGGACCAGGTTCAGCAGCACCTGCAGTACAAAGCCTGACATTGAACTTGACAGGTGGCCCATACCCAGTAACAGCTTGTGCTGAAGTCAAAAGTCACCCTTAACCTATCTAAGACAGAATACCGTATATTTTTCTTCCTAGCACTCTGGGACTTGTTGATTTGTACTTCTTCACACAACTTTCAATTAGTCCCTATTTTTGATGGACATTGAGGTTATGATGGTCTATTCTCAGTTAATTGGAGGGAGCATGGTGTCTAAATCGGTTACAGAGATCTGCCTCTATTAGAGGTCAGAGGATCTGTGGGTGAGAGATCTCAGGGTCAGCCACCGCAGCTGGGAGCCTGTTAAAACCTCAGATTCTTGGGTCTGACCCAGACCTACTGAGCCAAGAACCTGGGGCTGCCCGGCAGTCCGTATCTCACCTGGTGAATCTGAGCTTGCTGGAGTTTGAGAACCGCTGGCTTAGGACAGGAGGGGCCTCAGAGGAGAGGCAGCCAGTTCATCTTGACAACTGGAGGGTCTCAGGGAAGGCTTCCTGGAAGAGGCGAGGAGAAAGAGCAGGAAGAGGAGGAGGAGGAGGAGGAGGAGGAGGAAGAGAAGGAGCCGAAGTTAGCCAGTCTGGGGTGGAGAAAACAGGACCATTCCAGGCACAGGAGATGGCCCGAGCCGGGACTCTGAAGTCTGCGAGCAGTTACTACCAACACAGGGTTGGAGGCAGGGAGAAGCCTGGAAGTGAACTTGGAACCAGAGCAGGGGTGAGTCAGGCGGCCCAGGCTCCCTGCTAATGGGGCTGGACTTCTCGTGTGGTTCTGGGGAGTCACTGCAGGGTTTGCCCAACAGAAGGACAGATTTGAAAATTGTCCAAGAGTCTGCGAGTCTATGCCTGGGTGTATCCCTGAGGTGGTCTCAGAAATCTTCCAGAAAGGGCATGTGACTTGCCCAGGGTCACACAGGTAAAAGCTTGGGACTCGGGTCTCCTGTTACCCATTTTTATCTTATTCCTTCTCACATGTGCTTTCCCCAGGTCTGCTCCCGGCCCTCCGCTCTCCATGTCTGACAAAGTTTGGGTCACCTACAGGCCTCATCCCAGACGCATCCAGGAATAGAGCTGCCCCAAGGTGTGGAATTCCTCAGGGTGCCCCCCAAGGCCAGACCCTACCTGTCCTCTCCCAGGCTGCCCTATTGATCTCCGGTCCTGTCAATTCAGCTTCATTTCTGCCCCCACCTTCCCCTTCCTGGTCAAAGTCAAGGACAACAGTAGCCTATACAGCACCTCATACACTAAGAAAATAGCACCCCTTCCTGGAGAACTTGAGCAGTTGGAATATTGCTATACAGATTTTTGTTAAAACAAGACCCTTGACTGTCAATTGCTAGAAAACCGTACAAATAACAAAGACATTTCCATGTCTATGAATTCCCTACTTCTTTATATGGCACCATACCCTTGCACAGTGTACAACCTACACGACTGTACACAGCTATCTAGAGACCACTCCACCCCCACCTCTTCCTGAAAAATCAAGGACCAAAGGAAATTTTATAAACTGAATAATCTTTCAAACACCCTTTTATCACCTCCCAGTAGAGCAGCAAAGGATCCTTGAATAATAAAGTCAAGCCTCCAAGGTGCTGAGCATAAATCCATATTTCCAATTTCCACACACGAGGTTGGCTATCACGGGGCCTGGCCACTTGTCAGGGCGGCAGGCGAATGAATCTGGAAGAGATGTCCTTGGTAGGCACTTCCAAATCCTGGAAGAGAGGAATCTGGGAAGCCCTCTGTAGCTGGCAGGGCAGGGAGGGGGGTGTGCTCTGCAATAATGGATCCATGTCCTCTTCCTAGGAAGCTGTGAACCGGGAGAGAACCTGAGGACCCCAGGCCCCTGGCTTCTCCCTGCTGCTCTCAGACGCCCTCCCCACCCGTGGCACTCGCTGCCAGTACCGAGGACACAGGGGGTGCATTTTCCCCAGGTGAGAGTCTCCTTCCACCACGCTACTCTGGACAGACTGATGGACGCCTCTGACCCACCCTGCAGAATGTGCAGCATGGCCTCCTGGCCGGACAGACTCTGGACTCCCCCTGGTCTTGGCCTGACCTTGCATCCTAGGCCTGGGCCCCCCTGCCCCCCCAGGATCCAGGACTGAGCCAAGGACGTGCTTTCCTACTCCCCGTCCTGCCCAGAGACCAAGTTGTTCTTCAGTTTGATTTTTCACCTCTCAGTGTGCTGAAGACTCCGCTTGGAACCCCTGACACCCGGCCCACGGCCTGCTGGGATCCCCAGGTGGAGCCAGCCTGGCAGGCAGCCTGGCCTTGAGGTTGTTAAGATGCCTCCGGGGGCTGGGATTGTGGCTCAGTGGCAGAGCGCTTGCCTCGCATGCGTGAGGCACTGGGTTCGATCCTCAGCACCACATAAAAATAAATCAATAAAGATGTGTCCATCTACAACTAAAAAATATTTTTTTAAAAAAAAGATGCCTCTGGAATGCTATGGTGCAGCCTGTCTAGACCGGCCACCCTGGACTTCCTGAGTCTCAGTGTGGTTGTGGAAAGTGTCGAGGAGATGGGACCAAGTGTTCTCCCCCTAACCCCAGCACCAGTGTGGGTGTCTGCTGTTCACGCCTCACTGAAAACATGCCATGAGAAAGACACCCCCGGCCTCGATTGTCCCAGCCTGACCAGAGAAATGGGTCTCCCACTGCTTCCCAGAGAAGGGCCACCTCCAGCCTGGCCAGGCACAGTCAGGAAGCCAGGGCTGCCGCAGGCCTCAGCTGTGTTTGACCAACAAATCCTGGAGTGCAAAACCCGGAGGATAACTGTCCACTGGACACCGGAGCCCAGGGAGGGAAGGTGCCAACGTAAGCTGAGATGAGGGGACTGAGGCGGTGGCCCTGGCGGAGCCCACATTCAGTAGGCCACGGCAGGCACGGAATGCCCGTTTGAGAGGCCTGAGGAGAATCCGGGTCCCTGGGAGCGGGTGTCCTCTGCCTGCT
Source organism: Xerus rutilus (assembly GCA_028644305.1). Classification (NCBI taxonomy): domain Eukaryota; kingdom Metazoa; phylum Chordata; class Mammalia; order Rodentia; family Sciuridae; genus Xerus; species Xerus rutilus. Next base: position 102,069,962 of record CM053406.1, on the reverse strand, counting down.
TGAGCCAGACAAGGGACACAGCGGGAGGTTTGTGTGGTGGGGAAGAGGAAGGTCCCCTGGAGTGGCCCTCCTGGCCACCGGCCTTTTGTCCAGGCTGGCCTCTATGTTTTCAGCAGTCCAGAGGCAGGTAACACCCGGGAAGGGAGGGTTAACACTTATTCCTTGGTACACAGAGAATCGAATTTACTAATAATTATTGTCTTCATTCTGCGTTTAGTGCCTAGAAGCTTTTAATATCAGTTACAGGGATCAATAAATTCCCTTGCAGATTTTTCCTTCACTTTGATGTATTTCCCTGATTTTGAGGTGATGAAGAAAATTGTTCTCACATCCATTTCAGAGTTCTCAGACAAAATACAAGGCATCCTGTGAAATCTGAATTTCAGATTAACACCAAATCGTTATTCTCCAGAAGTCTGTCCCTACCGTGCCCATCATGTGTTTATCTGAGACTCAGACTTAGCCGGGCACCCTGTTTTTATTTGCTAAAGCTGGCGCCCCTGATTGGTTCCCGTCTCCTTTTTATCTTTTTCTTAAACCGACACTCGTGGCCATCTGTGAAGCGCCCTGCCTGCGCCGAGCTCTGACACTGGGGGTCTTGCTAGTGTCAAGGGCAGGGCCAGGTGCGGGCCTGTCTTCCAGAGCTGCCTGAGTGGCACTTGCAACGTGGCCTGCCCCACCTGCCCCCTCTGCCTCTCGCTGACCCCGCTATCTCTGACTCACCTGTGGAGCCTCCTGTCTTCTCAGAGACAAGTGTCCTGAGGTCGCTTGTCCACTTTTTAAAGGACTCTCAAACCAGCAGCGTGTCCCATGCACTCTGGGCTCTCGTATAGTGGCCATGGTGTACTAAGAGGGAGGCCCGTCCTCATACGTCACCCTCCACTGTGTCCACCCTCCTATATTCCTACTGTTACAAAATCCTCATAACCTGTGGGTCCATGAGCATCCTAAGGACAGGGGCTGTGCCTTTCGCATCTGATATTCCAGAGTCAGTAGGGTGCCTGGCGTCTAGTAAGTGCTTGGTAACTGTGGGTTGAATCCATGATCTATTGGATTAGATGGTGGAGGGCACCAAGATGAGACGTAGGTGGCTGTGTGACCTTGCACCAGTCTCTTGCCCTCTCTGATCCTTGCTTTCCTCCTCTGTGAGGTGAGGATTTCCAGGCTGTCTTCTCCTGATCTCCTTAGAGTGTTACTTCAAGGGTTTGGAAAGAAGATATTCATGTATTGCCACAGAGGGAAAAGGAGCTTTCAATGACTTTCTGTGGAGACCACATTTTCTGGACAAAAATTCTGGCATTATATTCCAGCAATTTTTATCCTGGTTCTAAGTGACAGAATTTGGGCACCAGAATTTAGGAATGAACCAGAGATCATGTAGAATGAGACCAATCTAGACCTCCCTAGACGCACAATGAGCTGCCATGTTGGGAGCCACAGAGTGATTGATGTCAGGTGCAGAGGGCAAGTGTCCTGTCCCCAAGGTCACCAGCCTGGGGCTGCTGGACTAAAGCCCAGGTCTCCTGACACCCCAGCCCAGAATCTCTTATTTGTCTGCCTCGGTGAGTTGTCACCCCAAGGACGGGACACCTGGACAGGATGCAGGGAGGACATGACAGGGTGCCTCTGCCTGGCCTCCATTGGAATAATCCAGATCACACTTCTGTGCCAATTCTTTATTTAATCAAATAAGACAGTACAAAAATGAGACTCGGATGCCAGCATCGGAAGCTCATACCAAACACTCAACAGCCCAAAGACAGCATTCCTGATAAGAAACTACAGACAAAGGTTCCCGACCTTGATTTCAAACTGGGCTGGTCCCGCACGTACACCACGTGCTCCTGACGCAGCATAAATAATCCATAAATAGCTCACCCCACACACACACACTCCTCAGAAGCAGCAATAAAAACTAAACAACTTCCAGAATACACCTAGCCGACCTTCCTAAAACTTTGCCTTAGGGTTGAGGCCAGTCCCCTCCAAGTGCCCAGAGCCTCTCTATCCTGGGCTTTCCTCCCCTGCCCCAACCCACCCCCTGCTGGGCCACAGGTTCAACACCGGCAATTTGATCCACCAAGGGTAAAAAGTTAGTTTGCCATCCAGGTTTTAATGTCCTCTCCCCTATGGTCACGCGTTCCAGGCGATGTCCAAGGGAGTCAGGTGTCTGCAGCCCTGTCAGGCCTGCGCGGAGATGTGGATATGTAGCAAATGGTCCATGTGACTCAAGCTTTGAATCTGTTCAGTTGGGTAGAATGAGGACCCTCTAGCACCCCACACCTCACCTTTGTGCAAATACAAAATGAGCCTCTTTCAACACATTTCACTTCCATCAGCTGAAAAACTGCCATCGTAAATCTATAAATCCACAATGCTCAGGCTGTGAACAGTACCTCCTGGGGTCTGGTGCTCTTGAGCAGTGCACACCTGTGCAACTGTTCATGTCAGTCCAATTTAAAGCCCTCTTTGAAAACTACCCAGATGTAGCTATAATAAAAATAACATCCCAACGGCTTGGGAGGCTGAGGCAGGAGGATTGCAAGTCTGAGGACAACCTCAGCAACTAAGTGAGGCCCTGAGAAATTTAGCAAGACCCTGTCTCAAAATAAAAAAATCAAATGGGTCAGGGATATGGCTCAGTGGTAAAGCACACCTGAGTTCAATTCCCTAGTACCAAAAAAAAAAAAAAAATCCTACATGAACATGGTACCATGCAATGTTCAGAACTCTTCACATCCATTTTCTAATTCTTAGCAAACCCCATTAGATGGGAGAAGTACAAGGTATCAACTTCATTTTTATGGTCATAGAATTAATTATAGGATGTGGTTAGGAGGATTCTGAGAGACCAGGGGTTCATGTGTCTATAGACCGTCCCTATCTAAGGCCTGCAGAGGTCCTGGTAGGCACTTCCAAATCCGAATGAGCATTAAGCTACTGGTGAATTGAATACATGACATGTTGCACATAAATGCATATTTGCTTAATGCATGGAGATGTTATGGTTGGAGATTAAATAAAAATTATTTTCAAAACTAAAACTCATTTAAAACTAATATCTTGGGGCTGGGCGCGGTGGTGCATATCTGTTTTTGTTTGTTTTGGTACTGGGGATTGAACTCAGGGGCACTTGGTGCATATCTGTAATCCAAATGGCTCGGGAGGCTGAGGCAGGAGGATCAAGAGTTCAAAGCAAGCCTCAGCAATGTAGTGAGGCCCTAAGCAATTTAGCAAGACCCTGTCTCAAAACCAAAAGATATAAAAGGGCTGGGGATGTAGCTCAGTGGTTAAGTGCCCCTGGGTTCAATCTCTGGTACCAAAAAAAGTTAAAACTAGTATCTGGGGCAATGTCGATGGACCTTCTGCATGGGAACCTAGAATCCAAGGTGCACACAGGGCCTTGCCACAGGTCTGGGGCAGGTGCAGCTGGCAAAGCTCAGGCCTCCTGACTCCCAGCCCAGGGCTGATTCCCCCGACACAGCCCGTTCAGCTCTGTGGATTAAGGCTTTGTACATTCTCAGACAAGGGTGCATGGAACACAGTGGTTGCGGGCTGTTGTCTCCAGGCACGCTTGTAAAGCACAGATTGGGGCGTCATGAAGCATCTTCAGGGTCTCCAGTTAAAGCTGCCAATCGTTTTGTTAGTTCTAGGAAATTTGAGTGCAAGTCACAGCTTTCAATCTGGACTTTGACATTCAGGACTTGGGATGTTCTGGGAAGAAAAGGACAAAAGTTTTAGCCATAGCTCAATGATGTGGGCCCCTCTCACAAACAATAGACCACTTACTGTCCATCAACGCCCAACACTAGCTCCACCTCTGAGTCCTTGCTCCCGGAGCCTCTCCTGCCTACAGAGCTGACCTATCCTCCCTCTCACGGCAGCGTCTCCAGCCTTGACTGCCAGGAAGCCTCCCGGGACCAACTAGCTTTATCGACCTCAGCTACGATGCTGGCGTCTGATTGCTATTTAATGTCGTCAGTTAACATTTTCTTTTCCACTAGCAATGTGAAGTCCTTGGAGGCAGAACCTTCCCAAGCACCTCACAGCGCTCTGCACAGCTAAGCACATAGAATATTGTCAGTATCTGCTGATTGAATTTAATACCTGCTAATTGAATGAATGAATGGTGAGTAAAACCAGAAGATGGATTTAGGGCTACCGAGGATGTCAGAACCAATGTTTCCCCAGTATCCTCTACAAAAAAACTCAGATCACTCTGTATAAGTGATTACCTAATCCTCCCTAGAGAGCAAATTCTCCAGAAGATAGTGAGGCTGAGAAGAGAGGTCACAGGATTTGCCACCAGAAAATCAGCCATCGTGGAGCAGAGTGTTGGTAAGTGTCATGTGGTAAGACTGACTCTCTAGAGGGCCCTCTCCAGGGGCTTCAAACCGCAACCCCAAGGGAGGATGACAGATGCGTTTGGAGGGATGGTAATGTCTTTGCAAAAGGATTGTTTTCCCAGGGGACCTCCAGGTAGAGGTTCTGGGCCTGTTTGTCCAAGATCAACAAAGAGAACATCTCCTTCCTTCCAAAACCACACCTTCATTCAGTAGCTTCTACACTACGGGTCTGGGGCAGTGCTGATAAGCGGTGCCTTTGAAAAGGTTGGGGAGATCTGCTGATCGGAGTCTACCAGAAAACAAAATCGCAGGGGGAAAAGTGACGAGTATTACGTCTAGCAGGGACATCTCAGTGCCTTGGCAGGTGGCACCCAGGCAGAGGTGGAGCCAGTCAGAGCAGCCAGGGTGAGGCTGGGGCACCTGCACTCCTGGAAGCCCGGAGCGGCCCACGGAGCCTTCTCTATCTCAAACACCCTTATTTGGAATCAAACTTTACTTTTTTTTTTTTTTTTGGTACTGGGGATTGAACTCAGGGGCACTCGACCACTGAGCCACATTCCCAGCCCTATTTTGTGTTTTATGTGGAGACAGGGTCTCACTGATGCTTAGCGCCTCGCCGGTGCTGAGGCTGGCTTTGAACTTGCGATTCTCTGGTCTCTGAACTTTACTTTTTGTTATTTAAATTTCATGACCATCTGGAACTGGGAAGCCAAGCAGTAGAACCTATGAAATAGTAAGGCCAGCTAAGGGAGTAGACAATCCTTATTCAAAAAGTGTGAAAAAAATTGGGCTGGGGTGGGGCTCAGTGGTAGAGCGCTTGCCTTGCATGCATGAGGCACTGGGTTCGATCCTCAGCACCGCATATAAATAAATAAAATGAATAAAGATCCATCAACAATTAAAAAAAGATTTTAAAAAAAATGTGAAAATGTACCTAATTGGAGCCCAGAGCTGAATAAAGACCATACTAATCATGGAACAAAATCAGTGACTTTTTTGGGGAAAAAAAAACGTCGTGGTTTGGAATTGTCTCGGAAGGCCTCAGTGAGGAGGTGACATTAGAACTGAATCCTGCAAGTTCTGAACTGAGCACAAGAAGGGAGAAAAGAGCAGGCAGGTCCCACCGAGGCCCACGTCCTGTCGTCCCTTTTACTATATTGTCACTGTCTTTCCCGCCCTCTCACCGACTGAGTCTCCCAGGACCGGAACTGGGTGATATCGTGCTGGCAGTAGTGACCTCGAGAACCCATGAGGCTGCAGATGGTGCGGCTGGGGTTGCCAGCAAGTTTGTGAACCAAGCCAAAGACATATGGGGAGGGTCTCTTGGCGAGGCTCCTGTCCCCATCAGACAGGTGGGTCTTCCTTCTGCGCAAGGTGGCCACCAGCTTCCTGAGGGAGGAGTCTGAGAACTCATGAAAAAACCTCTTAAAGCTGGGGTGCCGCCTGATCTGGAAGCAGAAATGAAAGCGGGACGTTAGTGCTACCGGCAGGGACCCTCTCCAGCTCCACGGGGTCCTGGCGAGCTCCCCATCTCCCCACCCCAGCTGCTCCATATCGCTTCTGCAAAGTCCAGCTCACGGCGGCAGGACGGTGCCAAAAGGCAGGTCTCCAGACGTAACTGACACGGAATTAGCCGTGTGACCTCCTGGGGTCATCTGTAAAATGGGAGTAATATCCCTGGCCCCCAGGATCCAAGGGGGATCGAGACCTCTTCTGTACAACGTCTAGTGCAGAGATGTCAGGCGAGTCCCAGCCCCACTTCAAGGCTCCTCGAGCCAGTTACCTCTTCATGCTGAAATGTGGTAGCTGGGGTTCCCCCCAAAGCTGACCCAGAGACAAGGACTTAGGTACAGAGAGCTGAGGTCTTAAGTGATCCCAGGAAACACTGATGGGGAATAGACACCTGGGACAGGGCTGGGACTTTGCAGAGGAGGAAATCCCAGGGGCTGGAGGGACATGGGCACAAGGAGGCCTGCAAGGTGGTGGGACACAAGCTGAGCTCCAAACAGGATTTGAACTAGAAGGTCTTGGCAGCGGGGGAAGGAGCCACATAAGCATTATATTATTTTAAACAGATATTTGCCACATCTTCTGCATGTCTGGCATTTTCTAGGTAGGCATTAAACTTGGTCAAGTAGGAAATTATCTCCATTTTACAAAAGAGGACACCGAGGCTCAGAGAGGTTAAGAGATATGCCCGAGGTCACCCAGAGACACAGATGGGGCTGAACCTGGGTCGCGGGGGTGGATAGATGAAGCCCGGGGAGGGCTGAGTGGCGCTCACCTGCTTCCCCAGCTCGCCATCCACTTCCTGGAGCAGCTCCACTAGTGTGCGGATGATGACCTCCTCTAGGGAGAGGAAGGGAAGGTGAGCAGCGGCATGTGGGTTGACACCTGGCTCCCCCCAACCAAATGCTGCAGCAACACATCCCCCAATATAAATAGTATGTTATCTTAAAACATGGCGCGCAGACTAGTTACGACAGGCAAGGAAAAGTCTTTCCTTAAACTAGCGTTGGTACATGGGAGCTTCATTTGGGCTCCCAGAGACACAGAAGGGCCCCTGACCTGCACAGCCTCCCCTGTAACCACATCCAGCTCCATTTGACAGATGGGAACACTGAGGCCTCCCAACGTCACGAATGGAAGTTTGGTCTAAAAGCAGCTAATCAGCAGGGCACAGTGGCACATGTCTGTAATCCTAGCAGGTTGAGAGGCTGGAGGATTGCTAGTTCAAGGCCAGCCTCAGCAACTTACTGAGGCCCTAAGCAACTTAGCTAGACTCTGTCTCAAAATTTTAAAAAACAAATTTTAAAGGGTTGGGGACGTGGCTCAGTGGTTCAAGTGCCCTTGGGTTCAATCCCTGGTGCCAAAAATAAATAAATACATACATATATAAATGAATAAAAAATAAAAGCAGCTAATCAGAACGCAAGCAGGGACACATTATGGTTCCTGCCGCAGCAGGTGGCGTGCCTGGGATTCTCACACTAAGTTCATTGTAGATGTGCAGGAAATTGAGCAGTCCTTACAAACTATTGGCACCTTGAAACTGGCCAAGGTAGAATTATTTATACTACTGAAATTTACACATCGGGGCTTTCTCCCCCTGCGGAGAGCCTGTTTGCCAGGATATCACCAAGTGAGACCAGGGCAAGCTAGGACTTTATGTGAGCATATGAGATCAAGTAGCAGCTCACAGAATAGACGGGTGTTCTCTACCTAGTCCCTGCCCCAGCAGCCCAGTGTAAGGGGCCAGCCTGTGCCCTTGCCCTGCTCCGGGGTCTCCCGGGTGTTTCCCAGCTGCCTCTCTGCTCCCTCCTAGGAACTATTCCCCATTCAGCCTGTGAGTCCATGCAGAGGAGAAGCTCCCAGGAAGCTGTCCCAGGTGAGAGCAGGGTGGCACTAACTAGGTTCACTCATGTCTTCCAGCTGAAGTCCTCCTTCGGGCGTGTGGCTTCTGGTCTGGGAGGATGCTGCTGAGAGCCCAGGTGCTTCCCCTTTGGCAGCCAAAGGCTCCTGGAACCTCAGACCTTCTGGATCTGAAGGCGGAAGAATTGGTGTGAGTGTTTGGCGCCCGAGTCAGACCCCCACACAGAGCTGAGTCTAGGCCCACCAGAAGCTGTCGTCGGGGGGCCCTGCTTTCTGGGTCCTCAGTAACTTCCTCGCCCAGCCCTGCCCTGTGAGGAGGAGTTCACAGAGCTCCCTTTGCCCTCTAGAATCTAACTCTTCCTCCACACACCAACCCCTCTGCCTCCTCACGGTCTGGAATGAAGCAATTAAGGAAACAAACCCAGGAGGCGTGGCCGAGTCACTGACTGAACCACACTTTCTCCATCTGTCAAATGGGGGTCCTACAATGGACCTCACAGGGCTGGGAGCAGGTTACAGTAGAGATGTACATGACAGTGGCATACAGTAGGCACTCCATAAATGCCAGGGAATCCCTGCGGTCCTCACCACTCTCCACCCCACACCCCTCTGCCCAGAGCAGAGAGCAAAACGCAAGACGGTAGTGGCCACACAGAGGCCACTCCCTGCCCTCCAGGAAGACTGTTACCCATGGCAACACCAGGCCTGCTCACCCGAGTTGCTGGAGATGGAGGACCGGTGGCCACCCACACACAAGGGCAGGACGCTGGGCCTCTTGGGTGTCCAGGCCTCCGAGACAGTTCCTGCCTTTTTGGGCTCCTTGGAGCTGTGCTTCTTGTGGGAAAAGGCTTTCCGGAGACTGGACTTCTTCTCCTGGGATTTCTTCCTGCAGACGGGGGCCAGGTTTTCCACAGCCACCTCCTGGACTTGGGGTTGCTGTGGGGGAGATGAGAGAAACTGAGTCAGGGCCCCTGATCTTGAGGAGACTGCAGGTGAGCTGGAGAAAGAGACCCACAGGCTGGACAGTGGGACCCAGAGAGAAGAGCAGTGGCCACTCAGTGCTGGAGAGTAAGGGTGGTCTGGAGCGGGCGGGGGACTGAGGAAGGAGCAGAGGCTGCAGGGGCAGCGTGGGGTCCTGAGTGAAGGGCAGGGGGTCCCTCACCTGCTCTCCCTCCTGCTCCTCTGCATCTTGGAGTAGGGCAAGGATCTTCTGGATGAATTCGTCTAAAAAAGACCAAAGTGCTTAGAGAAGTCTTCCAAGGGCAGCCCCCACTTCCTCCACCCCAGGGCTCCCTGGGTGAATCTCTTCACATCCCAGCCCCTCGGGGTGCTCACGAGCTCCTCAGAAGGCAAAGCTGGCTTCCTGGGAACATGTTCCTTCTCCTTCACCAACCAGGGCGTCTGGACTCCTGAGAGAAGGCTCCTCCGCCTGCTCCCTCCGCCCCTCACCCTGCACCTCCCTCATCTCAGACGGGCAGGGCCTTCCCAATTCCCCTTCCAGACACATTTTCCATGAAAAGTATGTTCAGTATCTTCAGTTGCTCAGAACTGACAATGATATGAGTCCAGGCCTGGCTCTGCCAACGTTAAAGTGATAACAGTGAGGGCATCTTTCCCAGGGAGCTCCCCCGCCCCCACCGGCTCCCTGTCCTTTTCTGTTCTCAAGCTGGCCCACCTAACAACAACGAACCACAGCTGATACGGACTGGCCGCTAGCAGGGGCTGCCCCGAAGGCCTCAAGGGCCGGAATTCATTTAGAGCTTCCAGCAACCCCAGGAAGAAGGTTCTGTGATCAGTCCATCCCACAGATGAGAAAACTGAGTCAGAGATGAAGCGATTTGCCCACATTCGTGTAACTTGAAGGAGTCAGAACTCAGCTTGAAAGCGAGGTCCTAAAGCTCATGCCATCAGAGGAGCCCTTGCCCCAGACAGTGCTTTCCTCCGTCGCCTGTTGGCTGCCTTGGCCACGCGAGCACCCTCACTGCGGCTGTGTATGGCTGAGACACTTAAGAGAGCACTTAACAGGAGCCTGGTCCAGGCGTGGGCCTTGGGCACCCTCAGCGGTTCTCCTGGGAAGTCTGGACAGGCCACTGTCTCTCTCTGCCTCAGTTTCTCTTCTGCAAGTGGAGGGGTCAGACCAGAGTTTTCCCAAGGGGTCTCTGAGGAAAGGGGCAGGGTACTGACTAGATTCAGAGGCTCCTTCCAGTGGCAGCTCCTCTGCAGGTCCCTGGCATCTGGCTTGGGCAGGAGGTTCAGAGGGACTTGGACCCTCACCATCTGCACAGAGGGTCTCATGGACCTCAGGTTCCTCCAGGCCTGGGAAGCAGAAAGGAAGGGTGAGTATGCTGTTGGGTGAAGGTATCAGTTAGGCCAGGACTGGCTTGGACTCTGAGGCGGTGCCTTGGTCAGCTGGCACTGCGGCCCCGCTGCCACTCAGGTGAGCTGGGAGCTGGGCTGCGTCCCAGGGTTACTGGCCCAGACCAAGCTCCTGGAGCCTTTGCGCCTTCGTAGAGCTGGCTGCCCAGGCTTTGGGGCCCCACCTCCTCCCCGGGTATCCCACACCCCTCCATCATTTTCACTTGATCCCCAGAGAGAAGGGGCCTAATTCTACGGCATGAATTAAGGATCATGGTCACAATCATTCTGCATGAGGCTCCCTCCCCGCGTAGCCTGACGCCACCTCTGGAGCCCCCTTCTTGGCATTAAGCATTACTGTTCCTCTCTAGGTGGTAAATCCCCCTGGTCCAGCATGACCTATTGGGCTGGGCCTCTCCGACGCCCAGGAAGGACCAATCTGTCTGATCCTTTCTCCAGCTCTGACTTCACCGCTAATGAGTTGTGTGGCCTTGAACATGATCTTGCCTCCCTGAGCCCCATTCCCTCATCTGTAAGATGGGGATAATAATTGCAATTCCTAATAAGGCTGTGAGGACAGAGATGACACACAGGAGGAAATGGCCTGCTTTACAGGTAAGGAATCAGAGGTACAGAGACAGGATAGGGCATGACACAAAAAGCGCCACTCAGGCCCCCTGCCTCCGCGCTCCAGTTCCTTCCTGAATATCCTGTGCGACCCACCCCCGCCCAGCGCACAGAAGCTGAGCCTGCAGAGCCGTGAGTGGGTGAATGGCCGGGGTCCTCTGAACACAATGCCACGGAGGGCTCAGGTGGCTTCCCACCCAAGAAGGAATGGTGGCCTGCTGGCATCCCTCCTGTCCTTCGCAGCCCTCCCCACACTGCTTGGGACCAAGTGTGAAAGCCAGAACGGATGGATGGCGACCATTAAAGTGGCCAATCCCAGCCCTAGGAAGGTTCCAGAGCTGGAGGCAGCTGCAGTGTCGCTATGGCAACCGCCGGAGTCTGCTCACCAGAGCTGCTGGAGATGGAGGACCGGTGGCTACCGACACACATGGGCAGAAAGCTGGACTTCTTGGATGGCCGAGCCTCTGCGCTGGGGACATCGGCAGCCTCCGCTCTCCTGGACTCCTCGGCACCGTGCTTCTTAAGAGGAAAGGCTCTCTTGAGGCTGGACTTCTTCTCCTGGGACTTCCTCCTGCAGACTGGAGCTGGGTTTTGTAGAGCCACCTCTGGCAGAGGGGCTTGAAGTCGCTGTTGGAGAGACAACAGAAACTGAAACTGAGTCAGGCCCCTAAGCACGAAGAGAAGGAGAGAGCTTCCCGGGGAACACTGGAGAGCAGCCAAGCCCGTAGGGGGCCTGGGTGGGGGAGGGCAGCGCCAAGCCCTGAGAAGCAGGAGGAGGCTTCAGGGAGCACCAGGGCTGGCCCGCAAGGACAGGAGGGGCTTCAGCCAGGAGAAGCAGCAGGGGCCTGGGATCTGCGCAGATGCTCGCTCCTCACCTCCTCCTCCCACTGGTCTCCCACTTTTTTGAGCAATTCCACGATCCTCTGGATGACAGCATCCTCTGGAAGAGAGTACATGCACCTGTCACCTCCTCCAAATGCACAAAGCGCACTTTTCAGTGTCTATCTTGCACTTGAGACCAGCTCAAGCCTTGTGTATCAGGGGAGGGGCCCCTCAAACAGTTCCTTGGTTTAGAAGGGGGAAAGCACCCCATTCCAGGGGCTTTCCTGAGAGAGAGAGTGGGGGAGGTTCCCAGAAGGAAGGCTTCTGCCCCAAAGCATGACACCGTATGCAGGAAATTTCAAGTCAGCCTTCCAGGCATTTGACTTGTGCCCTACTAATTCCTTTAAACTTCACAAATCTGTGAACATCTACTTTGGGTTCAGCAAACTGTGTGACTTTGAATATGCCTCTTACCCTCCCCGGGCCTTCATCTCTTCCTTTGTGGAATGTGGACCATAATCCCTGTCCTGCCTCCCTTAGAGGCCAGGAGACCATCAAATGAGGGGCAGGACTTGGAAACACTTTGCAAGGCTAATACTGACCTTCCAACCTGCAAACTTCAAGTGGGGAAAAATGGTGGATTCCCTACTGTAACTAAGGTGAAGGAGAGAAGGACATCAGGATGCATGGCACAGACCCATGGATGCCTCCACTACACCTCGGCCCAAATCAATTTTTTTTTTTTTGATGCCAGGGATTAACCCCAGAGGCACTCAACCACTGAGCCACATCCCAGCCTTTTTATTTTTATTTTTTTTAATTTTGAGACAGGATCTCACTAAATTGCTTAGGGCCTCACTAAATTGCTGAGGCTGGCCCTGAACTTGCAATCCTCCTGCCTCAGCCTCCAGAGCCGCTAGGATTACAGGCGTGAACCACTGTGTCCAGCTCTTGGCACAGGCCCAAATCTTTAAGGAGGAGCCAGAAGCAATGGAAATGATTTCCTTTCATGACCTTGTTCAAGGGCAATGTGCCCAGACTGTCCTCTGCTAGCTGCCAGCTGAGGGGTTTACACAGGAGATGGAAACAGGCCCCCTGGGCCACCTGCAGATTTCTTTCACCCCTCAGTCACTTCCTTCTCACTTATAAAACCCATTTGACTTCTTGTTCATTTCCTCAATCAATCAGCTGATTCCCTCTGGGGTGAGAAAATAATTAGCTGTGAAAAAACTAAATACCCTACACAATAACTAGCTCAATGTCTTTTAGCTATTCTTTGACAGATGTGTGGCTCCATTTTCTAGCTTTTAAAATATGGCCATTTTTGGGGTTGGGGTTGTGGCTCAGTGGCAGAGCACTTACTTGCCTTGCACCTGTGAGGCACTGGGTTCAATTTGCAGCGCCACATAAAAATAAAATAAAGATGTGTCCATCTATAACTAAAATAAAATAAAATATGGCCATTTTTAACAGGGCATTAGATGAACAGGGTGTAATTTTTTATTTATAAGAAGCAATAATGATATTGTAGTGTTGTAAGGCACTGTCCTTATTTCTTAGGGATGCAGGTTTAAGTCTTTAGAGATGAAGGATCATTTTATTCTAAAATGGTTCCACCGAATAAAATTAAACATACCTACACCTCTGAAGCACACAG
>CM053406.1:102041803-102056283 GCA_028644305.1 Xerus rutilus | reverse complement strand
GCAGAAGGGCGAGTGCCCATGAGGACCAGAGGAGCCTGTCCTTCTCCATAAACTTTTGTTGATTGAATCATGTATACCAAGGGGTTGGCAAAGCTTTACTGTAAAGGGCCAGATAACATTCCCGGCTGTGGGCCACGTGAGCTCTTGTTGAGCCAGAAAGCAGCCTCAGATGACGCTGAAACAAATGAGCATGGCTGTACTCCAGTAAAGCTCTATTTATGGGTTCTGAAATTTGAATTTCATATCTTGAAATATTATTCTTTTCAAAAAAGTTTTTCAAACATCTAAAAACATAAAAGCCTTTTTTTTTCTTTTTTGAGACAAGGTCTTGCTAAGCTGCTTAAGGTCTCACTAAGTTGCTGAGGCTGGCCTCGAACTTGTGATCCTCCTGCCTCAGCCTCTCATGCTGCTGGGATTACAGGTGTGCACCACTCTGTCCAGCTACTTTGGGTGTTTTGTTTTGTTTTTAGTTGTAGATGGACACAAGACCTTTATTTTATTTATTTATTTTTATGTGGTGCTGAGGATCAAACCCAGTGCCTCTCATGTGCTAGGCAAGCGCTCTACCACTGAGCCACAACTCCAGCCCTAGTTTGGTTTTTTAAAACCAAATTTCCTGTATTACTATGAGGTGTTGACCCGGACATACATGGAGATATAGGAACTTCCATGTACTGCTACTGGGGGAAGGCACATAGACAGGTACAGCCATTCTGGAAAACAATCAGGCACTACTAATCAAAACTGGTGTACTTTTCCCCAGGATCGAGAAATTCCACTTCTAGGTATGTATGTGCCCCAAAGAAGTTCTCACCCAGCTCCTGAAGGGGGCACTTGTACAAATGTCCACAGCAGCACTGTTTGTGGTGGCATGGAGGACAGATGCTGTGGAGGCAAACCCTGGGGGATTATATGCACATTAGAGACACTCAGCTGACAATACAGAACAATGTGGAAGTATCTAAAGGTGTAGTGGAGAGTGACTGTGGCTCAGTGATAGAGCGCTTGCCTCGCATGTGTGAGGCACTGGGTTCGATCCTCAGCACTACATAAAAATAAATGAATAAAATAAAGGTCTATCAACAACTAAAAAAAAATAATTAAAAAAGAAAAAGAAAAATTCACAAAAAACCAGGTATGTAATCAATGACAATGTATGCAATGAAAAATATAAATAAGCAAAGCAGCAAAGCCCAGTTTGTGAGAACACATTCCAAAAATCATAGGGAGGACAACTTTGGAAGAGGAAGCTATGAACTAAACACATGCAGAATACACACAAGAGGGGGACTTGCATGGGCCAAAATGTTGCTACATGAACCACACTGCAAGTATGGGGGGGGGGACTCAAAACAAAACAAAAGCAAGCAAGGAAAGGAAATCGATCTTTTAAATTTGAAAGAATTATAAACTACTGAAAGTATTCCACTTGGAAACAGGAATAAGAGATAGTCAAGTATCTCATAGTTAGTTAACATTGTTTTTTGAATTTCTGACCAATGCAATAAGACATGAATTAGAAATAAAAAGTACAATAAAAGGTAGAAGTTCCTCAAAAAATTAAAAATAGAATTACCACATGACTCGATAATCTTATTTCCAGGTATTTATATGAAAGAATTGAAATCAGGATCTCAGAGAGATAAATGCACTCCTGTGTTCATTGAAGAATTATTCATAATAGCCCGGATGTGGAAACAACCTAGATTTCCATCGATGGACAAATAGATACAGAAAATGTCCTATATGGACATAATGGAATATTATTCAGTCATGAAAAAGGAAATCCTGCCATTTGTGACAACATAAATAAACTTCAGAAATTAATGAAATAAACCAGGACAAATACTGTATGATTCCAGTTATGTGAGGTATCTAAATAATGGAATTCATAGAAACAGAAAGTAAAATGGTAGTTTCCAGGACCTAGTGGGAGGGGCAAGCACAGAGTTGCTGCTTAATGGGTATTTGTCAGTTTTTCAAGATAAGTTCTAGAGATTTGCTGTACAACATTGTCCTTACCATTGACAAAGTTGTCCTGTATGCTTAGAAACTTGTTGAGGCTAGATCTCGTGTGATCTGGTTTTTGGGGTTTTTTTTTTTTTTTTTGGTACTGGGGATTGAACTCAGGGGCACTCGACCACTGAGCCACATCCCCAGCCCTATTGTGTGTTTTATGTAGAGACAGGGTCTCACTGAGTTGCTTAGCACCTCGCCATTGCTGAGGCTGACTGTGAACTCTCAATTCTCCTGTGTCAGCCTCCCAAAGTGCTGGGATTACAGGTGTGCACCACCACATCTGGCTGTGATCTGTTTTTAAGATAATTTTTAAAAAGACAGATAGTTATAGAAGTAGAAATTGAGATAGAAAAAGGCAAAATTACTATCACTTGCAAAAATATAATTACACAACCAGAAAAATGGAATCAACTGAAAACTTTTAGGATTTTTTAAAAATATTTTTTAAGTTGTTGATGGATCTTTATTTATTTTATTTATTTATATGCAGTGCTGAGAATCGAACCCAGTGCTTCACACATGCTAGGCAAGTGCTCTACCACTGAGTCACAACCCCAGCCCAAAACTTTTAGGATTAATAGCACAAAATCTGTCTGCAAAATAAATACATACCAAAAAGTTAAGTTTTCTTATTCACTGTTGTTTACTAATATTTTTTATTTACTGACTTATTTTTATATAACTAGTTTGAATGGGTAATAGCAGAAAATATTTCTGCCACAATACCATTTTAAAAACACACCAAATATCCCTAAAAATAAATGTGTAAGATCTAGAAGGGACAGAAATCAATCTATAATAGAAATAGAGGAAACAAAGATAGATTTGAGAAAATATAAAGAAATCCGTATACTTGAATGGAAAGCTTACAAAAAATATTTTAAATCTTCCTGAATTAATTCTCAGTCCACCATATTCCCAATTGAAATTCTAGAACAACTTAACACAATCAGAATTTAGAAATTGAGAAAATTTCCCTGACTATATTTCACCTAGAAAATTAACAAGTAAGATTACGATAATATTTTTGGAAAGAAAAATAATTGGGATTCAGAAGGGACACTTTCTCTGCTAGAGAGTATGTATACTACTAAGCTAAAGAAGTAAAACAGCTGTATTAACAAAATGAATGAGCAATCTATGGGGAAATATAGCTCAGAAACCATTTCATATAATATATGAATTTCATGGAGCATAAAGGAAGCTTATAACAATAAGAGGAGACGGGTTGGCCTGGTACAGTGGCACATACCTGTAATCCCAGAGACTTAGGAGTCTGAGGCAGGAGGATCTCAATTTCGAGGCCAACCTCAGCAACTTAATGAGGCCCTAAGCAACTTAGCAAGACCCATAAAAAATAAAAAGGGCTGGGGTAGCTCAGTGGTAAAACACCCTGGATTTAGTCCCCAGTACAAAAAAAAAAAAAAGATGGGTTACACAGCAAATGTGTTGGAAAAATTGGCTGGAGGATGGGAGGAGGCTGAATTTCAGTCTTTTGCTCCATACTTTGTGCTATACCTAAAACGTAATTTCCAGATGGACTAAAGCATCATGTGTGAAAATAATACCATGTTTTAAAACCTTAAACATTGAAACATGAGTAAATAACTAAATTTGGATGAAGGACTCCAGAATAAAAACAATGAGAGGAGTCACGTGAGAAATGAACAAAAGACAACTAAATCCCAATACAAACTGGTGTGTATGAGCACTGTAACAAGTCAAAAAGGAAACAGCCAGGCTAGGAAAAACTATTTGCAACAAATAAACAGGCAAGGTGTCACTCTTCTTATTTTATAAAGAACTCAAAAATAGGTGCTGGAGCTGTGGCTCAGTGGTAGAGCACCTGCCTCGCATGCGGGAGTCACTGGGTTCGATCCTCAGCACCACATATAAATAAATAAATAAAATAAAGATATTTATCCATCTACAACTAAAAAAAATATTAAAAAAAAAAGAACTCAAAAATAAATAAATAAGCAGAGGTGATGGTGCATTCCAGCACTCGGGAGGCTAAGGCAGGAGGGTCTCCTGCACCCAGGAGTTGGAGACCAGCCAGGGCAACATAGTGAGAACCTGTCCCCAGAAATAAATAAATATAAATGATGTACTAACTTAAAGTCAAATATTCAATTATTTATTTATTTATTTTTGGTACCATGGAATGAACTCAGGGTGCTTGTCCACTGAGCCATATCCCCAGCCCTATTTTGGGTTTTATGTAGAGACAGGGTCTCACTGAGTTGCTTAGCGCCTCACCGTTGCTGAGGCTGGCTTTGAACTCGCGATCCTCCTGTCTCAGCCTCCCTAAGTGCCGGGATTACAGGCGTGCCCAGCAAAGTCAAATATCTATCATATGCTTTATTGCTTGTTTTCATACATGGCTTACTTCTGGGGATAGATGCTTGACACCACATTAAGCAGAAACATCAGGATATAAAATTGTATATGCAGAATAATCCACATGATATAAAAACATCCGTGTGTGTTTTTAAAATTGGGAATATAGGGCTAAGGACATAGCTCTGTGGTAGAGTGCGTGCTCAACATGGGCAAGACCCTGGGTTCAATCCTCAGCCACAAAAAAATAAAAGAATAAAAATGGAAATACAGGCCAGTGTGATGGTGCATGCCTGTAATCCCAGTGGCTGGGGAGGCTGAGGCAGGAGGATCGGAGTTCAAAGCCAGCCTCAGCAATTTAGCAAGGCAACTCAGTGAGACCCTGTCTCTACATAAAACACAAAATAGGGCTGGGGATGTGGCTCGGTGGTTGAGTGCCCCTGAGTTCAATCCCTGGTACCCACACTCCCAAAAAAGTAAATATAATCAACTAAATATTTAAAATGACTTTTGCTTGGAATAGAACCACAGGTAATTTTTTTTTCTTTTTTTTAATTCTTTGCCAAATGTTCCAAATTTTCCACAGTATTCATTTACCCAGTTTTTGAAGTCTACTTCTTTCCCTGTCGTGGCGCCCCCTCCAGGTGCACTATTGAAACAGGTCCTTTGGGTCAAAGGGGGTTTGAGGGAGGATTCCTGGAATAACTCCTCCAGTGACAGCTCCCAGTCATGGAGCCTCTGGAAAGTTTCCCCCTGGCCCACGCTGGGCCTCAGCCACACTCCCTGGGTCCCCTGGGCATCACACAGGGACTCCAGATTGCAGGGCCAGGAATTCCTGTTTTAAAACATGGGAATGCCAGGCAGTCTCTAGTTCTCTGGACACTGAACAAATCCAAATCCAGGCCTCCCAGTTGGGGGATGGGGGCTCCCCACCAGCCTGAGAGTGATGAGAAGAGAGGAGGAGGAGAGGGGGCTCCAGAAGACCCTCGTTCCTCAGGAGCTAACCCTCTGCCCTGGATGCCATCTGCATCTCCTGCCTTCAAGCAGCTCCCTTTCTTCAGCATCCTGGACACCCTCCCGCCAGGTCCGATGTATCAGAAAGGCTGTGTCACCTTTGTGTCACCACCAGGGCTGGGGCCTCTTTTACCAACGCAAGGTCATGCAAACGATCAGGCAGAGATGTGCAGCCTCGACCACCCAGCACACAGTGACCAGCTGCAGTAGCTCAAAGGGTAAGGGGAGCAGCAGCTGTGCCCAGCTGGGTTGGGTCCCTCTCTGTAGCAGGTTGAATAATAGCCTCCAAAGGATATGTCCAGGTCCTAACGCCCAGCATCTGCAAATGCAAAACTTGATTTGCAAGAGTTTCTTTGCAGATATAATTGAGTTATGGTTCTCAGGTGAGGTCATCCTAGATTCAGAGTGGGCCTTAAATTCAATGACAGGTGTTACATTGGTCATTTGTTGTTATTACTAGTGAAATACCCAAAGCTGGGGACTTTGTTTTGTTGTTGTTGTTGTTGTTTTAATTTGTTTATTTATTTATTTTGGCATCAGGGATTGATACCAGGGGTCCTTAACCACTGAGCCACATCCCCAATCCTTTTTCTGGTTTAGAGACAGGGTGTCACGAAGTTGCTTAGGGCCTCATTAAGTTGCTGAGGCTGGCTTTGACCTTGTGATCCTCCTGCCTCAGCCTCCAGAGTCGCTGGGATTACAGATGTATCACTATGCCCAGCAAGGCTGGGGACTTTATAAAGAAAAGAGGCTCATTTAGCCCATAGTTCTGGAGGTCCAAGGGCTTGATGGACCATCAGCTCAGCTCTGGTGAGGACTCCTGGCCGATGGCATCATAGTGGGAGTGTGGGAGAAGCCAAGACTCTATGGTGAGACAGGAGCCCCAGGGAGACTGGGGAGGGCCAGTACTCCTCACCTCTTAGGGTTCCCCCACTTCTTAATACACAAACTTTGGGTATCTTTATAAAAGAAAAGGAGGAAATTAAAGATTCACAGAGACATGCAGAGGAAAGATGGCCGTGTGCACATGGAGGCTGGCATTGCAGAATCCCAGGAATGCCAAGAATTGCCAACAACTTCCAGAATCTAGGATAAAGGCATGGAATGGATTTTCCCTCAGAGTCTCCAGAGGGAAAATCCAGAGACCTGGATTTCCGGCCTCTGGCCTCCTTCCCACCCAGCCAGCCAGCAGTCTGGGTCTCCAGTCCTGGTAACTCCAGGTCCCAGCCTGCTACCTCCATCCGGGCTCATGGCTCAGCTTCAAGTTTCCTCGGGGCCCAGGGGAATAGCCTCCCCCGCCCCAGCTGGGTGGGAAGTGTCGCCAGGAGCTCTCCACCTTGACTGTCCTGCTTGTCCAGGAGAGGGTGGACTTGGGGCAGATGTGGGGCCTGAAGATTTCCCTCCTGCCATTTTCAAAGTGGTCCGCATGACCCCCCAAAATAAGCAAATAAAAGGACACAAACAAAAAAATAATCTTGAAATAAAAAAAACCTTAAAACCAATGTCAAGGAAACTGAAGCCAAAATTGAAATCCTAAAGCATTTTTTCAAACCTTTTCTGCCCTTAGTGACTTTCAGTCTTAGCTCTGACCTTCCCTTCAGTCAGGTGAGGACCCAATTTCTCCCAGCAGAGGTTGCTCACAAGGTGAAAGCTGAGGGCTGGGCCTTCTGAGCCAAGCTTTCGGGGATCTGATAGATAGTGGGTGGCGCCCAAGGCCCAGGCTGGAAGACGCCTGGGTTTCAGGGAAAGGGCCGCCCTTTGCAGGTGCCTGTCCTTTCAGAGGATAGGAACACCCCAACAACCAGAAAATAAGCCATTCAGGACAGGCTTAAAGGTCTGTCCTTTAAGGAGGAGGAAGGAGTACCTTCCTCCACGCCCCCATGCTGGGGCTCAAGCCTAGGGCCTCATATATAGTGGGCAAGTGCTCTAACCACCAAGATACCCTACCAGCCCTGTAATAAGGGCCTAATGAGGAGCAAAGCTTTTGTACTGCAACAATAACGCATTCTTGGGTGGATTTAAGACATCAGAGATAGGTGGGTGCAGTGACACATCCCTGTAGTCCCAGCTACTGGAGAAGCTGAGACAGGAAGATTCCTTGAGTCCAGGAGTTCAAGACCAGCCTGGGCAGCCTTGCAAGACCCAGTGTCAAAGAATAAACACTAGAGACCCGGCCCACAGAGACCGGTGGTGTTTTGAGTAAGCTCCTGCAGAGCCTCTGTCTTAGCGCTTAGCGTCAGGTTATTCGTGTCATTTATATAGGTGGAGCAGTCGCTGGTGGTGATTTCATAATAAGCATCGTCTCAGGGAGTTTGGTGCTAGGCAAGGGAGACTTCCTTCTCCCCTCCAAGTCCCAAAGAGTTGTTTTTTTTATTTTGTTTTGTTTTGTTTTTTAATCCCAATGAACAAAAGGGTTCAAAACTCCAGAGACCGTCAACACTTGTCAGCAGGTCTGGAACAATCCTTGCACTTCCCACGCATAGTGGCACTCAGGAACACCTGCACTCACACCCCCTCCACACACTCACACACACACACACCCCGCCCCCGGGCTTCCCACCTTCGGCTGGTAACTTTTTCCTTGGAACCTTCCAAAGTCCGTGTGGAACCTGCAGCCCTCACTTCCACTCCCACTTTAGGCACTAAGTTTATTCTTGAGCAGCTGATTTTTGTTGTTGTTGTTTGTTTTGGTACCGAGTAGTGAACCCAGGAGCGCTTAACCACTGAGCCACATCCCCAGCCTTTTTATATTTAATTTAGAGACAGGGTCTCACTGAGTTGCTTAGGGTCTCACTGAGTTGCTGAGGCTGGCTTTGAACTCAGAATCCTGCCTCAGCCTCCTGAGCCACTGGGATTACAGCCGTGCGCCACTGCGCCTGGCTGAGCAGCTGCTTCTTTATTGACAGAAAAAAAAAATCCATTTATAAGTGATATTGTTTTCTCCCGGAAGTTCTCGTTTTGCTGGAGAGAAATTCATGGAAGCTCTCTTCCTACATCACACAGATGTGTCTCAGCTCACAGAGGAGAGGCTGTTGACATTAGCCTCAGCCAAGTGCAAGGCCCTGGAAGCCGGACCTGAGGACTCCTCACATGCTCACAGCCCAGGCTTCAGGGGCAAATGTGTAGATGCCATCAACTGGAAAGAAGTCATTCACACTGCAAATGTAATTTATTTCCTTTCTTTTTTTGTGAAAAAAGTTGATTTTTGATTTTTTAGAAATCAAACCCAGGGCCTCGCACATGCCAGGCAAGCACTCTACTCCTGAAGCTGCA
Organism: Xerus rutilus; assembly: GCA_028644305.1. Lineage (NCBI taxonomy): Eukaryota > Metazoa > Chordata > Mammalia > Rodentia > Sciuridae > Xerus > Xerus rutilus. The sequence continues at coordinate 102,047,637 of CM053406.1, read as the reverse complement.
GCTCCTGCAGATGTAATTTTTTAATGTATTTCTTTTAGTTGTAGATGAACACAATACCTTTATTTTATTTATTTATTTATCTTTATATGTGGTGCTGAGGATCAAACCCAGTGTCCCACACGTGCTAGGCAAGTGCTCCACCACTGAGCCACAACACCAGCCCCTGCAAATGGAATTTTTTTATTTCATTTTTTATTTGTTCTTTTTAGTTATACATGACAGTAGAATGTATTTTGGCATATCATACATACATGGACTAAAACTTCCCATTTTTGTGGTTGTACATGACGTGGAGTTACACTGGCCATGTATTCGTATATGAACACGGGAAAGTTCTGTCCGATTCATTCTACTGTCTCCCATTCCCATCCCTCCTCTCTTCCCCTCACTCCCTACCCCATTTAACCAGGTGAACCTCTACTAACTGTAGAGGTCAACATCCGCATATCAGAGAGAACATTTAGCCTTTGGTTTTTTGGGATTGGCTTATTTCACTTAGCATGATAGTCTCCAGTTCCATCCTTTTACCAGCAAATGCCATAATTTCATTCTTCTTTATGACTGAGTAATATTCCATTGTGTATATATACCACAGTTTCTTTATCCTTTCATCTGCTGAAGGGCACCTCGGTTGGTACCATAGCTTAGCTATTAGGAATTGAGCTGCTATAAACATTGATGTGGCTGTGTCACTATAGTATTCTGATTTTAAGTCCTTTGGGTATAAATCGAGGAACAGGATAACTGGGTTAAATGGTGGTTCCATTGCAAGTTTTCTGAGGAATCTCCACACTGCTTTCCAGAGTGGTTGCACCAATTTGCAGTCCCACTAGCAATGTATGAGTGTGCCTTTTCCCCACATCCTTGCTAACATTTATTGTTACTTGTATTCTTGAAGATTGCCATTCTGACTGGAGAGAGATAAAATCTCAGTGTCATTTTAATGAAATGTAATTTTAAAACAGATTTTAAAAAATGAAAGGATTGTCAGTTCTCTCAACTAAGTATTGAACCAAACTAAAGGTTAGAATCTTGATGTCAGGAGGCCAGTCCTGGTGGGCTGGTCTCTTTCACATTTCTCCCAAATTCCATGGAGGGCTTTCCTTTCCCTCCGGAGCTGGAAAGCCAAAAAGTGCATTTCCCAGACTCCTTTGCAGCTTCAGATGCGACTTAGCATCTGACAATGAGGCGCTCTGGCCCAGGATTTAGGAGGAGGAAGTGAAAAGAGGGCATCTTGCTGTAGATCTGGCTGCTGCTGGAACAAGCGAGGTGGAGGAGAAGCTGTGTGTCTTCAGCAATGTCCCCGCAGGCTGGCTTTCCCTCCTGGAGTCCTGGGGGAGCCCCGTCCTCTACATCACGGCTGTGGTGGAGATTTCCTTCTCATTCCAATGACTCCGATCGCTTTGGAAGCCCCTGATGCCTTTCTGCTAACATTGGCCTGTGTGGTTTCTGTTTCCTGCAACAGAACCCCAGCCAGCTCAGCTCAAGGCACCCGTTATCTCCACCGAGAGAGACGGGAGAAACACCGTCCAAAGGGCACAACAGCCATGAGTCACGCTGACTGTGGTTTTCCTAAGAGCATTTGAATCTGATACTGCATCCTGGGAGACCATTTGAAAAGCACACAGAGGCACAAAGAATGAAATAAAAACCATTTGTTATTCCACAGAATCAAATATTGATGAGAAAAAAAAAATACTCTGCCCCACTGAGAGGCTGGCCCTAGCAGGCCTGCTGCTGCTGCTCTTCAGCAAGCAGATGCCAGGTCACTGCGGGGAGCCAGGCTGACCTGGGGGCTCATGCTTATACCTCATGTGAGACTGCAGGGGAACCCATAGCTCCTTCCTAAGAGCAAGGGACAAACATTATAGCAACTAGTCCGGGTGCGGTGGCACTCGCCTGTAATCCCAGTACATTGGGAGGCTGGGACAGGAGGATCGCGAGTTCAAAGCCAGCCTCCACAAGGGCGAGGTGCTAAGCAACTCAGTGAGACCCTGTCTCTACATAAAACACAAAATAGAGCTGGGGACGTGGCTCAGTGGTCAAGCACCCCGAGTCAATCCCTGGTACCCCTACACAGAAAAAAAAAGAAAAGGAAAAAAGTTATAACAACAAATGTGATGATAATAGTTTACTTGATTTGTCTCTTGGCAGAAAATCCTAATACCAAACTGTCTAGCTCTAATCTGCAGACCCGGCCACTGAGCGGGATGCTGTGTGTTTATACTTCTTCTGCCTCTATCTGCCCTCTCTGGACCCACACTGACCACCCTTAAAGCTAGAACCTGTCCATTTATCTGCTTATTCAAGCTGGACCAATTCTTTCCACATTTAGTCCAAGGTCAAAGTCACCTTCTAAAGACCTATTTCCTTTGTATCCAAGAGAAAATAATAATATAATAGCAATAATAATAACAATATTGTTTATTGAGTCTACCAAACAGTTAATCCTCATAAGAACCCTACAGAAAAGGAATCATTCTCTCTAGATAAGATCAATAGTGGAGAAGAATGAGACCAAGAGGGACAGTGGAGGGATGAGAAAGAGAAGGCAACGTGGAATGAAATCTTTAAAATTCATGTTATGGCTGGGCACAGTGGCTCACACATGTAATCCCAGCAGTTCTGGAGGCTGAGGCAGGAGGCTCATGAACTCAAGGTCAGCCTCTGCAACGTAGTGAGGCCTTAAGCAACTCAGTGAGACCTTGCCTCTAAATAAAATATAAAAAGGGGCTGGGGATGTGGCTCAGTGGTTAAGTGCCCCTGGGTTCAACCCCTAGTTAAAAAGAAAAAGAAAAATTATGTCTCAGAAGAGAGGACAAATGGTAATCTCTGGATAGAGGAATTCTAAGACTTTTTGGTGTTTTTTGTTTATCTGCATTTTCTAAAATTTTTTTCACAACCATCTGTGTGACAAGAACGAATTTCCTTCCAATCATCCCCACGGTGCCTCTGCCAGAAGCCAGGCAAGCTGAATCAGCTCCTGGCCCCAAGCACTGGGAAAGGTCATTGACCTTTGCAAGGTGGCACACTGCTCATTAAGAATTCCAAAAACAGGGCCTGGGATTGTGGCTCGATGGTAGAGCGCTTGCCTTGCATGTGTGAGGCACTGGGTTCGATCCTCAGCATCATATGAAAATAAATAAATAAAGGTATTGTGTCCATCTACAACTAAAAAAATTTTTTTTTCTTTTTTTTTTTTTTTTGAGTACAGGGACACTTGACCACTGAGCCACATCCCCAGCCCTATTTTGTGTTTTATGTAGAGACAGGGTCTCACTGAGTTGCTTAGCGCCTCGCCCTTGCTGAGGCTGGCTTTGAACTCAGGATCCTCCTGTCTCAGCCTCCCTATAGAAAATTTTTTTAAAAAGTACCAAAAAGGACCAACTGAATATAAATAAGTAGATGAGTGAAAGAAAGTCTAGGGGATTAGAGGAAGGAGGATGGGGTTGGAGGGACAGAAGGGAAAATGGAGGAGACAAGAACTGAAATCGGGGGGCTGGGGCTATAGCTCAGTGGTAGAGCGCTCGCCTCGCATGCGTGAGTCACTGGGTTCGATCCTCAGCACCACATAAAAAATAAATCAATAAAATAAAGGTAATTAGCATCCATCTACAACTAAAAAAAAGAACTGAAATTGGGGCTGGGCTGTAGCTCAGTGGCAGAGCGCTTGCCTAGCATGCGTGAGGCACTGGGTTCGATCCTCAGCACCACATATAAATAATAAATGAATAAAATAAAGATCCATCAACAACTCAAAAAATATTTAAAAAAAAAAAAAAAAGAACTGATGGATGGTTGTGTCATGACGAATCCAGCTACTAGGTAACTAGAATGCTCTAATAAAATGAAAGAACCAATAACCCAGAAAAAAAAAAAAGAATCATTCTCATTATACAGATGAAAGGCTCAAAGAACTCAATCAATGTTCCTACTTCCCACAGTTCCTAAGAGGTGGTAGCAGGATTTGAACCCACACCTGTCAGGATTCAAAGGCTGGGTTTTTCATCACTACATCGTACCTCATTCTCCCAGGCCTAGGGAAGTCCCTCCAGACCTGCTGCCCTCTTTGGGGGAAACCTGTCGATCCCCACAGGGGCTCTGAGTACTCTTCAACTTTGTTTTAAATAACAGCTTTATTGAGATCTAATTCACGGCATGCAGTTCACTGGTTTTCGGTAATTCACAGAGCCGTGCACAAACCACTGGTTAGCTACTGGTTAGCTACTGGTTAGCTACTTCAGGAACACTTGCTCACCCCAAAGGGAAATCCCACACCCCCTGTCCAATGCCTGTCCTCCGCCTGTGTAGCAGCCATCCCTGTGGATGTGAAGCAGTGTCTCACTGCGGTTCAGTCTCTGTGGTTCAGGGATGTTCACATCTTCCTGGCCATTTGTATATATTCTTTAGAGAAATGCTTGTGTTTTGCTTTTTTTTCTTTTCTTTTCTTTTCTTTTCTTCATTTTTAGTGGTGCTGGGGATTTGAACCCAGGGCCTCGTGCATGCAAAGCAAGCACACTACCAAGTGAGCTATATCCCCAGCCCCTGTTTTGCTCATTTTTAAAACTGGGTTATTCGTTTTTTATTATTGAGTTGCAGGAGTTCTTTATATATCCTGGATAGAGTTTTTAAGCAGATATAGGATTCAGAGATATATTCTCCCTTCTTGTGGGTTGTCTTTTTACTCTCTTATTTTAGAATGCTAAATTGGTACTTTGTTTGAAAATGATATTTTAGACAGATTTCCAATTTTAAATAACATTGAGCCAGGCAAGGCAGCACACGCCTGTGATTCCAGCTACTCAGGAGACTGAGGCGAGAGAGTCACTGGAGTGTATGATTTCAACAGTAGCCTAGCCACACAGTGATATGCCCCTATATAAAAAAAGAAAAAGATATTTACTGTCTTCCTATTGTCGTTTGAAGCACTAAAGTTTTTAATTTTTTCTTTTGTTTCTTGAGTTTTGTTAAGAAACGATTGTATAATCCCAGGTCATAAAAATTTACTCCTATTTGCGGGGGCAGGGGGGCTGGGAATTGAACCCAAGGGCTCTTAACCACTGAGCCACATCTCTACCCCTTTCTCTCTTTTTTTTTTTTGGTACTGGAGATTGAACTCAGGAACACTTGACCACTGAGCCACATCCCCAGCTCTATTTTGTGTTTTATGTAGAGACAGGATCTCACTGAGTTGCTTAGCGCCTCGCCATTACTGAGGCTGGCTTTGAAGTAGCAATTCTCCTGTCTCAGCCTCCCTAAGTGCTGGGATTACAGGCTTGCGCTACCGCGCCCGGCTCTATTTTTTGTTTTGAGACAGGGTCTTGCTAAGTTGCTGAGGCTGGCCTTGGACTTCTGATCTTCCTCCCTTAGCTTTATAGTTTTAGCTCTTACATTTATGTGTTTGATATATTTTGAGTTAATTTTTGTATATGGTGTGAGGTATGAATGTAACTTCATTCTCTCGTGTGTAGATACCCAGTTGTCCCAACATCATTTGTTGAAGAAACTATTCTTTCCCTATTGAATGTTCTTGACACTCATTAAAAATTAATTGCCATAGATGTTTATGTTTATTTCAGAACTCTCTACTCTATTCCATTGGTCTGTATTCTTATACTAATACCATACCTCTTTGATTACCATAGCTTGGTACTAAGTTTTGAAATCAGAAAGCATGAATCCTCCAGCCTCTTTTCAAGATATTTTGGCTATTTGGGGTTTCTAGCAATTCCCTATGAGTATTAGGATCCATTTGTCTCTGAAAAATAAGATGTTTGGAATTTTGATTGGGATTACACTAAATATTTAGATCAGTTTAGGGAATGTTGCTATCC
>CM053406.1:101983068-102041703 GCA_028644305.1 Xerus rutilus | reverse complement strand
TTTCTTCTTCTTCGTACCAGGGATTGAACTCAGGGGTACTCAACCACTGAGCCACATCCCCAGCCCTATTTTGTGTTTTATGTAGAAACAGGGTCTCACTGAGTTGCTTAGCGCCTTGCCATTGCTGAGGCTGACTTTGAACTTGAGATCCTCCTGTCTCAGCCTCCCAAAGTGCTGGGATTACAGGCATGTGCCACCACGCCTGGCTATTTAGGTCTTCTTTAATTTCTTTCAACAATTCTTGGTAGTTTTTCAGAGTGTATGCTTTGTACTTTAAGTTTATTCTTAAATATCTCATCATATTTTATGCTATTTGAATAGAATTGTCTTAAATTCACTTTCAGATTCTTCATTTTGGTGTATAGAAATGCAGCAGAATTTTGTAGATTGAGCTGGTGTCCTGCCATCTCACTGGACTTGGTTACTGGTTCTAATAGACTTTTTGTGGACTCCTTAGGGTTTTTAATATACAAGGTCATATCATCTGGGAATAGAGTTTTACTTTTTCCTTTCTTCTCTGGAAGCCTTTGATTTTTATTTTTCTTGCCTGATTGTTCTGGCTAGAACCTTCTGATATCAGGGAAAAGCGATGCCCTAGGACGGCGGCAGCGGAGTTCCCATGGGCGGCCTTGATCATGTGGAGGAGGTTCTCTTCTGGTCTGGATTTGTTGAGTATTCTTATCATAAAAACCTCTGGCTTTTGTCGAATGCTTTGTGTCCATTGAGACAATCATGTGAGTCTCACCTTCCATTTTATTAGTGGAAGAGTGTATTGTATTTGTGATCATGAACTTGATTTATGGATCTGAGAGCAAACTAGAACCCTATTCAAACACCAGGTCTTTAACCCTTAGTGGGCGGAGACGGCACAGCTTGCAGGGATCAGTGAGGGCCACTGGGAACACCGGGCTCCACCCCATTCAATCTCTGGCACGCCACTGCGGCCATCCCCTCTGATTCACCCCTCTGTTCCTGAAAACCTCTAGTTACAGGAACTCACGTCCCAGGACAGAAAGAAGTGGGAGGCCTTCAGGGATGCCAAGCAAACTTGTGACTGATGTGGTTCCTACTCCTCAGAAAGCAGAGCATTCTTAACAGTACAAAACAGAAATCCCAGCTCAAACCAATACAAGTGGAAAGATGATTTGTTAGCAGGCTCTCAGGGCTGTCAAAGCATTGAAGGAGCCGGTGCGGTGGTGCATGCCTGTAAGCCCAGCAGCTCGGGAGGCTGAGGCAGGAGGATCACAAGTTTGAGGCCAGCCTAAGCCACTCTGTGAGACCCTGTCTCTAAATAAAAAATAAAAAGGACTGAGGATGTGGCTAAGTGGTTAAGCACCCCAAGTTCAATCCCTAGTACCAAAAATAAAATAAATAATTAGGGCTGCAGGTACAGCTCAGTGGTTATAGCCCAGGACCCCTGAGGTCAATCCTCAGTTTAAAAAAAAAAAAAGAAAGAAAGAAAGATAGATTTAAGTCCAAGAAAGGATTCCAGTTGTCTGGTCCTGGCTCATGGACCATCTGGGTGATTGCTATGCTCCTGGAAACAGGATTCTTTTATTGACACAGCCTGGATTGCAGGCCCCTCCCCCATTGCCAGGGTCAGGAGACTGTGATGGGAAGGAGTCCCTCCCGGAGGTGAAATCACGTGATCATCAGAAGGGTGGCAAGAGGGTGCTGGCTGGGACCCACACGGCCTCACTGCCAGTCTCTCTGGGGGTTAAGGCCTCATCCAAGGAAGATTCACATTTCATATACAGATGTTCCTACAGGGAGAGGAATCTGTTAAAACATCACCCCAGATTAATTTGTAAAAATACTGAGCCGTGCGTAACACAGAGAATTCTTAAGGAGCACAACCCAGGAAGGCGGTGTCTTGATGGGAAACTGGGAAAAGATATGCACCAGGCACAGATGGTAGGTTCGTGATTGTTGTTGTGGTTGGTAGTGGGTTTTTGTTTTTGTTTTTGTTGTTTTTGAGCCAGGAGGAAGTTGAAAGCTGTATTTGAGTCCACACATCTAGGGAGCCAGGTGTCTCAGGACAAACGAGATGCCCTCTGCCACCAGGAGGGGCCTGCTGAATGTCAGCTCAACAGATTTCCTGGTGTCTGGGCCAGTTGTTCTACCGATGGGGAAACTGGGGTCCAGAAAAAGAGGCACTGCCCAAGGTCACACACACACACAGCCCCTGCAGAGAGGTCAAAACAGCAGAGAGGACGTCAGAGTAGAAGGGAATGGACAGCTGCCACCGCTGGAGTCCCCTTCTGCCGCGTGGGAAGGGGCTACCCAGGCTGGGCCACATTCCCAGTCCCCTTTGTGCCCAGGTGCCTCAGCCAGGGCCATACCCGGAGAGAGATGGCGCCTCCATCCGGTCACTGTGGGGAGTCAACCAGGAGTGTGTTCGGGAGGGTGCACTTGGGGGCAGAAAAGGTGACGAATGCAGCTGCAGCTCCCTGGGGCTAGTGACCACAGGAGCAAGGACAGAATGGCCGTGTGGAGAGGGCAGTGGAGAGGAGCCGAGGCCCCTAGTGAGGAACACAGCCGGCCTCTGGGAGGCAGCAAGGACACCTCGGCCAATCTCCTGACCCAAATTGACTGGCGACCAAAGGACACGTGGACCCATGATGCAATCCATGGGCGACAGTCTCCTGGCCACTGGAGAGGATGAGAAAGGGTGGAGAATGGTGTAACAAGGACAGAAAGGCATCCGGAAGGAGAAGGGGCACATGGAAGGGGCACAGGCCAGAGCTCAGGGCACGAACGTGGGCAGAAGCAACGATGCCCAGCCGGTCACCAGCGCTCCACTCGACCCTCCCACCTTCGCCTCCCCCACCTGCTGGGCAGATGTCACCCCCACCAAGAAACCACACAGTGGACAGGGGCACTCGGCGACAGGGGAGCTGAAGCAGGAGGATCAAAAGTTCAAGGCCAGGGCTGGGGACATAGCTGTTTGTAGGGCGCTTGCCTTGTATGCACAAAGCCCTGCGTTCAATGTCTAGCACCACAAAAAAGAAAGAAAAGAAAGAAAGTTCAAGGCCAGCCTGGTAACTTAGCGAGACCCTGTCTCAAAATAATAAAAGAAAAGGGCTAAGGATGTAGCTCAGTGGTAGAGCACCCCTGGGTTCAATCCCTAGTAGAGTAAAACAAGAAATAGAGAAAGAAACCACATGGAGAAGATACTAGTGCCTCTGCTGCCCTGGATCCCCAGATGACTTTCTGGAAAAGATCCTTCCCTGTCCTGTCAACCCATTGAGATTGCATTATACGCCACAGTAGAAGCAGATCAGCCTGGACTGGCTTTCCCTCTCTCTTTCTCTCTCTCTCTTTTGGTACCTGGGATTGAACCCAGGGAGCTTAACCACTGAGCCACATCCTCAGCCCTTTTTTATATTTTATTTAGAGACAGGGTCTCACTAAGTTGCTTAGGGCCTAAGTTGCTGAGGCTGGCTTTGAACTCGCAATCCTCCTGCCTCTGCCTCCTGAGCCACTGGGATTACAGGCCTATGCCAACACATCCAGCCCAGGCTGGCTTTCTTATTGAGGAGCCGGAGTTTGATCTAGACGTGTCTCCTCTCCATAAAGTCAGATGAATGAATTTGGATGATCAGACAGGCCCTTTGTTTTGCTCAAAATAAAGATGTGTTGGGGGGCTGGGGTTGTGGCGCAGTGGTAGCGTGCTCGCCTAGCACGCGGGAGGCACTGGGTTCGATCCTCAGCACCACATAAAAATAAAATAAAGATATTGTGTCCACCTACAACTAAAAAATAAATATTTAAAAAAAAAAAAAAAAAAAAAAAGATGTGTTGGAGTTGCAAGCTTTCATTTGGGTTATTCCACTAGGGACCTTCTGCCGTTGGCTGTAGTCCAGATCTCCTGCTTTGTCAAAGGCCCTTTTCTCTTTTTATGGCTGATTAAGACCTGGGCTGTTGAATTACTCACTGATCAGCCAGGAAAACATGTCATTCTTTATTACAAATCACTTCAGAGTTTGTGGAGGGCCAGACCCAGCAGGGGCTGTTTCAAAGTTTAGAAGGGCCCTGGATGACAGCCAGGCTCCCAGGACATCTCTGATCTTCAGTTTCCCATCCCTGAGCCTGGCTCAGTCTATGACCTGTGTAGGGCCTGGGGAAGGTCTCAGAAGCCATCTGGTGATTCACACACCACGCACAGCCCCTGACCTCATCTACCCTGTGAGCTTTGACACGCAACTCCCTTCCCGCTACAGGCCAAGGACCTGAGCACGTCTCTGGTTGGAGCATGTGACCCTCATGTGACTGAGGGGAATTCCCTTCCTGCTCAGAACTGCTGGGATTTCAAGACCTGCGTTTGGAAGTCCAGGGCTTTCCAACCAGAGTGCCGTCCACAAAGCACGGTGCTCCCTGAGTTGGGATGGTGAGTGGCCCGACCTGGAGCATCGAGGTCTGCTCTGGAGGCGTTAGGACCCCAGTGGTCTTAGCTTGTGACTTTCCCACAGGCAAAGGAAGGGCAGCGGTGGGCCACACTAGTCTCCTCCCTCCGCTCTTCTGAGTACCGTTAAGAGTACCGTTCGTACTCATTGGGATTGCACTTGGTTGCACACAGCAGAAACTAACAACCGTGGGACCCACAGGCCAAGCAGAAAGAGAGGCTTCCAGGCAGAAACTGACGCAGGAGAAGATGACACACTCGTTTTCACAGGCTTCCCAATCCCCGATGGATCAGTTTATAACCGGCCCCCTCGCGTGACTCAGCTGTATTTTCATGGCTTATTTTCACCTGACATCACATTCTGTCTTTGTTTACTTGTGTGTCTTGGTTACCACTGCATTCCCTACTTTCCAGAACAGTGCCTAGCATATAGTAGGTGCTCAATAAATAGATGATAAGTAAATACATTGTGTCATTTAAAGTTTCTCAACAATTTCACACAGCCAGCAGGGCAGAGTGGAAACGGAGGCCTGGAAGTTTGGTTTCACTAAGCTACTAGGAAACAAAGGGAGCCAAAGACGACTGAATCCCTAACCAGGGCCCACTAGTGTGTGAGGGCACAGGGGCTTCGGACACATACCTGGCATACGCCTGGACCTCTAAAAGGTCCATCTAGATCCTGCTCAGAACTTTGATAAACTACCTAAGGATAGGTAATTAAAAAAGAAAGGAGGTAAGTATTCCCAATGAAGGGACCTGGCAGATGGGAATTTTAGAAAGCAGTGCCCTGCGGATTGGGAAAGAAAGGTATGCCTTAATTCCACCCCAGCACTGCTACTTCTTCTGCCCCTATATGTGGCCAGCTCGCTGTCCCTGGAAGTATTCAAGCAGAGGCAGAATGACTATTTAGAGCTTGCCTGAGTTGGAGAGTCCTCTGCATCTCCCAGTAAGTGAAGACAGGTAGTCTCTGCATCCCAGGGGAACCTGCAGACCGCTGGGCCCCAAAGCCAACATAAAATGGGGCTTTTGCGCCACCTGGTGGACATGGTTTTAAACTGCAGGCCTTTCCCAGGAGAGAAGCCCTCAGTGCCAGAGTACCCAGATTCCCGTTTGCCTTCATCCTCCTGACCTCTTAAGGAGCAGAAGGCCCCAGCCCTCCTGTCTTCAGACCTCACCCCGGTAGAATAGGAGCAGGAAAAAAGGATAAAAAGTCTAGATGATTCTCCTGAGAAACATTCCCTCGGTGCCTCCCAAGCGAGACTGACCAGCACTTGTCCCCTCCGGTCCCCAGTGGGTATCCCACTGCACCTCTCCCTGGGGGCTAGGATGCTCTACTCACCCACATCTGCTTCCCCCACTTACATGCTAACTTCCCAAGGCCAGGCCTGCCCCGCTCTGTGGGATCATCCCCAACCCCAGCCCCCAATATGTGAGCAATTACCCTACAAGGATATTGAAATGTTTTAAAAATGAAGAGAATGATTTAAAATGTCTTAAATAGAAAGGCAGTATATATGCACAATGGAGTTTTACTCCACCATAAAAAAGAATGAAATTCTGGGGCTGGGATTGTAGCTCAGCGGTAGAGCGCTTGCCTCGCATGCGTGAGGCCCTGGGTTCGATCCTCAGCACATACAAAGCAATAAAATAAAGACATTGTGTCCATGTACAACTAAAAAAATATTTTAAAAAAAAGAATGAAATTATGGCATTAGCCAGCAAACCGATGGAACTGGAGAACGTCATTCTAAATGAAAGGAGTCAGACTCTGAAAATCAAGGGTCAAATTTTTTTCTCATATGTGGAAGCTAGAGCAAAACAAAAGAAAGAAGGTAGGGTGCCAGGGACCAGGTGTCATAAAGATAAAGCAAAGATCAGGCAGGGCCGGTGATGCACACCTATATCCCAGTGGCTCCGGAGGCTGAGTTAGGAGGATCACAAGTTCAAAGCCAGCCTCAGCAACTTAGTGAGGTCCTAAGCAACTCAGCAAGGTAAAAGGAAAATCAGTGAGCAGAAGTAGAAGAAAAAGATCGAGAGGGAGAGAGGAAGGACAGGAAGGAGGAGGAAACATGGAATGAATTTAACAAACTCATGTTATATGCATATATAATTATACCACGGGAAATTTCAACTTTATATATACATAGAAAATACCAATCAAAAGTAAATAAATTAATAAGTGAAAGAAAGATCAGTAGAGTAGAAGAAAGGGAAGAAGGAGGGGAGGGAAAGGAGAAGGATGGGAACTGAAATTGAATTCTGAAATGTACGATTTTGTCAAAATGAACCCAACTACTATGTATAAAGCTCTAATTTAAAACAAAAATACATGTCCTAAATATTAATTCTGAATCCAGAACAACTCACTTTAAACTCCCACCCATCCCAGTTTGGGAGTTGTTCCCAAGGCAGCTTTGTTCAGAGGTCCGTGGAGTGACCAAGTCAGCAGGAGGAGGGGACCGGACACCAAGCCCCTGAGAAGTCCCTGAGCCCCCTTTCCATTTACCACTAGACACGAGGCCCTGCGGAGGCACCAGGACCTTGATTTATGAATGTGTTTTCCATATGACTTTGCTTTTTTTTTTGGTACCAAGCATTGAACTCAAGGGCACTTAACCACTGAGCTACACTCCCAGCCCCCTTTTTATTTTTTATTTTGAGACAGGGTCTTAAAAGTTGTTGAGGGCCTTGCTAAGTGGCTGAGGCTGGCTTTGAACTTGCAATCCTCCTGCCTCAGCCTCTCAAGTCGCTGGGATTACAGGCCAAGCGCCTACAAAACTTTCCATTTATTTATTTATTTATTTATTTATTTTTAATTTTTTTTTTTTTTAGTTGTTGATGGACCTTTATTCATTCATTTATTTATATGTGGTGTTGAGGATCAAACCCAGTGCCTCACACATGCGAGGCAAGTGCTCTACCACTGAGCCACAATCCCAGCCCTGTCCTACAAAACTTTTGAGACACTTGAATAGATAGTGTGGGTTCACATTGTGGGGAGGGATCACAGGAAGATGCAGGGAAAGTCTGTGCTATTTCAATTTGAAATGTCCCTACAAGGCCCGTGTGGTAAATAAAGTCTTGGTCCCCCATGTGATGTGATTCAGAGCTGGTGGAAACTTAGAGGCAGGCCTAGCGGGAGGTCTTGGGTCACAGGGGGTGTGCTTCAAAGAAGACATTGGTGGGACCCCAGCCCTTTCCTCTTCCTCTTTATCCACCAAGAGGTAACTGGTTTTGCTCCTCCATGAACTCCCGCCATGAAATGGGTTTTGCCTGATCATGGACTGGAACCTTCAAAACTATGAGCCAAAGCAAACCTTTTCTCTTAATATTGATAATCTCGGGGCTGGGATTGTAGCTCAGTGGTAGAGCGCTTGCCTCGCATGCGTGAGGTCCTGGGTTCGATCCTCAGCACCACATACAAAGCAATAAAATAAAGACATTGTGTCCATGTACAGCTAAAAAAATATTTTAAAAAAATATTGATAATCTCAGGTATGTGTGACAGTTATGGAAAGCTGTTTAACACTAGGATCCTCAGTGGCAGAGACCATTAGCCAAGCTTCCTGCAGGAAAAGCCCAAGACACGCAGGGCCACCAGGAGTAAAGAAAATGCTATATCTGCAACTTCCCTGAGAGGAAAAAAGGCTTCATGGGCAAGAATCCATGCAGCGGTGAAGATGGAGACCTGGTACCAAAAAAAAAAAAAAGATGGAGGGTAATGGCTCTCATGGTTCTTGCTGGGAAAAGATCAGCTGGGAGGAGACAGAGACTTATGTCATTTGCTTCACTAACTAACACACTCACTTTGTTCATAAACTCTGTGGACTGTCAACACTTAATGAATCTGACCAAAAATATAGGTGGTGACTGGCCATTTTTTCAAACCATGAAAATATCTCCTGCCTTTTAAGATTCTTCGTGAGAGAGTACATTTTGACATAGTATTGCATGACCCGCCACTTTTCAGAAGTCTAATGGTGTTTAAAAAAAAAAAAAAGGATGGAAACTCTGAGTCTAACCTGGTGCCAGGTACATCATAGGTGCTCAATTAGTGCTCAGGGAAAGATACTCAGGTGTCCATCCCCAGACCAGGGCCTAATGTGCCTGGGAGATGGAGGAAAGGACGGAGCTCAGCCCAAGACCAAGTAGAGAGTTACAGAATCCAGGGATCGGGTCAGGCCTCTGCTCTCCCAGTGACCCACTTGTGGCTCTGATGGTCTCACTGTGGGTGAGACTCGCTGCCCTGGGTTAAGGCAGAGGCCCTGGGATACTCACCCACTGAACAACCACCAACATGCCAGCCAGCAAATGCCAAAGCTGTAGCTGGAAAAGTGACCTCTGAACTCCCCTCTCCCCAGCCCTCCTCTACCTGTACCTACAAGCACCTTGAAGCTGTGGGGGGGGGGGGGGACATGACTCCAGCAAGCCCTTGTCCTCTCTGGCCTCAGTTCCCTTATCTATAAAACGAGTGTCAACAGTCCCTTTCTTTCAAGTTATGTAGCACCCAGCTGAGGAGGTGATCAGAAAAGCTCTGGCAGTCAAGGAGTGGAGCGGTCTTGGGGAAAGTGAAAGGGACGAGGACACCCTCACTGAACCTTTTTCCAAGCAACCTGCTTGACCCTTTCAGATAAGGTTGCGAGTCCCAGATGGGACTCATCCAGGAGTTCCCCTGCTCACGAGCCAGCCCAGCTTTGTGTCTCAAAGCCCCAGAGTCCTTATCATCTTCTGCACAGTGACTCAAGGCCAGCGCAGGCCCCGTGAGAGACAGGGGTTTTTCCTGCCCTGCTGGGGGCAAAGAAGGTGGCTTCCTGCTTCTGAGAAAGGAAATGTGATTCCAAGAAGCTCTGTTTTTTTGTTTTTCTGTTTTTTAATTTTTAATTATCCAATAGAATCTATGTATATTTTGTTTAAGAAAGAATGAGTAAAAACAATACAAGGTAGATCTGATAAACTATAAACTATTCAATATATAAAACTACTCAATATGTAAAAATGTTATAAATTATTCTATATAAAGAAAATTTAAAAGTCTACAGAAGATGTAGGAATAAGATTAAAAACATGAAATAGAATTAATCACATTGGTTTTCTGTATTCAACCAAAGCATTTCCCAAGTAAAATGGATGATAAAATGGAAAGAAAATCAGAGAAGGAAAAAAGAATATAGAAATGGAAAGAATGAATAAAATTAAACAAGGTTTTAAACGTTTTAAAATTAAGAAACTGACTTCATGTTTCATCTCTGATACGTTAAGTAATCAAAAGTCATCAATCTTATCCTTACAGTAACAAAAATGTCTGAAAATCAAATTACCTTTCTTGAACCCAACAATGTACTGCGATAGCTGTCAACTGGCATATATAATCTTGAAGAATGGCTGGAGACAGAATATGGGCTAATTTGAGATTAAGGAAACCTTGGGGTCCTATAGACTTAGGGAAATCCTTGTAGTTCCACAGTTTTCCTTCCAGATATCCCACTAGTTTCCCACTGAGGATTCCAAAAAGACCTCATGTCTCTGATAAGATTAGGTTGCGAATTAAAAATAAAGTCAATTAAGACCAAAGTTTTAAAGAAAAATATTGGGAATATTGGCAGTCAGAGATGGGAGTAAGGGTGCCAGTGTGGGTGGCACACGTTGATGAAACACTTGTGAAAGTCATAATCCTCAGACATAGACCCACTTAAAGACCGGATAAGATTAGAAAAAACTCCTTTGTCCCATATCTGACCTGCACAACAGCAGGGATCTGGTATAGTAACAATCAATTACAGCTGAAGGAGTTGTAATACACAGATTCTTTCTCCCTGAAGTAGTGTTTAAGGAAACTCAAACATTGAGATAAAAAAAGTACAGGATGAAAACTTAAAGCCTCTGGTACCTTTAGCTGCAAGAAAGCATTAAACATCAGATAAAATAAATACTCCTATCAGTGGTTTATTTAACTCTTTTTTATTATTCAATAAAACATGTCTGGCTTTCAACAAAAAATTACAAGACAGGCCAGAAGACATGCTAAAATGTAGACTGAAGATAAAAATCAGACTCAAAACATATCATACATGTTTGAATTGCCAGGTTAAAAAAAAATCTAAAGTAATTGTGATTAATATGTTAAATACTCTAATGGGAAAAAAGAATACAGCATGAACAAACTTATAAACTATGTTAGGAAAAATGGAAACTTTAAGAATCAAAACAAAATTCTAGAAATTAAACATGCTGAAATAGAAAGAAAGAATGCCTTCTGATGCCATCAATTAAATTATGGCCAAGAAAAGAAACCATGATCTTTTTTTTTTTTAAATATATTTTTTTTATTTGTTGATGGATCTTTATTTTATTCATTTGTTATTTATATGTGGTGCTGAGGATCGAACCCGCTACCTCACGCATGCTGGGCAAGTGCTCTACTACTGAGCTACAGCCCCAGCCCAGAAACCATGATCTTGATAATAAGTTAATTAAAAATTTCCCTAACAAAATTACAAAGGCAAAAATAGCAACCCAAGAACGGTGGGACAATATCAAAGAATAAAGCATGCATAACTACAATACAAAAGGAAGAAAGGAAAACAGAGCAGAAAAAATATTTGAAGTAAAACTATCTGAAAATTTTTCAAAAACTAAGATGAGATAAAAAGCACAGATTTTGAGAGAATATCAAGTAGGATAAGTACCAAATATAAATAGGTGAATACCTAGTCATCTCAAATCCAAATTACAGAAAACTAAAAACAAAGAAAACATTTTGAAAGAAGAAAAATAATTGCCTTACTTATACAGCTATAGAGGAACAAGGATAAGAAATTCACTGGATAGCACAATAACCAATTTTTATCTTCAGCTGATGTTCCTAATACAGTCCTTTTGTCCATTGTAGGCATAGCCCTGAGCCAGCACCTGTGTGAATTCCACAATATGAGTCTTATTTAAATTCAATCTGCCAGTCTATGTCTTTTAATTGATTAGTTTAGGCCATTAGTGTTCAGAGTTATTATTGAAATATGGCTTGTATTCTCGTTCATTTTAGTTTATTTTTGGTTAATTTGACTTGGTTTCTCCTTCGATTGGCTCTTCCTTTAGTGTAGCTCTTCCCTTTGCCAATTTTCATTGTTGTTTTTCGTTTCCTCTCTGTGGAATATTTTGCCAAGAACAATCTCTAGTGCAGCCTTTCTTGCTGTAAATTCTTTTAATTTTTGTTTATCATGGAAGGTTTTTATTTCATCATCAAATCTGAAGCTTAATTTTGCTGGATATAAGATTGGTTGGCACCCATTTTCTTTTAGAGCTTGGTATATGTTCCAGGATCTCCTGGCTTTGAGGGTCTGGATTGAGAAATCTGCTGAAATCTGAATTGATTTCCCTCTGTATGTAATCTGCTCCTTCTCTCTTGCAGTTTTTTTTTTTTTTTAATATTTATTTATTTTTTTAGTTGTAGGTGGACAGAATATCTTTATTTTATTTTTATGTGGTGCTGAGGATTGAACCCAGTGCCTCACGCATGCTAGGCGAGCACGCTACCACTGCGCCATAACCCCAGCCCCTCTCTTGCAGTTTTAAAAATTCTATCCTTATTGTGTATGTTAGGCATTTTCATTATAATGTGCCTTGGTGTGGATCTGTTGTGGTTTTGTACATTTGGTGTCCTGTAAGCCTCTTGTATTTGATTTTCCAATACATTCTTCATGTTTGGGAAATTCTCTGATATTATTTCATTGAAGAGATTGTGCATTTCTTTGGTTTGTATCTCTGTGCCTTCCTCTATCCCAATAACTCTTAGATTTTTTATATATCTTTATTTTATTTATTTATTTTTATGTGGTCCTGAGGATTGAACCCAGTGCCTCACGCATGCGAGGCAGGTGCTCTGCCACTGAGCTACAATCCCAGCCCCCAATAATTCTTAGATTTGGTCTTTTGATGTCATCCCATAATTCTTGGATGTTCTGTTCATGGTTTCTTACCATCTTCATTGTGTGGTCAACTTTATTTTCATTATTATATATTTTGTCTTCATTGTCTGAGGTTCTGTCTTCCAAGTTCTCTGGTCTGTTGCTGATGCTTTCTATTGAATTTTTTATTTGGTTTATTGTTTCCTTCATTTCAAGGCTTTCTGCTTGGTTCTTTTTCAAAGTCTCTACCTCTTTCTTGAAGTAATCTTTTGCTCCTGTATTTGCTCTCTATCTCTTTGTTGGAGTGATCAATGGTTGCTTGTATTTGCTCTCTCATATTATTCTGTGCTTCACAGATCATTTTAATTATGTACCTTCTGAACTCCTTCTCTGACATTTCATCTACTGTGCTGTCAATGGATTTTATTGTTGTAGCATCTTGGTTCGTTTGGGGCATTTTCTTCCCTTGTTTTTTCATGTTGTTCATGTGTCTTCCTCTCTAGCAGTGCCAATCTCAGGTCTCAGTTTCAACCTTATAATCTCATAGTGTCCCTGCAGGTTACCAATACCTCACCTCTGGTGTAACCAGGCCTGCAGGGACCTTGGGAATGATCTTCCTGGTCCTGGTTGTTGACCATAGATGGATGTAGGCGGGAACAGCCACCAGTTGGTAGATGGGGGCCCACAGCACAGTTGGCTTCCTCTTCTGCACGTGAAGCTCTGGTTTTTGAGGAGGTGAGAACACTTCCTTCTGACCTGACCTGGGGGTTAGCTGGGCAGAGGTTCTGACCCCCCAAGAGGCCCCGTCAGTTCTCAGGGCTGGGAACAGAGAGGACCTGCAGAGCTGACAGACAGAGGCATCTTCCTGCTTTAGGGAAGCCCCTGGTAGAGCGTCTCAGCCAACACAGCGCAGGCCTGAGTGTTCCACAGGGACCACCTTATCGAAGCTTCCTGGCTACTCTTCATTCAGGGCAAGAGAAGGAACCCTACTGTACAGATGGGAGGCCTGCCACTCCAGAGAGGTGGTGCAAATGGCCCAAGGTCACCTGGCAGGCACAGGGACAGGAGTCTAGGAAATCACAGGTGGCAGGGAGGATGGTGGCCTTCACTGGGTCATAGTCACAGGGTCACCAAAGACCCAAAAACTGAAGACAAGGAGGTCGAGCCAAATAAAATAAAACACTCAGCAAAGATGCCAGGGACAGGGAGGGCAAGGCCTCTGCAGGGACAGGGAGGGCAAGGCCTCTGCGGAAAACTGCCCGACAGGGTCAGCAAGCCTCGGCCTCTGCTTCCTCACCTGGAAACCCCAGGGGCTTAGTATGTGAATTAAATGAGGTAAGACATAGGTAAAGCCGGGCGCGGTGGCTCAAGCCTGTAATCTCAGCACTTAGGGAGGCTGAGACAGGAGAATCGCGAGTTCAAAGCCAGCCTCAGCAATGGCGAGGCACTAAGCAACTCAGTGAGACCCTGTCTCTACATAAAACACAAAATAGGGCTGGGGATGTGCTCAGTGGTAGAGTACCCCTGAGTTCAATCCCCGGTACCGAAAAAAAAAAAAGACATAGGTAAGACCCTCAGCACAAGGCCTGGCACAGAGGGAGCTCTTAAGAAGTACCAGCTACCAGCATGGCCATTTGCTAAAGCTGTCAAAGAACTAACCTTTTTCCCATTTCATGCATCACCCCTGAGGGGTGTACTCCTCTTGCAGATGAGGAAAACTGAGCCTTGGTGAGGGGCCTCCAGTCTCTCTTGGATGGGGCCAGAGTCTAGCCACCTCTCCTGAGCTGGGCAGCTGCCAAGGGTAGGGCAGGAAGGCAGTCTACTCTATTTGCATTGTGCAAAGGATGACCAGCCTCACCCAGTGTCCTGGATGTGAGGCCTCCCAGCTCTCGGCCACCCCAGGTCCTGGGCAGCTTTGAGGTTCAAGACTACAGCTATAATTCCATGATCACAAAATCTGGCTGGGATCCCTGCTGCCCTGTGAGGAGGAAGGGGGCTTCCTTAGGCTTCCTTGAGGGGAGACTTGGTCTCTGCCCCATCAGCACCTAGAGTCTGCTGGCCCCTCACAGAGAGACCATAAGCATCTTATCCTTGAAATCTATCCTGTCCTGCTCCTGGCTCTCCTGCTGCTCCAGGTGGCTGCTGTTGTCCTGGACTTTCTCCTTTGGAGTCTTCAGAAATCTAAAATTCAGATCCCAACCACAAATCAGCACCTGCCCCACATGCAGGGGGCTTCCAGCCCACACAACCCCAGCACTGCTTCCTCTTTTCACCTTGGCTCCCAGGGTATTCACCTGAACAGAAGTTTCTGCCCTGGTTCCTTCCTGATGATGTTTAGTTTATAATAGTGGCGCAGGGCACGGGACATCTTCTCATAGGTCATGTTCACTCGGTTCTGGAAGGCAAAGCAGCCCCATGTCAGCCCCCCATTCCACAGCCTGCACCTTCCGAACTTCAATCTTTACACGTGGAAGGGAGTAGACTGGGCTGGATGGTTTCCTAAGCCCCTGGGGCCAGGGTTCTGCAAGGATTTCATGGCTCTCTCTTGAGTTTGGAAGGAGATGGGCAGAGAAAGTCGGGCAAGGAATGATGGGAAGTTCTACCTGGCTGAAACCATGCAGTGGGAGCAAACAGCATGTGACTTTTCAAAAGCAAAAGTCACAAGCAATAATAAACAACTATATATGCTTTGTGGGAAATACAGAGAAGCTGCATGGTGGGCTGGCACACGTGGTTTTGCCACCAGCAGTATGACTTTGGCCAGATCCTTTTCTTTTCTCTGGAGGGCAGGCATTACAGGGTAGGAGCAAGAAGCCTGAGTTTTGCCATCAATTTAAGCCCAACTTTACCACTTGGCAGCTGTGTGACTTTGGACAAGTTTCTGTATCGCTGAGTCAGTTTAAAATGAAATGAAATGAAAATAACATTTGTCTCACTAGTTTATTGTGAGGATTAAATTAGCTAATCCGTGAAGATCCTTACCCAAGTGCTTGGCATTAGTATGTGCTCAATAAATGGAATTGCTGCACTCTGGGCCTCAGTTTCCCTGCCTGTGTTTATATGGTGGTTGGACCAGATTATACACCCCCAAACTTTAGTCAGTAACATCCTTCTGGCCACCAGCACTGCCAAGAGGCAGCATAATAGTATAGGGCAGTTGCTAGTCTGGGCACAGGTCCTACCCTGTCCCCTTACTGGGCTAAATTCTTGGACAGTTGCTAACTCTATCTACCTCAGTTTCCACATCCAATAACACCTGTCCCACAAGGGCTGCTGTATTCAGTGAGTTAACACAGGGAAAGCCCTCTGAACAGCATCTGGCAAGCGGGCTCCAAGAAATGCTAGAAACTGCTGACTTTTTTTTTTTTGGTACCAGGGATTGAACCCAGAGGTGCTTAACCACTGAGCCACACCTCCAGCCCTCTTTAGTATTTTATTTTGAGACAGGGTCTCTTAGAGGTCCACTCTGACCCCCCCGCTCTGTCCCCTGGGTATGTGGAGGCCACCCCGCCCGCCGGCTGAGCTTCACCTTTTGGTTTCCCCAGAGTCTGGCGAGCCCATTCGGATCCACGACTCGGAAGACCTTGGCCTCCTTGTCCTCCCACCTGACGTAGGGCTCATACCTGGCGTCCAGGAGCAGCTGGTACACATAGTCCCACAGTAGGTGGCAATCTGCAGGCCAGCACAGAGGAGCTATGAGGACAGCTGTGAGGACCGTGTCCTTGGGGACCTGGAGGTCGGTTCCCAGGGAGCCCCAGCAGGAGGGTGAAGACGATGGTGTCACCAGGAGGAGCCACCAATGGAGGCTCCTTCTGCATCATCGGCTTCCTACCTCACAACTCTAGAAGGTGGCTCCCTTAACCCCAGGGGACGAGGGCTCAGAGAGGCAGGGACCCAGGAGCAGAGGCAGGCAGAGGGGAGGCCAGCCCAGCTCTGCAGACACCACGGTCACACGCCTCTGTGTGAGGGTTGGCGGGGCCCCGGGCAGAGTGGCCAAGACCACCCTGGACTTCTGTGAGGCCCCTTCTTCCAAGTCCACTAATGGTGGGATACTGGAACACCAATGAGCCAGATGGAGGGCCAGTGCCAGAGGGAACCTGGGGACAAGGGTCCTCTCAGATCCAGGCCCTAGCCCCAGTGCTGCATCCTTCAGGAAAGTCACCCCTGAGGCTGCTTCCTTGTCAGGGGTGATGCCAGCTTAGGCAGCCAATGTGCCAAAAAGCCCTTAGGCCAGTGTCTGAGAGAGGAACATTCCAGAACATCACCATTGAAAAGAGCTCATGGTGTGCTTATGGGCCTCCAGTCACTTCTGACCCCAGAACCGAGGCTTCCTCCCCCTCTTAGGGTCTTAGTATTAAGGTGGTGCCCCCACCATGCCTAGGAATATTCTCCGGAAAAATGGGTGGCTTCTCTGTCCGTGTGTCTGGTTGGTTGTCCATCTTTTAATCAATTCCTTAACAATGAAGGTGCGGTGAAAGTGATTCACTAGGTGAAAGGACAGGCTCTGGAGCTAGTCTGGGTTCACATCCCAGCTCCACCGTAAGTGCTGTGTAATCCCAGGGAAGTACTTAACCTCTCTGTGCCTTGGCTTCCTTATCTATGAAACCAGCCTAATAGTAGTGCCCACATCAAAGAACTGTTGTACAACCAAAGGTCTTAGAACCAAGCTTGGCACATAGCAAGTGCTCAATTATTTAAAAATAGAGTTTTAGGGGCTGGGGTTGTGGCTCAGTGGTAGAGCGCTTGCCTAGCATGGCTGAGGCACTGGATTCGAGTCTCAGCACCACATATAAATAAATAAAAAAAATAAAGGTCCACTAACAACTTAAAAAATATTTTAAAAAATAAAAAGATAATAAATAAATAAAAATAGAGTTTTAAAAATTAAGAGGCAGTGGGGGAGGAAGGGAAGGGGCAGGTACTCCATGCCAACCTGAGTGTCTAAATTGTCCCTGCCCTGGTAACAGGCTGGGCTTGGCAACCCTAAGCAATACTACCTGCTATAGCCCAACTGTGGTCAACACACAGGAGGACATCACCCCACTTCCCACCCCCGGCACAGACCCACTCACCCCTGGGGTCAAAACAACCCTAGTCCCTATCATCCGTGACCCCTCTGGGACCAGGCTCAGCACGCCTCACCCCTGCCCAGGGAACACGGCCTCCTACTCACCTGCGATCCTACCATCGATGGGGGCCCGCGGCATCCTGGGGAAGGAGCAGACCCCCTTGGTCCTGCAGCCAGGCTCTGCACAATGAGATAATCTGAGGGGCCACCTGGGAGAACCCAGGTCACTAAAGGAGCTGGTGAGTGTGACAGAAGGCA
Source organism: Xerus rutilus (assembly GCA_028644305.1). NCBI lineage: Eukaryota > Metazoa > Chordata > Mammalia > Rodentia > Sciuridae > Xerus > Xerus rutilus. Next base: position 102,024,071 of record CM053406.1, on the reverse strand, counting down.
CTGGGGGCGGGGACTGCCTGAAGGGCCCGATTAATCATGGATGCCCAAGGCCTCCCTGCCCAGACCCCTCAGTGTGTGCCTGGGAGCCCTGTTGGTGGTACTCCTAACCCTCTTCCCCTGTCCAGCTCCTGGCTAGACAGCTGGGTAGGCCATAGAGTACAGTGCCAAGGGTCAGACAGCCCAGGCCAGGCCAGTCACCCAGCCTCCGTTCCCCACAAGTCACTCAACCTCTGGTGCAAAGCCAGGCTGTGACAGAGCCAGGTCTAGAACCCAGGTGCCAGCATGCAACGTCCTTGCCATTTGCCCAGCAAATATTAAGAACTTTCTATGAGCTAGGCACCGCTCTAAGAATCTCAGGCACACATCCCTGAAAAGAAGTCTCTGCCCATCTGAGTGCCTGATTCTGCCAAAATTGTCCCTGGCCTGGAGACAGGCTGGGCTTGGCAATCTCAAGCAATACTACCTGCTACTGGGGTTTACTATGGGCTTATTTTCTAGTAGGCAGGGATTAAAAAAAAGAAGAAGAACCAGTGTGCAAGACAGGGAGAAAAAATAAAGCTCCATAAACAGATGGGGAAATCTGGAAGAGCTTGGGATTTTAGAGAGGCCGGTGAGGCTCTGCTGCAGGGTAGCATTTGACTGAGACCTGCAGGAGGTAAAGAAGTAAGCTTTGTAGGTATTTAGAAGAGAATCCAGGCAGAGGGGACAGTGAGCAAAGGCCCTGAGGCAGGAGTGTCTCTGGCTTGTTCAAAGCACAAGGGGTGCTTGTGGCTGCAGCGGCAGGAGCAAGGGGAGAGGCCTGAAGCGGGGGCAGAGGTCATTGTAAGGACTGTGGCTTTGACTCCAAGTGAGAAGGGAGCCACTGGAAGAGTCTGAGCAGAGGCAAGACACAGGCTGACTTGGCGTAATCTGGCAGCTCTGTGGAGAACAGATCACTGGAGGTCAAGAGCAGAGGCGAGAAGATCAGTGAGAAGGTTCTCCAGAGGTGATGGGGCTGCACCAGGACCAAGAGCAGAGGTGCAGGAAGTGGATGGATTCTGGAGAGGTTCGAAGTGCAGCCAACAGGATTCACTGACAGGATGAAGATGGAGGAGAAGCGAGGCATCCAAGGTGACGTCTGTTAGGGTTTGGAAATGAGGTGTCCTGCAAAAGCTCCTGTGTTGATGCAGGAACGGTCACCCGTGAAGCAGCTGGATTAGGAGAGCTGTCGCCTAACAGCAGATTAATCACTTGATGGTTTAATAATCTGAAAGGACTACAGTACTGGGGGGTCACTGTGTGGGAGGTGGCAGGCCTGGAGGAGGTGGGTCACTGGTGCTGCCCTGGAAGGGAAGGGCTCCCTGTGGCCCTTCCCTTCTGTCTCTGCTTCCGGCTGCCATGAGCTGACAGCTTTCTCCACCAGGCCCCTCTGCCAGGATGTTCTGCCTCACTTGCGCCCAGAGCAATGGAGCCAGCCAACCATGGACGGGAATCTCTGAATCTATGAGCACAAAACAAGCTTTCCTTCCTCTATATTGTTCTGGTCAGATATTCTGGTCATAGAGATGAAATTCTAATTAACACCATGTGCAGTGTTTTGGACTAAGCTTGGAAGGACGGAGCCCAGGTTTGCTGGGACAGGAGCAGTGTGGGGAGCAGGACATCAGGCGTCTGAGTTAGGGGCTGTTGGGGTTGAGATGCCCACTAGACACACTGGAGAGGGGACAGGAAGCGTAGGGGACACAGGTCTGGTGTTTGGAGAGGTCTGGGCATGCCTGGGAACCACTGGCAGTACCTAACATTTAATTCCAAGGATCAAATCGCCTAATGCCTGAATGTAGATAGAGAAGAGGACCCTGACCCTGGGGTGCCCCGACATTTAAGAGTAGGGAAGAAGAGGAGAAACCAGAAAAGGAGATTTTTGAGGGGTGACCAGTGAGGTTTCAGGAAATCCAGGCGAGTGGAACATCCCGGAAGTCAAGGGAAGAGAGTCACAGGGGAAGGGAGATGACCTCTGGGTCAAAGGCTGCAAGAGGCCACAGTGAACATGACTGAGGGGGCGTGGGTGTCCTCATGCTCTGGCACCTGGCAGGACAGCTTTCCAGGGAGAGACTGGCAGGCGGGGAAACCCAGGCCTGATTCAAAAGACCGCGGGAGTGAGGCTGGGACAGGGGAGCGGCCACCCCTTCCTGGCTTTGCCGTCAGGATGCCCGGCCCTGCTACGGGCTGACCTAAGCGGGGCTCGGAGCTTCAGGAAGGGCCTCCTCACCTGCCGGGGGCTGGGGCAGCCGGGGGCACACCCTCTGCCTGCAGGCCTCCGGGAGGAACGGCCTGCACACCAGGGCTCGCCGCTGGGTCTTGATGTACTGCAGCAGCTCATACAGGACGTCACCTGGGGGTGGGAGCAGGAGCCAGGATGCTGGCCAGGCCGATGGGTGCCCAGCCTTGTTCCGCTGTGGTCACCTGCCTCTCGGGGTGAAGCCCAGTGTGTCCTGTCAACAGCAGCCTGCTGATGGAGCTGCCGCTCCCGCTGCTGGAGCTGACAAGGGGCACGTCTAATGTCGCCCCCTGGTGGTTAAACTAAAAAGATATCCCTTCCTCTTGGAGGAAGGTGCTAGGCGCCAAGGTCAGGCTGCTTCTGAGCACCCCTACGTGCCCTGTGTGCAATGCACAATCTGCACAACCGTACTCACATCCCTGGAGGCTAAGGCAGTTTTGCTAAGGCTCATGATGATAAGTAACAGGCAGAGGCGAGTGGCGGGAACATGAGGTTAAGGGAATAATTCACACTGGGCCCACTGCCTGACCCCATGTGCTTGCTTCCTCTTCCTCCTCCTCTTCCCCTGCCCCTCCTCCTTTTCCTCCTCCTCCTCCTCCTTCTTCTTCTTCTTCTTCTTTTTTTTTTTTTTTTGTGGTACCATTGAACTCAGGAGTACTTTACCACCAACCCACATCCCCAGCCTTTAAAAAAAATTTTTTATTTTAGCCAGGCACGGTGGCGCAGACCTGTAATCCCAGCACTTTGGGAGGCTGAGACAGGAGAATCGCGAGTTCAAAGCCAGCCTCAGCAATGGCAAGGCGCTAAGCAACTTAGTGAGACCCTGTCTCTACATAAAACACAAAATAGGGCTGGGGATGTGGCTCAGTGGTCAAGTACCCCTGAATTCATTCCCTGGTACCAAAAAAAATTTTTTTTTTAAATTTTGAGACAAGATCTCACTAATTTGCTTAAGACCTGGCTAAGTTGCTGAGGCTGGAACTTGCAATCCTCCTGCCTCAGCTAATAAGAACAACATGAGGGCTGCGGTTGTGGCTCAGTGGCAGAGCGCTTGCCTAGCATGTGTGAGGCACTGGGTTCAATCCTCAGAACCACATACAAATAAATAAATAAAGTAAAGGTATTGTATGCACCTATGACTACAAATTTTTAAAAATAAGAAGAAGAACACAAGCCCTCCTGGAGCAGGGGGTGTGGGGGATGGGGATTTTTGTGACCCTTACATAGGCCAGGTTTCAGAACTCAGGGAGGTAAGGATGTTTTTTCCATCATAATATCTATAAGAACAGGTTCCAATTAGAACCAGTCAGAACACGACAAAGTGACCTAGAGTTGCCCTGGACTTTCACCAGGCACAGGAGGCACTTGGAAATTTGATGCATTCCTGCTGTCAGTCAAAAGTCAAGAGGTGAACCTGGGCAGGACTCTGAAAACTTCCCAGGGACCCTCCAGTAAAACTGGAGGGCAGGAGCACTTTGGGAGGCTGAGGCAGGAGGATCACAAGTTCAAAGCCAGCAAGGCACTAAGCAACTCAGTGAGACCCTGTTTCTAAATAAAATACAAAATAGGGCTGGGGATGTGGCTCAGTGGTCGAGTGCCCCTGAGTTCAATCCCTGGTAACCACCCCCAACCACCAAAAAAAAAGCTGCCCTGCTTTTTGAGGGGCTGAACAGTCCTAGCCTCTTCCTAACAGCAGGCAGGCCCTGTCTATGGTCCCAGAAATCTTTCTTGACGGTACACAATGGGCTTTTTTTTTTTTTTTTTTTGGTACTAGGGATTGAACTCAGGGGCACTCGATCACTGAGCCACATCCTCAGCCCTATTTTGGGTTTTATGTAGAGATAGGGTCTCACTGAGTTGCTTAGCGCCTGACCGTTGCTGAGGCTGGCTTTGAACTCACAATCCTCCTGTCTCAGCCTCCCAAAGTGCTGGGATGACAGGCATGCACCACTGCGCCCGGCTCTCTCTTTTTAAAATATTAATTAATTAATTAATATGCAAAGCTGAGAATTGAACCCGGTGCCTCACTCACACATGCTAGGCAAGTGCTCTACCACTTGAGCCACCACCCCAACCCCACAGTGGGCTCTTGAGGACCAGGGTTGCTTGCAGGAAGTGGGAGAGAATCACAGGCACGATGGGGACCAGGCCTGTGCTTGCCTCATCCTAGCTCTGCCTCTGCTCAGACAATCTCGGCTGCGAGAGAAGTCACAGCCGGGCTCTCCTCCCACCTCCCACTAGAGCCGTTAAATGCAGGGAATCCCAGTGCAGTGTTGCGCACCTGTAATCCCAGTGACTCAGGAGGCTGAGGCAAGAGGATTGCAAGTTTAAGGCCAGCCTCCGCAACTTAGGGAGACCCTGTCTCAAAATTTAAAATAAGCAAATAAATAAGGCTGGCAATATAGCTCAGTGTTAATGCACCCCAGACCCAATACTCAGTACCAAAAAAAAAAAAAAAAAATCCAGGGAATCATTGAGAAGAATTAATAGCCAGAAGAGGGGACTTTTGAATTTCCCCAGCACAAAGAAATGATAAGTGTTTGAACATGTATGAAGCGCTGGATACGCCCATTACCTGATAAGCACCTTGTATACATGTGCAGAATGTTACACTGCAGCCCATAAATAAGCACCAATACTGTGTGTCAATTAAAAAAAAATCTTTTGTTTTTAAAATTTAAATCCAGGGCTGGGGTTGTGGCTCAGTGGTAGAGTGCTTGCCTTGCAAGCATGAGGCACCGGGTTCGATCCTCAGCACCACATACAGAATAACATAAATAAATAAAATAAAGGTTTGAAAAAAAAAGATTTTAAAAAAAAAATTTAAATCCAGGCACAGCCATTCGAGAAGGCTAATGAGGGAAAAGATGTGACAGAATCTGAGCGGTGGCATGCGTGGTGGTGGGTGTGTCAGAAGAGAAGAGGTGAACAGAATGTTGAGAAGACCTCTTTTGCCACATGAGCTTTGGTCTCGCTTGCCAAAAGACAGGCTGCAGAGAAAACAAGAGCGTATTCTTAAGAAGACACCAGATGGGCACAAACAGGAAGAACCACCAGAAGGAAGGCCAAGTGAGAACCAGATGTGACCCCAGAGATTTCCAGCGGGCTCTGCTGCCTGCCACCACCAGATTCTGCTCCTGAAATATCATTCCTTTGACCTCAGGCCCAGGTTCTGGCTAAAATTAAAAACTCAGGGAGGCCAGGCTTTCGCAGTTGCCAGTCGTTTGTACCTCGGTGCAAATGAATGCATACTGGAACCTTCTCCAGTTTTGCTTTTTGCTGGGAATGAGCGCGTTCCCGGGGAAGGAAGGTTCTCCCCGGCTCCCTCCTGGGTCCCCACAGGGCCCGGGGCCTCCCCGCCTCCCAGGGTTCCCATCAACACACTGAAGAGTGACGCCAGCGAGCTTCTCTGACCTGAACCCGGAGCGCGGCGGCGGAAGTCGTCCTTGGTGAGGATGCAGAGCGCGCGGCCGTTCATCTGGAAGCCACGCTCGCGGGCGCGCTGGAGCGAGTACTCCTGCTCGGCCCAGCGCAGCCAGTGCAGCACGTCCTCCCTGCTCCACAGCGCCGGCTGGAGGCCTGCGGCAGCAAGGGCGAGGGCTGGGGCCGCGGGCAGAGCGGGCACCGCCGCCCCATCGCTCGCTCATCGCGCCTGCTTCAGGCCCTCGCTCGCGGTCACCTCCTCCGAGCAGCCCACCCTGAACACTCCATCTAAGTGGGCGCTCCCGCGTCCCGCCCCAACCCCCGTCACCTCCTCTCTCACTGCGTCCATTGTTTTTCTTCGCACCGCCTTGCTTTGTGAATTTTACATTTGCTATAATTATGTATTAGCTTTTATCATTCTCTATATATTATGGATGTATCTGCTTATTTATTGTTGGTACCTCACCCGCTGCCTCTCTTCCAGTCATTCCTTCAACAAATGTTTAATGAGCACCTGCTATGCGCACTGGATTAGGTATGCTGAGGCACACTGTGTATTCTGGAACACACGCAGTAGGTGCTCAATAAACACGAGTTGCCCAATTGCCTGGATGACACCGTTCTGACAGTGTCACTGTTTTCCAAATGAGGAACTAAAGCTTCCAGAGGTTAAGTGACTAACCAAGGTCACACAAGTAGCATGAGATTCAGCCAGGCCTGGAACCCAGGAGTGCCTGGCTGTCATCCTTTTCCACTCCGTTGTGCCAACTCAAGAGACAGGTTTGCTCAGGGCACAGCCTGAGGACAGGGAGCACCCACACCCATCTTCAGGACACACCCACACAGGAGGCAGGTGGCTGCTTCCTTGTATTCTCCCCACATTTCTACTCTGCCCATGCCTGTTAACACTCCTGACGCCAATCATTTAGTTCCCCAAATCGAGCTGTGTTTGGCAAGGCCACATTGACTTTAGTGGGCCTCAGTATCTTCACCCTAGTGGATCCCCTCCTCCACTAAAAAAATGAATATTTAAAATTATATTTTATGACTGCATTGGTTTAAAGATCAGAGGTCATCAGGTTCCACTTTGCAGGTAAGAAAACTAAAGAGTTGGGAGTGTGGCTCAGTGGTAGAGTGCTTGCCTAGCATGCTCGAGGCCCTAGGTTCAATCCCTGGCACCACCAGAAAGAAAAAAAATCTTTTTTCTTTTCTTGAAACAGGTGAGAGAACTATCCAGAGTCACACCGTGGCAAAGACCAAGACCAAACCAACCTCTGACTGCCTTGTACCCAAACAAAATACGGAATGAAAAGAATTTTCATGTTAAAAAAAATGTGTATCATTCATTCAGCCAATAACTAGTGAGCACCAGATGGGGATTTTTCCTTTTTATGTGAAACCTAAGAATGAATAAGATGGAAAAATAAATATCTGAAATTGCCCAAAAAGGTATTTAAGAGAAATGAAAAATAATAGAGGTATATAGTATTTGTCATACTATATACCACAAAGCCATGTGATTAAGACTTAATGGTCTCCTGGGGCAAGGTGGCACATGCCTATAATCCCAGTGACTCTAGAGGCTGACTCCGGAGGCTTGCTAGTTCAAAGCCAGCCTCAGCAACTTAGCTAGACCCTGAATCAAAAAATAGATAGCTAGATAGATAAAAAGGGCTGGGGTAGGGTATGGGTGGTAATAGTAGGGTATGGTAATGGTAGGGTATGGCTGCTGTAATCCCAGCAGCTCGGGAGGCTAAGGCAGGAAGATCATGATTTCAAAGCCAGCCTCAGCAATTTAGCAAGGCCCTAAGCAACTCAGGGAGACCCAGTCTCTAAATAAAATATAGAAAATGGCTGGGGATGTGGCTCACTGGTAAAGCACCCCTGGGTTCAATCCCTGGTACCAAAAAAAAAAAAAAAGATCTAATGGTCTAGCGGGGTGTGATGACATATTCCTGTGATCCAAGACACTAGAAACGCTGAGGCTGAAGATTGCAAGTTCAAGGCCAGCCTGGGCAACATAGCCAGAACCTGTCTCAAAATAAAAAAATTAGAAGAGCTGGGGATGTGTCTTAGTGGTAGATTGCCCCTGGGTTCAATCTTCAGCACTGCAACAACAACCAAAAAAAAAAAAAGAACATTGGAAAAGAAGATGGAGCCCAGGAGCAAATGTACATGTGCTTGTGTGTCTGTGTGTCTAATACCTAACAGGGGCGGGATTTTAATTCACCAGGAAAGGATAATTAATCTAAAATACCGTAAAAACACAAGTGACTCTACACCTGGAAAATAATACATTAGTCCTAGCACCCCCCCCCCAAATATATGGATATATACCTTGACCATTTACAAAATCAACTCCAAGTGGAATGAATTTCAAAAAAATAGAACACAAATCTTAAAGTAGAAACAGAAAATTATATGCACTAAATGACTGGGGAAGACCCTAACTATGACAGGAAACACGGAGGCTACACAAATGAAACACATTTGACGCCCGTGTGTGTGTGCGTGGTGGGGGGTATATGTGTGTAAAACATACCACAAACAAAACTAAAAGAGGATAGATTTGGAGAAAATATTTGCAACGCAGATGAGAGATAAAGGAGCAGTGCCCATCATAGGTCAAGAGCATCTTCACATCAAATTTTTTTAAGACAAAAAAAGTTTTACCAGCAATTCACTGAATCCAGCAATTTAGTACAGTCAGATCTCTCACCTTTGGTCCTATTAACACTGTGGGCCTGATCTCTGCTTTGGTGGCTGTCCTGTGCATTGAGGGGCGTTAGTCATATCCCTCACCTCCGCGCCCTTGATGGCAGCCCAGATGGAACAACCAAAAATGTCTCCAAACATGGCCAAGTGTCCTTCCAGGAGAAAGGCAGACAAAATTTCAAAATCTGCTGCCTAGCAATTTGGCAGGAAAACATCACAACTCGATTGTTATTCTCCAGCTGAGGGATATTTGGAATGTTTGTTTATTTTCTATTGGTGGAAACGAAGCTCATTAGTGGAATATTCATTAGCACAGCATGAGGCCCTCATTCAATCCCCAGTGCCAGGGGCTGGGATTGTGGCTCAGTGGCAGAGCGCTTGCCTAGCACATGTGAGGCACTGGGTTGGATCCTCAGCACCACATATAAATAAATAAATAAATAAATATGGTGTCCATCTACAACTATAAATAAATAAATATATATATACATATTCCTCAGTGCCACACACACAAAGAACAAAGTTAGCCAGGTGGGTGGTGCACACCTGTAGTCCTAGCTATTCTGTCTCAAAACAAACAAACAAAACAGAAGAGTCAATTCCAATCTGAGGAGAGAAATCAGAATAGTTGTCATCCTTTGAATGGGAACTGGCTGGGAAGAGGCACAAGGAGATTTCCTGGGGGTGCTGGAAATGTCCTAGACCCTGATCTCAGTGGTGGCTACACAGGTGTATATGCACATAAACTTCATGGAGCTGCACAATTACTACACTTGACTGTATGTGAGTTGTACCTCAAAAAACAGCAATTAAGCCGGGCGCAAGCCTGTAATCCCAGCACTTAGGGAGGCTGAGACAGGAGAATCGCGAGTTCAAAGCCAGCCTCAGCAATGGCGAGGCACTAAGCAACTCAGTGAGACCCTGTCTCTACACAAAACACAAAATAGGGCTGGGGATGCGGCTCAGTGGTCGAGTGCCCCTGAGTTCAATCCCCAGTACCAAAAAAAAAAAGAAAGAAAGAAAGAAAAGAAAAAGAAATTTTTAAAAGAGTAAAAACACAACAAAAAGTGTAGATGATGGTGCCAGGCCAGTGACTTAAATTACTGCCTCTGTTTCCCCATATGTATACCAGGGATGATGATAAAACCATACCAGCCACATAGGACTGTGCCAAGGACGCTGTGAGATCACCAATTCAAAGAGCAGTGCCTGGCAAAGCAGGACGTGCTTTCTGAGACAAGGGTCGCTACTGCTGTCAGAAGAGGTGATACTTGTGAAACATCTAGCACAGCGGCCAGCACACAGGGCTCAGTCAGGCTGACCCATGTGGCATAAGGGGTCCACTCCCTCCAAGAAACCTCCCTGACCTACTTCCTGGGATGCGCCTCTCTGGACTCTCCTTACCAGTCCAACCAGGTTGACTCCCTGGGGCTTCACCTAAACACAGCCACGGCTTCTCCTTCTCTGCAATAATCCACTGTATTTTCAGTTTCATCTTATTAACTGTGTTTGTCTCTCAAGATTCCAGCCAGACAGCACCTTACTCTCTCCTCATGGTGGGTCGCCCACTGGGGATCTCCACCTTGGTTGGCTTCCACCTCCCAGGACAGATCTGGATGGTGCTCCCAGCGGGGCCAGCAGAAGAGCTGGCTGTCCTGGTCTTTTCAGTTTATACAGTGAAGCCTGGGGTCCCTCCCAGGCTCTGAGTTTGGGGAGGGGGAAGCTCTTCGTTCTCCACTTAGTTTTTGGAATTTCCCATCTGCTGTTTGCCATCTTCCTTCTCATGATTGGCGGGTGACATCACTGTTAAAACTCTCACTCTGGGCTGCAGGGTGTAGCTCAGTGGTACAGCACATGCTCAGCATGCCTAAGGACCTGGTTTCAATGCCCAGCACCCCCCCAAAAAAGTATTTATCTTGTCCCACTGACTTGATCTCACTTCCTTAGTAAACCCTGATCAGCATTTTTGACCATAAATAAAATGTGGTCCTCAAACCAGCAGCATCAGCATCACCCAGGAGTCTGTTAGAAATGCAGAACCTCGGACTGGGGTTGTGGCTTGGTGGTGGAGCGCTTGCCTGGCACGTGGGAGGCACTGGGTTCAATCCTCAGTACCACATAAAAATTAATAAACAAATAAAGATATATTTAAAAAGAAATGCAGAACCACAAGTTCCACCCTACACCTACTGAATCAGAATTTGCAATTCAGAAGATCCACATGCACATTAAAATCTGAGAAGCCCTGGTCTACAATACCAGGAAGCCACACTTTTTAGAATGTACCTATTAAAATAAATGCCCCAGGGGGAACAACCAGAGAAGGAGATGAACTTGAACATGGGCATGCACAATTTGTTCCAGCTCCCCAAAGCCCTTTTCTCTCTTTTTTTGTTTAGTTGTAGATGGACACAATATCTTTATTTTATTCATCTTTATGTGGTACTGAGGATCAAACCCAGTGCGTCAGGCATGCGAGGCAAGTGCCCTACCACTGAGCCTCAACCTCCCACCCCCCCACCCCACCCCACACGCCCTTTTCTCCTGCTGTGCACTCCCAGGGAGCTGCAGAGAGGTGCCACCCCTCCCCTTGTGAGATAGAGGAGGTGGCCCTGCAGGTCTCTTCCCATGGCTTACTCACAACTAGGAGTTTTAAAAGTCAAAATTCCAAAATTCAAAGCTGTCCCAATTCCTCTGCGGAGTAGGCAACTGGGGGGACAGTGTCAGAGAGATGCCCTGAAATGGCAATCTGGTTTCTAGAAATGTGGGATGCAAGGGGCTGATATCACCCCAGGCACCTGCAAAGTCAAACCTTCATCTAGTGTCAGCAGTTTGCTTATTTGGGATGTTGTTGGCAGGAAAATGAGTCGTTCAGTGTCCCCTGTTTTTTAAGATGGTTAGATAGGGAGCTGGGGCTGGGGCTCAGTGGTAGAGCGCTTGCCTAGCACGTGCGACACAATGGGTTCAATCCTCAGCACCACATAAAAATAAAGGTTGTTTTTTGTTTTTTTTTTAAAAGATGGTTAATAGTTACCAAGGTCCAGGACTGTGTGGTCTGAATATCTACAGAAGCCTCCATGGATACGAATCATGGACCCTGCAATGGCAGGGGAGAATGGACCTTGCTGGTACCATAGCACGTGGCTCTTGAGGCTACACCTGAAGGCTCCCAAGGCGGCCCCCTGACTCCACCAGGGGCTTTTTTCTGACAGCAGGAGCCCTCTCGGCCAGTGCACAGGGTAATGTGGACATGCTGGTCAGGACCCCTGGAGACAGCCCTTGCCCCACCACAGATGGGCAGTGAGTGGATAAAGCCCCAGCTCCTTACTCCCAGGTAGGATAACTCAGAGTATGCCACTCGCTGTCCCCAGAGATGCCCAGTGGGACTGAGCACCTGCTGCCTGCCCAGTCTTAAATGGCCTGAGAACACCTTTTGAATTTCCTTCTCTTCTCTTTTCCCGTCCTAGCCAGTATTTCAGGGTGGGCTCCTGGGGAGGCCTGACCTAGACAGCAAGACTAGTGCCTCAAGGACTCTGATCTAGGGGACAACAGGCCACAATGACTGCACTCTGAGTGGTACAACCAGAGAACAGGCTGTTCTGAGAGGGGTGAATACGCAGGAGACCTGGTGACCACCTCAGAGGCCTCACTAAAGGGGTCCTGCCTTGGTTGGTTCTGGTGTCCCTGATGAAGACTCTTTCTCACTCATTCATTCATTCAACAAATATTTAGTGAGTTTCTGAGCTTATGAAGTTTGGTCTTATGGAAATCTGATCCTTCCCTTTCCCATGTTCCAGGGAGAGTCATGAGTTTTGAGTTTTTGTTTTTGTGATGTTTTGTTTTGTTTGTTTGTTGCAGGTCTTGAGTTTGAACCTCACTTTTAGGAAGTGTTTTTTAGAGATTGTGTTAGAATTTCCACCCTGTGTCTTTAGTTAATAGATACATAGGTGTGTGTTAAAAACAGATTAAGAGCCGGGCGCGGTGGCTCAAGCCTGTAATCCCAGCACTTAGGGAGGCTGAGACAGGAGAATCGCGAGTTCAAAGCCAGCCTCAGCAATGGCGAGGCGCTAAGCAACTCAGTGAGACCCTGTCTCTACATAAAACACAAAATAGGGCTGGGGATGTGGCTCAGTGGTAGAGTGCTCCTGAGTTCAATCCCCAGTACCAAAAAAATAAATAAATAAAAAATAAAACAGATTAAGGGCTGAGGTTGTGGCTCAGTGGCAGAGCGCTTGCCTCGCACGTGTGAGGCACTGGGTTCGATCCTCAGCACCACATAAAAATTAGTAAACAAAATAAAGACACTGTGTCTGTGTATAACTAAAAAATATTTTTCAAAAAAACAGATCAAGTTGGGGATGGGCTTATAGCTCAGTGGTGCAGCATTTGCCTAGCACGCATGAGGAACTAGGTTTGAACATCAGCACCACATATAAATAAATAAATTTTTAAAAAAATAGCAGATCAAGTTGTTCCTTTTTCTTTTAAACCCACTTTTGGAGAAAACAAGAACTCCAGAAGTCTTTTTTCAAAGCCTATGAAAGGGTAATTCATCATGGTTGGCAGGGGGTGCCTTACAGTCTTAAGCTAGTCCTCCCAATTCCTACCCCACCCCTGCCCCAGAACTGGCTCTGCCACTACCTTCCAGGGTCACTCACCTCTAGCCTTACCCTTCCGTCATCCCCAGCAAGCCCACAGCTTGTTTTGATAGCTATGAATGTAGAACTAGAAGGCTTGTATATTTGGATTGACCAAACTCTAAATCCTCACTTTAGTGACTAAACTCTGAACTCGCACTTCTCCTTCTGTACCCCTCGCCCAGCGGAAGGCAGGGCACGAAGGGTAGAAATGACTGTGGGCAGAACACAGCCTCCTGGGCCTGGATTTCCCTGTCTGGGATGGAAGGGAGTTTCCAGAGGCTTTGTCAAAGCTCGCTCCCAGGGCTGACCTTCTAGGACTTGGTGAGTGGAACAAAATGAAGCAACAGAGGGTCCTGGTGGAGCTCCCTGCCCTGCCCCACCTCCCACAGTGTCTTCCCTTCACCCTGCTCTGTGGCACCTCCATGACAGTGTCCTCCAGAACCTGCTCCAGGGAGAGTCTACCCATCAATCCCACTTTCCCCCTAACCTTGGAAAGAGGGTTATATTCTCAATTAAAGGTCAGGCAATGGACCACAGAGATGTGAAGTCACCTCACATTCTGTTAAGCCACAGCTTAGTCTTGTCACAGCCCAAAAAGTAGGTGGCAGCCAGGAAACCTGTCAAGCAGTGTTCCAGGGAGCCAGGGAGCAGAAGTAGCCTGGGTGCTTCACAGCTCTGGTCCAACATGCCTACGCCCAGATGCCACAGACTGCCATCCAGATCAAAGACCCCAGCTGGGGTCAGCCAGCTGCCTAGCCTAGAATTGTCATGGTTTAGGAAGCACATTTTAAAATATCTTAATCTGGGTATGGAAGCATGCACCTAAAATCCCATCAACTCAGGAGGCTGAAACAGGAGGATCACAAGTTGGAGGTCAGCCTGAGCAACTTAGCAAGACCTGCCTTTAAAAAAATAAAGAAAGAACCGGAGATACAGCTTAGCGGTAGTATGTCCCTGGGTTCAGTCTTCAGTACCACAAATAAAATAAACTAAGCTAAAATAAAATAAAACTAAAAACCAAGCAATAATCTCTTAGAAGATGACCACCAGCAAGATCAAAGCTTAGCCTTAGCATCAATCAAGAGTCTGTGTGATCTTGAGCACATCACTTAGCTTTTCTGCCTCTCGTTTGAAACACAGACATAAAGACATGAACCTCCAGCCTGCTCCATAGCTATGAGTACCCTGGGGTAAGAACATTACTTAGGAAAAGGAAATGAAAGGAGACAGGCAATCTGTTTCCCATGGTTACCTTTGGGTGGATTTGACTGTTCTCTACTATTTTCTTGCCCTTCTCTGACATTTTCCAATTTTTGACAATAAGCACATGCTACTTTTGTAACAATCAACAAGAAGCATTATTGCTTAAAAGAAGGTTCTATGTACATGCAACTGTTCACTGTTTAGCCCCAGCTGGCTTCCTCGCTGGCAAGGTCTCCAATTCTGTGTCTCTAAACTGGAAAGGATCCAATGGCTTATTCAGTACCAGCCCTTGTCTGACCATTGAGGACCATCTGCCCCTTAATGCCAGCTGTACACCTCTGACTTCCTCACCAAGGCAAAGTTAAAACCCAGCAAAGAACTGGAAACGGAGGGAACATAACTCCTTGAATAAAAAGTTTGTGAGTGACATTCAAGACTTGAACAAAAAAGCAGCTTTCCTCCTCCCCTCTACTCACGGAGTCTTCCTGGAAGCTTGCAGATCCCAGTCTCACCCAGCAGTTGCACCTGAGCTTCACATCTGGCTTGGACCTGGGTGCCTAAGGGTGATGTGGCCACTGTAGGACCTACAGAAGAATAGGCCAATGTTCCCTCCTAAAGTGGGGGAAAACCGGAGCAGTCAAAGAAGGCTTAGCCATATTTAAATGTATTGAGAATTATTTTTGGAGAGAAAGAGTGTTTATCTCTGCCAACACACTGTGTCCACCTTAAAAGTACCATCAACATCTTATTTACAGCAGACACTTGATATATTTCATCCTTCCAAATCAAGTTTTCAACTCCCTGAGAAAGATCCCCTAGCAAGATTTGACTTGTAATTAAAATCTGACAGCCTAGAAATACTCTCTGGATTCTTAGTGAGATTACAACATGGGGAGCCCAAGCCAAGATAAAAAGAACTTAAATCATAGTAAACATACAAATACTTTTTCTTTTTTTGTACTGGGGATTGAACTCAGGGGCACTCGACCACTGAGCCGCATCCCCAGCCCTATTTTGTGTTTTATGTAGAGACAGGGTCTCACTGAGTTGCTTAGCACCTCGCCGTTGCTGAGGCTGGCTTTGAACTCGCAATTCTCCTGTCTCAGCCTCCCTAAGTACTGGGATACAGGCTTGCGCCACCGCGCCCGGCTCAAACAAATACTTTTTCAAAAAGGAAAAAAGATAAGTTTCTGACCTTAAGGTCTCACTAAGGGAAGTCTTTATCTTAACAGTTTTACAACCAGGATAGCCTGGAAGTGATTTGGTTCATCAAGGATGAAAGAAGAACCAAGTGGCAAGATGTGGTATATGCAGGAGGATCCTTGGGGGCTCCTGCCCAGACACAGCTGCTTCCATCAGAAAAGGAAAAGTGAAACTAGTTGCAGCTAGAATCCATTTTCACTTGAGGATCTTCGAGAGTTTTATACCCACTGGTCTGAGGAAAGTAATGCGCACCTAAAGATTTTGAGCAAACTCCAGAAGCCTTAGCTGACACAAAAGGGGATTTGACACTTTTTGGATAGTTCCCACATCATTTCTGGAGGAGAAGGGCACCCTCTGTCACAGTTGGTGCTGTTTCCCAGATATCCAAGCCTCAGAAACTGAGAGGAAGTGAGGCTCAGATGGTACATCCTGTAATCCCAGAGTCTGGGGAGACTGAGGCAGGAGGATCACAAGTTTGAGACCAACCTCAGCAACTTAGCAAAGCCCAGAGGACTTAGCAAGACCTGTCTCAAAATAAAACATAAACAGGGGACTGGGGATGTGGCTCAGTGGTTAAGTGACCCTGGGTCCAATCCCTGTTACTAAAAAGAAAGAAAAGAAACTGAGGGGCTTGTGTGCTCCCTTGTTAAAGAAGGGGCTCAAGGCCCAGGACTTGTCTACTTCTCCACCCTCCTGTAAGCAAGAGGAGCAGGCAATCCTGAGGCTGTAACTGTCTGGGAAATGCCTACCAAGGAGCCTACCAGGGTTGAGACCTCTGGGTTTCAGCAGGAAGAAGCCTTGGAGAGGTCTGATAAATAGGAGTGGCTCTTGGAGAGAGGGAAGTGGACAAAGGCCTTGGGGTAGGATGGGGCCCCAGCTCTAAGGGAAGAAAATGGAGAGAGACTACTAGGAAGGGGGTCCTATTGTGATTATGTTTGACAGTTGGGAGAACCTGGCTTGTGGAGGAATTTCCAAGGACCTCACATCTGGTTGGCGTAGCAGAAATGAGGAGATAAGGGGACTTCAGAAAGGATCTAGGAGGTTGGGGGTGCTGTGTGGAATGCCTTCACACCAGGATTTCCAAAAGAGAAAGAGGCGGCGAGAGTGAGGAGCATCTTGGGGGTGGAGCGGAGGGACAGGGTTGGTGGTGAGGTTTAGGAATCTGTTGGAAAGTGAGATTCCAGGCCGTTCAAGGGTCTAATAAAATGGAAATCGAGGTGGGAGGCGGGCAGGTGGATCCGCGTGCGCGCAGCCTGGTTCATTGCCAGGCTCTTACCTGCATCCCAGGTGGAGGTGAGGGAGCCACCGGCTCCTGTCCTGAGCGCTCCCCTGGCTGGCGCTCCCGGGCCCTTCTCTCCAAAGCCGCTAACCTGGCGCTGAGAACTGGAAGGGACGAAATCTCTAGCGAGAAGCGCCGGGGCGTGCAGCCTGGGCCCCCGGCGAGCAGGCGCGCGGGCGCTCGGTAAGCGCTATCCTTCCGGGAAACGAAAATGAAAGAGCCGGATCCGGCTTCCACTCCCACCGCCCAGGGCTCGGGGAGGGCAGGGGGGGCCCCGCAGGAGCAGAGCCCGGGCGCGGGCCGCTCGCCGGCTGCGGGAGGCGTGGGTCCTGCTGCCGGCGGACAGTCCCTCCTGCGCTCCGGCCCTGATTCCCTGGAGGTCAGCCGTGGAGTTCTGCGGGATCTGAGGAACCTAGGGACACCCGGACCTGGGCTCCAGACCTCGACAGAACAACTTGTCGCCCCTGTGCGTCTTCGCAGATAGCTGAGAAGAGGCCGCCCATCGGGGCTTCCTGCAACAGGTGCCTCTCTCTTTAAGGATGGAGTGACCTTCCCGTCCCTCCCCCCATCCCGTGTGGATCTGCCTTTTGGCCCCAAGGAAGCCCCGCAGCTCGCGACCCAGGTGGCACCGAGGCCCAATACTCAGATGCCCCCCATTGACACCTTTTCCCTGACTCTGGCTGCAGCAGGTGTGTCGCCAGCCCGGTCACCAGCGTGCCCACTTGCCTCAGCTGCCCCTGCCTGAAGGGGGAAGCTCAGAGAGGTTGTAAGTACAACAGCAAAACAGCAATCCAACACACGCCAAAGAAAAGGAGGGAAAAGTTTAATGACCGTCGTGGAGAATCTGGGGGTGCAGATGCAGTTATAAAGAAGGCGGAACATTGGTATATCATAAGCTCAAAGCCAACAACCCAACGGAGAAACAAGCCAAGGACAAGAACAGACGGTCCAAATAAAACCAAAGGCCAAATGGCCCCTGCATATAGAAAAAGAGGCTCAGACGCATTGTTAAAGGTGTGCAATTTAAGCGGAGGGCATGGCATCTCGCACCAATAATCCCAGCGATTTGAGGCAGGAAGATCTGAAGTTTGAGGCCAACCTCAGCAATTTGACTAGACTGTGTTCAAAAAACAAAAACAAAAACAAAAACGGAGTAGGGGGAGTGTAGCTCAATGTTAGAGCACCCCGGGTTCAATCCCTAGCGCTGGTTAAAAAAGAAAAAAGTGCCAATTAGGGCTGGGGATGTAGTTCAATGGTAGAGTGCATGCTCAGCATGTGGGAGCCCCTGGGTTCCATTCCCAACACTAGGAAAAAAATGCAAATTAAAGTTAGTCTGAGATGTTATTTTTTATCCCTTAATTTAATAAAAATTCAAAAATGTAATAATATAATCTGTTGGAGAGGTTGAAGGAAAGGCACTCCACCGGGCATGCAGCGGTGGGCAGCGTGGCAGGACCCAGCAGTTATAACTGCATTTACCCTTGGGCTCAGCAATGCCAGCACCAGAAATTCAACAACTGCACCTGCACATATCCAAGATGAACATGGTTACTCATTTCATCAAAGTTTATAAGCAGTGAATGATTAGAAATAGCTCAGGTGTCTGTGGGGGCTTGCCTTGAGATGGCGCTGAGCAGCCAGCTCGGGACTGACCACGCTGCCCTGAGAAAGCCACGTCCCCTCACTCTTATTGGCTGACCTCTGCTCCCTTGCTATCCTAGCTAAGTGACCCTATACTGTTTCAGGTGGACAGCCCCCTTCCGCATTCTTAGCTTAGAAACAGGAGACACCACTGGACCCTCTCCCCTATATAAACCTGTGACCTCCCCTCAGTGAATCAGTTCTTGCTTAGACGAGACTCCCGGCTCGTGAGTGGTGAATTCCGGCCCGGCGGCTTTGCCTTTCTCAGTCTGACCTTATCTGGGATCTCCGAGGATCTCCTCCCCTCTGGCCGAGGAAGGAGACTGATATCTGGCTGGAGGAACCCCGATAGTGTCCATAAGGGTATTGAAAAAATAGCTCTAGTACATCCATCTAGCAGAATACTGTCCAGAATCTGATGAAGCTCTCTGAGGACCAGGGCAAGCCCTCCAAGAGACAGTCGAGTACAGGGATTAAGAACTGGACTCGGGGGCTGGGATTGTAGCTCAATGGTAGAGCGCTTGCCTGGCACTGGGTTCGACCCTCAGCACCACATAAAAATAAATAAAATAAAGGTCTATCAACAACTAAAAAACTGTACACCAGAGACCAGCTGCTGCACTGATAGAGTTCCCCGGAAGTGGGGCTGGCACAGGGACAGCAATGATGACACTGAAGATGTTCCATTGTTTGACACAGAAAAAGAGACAATAGACCAAGAAATTCCAAAATCAGACATCCAGTGGCATCACTTTTCCATTTGTTCTATCCCATCAAAGCCATTATAGCCTATCTTCTCTGTGAAGCAGCCGTACGTATTGCCTGGATGATGACAATTATCTTGTTGCTGCCGCCATGTGAGTTTTGGGCAGTGAAGAATCTCCCAGCTGGACTAATGGTTGGCTTTCCATGGTGGAATCATATGGACAAGGACGGAGTTATTTAGTGTGAGTCCAGGAAGGCAACTCCTTAGGAGAATAAAACTGTTAGCACAAAAAGACCGGGATGAAAGCAAACTTCACAAATCATTTCAGGCTTTATTCAGAAACAGAGCTACATCTACAGGGATGGACCCACTTTCTGGTAGAAAATGAGCATTGAACAAAGAAAGGGACTGGGTTTATACAGGTTATCCCGGAAGGTGGTCTGGTGAGCATATGAAATTTCCTGGACACTTAGGAATTTGGGGTCTGTTCCATCAATCCATGAAATGGTCAGTTTTACTGCTCAGGAATTTGAGCTCTTGTACTCTGCAAGTTCAGTGTTTCCAGTGTGGTGAGACATTCCTTCTGCAATTAACACCAGGAAGACATTTGTCAGGGGAGGTGAAAGCTGTCAGTGTATGGCTATTTTTCCTTTTTCTGGGGCTACATTATTTTCGGTTCCCACACCTATTAAAAACTGCTTCAGAGACTAAACCAAGAGTCTTTTGGGACCTGGTGTGGTGGCGCACGTCTGTAATCCCAACACTTTGGGTGCCTGAGGCAGGAGAATCGCAAGTTCAAAGCCAGCCTCAGCAACAGCAAGGCACTAAGCAACTCAGTGAGACCTGTCTCTACATAAAACACAAAATAGGGCTGGAGATGTGGCTCAGTGGTCGAGTGTCCTTGAGTTCAATCCCCAGTACCAAAAAAAAAAAAAAAAAAAAGTCCTTTGGTTGGGAATGATTGCCTGTCCGGTGCTATGGGTGGTATTCGCCCTTAGTGCTCTCTTCCCCTTCAGAGTGAAGTGGTTGGCTGTGGTTATCATGGGTGTGGGGCTACAAGGTGCCAACCTATATGGTTACAAATTTGGCATCAGGAAGAATTTAACCAACATAGCTACCTTGTGCTTGAAAAATGTCATTGGAGATGATTAGATTTCTTGAATAGAGAGAAAGCTTATGCATTCTGTGACACTGGGGAACAACCAAAGAGATTCTTGACTATAAACTGTTTGGAGCTCAGTCCGTTGCAAAAAGCAATGTCAGGTTTATTTATTTATTTTTTTTTACTTAAAAACTTCGTTTAGGGCTGGGATTGTAGCTCAGCGGTAGAGCGCTTGCCTTGCATGCGTGAGGCCCTGGGTTCGATCCTCAGCACCACATACAAAACAATAAAATAAAGACATTGTGTCCATCAACAACTAAAAAAAAAAAAAAATTTAAAAAAAAAAAAAAAAAACAAAAAAAAAACTTCGTTTAATAAAAGAAAACAGCTGTGCATGGTGGCACATTCCTATAATCCTGTGACCTGGGAGATTGAGGCAGGAGAATCACAAGTTTGAGGCCAGACTCAGCAAAGTACCCTCTTTCAAAATAAAAAAAGGCCTGGAGATGTAGCTCAGTGGTAAAGTGCCCCTGGGTCCAATCCCTAGCATCAAAGAAAGAAAGAAAAAAAAAGAGAGAGAGAGAGAAAAGAAAACAGTTTTCATATTAAGTTTTTATTTCTTTCTTTAGCAGTTGGGGTTAGGAAATTTCGGTCATAGAAACATTGTCAGAATTTATTTTATGTTACAGAGATCTTTGCATTTTGACCCATAGGAAATGGGAGGATGTTCTTCATCTGTCTCAAAGGTCTGTGTGTTTACAACCATACTATTTCTGTAGGTTATGTTCAGAAATAAGGTTTGATTCCATAATAAGAGTGAGCACTTGGTTTGTGTGTGAGTTAGAAAACTTAGAAAAAAATATTAATTTTTCATATATACTGCATGTTAAAATTGCTTTAGGGGGCTGGGATTATGGCGCAGTGGTAGCGTGCTCGCCTAGCACGCATAAGGCACTGGGTTCGATCCTCAGCACCACATAAAAATAAAATAAAGATATTCTGTCACCTACAACTAAAAAATAAACATTTAAAAAAAAAAAAATTGCTTTAGACATGAACAAGTAAAAACCAAATTCAGGCCAGTAGTGTTAACTAGTTTCTAAAATGTTGTGTTCATTTTTATACTGCAACAAATCATTGACTTAAGGCCCAATTAAACATAAACTCTAGAGTTTAAGAGATACTCAGGAGCCAGACCTGTAATCCCAGCACTTTGGGAGGCTGGGACAGGAGGATCGCGAGTTCAAAGCCAGCCTCAGCAATGGCGAGGCGCTAAGCAACTCAGTGAGACCCTGTCTCTACATAAAACACAGAATAGGGCTGGGGATGTGGCTCAGTGGTCGAGTGCCTCTGAGTTCAATCTCCAGTACCAAAAAAAAAAAGGGATACCCAGGGATTTCTGCTACTCTATTCATTGCATGGAAAGGCTAGCCAGATTTTACTTTGGAACTTCTTGGAAACTTTTCAATGGTCTTTGGGCTAATAAAATCTTATCTTTTATTACTAAATGAGTATTATCCTTATGTAATAATAATAATCATTAAATACTTGGCATAATAAATGCCTAAAAGGCATTTTGTTTTATGATTTTTTTCTTGCTATAAGGGAATGTTGTGAATCAAACATTTGTATTAATGCTTTCTTTTTTATTGGGGGGTGTGGTACCAGGGATTGAACCTAGGGATTGAGCCCTTAACCACTGTGCCACATCCCCAGCCCTTTTTCTTTCTTTCTTTCTTTCTTTTCTTTTCTTTTCTTTGCTTTTCTTTTCTTTTCTTTTTCTTTATTTCCTTTTTTTTTTGGTACTGGGGATTGAACTCAGAGGCACTTGACCACTGAGCCACATCCCCAGCCCTATTTTGTGTTTTATGTAGAGACAGGGTCTCACTGAGTTGCTTAGCGCCTCGCCATTGCTGAGGCTGGCTTTGAACTCGCGATTCTCCTGTCTCAGCCTCCCTAAGTGCCTTTTTCTTAATATATATTTTTTATTAGAGACAGGGTCCCCTTGAGTTGCTTAGGGCCTCACTAAGTTGCTGAGGCTGGCTTTGAACTTGTGATCCTCCTGCCTCAGTCTCCCAAGTGCCTGGGATTACAGGCATGCACCACCACACCCAGCTTAATGATATTTCTTAAAACAAGGTAATATATGCAACTGTAAACTAAATCAGTCTGCAAACTTTTGTAGGCATCTGTAAATTCTGTTGTAGGTTCTATAAACTTTGTTGGAATCTTTTAATCAGTGGATTATGTTGTGAATATATTTATACATTGTTAAAATATTTTTAAAGGTGTTTAGTTGAATAAATGTCTTTGTTGGAGTGATACCTTGAAAAGTGGACAATTTTATATTGTATAAAACTCTATTGTTTACAAAACAAACAAACATACATAACTGGACTCTGGACAGCCTGCCTGGCTTGGAATCCTCGCAACATCACTTACTGGCTCTGAGACCTTCAGCAAATTAGTTAAAATCTTTACTGCCTCTTTACTAAATACTGCCTCTGTTTCCTTAACCATAAAATAACTAATAAGGACACCTATCCCATAAGGTCTTTGTGAAGAGTGAATGAGCTAACATTTGCAAAACCCCTAAAACAGTGTCTGACCATCACATTAAGCAGAAATTCAAGGTACAGAATGATGTGTATTACATGCCATTGTGCCTGTGTGTGTGTGTGTGTGTGTGTGTGTGTTGGCTTTCGATATCCAAGGGTTCTACATCCTCAGATTCGACTAATCTGAGATCAAAAATATTTGGAAGCCGGGTGCAATGGTGCAGGCCTGTAACCCCAGCAGCTTGGGAAGCTGAGGCCGGAGGATCGTGAATTCAAAGCCAGTCTCAGCAACTTAGCGAAGCACTTAGCAACTCAGTGAGACTCTGTCTCTAATAAAATATAAAAATTAGGGCTGGGGATGTGGCTTAGTGGCTAAGCATTCCTGGGTTCAATCCCCAGTACATACGTGTGTGTGTGTGTGTGTGTGTGTGTGTGTGTGTATGAGAAAGTTACTTCTGGGCCAAACATGTACAGACTTTGTTCTTGTCCTTATTCCCTAAACAACACAGTAAAACAACCATTTACATAGCATTTACATTGTATTAGGTGTTGTAAGCAACCTAGGGATAATTTAAAGTATACAGGGAAATGTGTGTCAATTATATGTAAATATTACACCATTTTATATGAGACAAGCATCCATGGATTTTGGTATCCATGGGAGTTCCTGGAACCAATTCCTCTTAGATACTGGGAGATGACTAATGTACTATATTATACACACAAACAATATATTATATATATATATATATACACACATACATACGCACACACTATTTGTACAAAGAAACTCTCAAAGGATACATAACAAACATATTTGGAATTCAGGGTAGAAAATAAATGCAAGAGTTTTCACCATAACCCTTTATATTGTCTTGATTTTTTAACCACATGAATAAGTAACTATTCAAAAGAACCAAAAAAAAAAAAAAAAATGAAAAGGAAGTTTCAGGGTCTCTTCCATGTCAGCCAGCCAATACATGGCTGATGGACATAAAGGAAGGAATATTGCCTGAGACAGACGAAAAAAATGGGGACATTTCTCTTTGGAAGGACAAAGGAAATGCTAGGTGTTAGCGCAAAAAAACCAGGACGAAAGCAAACTTCACAAATCATTTCAGGCTTTATTCAGGAACAGGGCTACACCTATGGGGATGGACCCACTTTCCGGGGGGAAGATGAGCCACCGAACAAAGAAAGGGACTGGGTTTATATAGGTTATCCCGGGAGGTGATCTGGGGAGCATGCCAGTTTTCTTGGACACTTAGGAATTTGGGGTTTGTTCCATCAGTCAATGAAATGGTCAGTTTTAGTGCTCAGGAATTTGAGCCTTGGGTCAGTGTCTCCAGTATGGGAGACATTCCTTCTTGTCTGCAATTAGCACCAGGAAGACATTTGTCAGGGGAGGTGGAAGTTGTCAGTGCATGGCTAAATTTTTCCTTTTTCTCGGGCTACATTATTTTCAGTTCCCACACCTATTACTAGGAATAACCAAGGTGGACAAAACCATGAAGCAACACGAGCAGGAATAAGTGGAATCCCCCTTCACAAAGAAATATGCGCAAGTGTCTCATGCCCAATAAAATAACAATATTTATTTCATTTTTAAAGTAACACTTTTCCTATGAAGAACTCAAGATACATACGTAAAACTTCTAATTTATAACAAACTTGGTGAATACTTGTAATTCTATTAACAGGGGTATATGCGGCAGATAAGAAGGGGAGCGGGGGAAATGACGGCAGAGGATGAGCTGGCCAAGGGCCTGCCGGTGGGCGACAGCGGAACCATTCGGCAAGGGGAGAGCAGTCGCAGGTCCTTGCCGCGTGACGAATTCATAATTCAGGTCTTAGACCTTGGACTGCTGGCCCAGGACTAACACCCCGGATTATAAGCAGGCAAGCCCAAAGGAGGCTGGCGGAGCAGTGAGCACCACCTGCAGGCGGGGTCCAGAGGTGGGGAGAGTAAAGTGGTCAGGAAAGGTGAAGGGTCACAGGGGAGGGTGAGAAAAGAACCTCAAGGTTGTGAGCTCCAAACCCCAGGAGGTTTGGAAACGCCCACCAGTACATGCTCAGGAGAAAAATAACTCCTGACCACGGAAATGGGAACGAAGATCTGTGCTGAATTGAGTATTAGAAACTGAAACTTCCTTCCGACTTTCCAGAGAGCGGAGGAGCTAGGATTGAGGTGGGGCTGGGAAACGTGCAGAGGAGAAGCTGGCACTGCAGATCTGGACCAAGGGAACAAGAGTGCGGCCAAAGGTCAAGAAGGGCATGATACCCAGGGAGAAGCCCAGGAGAGAGTGCCCGTCTCGGTGACCTCTGTTTTGAGGACAAGGTTCGATTTCATTCATGGAAGGAAATGATCAAGGTTTCTACACAGGGAGCGCTGGGACCATCCACGAGGTTGGCATTTTCTGGGCTCCTGATCACTCCTCCAGCTCCACCACGACGCAGTCGCAGACATCGCACAGCTGGTTGCTCTGACAATGCCCGGGGAGTTTGCAGTTCTCCAACAAACCCGCATAGACCAACGGTGATGAGTAAAACAAGGAGGAGGTGGGGAAGGAGGGTCTTCTTCCCATCGGCCTCAGCAGGATTCACATTTCTCAGAAGGTCGAGGGAGAACATGACTTGACATTTACATTCCCTTTAGAGCAAACGGTTATTCCAGAAAGAGCGCAGCAAAAGCTGAACTCTTCTCAAGACAAATAAAACAAAATGAGCCAGTGCATCTCTGCCTTCCTGTCGAAGATCCTGTTTAAAAAAGAGGGGGTGAGTTTAAAACACAAGCAAGAGAAATAATCCAAAGTTAGACACTTAGCATGCTAGAAACTATTAATTCAATCCATGAGGCAAACGAGCAATTCCTGAACCGTGTGAGCTGAGGGTGAGTCTCTAGGTCTCTACCACCTGCTTCACCTTGTCTGCTGGGGGGCTACGAGAATGGGTAGGACTTGGGTTGGGGAAGAGGTGAGAAGAATCTGAACAAAGCTGGAGGTGACAGAGTTCACCTCTCTGACTATCTTTTACTACCTTCTTCCTCACTCGACTTCAGCCACACTGGCCTCCTCGATAGGTCAGAAACATTCTTGCTCAGAGTCTTTGCTGTCCATAGTCTCCAGGGCTCCCTGCTTGTGTCCCCCTCCCATGCCTCTTTGAAGGTTTTATTCAAAGTCACCTCCTCAGTGAGGTCTTCCCATGACACCCAGGCTGCAAGCCCTGACATTTCTTATCCTTTTGCTAGAGTTATTTTTCTCCTGAGCATGTACCACTAACTGATAAACTAGACCCTTTATTATTCGTCTCACTTACAAACTCCATGATCAGGGAGTTCTGTCTCTGCCTAACTTCAGCATTTAAACAGCCAGGCACATAGCAGGTGCTCAGTAAATATTAGTTGAATAATAAATGAATGAACAATAAACGAGATTAGCAGTAAAGAATTTAGACTATCCTACAAGCAACTGGAAATCATTAAAGAATTTTTTTTCCTTTTATGTTAATATCAGTTAGGAAAACTGAATACATTTCCTTCCAGAATGAAAGATGAGAAAAAAATACAGACCACCAAGTCGAATGCTCATATATTTACATCCCAATTTTGCCACTTAGAAGCTGGATGACCTTAAGTGATTCACAATCTCTTTGAAACTCAACCACTTCTGTTGAAATACTTAGGATTGCAATTTGTAGGGCTACTGGGAGAATTCAGTAAAACATGTAAAAGTGTCTTCAAGAGTACCTGGAAGAGGGCTGGGGTTATGGCGCAGTGGTAGCGTGCTCGCCTAGCACGCGGGAGGCACTGGGTTCGATCCTCAGCACCACATAAAAATAAAATAAAGCTATATAAAAAAAAAAGAGTACCTGGAAGAAATCTTAGTTTCTCTTCCTCCTTCTAACTAACTAAGAAATTCCCTTATGCAATTACAGTATCATTCAGGGTTCCCAGAGGAAATAATACAACACCCAAAATAGGCTAATTTGACAAGGGTTAAATAAAGAGACTGGGCTGAGCATAGCAGAGCTACCACCACTGCTGGGCCTGGAGGGAAAAAAGGAACAGTTTCCAGAACCCAGAAGAGAGTCCTGTGGCATAAAATTGCAGAGATCCTAAAAGCAATAAGAAGCTTCAAGTGTGTTATTTGAAAACACACCTTATATCCAGGGATATAAGGTGATATAACATGACCCAGATTTTAAAACGTAAAAGTAACAACAAAAACCTGTCGAAGGTATCTGAACAAAAATCCCAAATAACTAAATGGTAAAAGAGATGCAATTTTAAGAAACACAGATTACTTCTGAAAACACATAACACTTGCTTAAGTGAAAAGAACCAAGGAGCGAGAACTGTGGCAGCTCGGGAACAATCCATTTAGCAGGCAACGATGGAATTTGGTGAGTTCCTTGCTCAACAGTTCCAAGAGAACCAACAACAGTTTCTTTAAATACACCATCAGCAGGAAAGCTTCTAGAGAATCTATGTGACCACTTGATTAAATAGAGTACAAAAGGTAAATAAATGATGACCATCTATGAAAGAAAGGTACTGTGCCGGATTTGAAATTTTATTAAAGTCGCCTGACCTCAGCTTTGAAGCAGCAGAGGCTTTAGCATTTGAAAGCCAGCCTGAGGAGAAATGTTTTAAATGATTACTTTTAAACCCTGCTGTGATTTAAAGGTATTCTAAAATGCAATTTTGTAGTGGAGGGCAAGGTGTCTTTAAAGGTCTAGGTCAAAGCCAGCTGTAAGAAAAGCTTTAGGAGATGTAGGAAAGACAGGTAGATCAAAGCAATAGGATTGAGAGTCCAGAAATCCATTGTCCCATTTGCAGTCAATTGATTTTCAACAAGGACAATTCAATAGGGTAAGATGGGTCTTTCAACAAATGGTGCTGGGCTGCTGAAAACCTACAGCAAACAAATGAAGATGAACTTCTAACTCAAATTGTTTATAAAAATGAACTCCAAACGGATCAAAGACCTAAACTGAACAACTGAAATTACAAAGCTCTTAGAAAAAAAGTGTAAATCTTCGTGACCTTGGACTAGGTCATTGTTTCTTAGCTATAACACAAAAAACACTTGCATCAAAAGGAAAAACAGAAAAAGGGAACTTCATAAAAACTATACTTCAAAAAACACCGTCGGAAAATGAAAGGAGCCAGGCACAGTGGCACACGCCTATAATCCCAGTGGTTAGGGAGGCTGAGGCAGGAGAATCGCGAGTTCAAAGCCAGCCTCACCAACAGCGAGGCACTAAGCAACTCAGTGAGACCCTGTCTCTACATAAAACACAAAATAGGGCTGGAGATGTGGCTCAGTGGTCAAGTGCCCCTGAGTTCAATCTCCAGTATCAAAATAAATAAATAAATAAATAAATAAATAAATAGGACTAGGGCTGCAGCTCAGTAAAGCAACCACTTTGTTCAATTCCCAGTACCAAAAATTTTAAAACCCACAATAAGATAAAAGACTCCTAATAACAAATGTTGTAAAGGGCATGCAAAACTGAGACTTCATCCACTGCAGTTGGGGCACAAAGTAAAATAGTGAACTCGGGTCCTTTCACATGCGAGGAAAGCACTCTACCGTGAGTAACACCCCTAGACAGGCGCAGACACTTTGAAAAAAATCTGAAAGTTCCCCAAAAGTAAAACAGAGTTGACATATGAGCCGGCACTTCCAATTCTAGTTATATACCCCCCAAAATTAAAGCCACATCTACCCAAAAACTTTTTCACAAATGTAGATAGCGTCATTATTCATAATAGCCAAAAAGTAGGAACAACTCAAATGTCCATCAACTAGTAAACAGATAAAATGTGTTTTGTATAAAATATAAACAATAGAATACTATTCAGCAATAAAAAGTATACCTACCGATACACGCTACAACATGGATGAACCTCAAAAAAACAGTATGCTAATGAAAGAAGGAAGTCTAATGCAAAAAGCTCCATTTTGTGCTATTCCACTTATATAAAATATCCAAAATAAGTAAAATCATAAAGACAGAAAATAGGTTGGAAAGACAGGCAGGAAAGCTGAGGGAAATAAGAAGTGATTACAAATGGGCTTGGTTTTCTTTTTTTTTTTTTTGGTACTGAGGATTAAACTCAGGGATACTCAACCACTGAGCCACACCCCCAGCCCTATTTTGTGTTTTATGTAGAGACAGGGTCTCACTGAGTTGCTTAGCGCTTTGCCGTTGCTAAGGCTGGCTTTGAACTCGCGATTCTCCTGCTTCAGCCTCCCAAAGTGCTGGGATTACAGGCATGAGCCACCGCGCCCGGCTTTGGGTTTTCTTTTTAGGGTGATGAAAATTTTCTAAAATTGATTGCATTGATGATTTATACAATTCTGTGAACATACTCAAAATCAGTTGATTAAGCCGGGCGCGGTGGCTCACGCTTGTAATCCCAGCACTTAGGGAGGCTGAGACAGGAGAATCGCGAGTTCAAAGCCAGCCTCAGCAATGACGAGGCACTAAGCAACTCAGTGAGACCCTGTCTCTACATAAAACACAAAATAGGGCTGGGGATGTGGCTCAGGGGTCGAGTGCCCCTGAGTTCAATCCCCGGTACCCAAAAAAAAAAAAAATCAGTTAATTATACACTTTAAATGGGTGAATTGGGTGGTAGGTGAATTATTCTCAATAAAGCTGTTAATTAAAGAAAGAGAAACTGCAGGAGATCAGTGTTAATTTAGTGAGCTGAAGGGGCTAAGTTTAAGACTCATAAGTAAATTGCAATTAAAAGGTAAAGGAGAGGGAAAAATGGGAGAAGGTTACATGGAGCAGCAGGCGGAGGAGACAAACACAGGAAACAGAGGGCTGTGCCTCTATTAGTAGGCTGTGCCTACCGTATTTCTTTCCTCCAAAGACAAGAAGAGAAGGAACCCTGAGTCCTCAGAGTTAGCCAATCATGAAGTACACAAGTTGAGCTGAAGTTCATACAGTACAGTCACAAAGAAAACTTTCCTACAGAAGAAACTGTAGCAAAGGACGGAGATGGTAAACACCGGGAATGTGCCTAATAAAAGATACATAAGCAGAAAAATTCTGTCCCAAATACCAAAAGGGCAAAGGCAAAAGATAATTTTTATTTAGATAGATAATTTGTCTTTTTGTACAGGAATTGGACCTAGGGGCTTAACCACTGAGCCACTTCTCCAGGTGTTTTTATTTTTTATTTTGAGACAAAGTCTCCCTAAGTAGCTTAGGGCCTCACTAAATTGCTGAGGCTGACCTCAAACTTTTGATCCTCCCGCTTCAGCCTCCTAAGTCTGGGTTCACAACTAACTTTAGATAGATAACTTTTTTTTTCCTGTTTTCTCAAGATAGAAAACTTTTTTTTTTAAATGATGTGCTTTTTTTTTTTATATCTTTATTTATTATTTTATGTGGTGCTGAGGATCGAACCCAGTGCCTCACGTATGCGAGGCAGGCGCTCAACCGCTGAGCCATAACCCCAGCCCCTCAAGATAGAAAACTTTTAATGATCATTTTCTGTGGGTCAGTCTCTAAGTGATTTACATAAATTATCTCATTTAAATTCTCACAACTTTATAAGGTAACATTATAATCACCATGTTACAGATGAGAACCAGGAAAGTTAAGTAACTTGCCCAAGGTCACACAGTAAGTAAGTGGTAAGTCAGGTTTGGACCCAGTATTTCAACTCTAAAAGTAGCACATTTAACCCTTTACACCATAGTTGGATATTTACTGAGTGATGAGTCCATATGTAAATCTCTCTTTTATACATGTTAAATTTCCACTGTAGTATTCTGATAATGGTATGGCTTTCAGGTGAGGACTTCTGAAAGGGATCATTTGCAGAAAATATATAGAGGCAGGGAAGTATTTCCACCTCTCTCTGGGCCTTATGCTCTTGGGTCCTGATGTTAGATCAGGTGGCTAGAGGTGGCTGTTGGAAGACAGTGGTCATCAAGCACCAGACTGTATAGTAGAGTGTGCACGGGTTGGGGAGCTAGCCAGCCTGGCTTTGAGTCTTAAATCTGCAACTTACCCTCTGTGTAACTTCTCTAAGCATCAACTTCCTTATTTGAAAAGCAGGAACAATAATAGTCCCAACTTCATTGCTGGTTGAAAGAATTAAGAAAACAAGGCAGGTAAACCCTTAACACAGACCCTGGCAAATAGCAAGCCCTCGATAAGTATTATTATTATATAGATTTAGTTTTTCTTCCAACTGGAGCTAGTTTGGGAGATAGGACTTTATAGAGGCTACAAGGAAAGCAACAGAGAAAGCAACACCTATTCTAATTCAACACCAAATTCTAACCTCAAGTCTCAATATCCCTGAACTCTAGCCTGGTTCTTACAACTTCTACACAATTTCATAGCTTCCCAATTTATATTTCTCATAATAATTTCTTTTTTTTTTCCTCTAGTACTGGGGAATGAGCCCAAGAGCACTCATCACTGAGGTACATCCTACATCCTAAAAAGCTACTCCCTTTTATTTTTTTATTTTGAGATAGAGTTTCACTAAGTTGCTGAGGCTGGCCTCAAAGTTGAGATCCTCCTGTCTCAGCCTCCCAAGTAAATGGGATTACAGGGATGTGTCACCACGCCCAGCTAATGTCTAAAAGAAATTTCAAGCTTATGTGTCTCAAACAGAGCTCTTTTATTTTTCCTAATCTGCTTTTCCCTGTTTTCCTCATCTCAGGAAACAGCACCACCAGACACTCAGGCCAAAAACACTGAAGTCATCCGTGACTCTTTTCTCTCTCACTCCCCATATCCAATACATCGGCCGATCCTGCAAGCTCTACTTTCCCATTTTATCTGATGATGAGTC
Source organism: Xerus rutilus (assembly GCA_028644305.1). Lineage (NCBI taxonomy): Eukaryota > Metazoa > Chordata > Mammalia > Rodentia > Sciuridae > Xerus > Xerus rutilus. Next base: position 101,992,514 of record CM053406.1, on the reverse strand, counting down.
TGATCATCTCTCACCACCTCCCCTGCCACACTGTTGCCTTTCTAGGGGATTCCTCTGGAACCCCTCTTGCTCTATGAACAGCCTGCTCTCAGCATGGCAGCCAGACTGCACTCTGAATGCACTCTCCCTCTCCAGAACTTTCCTTTGCACTTAGTGTAAAAGCCAAGCGCCCTATCTCCACCTCTGAAACCGAGGCCAACTCCCAGACCTCACCTTGCTCCACTCCAGCCACTCTCGCCCCCTTGCTGTTCCTTGACAAGCCATTCTTGTCACAAGGGCTTTGCACTCACTGTTCCCTCTGCCTGGAACACTTTTCTCCAGGTGTGCCTGTGGCTCGCTCCCTCACTTCCAGTCTCTGCTCACGTATCACCTCCCCAGGGAGGCCCTCCCTAGTGGCCCATCCAAAGCCACTCTCCATCCTTCGGTCTCCCTTCCTCCTGCTTTGAGCCCACATCCCTGTTTGGCGGCCTGTCTCCTGTCATCTGCTTCACGGCCTCGCCCCCACATATTCAGTTCTATCAGCTCGGACTCATCTCTGTCCTGTGCATTGTGCTAGCGACCAATGCCTAGAGCTGAGCCCGGCAGAGAACGTACTCAATAATATTTGTTTGCACAAAACTAATTTATCAAATATTGCATTTGATTGTGTGTGTGTGTTTCCTTCTTATGTTTCTATAGCATTATTGTTGGGACCTCCCATTCATGTTTTGTCTCAGGGGACGTCTGAGGAAAGGCTGTGTATTGTCCACTTTTGGACCAGAGTACAGCACTCCCTGAAGACACTGGTGGCAGTTAGAGAGATTAGCGAGAAATCTTCACGGCACAGGTGAATTTAAGGACAAGAAGACAGGCTCTGCCGGGCAGGCCCCCTGCTATCATGGAGCCCCAAGTGACTGCTGTCTGCTGCCAACCGCAGGTTGTTGAGGAGGCAGACTAAACTAGCTGTGAATTTCATCATCCTCAAGATTCTGAATAGTGATCATTTCCCACGTCCTCTTCTTATCTCTTATCATAATCAGAAGAAACTCTTAGTCCCACTCTTATCGGTGGGAGTGGGGATCACATCAAACCTTAGGGCTGGTTCAAGCAGGATAACCATAAGCTAAAGCACAGGTTCTCCTCCTTGATTGTGCATTAAACTCACCTGGGAAGCTTTTAAAATGTTGGCTGCCCAGGCCTCACCCCCAATTAAGTCAGAATTTCTAAGGGTTGAATCTAAGTTCTGATTATTCCTGGGATCTAAGCCACGTGGCAGCCGTTGCTATTTGTCTTCCTACCTGGCAGGATCTTACTGAGGAAACTGGAGTCTTACCTCTTGAACCATCCTATAATTGATGCTATCTGCAATGTGTCTCAGCTGCATGGCCAAGTTTTGGATTATTTCCTCCTGGTGATGATTCTGGTGAAGGCTATTCTCCTTGGACTGAGAAAGTAGATGATAACCTGCAGTGACAGAAAGAGAATAGAGAGATAATTCCACTTTATCTGTAAAATCATTTACTACTAGTTACTAAAAACTGTCTCAGACAATGAGAGTAATGAAATCCAACCATTATATTTATCAAAAAGCAAAGTATTGCACTGGAATAGATTGGTCTCTATCCAATGGAAATATAATTCAAGCTGGGTTTTTTGGAGTTTTTTTGTTGTTTTTTTCAGTGCTAGCGATTAAACCCAAGACCTGGGGTCTATTCACCAAGCACTCTATTAGTATTACTGAGCTACACTACCAGCCCGACATAAGTAATTTAAAATTTTCCAGTACTAAAATCAGGTGAAATTAAATTTTTTATAACTATTTTTTTATGTGGTGCTGAGGATTGAACCTAGTGCCTCACTCGTGCTAGGCAAGGACAAAGTTCCTGTCCTCCAGTTGCTCACAACCCACAGGTTAGGGATGATATAATCCCCAAGAGAAAAAGGGAATAAATTTGGACTAATGTAGATATATGTATGACTTTATAGATAAAGCAAGTTTTATGTTGAGCCTGTTTTATTTCAATAAAATATGAGGATCTTTGATTTTGCAGGTTTGACCTCTAAGAGTCCAGTGCCAGAGAGACAAACACTACAACATAAGATGTTATACTAACAACAAGATTTGCAGAGTCAGGGAATTGTCTCAAAAAAGATGATTATCTGTTGAATCCTGAAGGATAAAGGGTGATTCATAGTCATAGATGACTCAGTAGCCTAGAGAAGAATAGATGCGGGTGGGACCCAGCTAGGGACAGCTACAAACAGACATCCTAGGCAGGGAGGGCAGGTCTTAATGCATGAATTCACCTCAGCCAAAACCCCTAACAGGTAGCTTATATAGTAGGTTAAATATATGAACTTTGGATCAAAATTGCAACCCAGGTGGGCATGGTGCCCCATGCCTATAATCCCAGCACTCTACGAGGCTGGAGAATTGCGAGTTCAAAGCCAGCCTCAGCAACGGCGAGGCGCTAAGCAACTCAGTAAGACTCTGTCTCTACAGAAAACACACAAAAAAAGGGCTGGGGATGTGGCTCAGTGGTAGACTGCCCCTGAGTTCAATCTCTGGTTCCAAAAAAAAATTGCAACTCTACTCCCAGTTATTTCTGTTTTCTATTGTTATTTTCAAGAGTTCCTTGAAGTATATGCATTGAGATTCTTACCTTAAGCCATTTTGAAATAACACCTAATGATCAGTTGACACCTGCAAAGACTACTTGACAGTCACCTTAGAAAAAGTAAGGATACCTGTGAGGGATGAGAGCTCAAGATGCCCAAGGGGAAGAAAGGGGAATCAAATAGGGAGACTCCTCCAAACAAACTGCTCCTATTTCAAAATGACTGGCCTGCCTGAGCCAACCAAAAGCACATTAACTTACGATTATTTGTTTAACAAATGAACTGTCACCTGGGAAATACAAAATCTAACGTCTGCATTAGAAAAATGAAATAGAAGTTGGATAAGTTTCAAAGGGACAGTGAGAGAAATGAGGAAACCCACAAGCCTTGGGTAGCTCAGTGACCAGGGGAGTTAGGCAGACAAAGAGGCAGAGAGGAAGGACACAGGACAACAGAGGAGGGAGTGTGCTGACAGTGAGAGGTATATTTGCATTCTGGAACCCAACATGATTACTTATATTTTGTGCATACTCGAGTGACTAAACGGCAAAACCCTGGAGGACATGGATCTATTTCACAGCCCAAGGACCCAGCTCTGTGCCCTATACACAGAAAGTACTCAATATTGTCAATTAGGTTAGGGTTGAATGATAACTGTGGACGTCCCCCCACCTACCCATCCCTCAACTACTGGTTACTCCAAGTTTACCTAAAGACAGGCCTACCTTTTAGTTAGTCTTGGAATCAGCTCTTCTTTCATTTAAAGTTATGAAACAGCAAAAATAATGCACATACATATATGTTAAGCTTTTGGTATAGAATCTTATCAGAAGCCTGAAGACACTCTCTCAATTGCTGGTGTGAGCATTAACTGGCTAACTAGTTATTCCCCTCCATGGGGGGAATCTGGACCTCTTTGCACTCATGACGTCATATTTAACATTTATATGTGTAAAAGCCTCCTTAACCAGACCATGCTCCATGAGGGAAGGAGTTCATGCTGTTTTTGTTAACCATTATAATGTGTCCCAGTAGCCATCTAGTGACTGAAATATAGTAGGTCCTAGCATTTTCTTTTTGGAACTGAAGATTGAACCCAGGGGCCTTCTACTCCTGAACTACTCCCCAGCCCTTTTTATTTTTAAATTTTGAGACAGAGTCTGGCTAAGTTGTTTGGGGTCTAAATTGCTTCCGGGGGCCTTGAACCGAGATCCTCCTGCTTCAGCCTCCCAAACTGCTGGGATTACAGTCACTGCACTTGACACTGTTTTCTGAATGAACAACAAAAGTGTACCTCAGAAGTACACTTCAGGAGCAAACCAAAAAAAAAAAAAAGAAAAAAAGGCAAAAGTAAATATCCAAGCACCTTCAAAAGGAGAAGTTGGAACAACTGAATTGCGTACTGACTTCTATCTCATTTAAACCATACACTATACATTTATTTTGCTCTTTCCTCTCAGTAATTACTTTGGGGGGGGGGGTTTCGTGGTACTGGAGGTCCAAACCAGGGGAGCTCTACCACTGAGCCACATTCCCAGCCCTTATTTTTAATTTTGACATAGAATCTCACTAAATTACAGAGAACGGCCTCAAATTTGTGATCTTTCTGCCTCTGCCTCCCAACTCACTGGGATCACAGTGTACACCGCCAAGTAAAGCTTAAATTATTTGTTTTCGTTGTTGTTGTTGTTGTTTGTTTTGGTACTGGAAATTGAACTCAGGGGCACTTGACCACTGAGCCACATGCCCAGCCCTATTTTGTGTTTTATGTAGAGACAGGGTCTCACTGAGTTGCTTAGCACCTCGCTGTTGCTGAGGCTGGCTTTGAACTCGCGATTCTCCTGTCTCAGCCTCCCTAAGTGCTGGGATTACAGGCTTGCGCCACTCCGCCCGGCTTGGCTTAAATTATTATATTTTTGTCCTTTGTCAAATCACTGCTCCCCCCTTCCCTAGCATGGTGGGCAGGGCCTCCTTTTGCTTTTACTCATTTTTGTTTCCTCCAAGAGTTTCTAAATTAGCTCTATGCTGTATCAGGATGGTTACTCTGGATTTCCCACAACCCTACCCATCCCTCAGCTCTTCTAAGAAAAAGCGGCTTTAAATTCCCCATACAAAAATCATGTCGTTTTTCCAGTTACGCTTATGAGTAGATTCCCCTCCAGGTAAGAGATGAATCTTGGCTTCAGCAAGCCCCTTGCCCATGAACGGCCTGTGATTTTCATTCTCAGTCTGTGTCACAGTTCCCAAAACAAAGACACCAGAGAACAAGGGGACCTCCTCAATCATCGGCTTTTTCAGTAAGTGTTTTTCTCTGAGCAGTATTTAAGGATTTTTTTTTTTTTTTAAAGTTCACGGCCGGAGAGTTCACGAGACCTCTGAACGACCTCCACCACCTTGACGCGGGCCGCACTGCGCAGCCTAAACTTCCAACCCACGCAGTTCGGTGGCTGGAAAAGCACACGCCGGGCAGGAGAGTTGGGCGGGAGATGTCATGTGGGTGGCTGTGGCCAATCGGGAGCGCACACGGCGGCGCAGCCTCCTAAGGCGAGCTCCGTCGCCGCCCGGGGCGCATGCGCTGCTCGCCCCGCTCGCCCAGGTTACACAGCCCCGCGCTACACAGCTTTTGGAATTCTCGATTTAATAATGGCAACTCTGCGCTTCACATAACGCTCCCCTCAGTCAGTGTAACCCCCATTTCTTCAGCGGCATCATAAACTGAGCGGTTATGAAGGCAAACTGTGTTTCCTGGGCTGGGAAAAGTGTGGGAAGGAAAAGGCGGGCGCCTCTTCCCTGGAGGACGCCTTGCTTTCCCCTGTGCGGTAGGCGCGGGGTGCGCGCTGTGACCGCCGCGCTGATCCCCGGCACCGGGGAGGTTTACCTGTACGGTCAGCGTAACGCATGCGGAGTTCTGGGCATGCCCACCAACGCGAAAGTTAGGACCTTGGCTGCTACCCATCGATCAAAGGGAGCAGCATTATGAACGCGTCCCCCTGCTTTGGCTTTTGAAGTGAAACCGTAATTACCAAAGCATTGTAGGTGATGTGGCAAGCCACAGGGGCTCGGGGTTCCGGGGAACAGTGAGTGGGAAAACGTGTTGGAAAGGGTTACAGCCAGACAACTACGGGAGTGGGGACGGTTGCGCTAACTTCTGAGCATAGAAAAGCCCCTATTGCTTTTCTCAAAAACGGTGAACTTCATAGTCTATGAATTAAGTACAGCTTGATATAAAAAAGAGGTATGTAAATTCTAGAAGGTATTCTTTAGGTGACAAGCTCACATTCTCAGAAATCATGATGCACAGATAAAATTTAAAATTTTAGTCAACCGAGTTTTTTTTTTTTTTTTTTTAAACAGGGGATTGAACTCAGGGGCACTCGACCACTGAGCCACATCCCCAGCCCTATTTTGTGTTTTATGTAGAGACAGGGTCTCACTGAGTTGCTTACTCCGTTGCTGAGGCTGGCTTTGAACTCGCCATTCTCCTGTCTCAGCCTCCGTAAGTGCTGGGATTACAGGCTTGAGCCACCGCGCCCAGGCTCAGAAAAAATTTTCTAATTACACTCTCTTAGTGGCATGTAATTTGTTTTCAACTGAACTGAAATTAATGTTAGTAAGTCCTTTCAGATATCTAGCATATTTTTTAATCTAAAAGCCTAACTCACGGTACTGGGGTTGTGGCTCAGTGGTAGAGCACTTGCCTCACACATGTGAGGCACTGGGTTCGATCCTTAGCACCACATAAAAATAAATAAAGATATTGTGTCCATCTACAACTAAAAAAAATATTTTAAAAAAAAGCCCAAAACCTAATACATTTAATTCCAATACTCTCCTTTAATGCTCTTCAAAACATATGGCTGTAGCCAGTCCTGGTGGTGCATGCCTGTGATGTCAGTTACTCAGGAGACTGAAGCAAAGATTTGAGGTCAGCCTCTGCAATTTAGCAAGACCCAATCTCAAAATAAAAAAATAAAAAGGCCTAGGGATGTAGCACAGTGGTAAAATTACCTCAGGTTTCATCCCCAGTACCAAAACAAAAAAACACATAAGGCCTTAATGTGCCAGCATTCTTGGACATTTAGGAATCACATGTTTCTACAAAACAAAATTGCAAAATTATCTTTCCTTCCTGTTCTCTTATATTGCTGAAATCAAGAGAGAACCTAATCTGAATGATCCCTACCTTAGCAATACAAATATTGTCAGGCCAAGTTTAAAGACAAGTTTTTGTTAAAAGATAAATTTGATCTATTTTGATTATTTGAGATCATCTTAATTAGTTGTCACATCAGCAATTCAGGGTAAAATAAAAAAACAGTACCATGAAATGAAGTCAGTTTTTGATTTTTGTCACTTAAGAACTTGGAAGAACAGATTTACCACTGTTTCTTAGAGTTAATTTTAAAATAATATATTTAATGCTCAATTTTATGTTCTCAATACCAAGAAAAATACATTAAAAGTGGAATATTATCTTAGTTTAATACTAATATCTTACCTGGGTGTCTTGACATGGCTGAACGGACTGGGAGCTGACAAGTTGAGTCTTGTAAGCCCTCTGAAAACTGTATTTTGCCCACAGTGATTTGCAACAATTTGTTACTTTGAGAGCCGGTTTCAGAACTTCTTTAGGTTCATAAACAAGGCCCTTGTGATTTTTCTTCTTCGTGTTTTTTCTCTGTTGAAAAATATATTTTCAGAGAATGTCCCCAATTTCTCATTAAATATTTGGTATGTTACATGAATAGTGATGCTTTAACAGCACAGACTGCCTTCATTCCACAAATAAATGGCCTGGGGGTTTGAGTGAGAGGTGAAACAGGGTGATCTCTAAGGTCTTTTTCAATTCAAACGTCTTTCTTAGGTTTCTTTAGATCTGCTCCCCCCCCCCACCCCCTACATTCTCATCTCCCATTAACTATTCTTTTCAACAGCCACATTCCATTGGGGAGGAGTCTTAAGTTGGTACAGAAAAAGAAATAAGTTAAGGTAGCCAAAGAAAAGAAAAAAAGATCAAAAGGTAGAGAGGTAGGGAGGGGTAAAGATGTAATACATTGTCCTATTTCTTTTGTTGTTGGTACTGGAGATTGAACCCAGAGGCTCTATACCCCTGAGACATCCCCAGCCCTTTTTTATTTTGAGACCAGGGCTTGCTAAATAGCCCAGCCTAAATTTGAATTTGCAATATTCTTGCCTCAGCCTCCAGAGTCACTGGGATTACAGGCATGCACCATTTCATCCTGAGGTGGGATAGGAGAAATAAGGGTAGGTAGAAAGGAGATAAACAGGGAAGAGAAAAGAAACTATAATTTTAAATGTGGAAAGTTCCATGAACATCTCACTTTTATTCTCCAAACCTGTTTTCCTCCAGACACAAATTCTTAAAAAGTCCTTGAATCTTAGAGTATTGTGAGTCTACATGACTAATACCTACTGTGTACATTACTAATTTATACAACATATTTTCTTTAGACTAAATAAAGCAAAGAGAAAATATTGTTAGAGACTTAAGATGTGAGTATATTCCAAACATTATTTATTGAGTGGATGACATCAACCTAGAGATTCTAAAGAGAACCACCACCCTGACCCACCCTGTGCTACATGATTAAGAGAATCAAACTCACCAAGCTGAGGTCACCCTCATGTGTTCTATATTTACAGTTTCCCTTAAAAGGAAGAGCCCAAGACACCCAAGAGCACATCTCATCCTGGAGCACCCACCCAACCAGCATTCCTTCTCCCTTTGAGTGTGTACCGGCTCTATTGTTTGCTTTCCTGAATAAATCTCCTTGGCTTCCTAAATAAAGCTTTGTTTGAGCCTCTTTTGATCCATCCTGAAATTTCTTTCTGTGGCATAAGTCAGGAACCTCCCAGGGATGAGTTGAGGTCCCCTTCTGGGGGACCTCCTTGAACTTCTACCTGGTGACAATCCAGCTATTTGTCCTGCTTTTTCATGTGTGAGTTTCCTCTTCAGAACAATTTTTATATTCTCTCCTTAATCCTCGTTACAGATACTAATAAAGGCTCTCTCTTATGCCCCTCCTTTTACCTGCTAAGACAGTAGCACCAATCCAATGAGATGAAAAATTGAAGTAAGACTCTCATTATCTTTCTTTCTTTATTCTCTTGATTTGAAGATTGGTAACAGAGTTTGACTTTTTATTGTACCTTCCAAATCTAAACAGTTACTGTAAAAGGAAGGAATTGGTCACTATAATGAGTACCAAAAGGCAGCCATAGCCAGGCGCAGTGGCACATGCCTGTGACCCCAGCTACTTAGGAAGTTGAGGCAGGAGGATCACAAGTTTGAAGCCAGCCTGGACAACTTAGCAAGACCCATTTCAAGATAAGAAATAAAAATGGGGGTTGGGAGGTCTGAGGTTGTGGCTCAGTGGTAGAGCGCTTGCCTAGCATGGTGAGGCACTGGGTTCGATTCTCAGCACCATATATAAATAAATGAAAAAAATAAAGGTCCATCGACAACTAAAAAAAATATTTAATGGGGGCTGGGGTTATGGCTCAGTGGTAGTGTTCACCTAGCATGTGTGAGGCACTGGGTTCGATCCTCAGCACCACATAAAAAGAAATAAAATAAAGATATTGTGTCCATTTACAACTAAAAACATATGTTTTTAAAAAATGGCTGGGGATATCACTCAGTAATAGTGCACCCTTGGGTTCAATCCCAGTACTGGAAAAAAAAAAAAAAAAGTAATAGAGGCCTTCAGGAGCCTTAAACCAGTGCTGTCTAATAAAAGTAACTGAATCAAATGTATAATTTTAAGTTTTCTAGTAGATGAAAAAGTAAAAAGAAACAAGTGAAATTAGTGTCAATGACATATTTT
>CM053406.1:101961051-101982568 GCA_028644305.1 Xerus rutilus | reverse complement strand
CTCCAGAACTCTGTTCTTACAGACCAAGAATACATTCTCAATTAGAAAACTGCAATTTGGTTCCACCACATCCTGACTACTACAGTATAGTTTTCTCTATTCTTTCATTTCCCCTTCCCCATTCCTTTATTGTACATAAAGTAACTGGTGTATGTGCACAAGCATATTGCATTTTTTTTTTAACTAAATGGCCAATGATTTGTTTTGATTGACATCAAATGGAGATGGGATGGGGGAAAATACTGGTTCTGTGAAAATATCCCCTTTCTCCATTAGTGGCATGCTCATTCAGCTCTTATCTTTATATTCCAGTAAGTTATTTTGCTCTCACTGTTTTAACAAAAAACAAAAAAACAAAAAAACAAAAAAAAAAAAAACCTGAACAACATAAAAATCCTTGCATACCTTGTTCGATCGGAGAATTTTAATGTTTTTCATTTATCATTGTAAAACCAAGGACAATTTTATAACTTTTTTGTACGTAGCTGTTACATGTAGGGCAATCTGTCTTTAAGTAGGGGTAAATTACTCTTAAAAAAAAAAAAAAAAAGATTCCTAGATAGTTTTCCCTTTAAGTCAAGCGTCTTGTTGTTTAAATAAACTTCTTGTTTAAAAAAAAAAAAAAAAAGAAGTATTATAAGACCACCTTAAGAGCTAAATTAAGTTGCTTTTAAATTATGTGTGACTCTGATTTTTCAGTGGTTTAATGAGTCTGACTGGAAAAGTTTTCCCAACATTTATTTTCCAAGTAACAAGAATACCTAAAAAAAAAACTGCCAGGAATCTTCAAATCTTGGAAATTCTGCTTACCTGGACAGACAATATTTACACACACAACTAAGGTTGTCTCTAGGAAGTTTTTAGAGCCCAGGCCAAATTATGCTTCCTGACCCACCTTTTCCTATATCCTGTACAAGTAGAATCAGGTTACCAAGGCATTATGGACAACCATGGACTGGTCACTAATCTTTTGGGCCTAAGATACTTTCTTAATAAATGAAAAACTTTATATAAATGATTTGTAAGATCCTTTCCACATTTGGCATTTCATGAACCCAAACAATGGAATTTTTAATAGAGGAGCAGAACAAGAAGTCTAAAGGGTAGATTTTCTAAGGAGTATTAGAATTTCAAAGCTGAAATGATTCCATGGAGTTTACCTACTGTAACCTGAAATAATGACTTCATCTCTTTGAGCATTGATTTCTGCACCTGTGACATGGAACCAATCAAGCCCATCTTGCCAGGCTGCTGGGAGACAGGATGTGTGTATAGCACTGTATACCTTAAGTTTCTCTAATTCTCCATGGGAGAATTGAGCTGCCACATGGAAGGCATTTGGCAGATGGTGGCTCTTATTTGGTACAAGATTCCTCACTTTTAGATAAAAATGAGACCAGTGAGGTAATGTATAGCTCAAAGGGGACATGCTAGTGCCAGATGCCAGAGTTCCTTAATTCCTATTCAACCTGTTCATCACTGACTCCTTCTCAAAATCAGTGTCTAAGCATATGGTTCCAACCTCAGAGTTGAATATCTACTAATTTTCAGCATCTTAGAGGCCTACATTCGTTTACAATAATTAAAAAAACAAAAACAAATGAGACACCAACTTAAACTACGGGCCAACTTTGTGTCAAGTGCTGCAGAGTTTCAAAGCAAGAAGAGAGCTTTCTGAAATTGTTCTTGTTCATATGTTGTTATGTGGTTTATTAAAAATCAAAGAGCGTAGCTGAGTGTGGTGGCGCATGCCTGTAATCCCAGAAGCTCGCGAGGCTGAGGAAGGAGGATCGTGAGTTCAAAGCCAGCCTCAGCAATAGCGAGATAAGACCTTGCAACTGAGTGAGACCTTGACTCTAATAAAATACAAAATAGGGATGAGGATGTGCCTCAGTGGCTGAGTACCCCTGAGTTCAATGCTTGGTACTTAAAAAAAAAAAAATCAAAGTGCAACTAAGGAAGGAATGAACTAGCAATCCCTAACAATTCAATCTAGATTCAGCATAGGATATTATTACTCTGTGTGTATATTGGCAACCTTTTAAATAAGAATTGGGCTGGAGATAAAGTTCAGTGGTAGAGTACTAGTATGTGCAAAGCCCTGGGTTTGATTCCCAGAACTGCAAACAAACAACAACAACAACACACACACATAAAACCATGAGAGCAGTACTTAGTTTATCATAACAAATCACGCCCTGTCTGGTGGCACATGCCTATAATCCCAGCAGCTCGGGAGGCTGAGGCAGGAAGATTGTAAGTTCAAAGCCAGCCTCAGCAAAAGTTAGACACTAAGCACCTCAGTGAGACCCTGTCTCTAAATAAAATACAAAATAGGGCTGGGGATGTGGCTCAGTGGTCGAGTGCCCCTGAGTTCAATCCCCGGTACTCCCCCCAAAAAAATTTACTACAGAGGATACATTTGGTAGGAAACTAAATATCCTCCTAAGAGATGTTTAATTCTCTTAAAAATATTAGTTCTATCATTATCTGATTATGGATAACAGGAGAAAATATTGAAAATATTTGGTCACTGTGTGACAGTGCTCCCTTCATCTTCTGACTGTAGCCCTCATTGATCTGAGGCTTATTTTTTAAAAGAACTTTTTTTCTCTCTCTCTTCTTCCCTCTCCCACTCCCTAACAAGATTAGGGAGACAGTGTTATTTTTTTTCCCCTAGTTAGTTGCCCTTGAGCACACCCACTACAGGAAGGAGATACCTGTTGAGGATCTGGGAAATGAATATCTCCCAAATTAACAAGTGAATCCTAACATGCCATCAGGGCACCCTGGGACCCCCTACCAGAGCACACTTGGAATGTAACCCTCAAAGAGTTCCTTTAAACTGTCCCTGTCCCTCCTGATAAGGATAATCACAGCTTTTGGGACAGGAGTCCCCTGTGTTTTTCCTTTCCTTTGCTTTCAAAGCAATAAACCTTTTTCCTTTTTCTCAAAATCACATTCTCATTATTGAATTGGCATCAAGGACAAGGACTGAACTTTTGGTTACAAATTTGGTTCCCAACATGGGGCCCACGAGAAGTCCACTCCCACTTTTCCTGGGCAGGCCTACCTGTCTGGTTCTCTGGATAATCTTCCTTCTACGCTGAGGTTCTGAGTTGGCTGGTGAGAGCCTGTGAGCTTGTTGAGAGCCTGCCACCGAAAAATTGGGAGACGGGGTGAATTTGCCTCAGACCAAACCAGAGGAGCTATTCTTGTGAGTAAAGGGAGAGACTAGGGAACTCCCAGCAGCTGCCAAAGCCCCTTTTTGCTTTGGGGAACTCCTGCCTTCCTTCCCTGAACAGTACGGATTGCTCCATCTTGTTCTGCTTTGAGAAAAAGGAAACTGAACTCAGTAAATTAGCAACATCCTTGGCCGTCTGGTAAGTCCCCTGGTGTGCACACTGAGATCCTTGAATCTACACATCTGGTTCCCTCTGGGGGAAAATCTGGTCCCTCTTCACAGGGAACACCTCTGGTGCCACTGGTGTAAGAGTTACCGTTAAGCGGAACTGGAGAACCTCGGGATTCCACTCCCTTCTGCTCTGTTCTAGATTCTCATCTGTTTGTTGGCCTTGGGTTTGGGGACTCCATCTGGTTGCCTCTCTCTCTCTCTCTCTCTCTCACTCTCTCTCTCTCTCTATGTGTGTACGTGCGTGCGTGCGGTGTTTATACCTGTTACTGAGACATGGGTGACACTGCATCCATTTCTACCAATGGCCCCTTGCGGAAAAACCTTGGCTGAATGGGTTAAATATAGTTATAAGCCTATGACTAAGAAAAATATGGTGTTTTATTGTAACACCATCTGGCTGATGTATGTGCTGGAACCGAAGAAGGGTGGCCCCTGTTTGGTACTCTGAATGGCCATATGATCCTGCAGTGGGAACCGTTCTCCCAGAGGTCAGCAAAATGGGAGGAAATCCCATATGTGCAGACTTTCATGCAGCAACATAATAAGAAGCCCGAACAACCAGGGACTAAGTTGATGGTGCAAAGAAAGGCACAGCCTCCAGTGTATGAGGATAGCAGAGAGTCAATGGAGAAAGTTGAGGATGATTTGATGAATTTATAAGGAACCCTTTTGATCCTAATTCTCACCCAGTGATTGCCCAGCCAGCTGGTCTAGCACTGCCTCTGGCCCCTACTAAATGTCTCAGTCCCACAGAGAATCTTCTAGCTAAGGAGAAGGTGGAGGAAAAGAGCCTCTCATTGGTGGTATCTCAGGGCTGTGACTTGGGGTCAGTGATGGTCTTCCCCTCTAAAACCCATCAGGAAACTTCTTGTGGCTGGGGCACACCCATTGCTGAGGCAGGACAATTCCCACTAAGGCAATACCCCATTGGTATAAATGCACAGAGGCAACTGGTGGGGAGTTACTGCCATATAGTCCCTTTTCAACCTCTGACCTAATGAATTGGAAAAAATTTGAACTCAAATTATCGAGAAGATTCACAGAAAATGACTGAGTTTTTACTACCATTTTTGCCAACTGCTGCCCCACCTGGGCAGATATACAGACCCCGCTTAACATATTACTCATGGCTGATGAGCGCCAACTAGTGATGGATAAAACAAGGAAAGATGCTCAGAGACTTCATGATGAGGATCCAAATCAGACTCCTGCACCCGCAGAAAACATTCCTATTAGGGAACACAATTGGAACCCAAATGTGGCATCAGAGAGTGCAATGATTAATCATTATTGGAAATGTCTTTTGGTGGGACCCAGGATGGAAGTACCCAAACAAAAATCTTTAAATAAGATTCAGGAGTTACGACAAAAGATCAGTGAGGACCCCTCTAACTTTTACCAGGCATACAGGAAATATAGAGATGCAGGCCCAGAAACCCCTAAAAACCTCCATGTGGTTAATATGACTTTGATCAGGCAAAGTGTCCCAGACATAAGGAGGAAACTTCAGCACATAGAAGGGGCAATTGGCACAAATCTCTCACAGCTAGTTGATATTGTTTTGAAGGTTTACAATTTCCAGGATGAACAGAGGCAAGAATCAGCATATGTTTTATTGGAGCTCCTGCAAGGGGAGCATTAAGGAAGTCAAAAGGAAAGGAAAAGAACAGGCACCCTTCGTTAAGACAGAATTAGTGTACCTACTATGAGGAAAAACTTTGGAAACAATATTGTCCACAGAAGCAAAAGTCCCCAGGACCAGATTGCTCCCATGAAAAACAATTGGAAGCCGGGCGCGGTGGCTCACGCTTGTAATCCCTGCACTTAGGGAGGCTGAGACAGGAGAATCGCGAGTTCAAAGCCAGCCTCAGCAATGGCGAGGCACTAAGCAACTCAGTGAGACCCTGTCTCTACATAAAACACAAAATAGGGCTGGGGAGGTGGCTCAGTGGTCGAGTGCCCCTGAGTTCAATCCCCAGTACCAAAAAAAAAAAAAAACAAAAAAAAACAATTGGTCTCCTGAATCCAAGGGTCAGATAACAAGTGATGAGATCTGGGTCCCCAGGCCTTTTTGGAGTCCTCTATACCAATAGCCCAGAGGAGCCCCACATACAATTGACAGTGGGGACCAAACTGATTAACTTCCTAGTGGACACTGGCACCAATTATTCTGTTTTAAATTTTAAACTGACTTCCTTGAGCAATACCACCCTAACAGTAGTTGGAGTGCCAGGCCAAGCTCAGCATCATCCATTGCTCCAACCCCTAGAATGCAAACTGGGAGAAAAAAATTAAGGCACAGTTTTTTTTCGTATATGCCATGTTATCTGATCCCTCTCCTAGGATAAGCTTTATTGCATAAATTAAATCCACAAATAACATTCTCACCTGAAAAGCAACAGTTTCATTTGCAAATGCCTCCAGAAAATGAGCTCCAATTCCAGCTTTTGCTTGTTAACCAGGAGGAGGAAACTGAGCCCATTCCATTGGAGGTCTACAAAAAGTGAGTAAAGCTGTATGGGCTGATGGGACCCCAGGGCAGACAGTCAATGCTACCCTCAACAAGATCTTGCTTAAGGAGGATGTAATTTGCCCCAAGAAAAAGCAATACCCTATAATCCTAGCACTTTGGGAGGCTGAGACAGGAGAATTGTGAGTTCAAAGCCAACTTCAGCAATGGTGAAGCACTAAGCAACTCAGTGAGACCCTGTCTCTACATAAAACACAAAACAGGGCTGGGGATGTGGCTCAGTGGTTGAGTACCCCTGAGTTCAATCCCCGGTACCAAAAAAAAAAAAAAAAAAAAGCAATACCCACTCAGAGAAGCAATAATGGGTATCCAGGCTCTTTTAGACAAATTCTTAAAACATGGATTGATTTGGCCTTACCAGTCCCCCTACAATACACTATTCTACTTGTTAGAAAGCTTCACACTGATGAATGCCAATTTCTGCAAGACTTGAGAGCCATAAACAATATTGTTCAAAATATTGACCCTACAGTACCTAACCCTTATACTCTACTGATAACAATACTAGGTAGTTACAGCTGGTTCACAGTGCTAGATCTGAAGGATGCATTTTTTTGCATCCCCCTAGAAAAGAAGTCCCAATTACTGTTTGCTTTTGAGTGGCAGGACACAAATATCAAAGTTACTACCCAGTATTGTTGAAATGTCCTTCCTCAGGGTTTTAAAGACCCTCCCACTTTGTTTAATGAGAGTCTAGCTAAAGATTTGCAAGAAGATCAACCCTCACCCAACATACAGAGAAGGCAGACTCCAACCAATGTATGAGGAGGAGACCGACTGTGCATGTGTGAAGGAAGAGACTGACCACGCTACAACTCCCATCTACCTACCACTGGCTGTTGCTGCCTATATCCATCTAGAGTCAACAGCCAGGACCAGGAAGATCATCCCCAAGGTCCCTGTAGATCCCATTACACCAGAGGTGAGCTACTGGTAACTTGCAGGGACACTAGAAGATTATAGGGTAGAAACTGTAATACCTCAGATCAGCACTGCTAGAGAGGAAGATACATGAACAACATGAAAAACAATGGAAGAAAATGCCCCAAACAAACCAAAATGCTACAATAATAAAATCCATTGACAGCACAGCAGAAAAAATGTCAGAGGAGTTCAGAACATATGTAATTAAAATGATCTGTGAAGCACAAAATAATATAAGAGAACAAATACAGGCAACCATTGATCACTCCAACAAAGAGATAAGAGAGCAAATACAGGAGCAAAAGATTATTTCAAGAAAGAGAGAGAGACTTTGAAAAAGAACCTACCAGAAATCCTTGAAATGAAGGAAACAATACACCAAATAAAAAATTCAATAGAAAGCATCACCAACAGACTAGAGAACTTGGAAGATTGAACCTCAGACAATGAAGACAAAACAGATAATCTTCAACATAAAGTTGACCACACAATGAAAATGGTAAGAAACCATGAACAAAATATCCAAGAATTATGGGATAAAATCAAAAGACCAAATCTAAGAATTATTGGGATAGAGGAAGGCACAGAGATACAAACCAAAGGAATGCACAATCTCTTCAATGAAATAGTATCAGAAAATTTCCCAAACATGAAAAAGGAATTGGAAAATCAAATACAAGAGGCTTACAGGACACCAAATGTACAAAACTACAACAGATCCACACCAAGGCACATTATAATGAAAATGCCTAACATATAAAATAAGGATGGAATTTTAAAAGCTGCAAGAGAGAAGAAGCAGATTACACACTGGGGGAAACCAATTCGGATTTCAGCAGATTTCTCAACCCTGACCCTCAAAGCCAGGAGATCCTGGAACATCATATACCAAGCTCTAAAAGAAAATGGGTGCCAACCAAGAATCTTACACGCAGCAAAAATTAAGCTTCCAATTTCATGAAAAAATATAAACTTTCCCTGATAAACAAAAGTTAAAAGAAGTTACAGTGAAAAAGCCTGCACTAGAGAACATTCTCTGCAAAATATTCCATGAAGAGGAAATGAAAAACACCAATGAAAATGGGCAAAGGGAAGAACTACACTAAAGGAAAAGCCAATCAAAGGAGAAAACAAGTCAAGTTAAAAATCAAAAATATAGGGGCGCGGTGGCTCACGCCTGTAATCCCAGCACTTAGGGAGGCTGAGACAGGAGGATCGCGAGTTCAAAGCCAGCCTCAGCAACAGGAGGTGCTAAGCAACTCAGTGAGACCTTGTCTCTACATAAAACACAAAAATAGGGCTGGGGATGTGGCTCAGTGGTCGAGTGCCCCTGAGTTCAGTCCCTGGTGCCAAAAAAAAAAATCAAAAATATACCAAAATGAATGGGAATACAAACCATATTTCAATAAGAACTCTGAATGCTAATGGCCTAAACTCATCAATCAAAAGACAGACTGAGCCAGGTGCAGTGATGCATGCCTGTAATCCCAGCACTTTGGGATGTTGAGACAGGAGAATTGTGAGTTCAAAGCCAGCCTCAGCAACAACAAGGCACTAAATAACTCAGTGAGACCCTGTCTCTACATAAAACACAAAATAGGGCTGGGGATGTGGCTCTGTGGTCGAGTGTCACTGAGTTCAATACCTGGTACCAAAAAAAAAAAAAAAGAAATAGAATGGCAGATTGAATTTTAAAAAAAAAGACTCAACACAATGTTGTCTTCAAAAGACTCATCTCATATAAAATGACAAACACAGATGAAGGTGAAAGGATGAGAAAAAGCATACCACTCAAATGGACTGCATAAACAAGCAGTTTACAATGGGGTAAGTTTAAGATGGGGTCTTAAAGCATATTAAGATGAGGTCTTGGGGCTGGGATTATAGCTCAGTGGTAGAGCGCTTGCCTTGCATGCGTGAGGTACTGGGTTTGATCCTCAGCACCACATAAAAATAAATTAAAGATACTGTGTCCATCTACAACTAAAAAAATATTTAAAAAAAAAAATGAGGTCTCCATCCTCATATCAGATAAAGTAGACCTCAAACCAAAGATAGTCAGAAGGGATAAAGAAGGACATTTCATACTGCTTAAGAGAACCATACATCAAGAAGACATTACAATCATAAATACCTATGCCCTGAACAATGGAGCATCCACATCAAACAAATCCTTCTCAATTTCGAGAATCAAATAGACAACAACATGATAATACTGGGTGACTTTAACACACCTCTCTCACCACTGGACAGATCTTCCAAACAAAAATTAAACAGAGAAACCATAGAACTTAATAATACAACCAATAATTTAGAGTTAACAGACATGTACAGAATGTTTCATCCATCAACAAGTGAATACACTTTTTTCTCAGCCGCACACAGATCCTTCTCTAAAACAGACCATATGTTATGCCACAAAGCAAGTCTCAGCAAATACCAAAAAATAGAGATACTACCCTGCATTCTATCAGACCATAATGGAATGAAATTAGAAATCAATGATAAAATAAAAAATAGAAGCTACTCCATCACCTGGAGACTAAATAATACACTATTAAATTATTCATGGATAACAGAAGGCATCAAGGAAGAGATAAAAAAAAATTCTTAGTGGTAAATGAGAACTCTAATACAACATATCAAAATCTCTGGGACACCATGAAGGCTGTGTTAAGAGGAAAGTTCATTGCATTGAGCTCATTCATTAAAAGAAGAAAAAAATCAACAAATAAATGACCTGACATTTCATCTCAAAGCTTTAGAGAAAGAAGAATAAATCAACACTAAAAGAAGTAGAAGACAGGAATAAAATCAGGGCTGAAATCAATGAAATTGAAACAAAGTAAGCAATTCAACAAATTGACAAAACAAAGAGCTGGTTCTTTGAAAGAATAAACAAAATTGACAAACCCCTAGCTACCCTAATGAAAAGAAGAAGAGAGAGAACTCAAATTATTAAAATTCGAGATAAAAAGGGAAATATCACAACAGACACTTGAAATACAGAAGATAATTGGAAACAATTTTGAAAATCTATACTCCAATAGAACAGAAAATCCTGAAGACACTGACAAATTTCTAAGGTATATGATCTGCCCAAACTTAATCAGAAGGACATACACAACTTAAACAGATCAGTTTCAAGCAAAGAAATAGAAGATGCCATCAAAAGCTTACCAACCAAGAAGAGCCCAGGACCACATGGATTCTCAGCCAAGTTCTCCAAGAGCTTCAAAGAAGAATGAATACCAATACTCCTCAAATTATTCCATGAAATAGAAAATCAGGAAACCCTTCCAAACTCATCTATGAGGCTAGTATCACCCTGATTCCAAAACCAGACAAAGACACATCAAAGAAAGAAAACTTCAGACCAATATCCCTGAGGAACATTGACACAAAAATTCTCAATAAAATTCTCGCAAATTGTTTACAAAAACATATTGAAAACACCATGATCGAGT
This sequence comes from Xerus rutilus, assembly GCA_028644305.1. Lineage (NCBI taxonomy): Eukaryota > Metazoa > Chordata > Mammalia > Rodentia > Sciuridae > Xerus > Xerus rutilus. Next base: position 101,972,232 of record CM053406.1, on the reverse strand, counting down.
GGGTTTCATCCAGGTATGCAAGGTTGGTTCAACACACAGAAATCAATAAACATAATTCATCACATCAATAGACTTAATTAAAGTCAAAAATCATATGATTATCTCTATAGATGCTGAGAAAGCATTTGACAAAATACAGCCCCCTTTCATGTTTAAAACACTAGAAAAACTAGGACTATGGGGCTGGGATTGTAGCTCAGCGGTAGAGTGCTTGCCTCGCATACGTGAGGCCCTGGGTTCGATCCTCAGCACCACATACATACAAAGCAATAAAATAAAGACATTGTGTTCATCTACAACTAAGAAAATATTTAAAAAAAAAAAAAAAAAACTAGGACTACGAGGAATATACCTCAACATTGTGAAAGCTATCTATGCAAAACCAAAAGCCAACATCATTCTCAATGGGGAAAAATTGGAAGCATTCCCTCTAAAAATGGGAACAAGACAGGGATGCCCTCTTTTACTCAAGATAGTCCTTGAAACTCCAGCCAGAGCAGTTAGACAGAAGAAATTAAAGGGATAAGAATATCATTATTTGCCAATGACATAATTCTTTTCTTAGAGGATCCAAAAAATTCTACCAGAGAACTTCTGGAATTAATAAATCAATTCAGCAAAGTAGCAGGATATAAAATCAATACCCATAACTCAAAAGCATTTCTATACATCAGTGATGAATCCTCTGAAAGAGAAATTAGAAAAACTACCCCATTCATAGTAGCCTCAAAAAAAAAAAAAAAAGAAGTACTTGGTAATCAATTTAACAAAAGAGATGAAAGAACTTTACAATGAAAACTACACAACACTAAGGAAAGAAATTGAAGAAGACCTTAGAAGATGGAAAGATCTCCCATGCTCTTGGATAGGCAGAATCAAAATCATCAAAATGGCCATACTCCCCAAAACTCTATACAGATTTGATGTGATTCCAATTAAAATCCCAACATCATTCTTTATAGAAATAGAAAAAGCAACCATGAAATTCATTTGGAAAAATAAGAGACCCAGAATAACCAAAACAATCTTTAGCAAGAAAAGCAAAGCAAGAGGCGAACAGAGAGCCTACATTCTGGGAACAAATTTTTGCCACACACACATCAGATAGAGCACTGATCTCCAGGATACATAAAGTTCTCAAAAAACTTAACCCTAAAAAAAAAAACAACCCAATCAATAAATGGGCTAAGGAGCTGAACAGACACTTCTCAGAAGAAGACATACAATCGATCAACAAATATATAAAAAAATGTTCAACATCTCTAGCCATTAGAGAAATGCAAATCAAAACTACTCTAAGATGTCATCTCACAGCAATCAGAATGGCAGTTATCAAGAATACAAACAACAACAAGTGTTGGCGAGGATGTGGAGGAAAAGGCACACTCATGCATTGCTGGTGGACCTGCAAATTGGTGCAACCAATCTGGAAAGCAGTATGGAGATTCCTTAGAAAACTTGGAATGAAACTACCATTTGACCCAGCCATCCCACTCCTCAGTCTATACCCAAAGGACTTAAAAACAGAATACTACAGTGACGCAGTCACTTCAATGTTTATAGCAGCTCAATTCACAGTAGCTAAACTGTGGAACCAACCTAGATGCCCTTCAATAGAAGAATGGATAAAGAAACTGTGGTATATATACACAATGCAATATTACTCAGCATTAAAAGAGAATAAAATTATGGCATTTGCAGGTAAATGGATGGAATTGGAGAATACCATGCTAAGCGAAGTAAGCTAATCCCAAAAAACCAAAGACTGAATGTTCTCTCTGATAAGTGGATGCTGATCCATAGTGTGGGAGGGGGTGTGGGAAGAATGGAGGGACTTTAGTGAAACAGGAGGGAAGCGAGGGGATGGAACATAGGGGCAGGAAAGATGGTGGAATGCGATGGACAACAATGCCCTAGGTTCATGTATGACTGCACATATGGTGTAGTTACATTATTGTGTACAACCAGAGAATTGAAAAGTTGTGCTCTATTTGTGCACAATGAATCAAAATGCATTCTGCTGTCATGTAAACCTAATTAGAATAAATAAATGAAAAAAAAAAAGACCTGCGAGGATTGCACCTGGATCAAGGGACCTTTCTACTATATGTAGATGACCTGCTTATAGCCAGCCTGGACTATGAACACTGTCTTTTTAATACAGTTACTGTACTGAACCATTTAGCCTCATGTGGATATAAAGTGTCCACTAAAAAGGCTCAGATTTGCAAACAACAAGTCAATCATCTGGGATTCCAAATTAGCCAAGGGACCCAAAATTTGATGTCAGATCAAAAACTGGCTATCTTGAACCTTAGAGAACCCAGGAACCAGAGGCAATTATGTGGGTTTCTGGGAATGGCAGGATTCTGCTGTATATGGATCCTTAATTTTGTTTTAATAGCAAAAGCCTTGTACAAGGCATTGAAAGAGATAGAAATAGAAACTTTGACTTGGACCCCAGAATGCCAAGCTGCTTTTGAAGTTAAATCACAGCCTTATGACTGTAAGGGTTCTGACCAGCCGGACATGACACACCTCATGAGGCCAGGAGATCTTTATTCACGGGGAACAGTGCAGGTGGGTGCCCAGGAGAAGGGAAGGAAGAAAAGGGGACAGAGGGCGCGGGGCATAGGATTTATAGGGCCTGCTGTAAATGCATTGTGGACTATGGATTGGTCACTTGAAGCTGGCATGCTAGGTAAGGATTGGTAGTTTGGTAGTGGGCACTTCTGAGGTAGTTGAAAGTTAACCTGAGTGTTAGGCTTTGTTCTCTTGGGCGGGAAACTCAGGTGACAAACTGTCTGGGGCAGGGACTGCTGTAGGCTCTTAGGGAAGGGGGGCTAAAACTGGGTAGAGAGGGCTGTTTCTACCTTGCATTCCCCCCTTTCTGGTTTTATAGGGATGGGAACATGGATGACGTTGGCTCTTCTGGCTACTTCCTGTGGAATTGGGGCGATGTCTGGAGAGCGAGGGGGGAGGGGGAAGGAGGTAGAGCACCCAGGCTCCAAGGTTGGGATCTCCTGAGGGGAGAAGTCTTGGAAGGTGCCTTGTAGCCACAGCATTGCCAGCTGGTGGGGCCAGTTTCCTAAATGTAGTTGTGGAAGCAGGAGCCAGGAATCCTGGAGTAGAGCCTCAAGAAACAGTTATAGGCGAGTCATTGTCTTCCTCAAGATTCCGAAAATCTCTGAGGAGAAGCTGATTAAATGTCTGATTAGAAACCTGCTGGATTTGAGAGTGGATAAATTTGAATAGACATGGCAGAAGACAGATCAAGAGAAGTATACTTAGAAGTCACAATATAGGAATAAGCATCTGTACAAGGGAATTTTGAAAAAACCCATGAGCCCATTTCCCTTTGGTTTCATTAACATCTGGTCAGTCGGATCCTGAAGGCGTTTGCCATTCTCTTCTACTACTCCTGACTCATTAACCTAGTAACAACATTCTTCCTGCAAGAATAAACAAGTTCCTCCTTTTTCTGCTGTTAATAGATCAAGAGCCCTGCAGTTCTGCAGCACCTCCTGGGCTAATGATGTCACCTGTCCTTGGAGGGACCCCAGGGAATCAGCGGTAGTATCAAATCCTGTCTGTAATTTGGCTTGCAAATCCTCTGCTGCCCAAAGTGTATGGCCCAAAACTCCTCCAGTGATTCCGCCAGCCACTGTAGAGGCTGCAAGTGACACACCCACCAGTACCAGGAGGAAGACAGCTCTGCGCGTCCTTCCGTGACTGCAGAAGAAGGGATTGGAACTCCGCGGTGGTGTAAAGAGATAGCTTTACACCACTGCAGAACACTGTGAGGAGAATGCACATGGAGGTCACATTTAAGGTGGATGTGGCCAGTGTGTCATTGCACCAGAGAAAGTGGCCTGGCTGGGTGTACTGTGGGGAGGAAGAGGTGGTAAGGTTACAAAAAGAGTTTTGAAGTAGCATTGTTCCCTGTGGGTGAACGCAGAGGGCAGGGAATTTTGAGAAATTGCCCTCTGGGGAGACGTCCCATAGCAGAACACTGAGTCTAGCAGTCAGGAGTATGCCTGTATTGGAAAAATTATAGTGGGAGATATTAAAAGGCACTGCTGCTAAGAGAGATCTAGATCGGGATGTGCAGAGAAAACAGCCTTTGGTATCATCTGGGCTGACAGTCTGATTTAGCAGAGATAAAGTTTCATGTAAGATTTGCTTCCAGGTTTGAGGAGGTTGAGAGTTTGTCCTTGTGGATGAAAAGTCCTGAGCTAGTTGGACTTCTGCCTGTTGTATTTCCTGATTGGTTTTAAAGACTTTGGCAGAACCTCCGAGGGGGTCATATTCTCGAGAAATGCTCAACTGTTCCAATGGGTGAGAGGACCACCCATCAGAATAAAATTTGCCGATCACTGGTTTTGTCCACTGGTGATGCCAGTGGTCCGGGACCATGAAAGAAAATCCTCATGTCTTAATGTTATATTTAAAATTTCCCATGCCTATATGGCCATTGTAGGCATCATGGATTCTGCAAGACCAGTGTGGGCATCCTTCATAAGTTTCAGCCCATTGGTTTTTACAGAACTCCTTTGTCTGATCGTAAGTGAAACAAAGGTAGAATCTGAGAGCTCGGGAAATGTGGGTGGAGTTGAGAGGGATGGTGACTGGGGATTGGCATCCCTGTGGTGAGCAATCAGCAGCACCAATGAGTGAGGTGATTTGAGTCTGTCCTGTGCCAAGCGTTTCCTGGACTTTAAAGTGCCAGACATACAAGGGGAAAGGAGAGGAATAAGCAGAAACTGGTGAGCTAGGAAGCGGGAAAAGGAGAAGGGGAAGCATGGCATTAAGAAATCTGTTTGATGGGGCTGGGGTTGTGGCTCAGTGGTAGAGTGCTTGCCTTGCAAGCATGAGGCACCGGGTTCGATCCTCAGCACCACATACAAAATAACATAAATAAATAAAATAAAGGTTTGAAAAAAAAAGATTTAATTAAAAAAAAAAAGAAATCTGTTTGATGAACTGGAGTTTGAGGGGGTCATCGTCATTCGCCTGGACTGAGTAGTTTGGGTCTTCTTTGGTTGTGGGAGATGAGTCCACTGAAGGAGGAGAGGCTGGTTTTAACCTGGAAACGTGAATCCAGGGAGTGAGAGTTCCATTAGTCTCGAGTTTGGCAGCTGAGTTTAGCAGCCATCGGGGTGGATAAAATAACCTGAGCTGAGCCGGGCGCGGTGGTGCACGCCTGTAATCCCAGCACTTAGGGAGGCTGAGACAGGAGAATCGCGAGTTCAAAGCCAGCCTCAGCAAGGGCGAGGTGCTAAGCAACTCAGTGAGACCCTGTCTCTACATAAAACACAAAATAGGGCTGGGGATGTGAATCAGTGGTCGGGTACCCCTGAGTTCAATCTCCAGTACCAAAAAATAAATAAATAAATAAATAAATAAATAAATAAATAAATAAATAAATAAATAAAAAATAACCTGAGCGGTCCATGCCATCTAGGATTAAGTGCAGTGGGAGGGGAAGATTGAGGAAGTTTAAAGAATACCCAGTCCCCTGGGGCACAGGGTGGGACAGAATATTAGCCTGAGAGTCCGGGATAGAGAGTCCTGGAATTTCCATATTTGGCCTGTAGAAAGGAAAGGAGGGGACCAGAGAGTTCTGGAGAAAGAAGTGAATCTTGGAGGGTAATTCCAGGGGAAACAGGGGCAGCCGTAGAGAACCTCAAAAGAGAATAGGTTAGATGGCTTTCGGGGAAGGGCACGCAGGAGGAAAAGGGCAAGGGGTAACACCTGTGTTCATTCTAGGTGAGTTTCAAGGGTAAGTTTAGTGAGAATGTCCTTTAGGGTGCGATTAGTCTGTTCAATCTTTCCTGAGGTCTGGGGATGGTATGTGATATGGAACTTCCAGGGAATGTTGAGGAAGGTGGAAATGCATTGAGTTATTTGGGAGATGAATTCAGGCCCGTTGTCAGATTGGAGGATTGAAGGAACTCCAAAACGAGGGATGATCTCCTGTAAGATGATCTTGGAGACTGTGGTGGCTCTCTTATTAGAGGTTGGGAAAGCCTCAACCCAACCAGAAAATGTATCTATCATGGTTAGTGTTAGGTCTGGTCAGGGTCTAAGATGCCCAATTAGGGGAACCCAGCAGCAAGCCAGATGTTGACGTCAGCAGTAGACACGCCTCCTGTCAATCAGCGAGTTTTCCTGACCTATCCAGGAAGGACTCTGGCCTTCTCTTCCTGTCCCCAAGCCCTCCCCTTCCTGACCAGGTTTTCTTGAAATTCTCTGTGCCCGGAAGATCCAGCCCCATTTCTCCTGACACGCTCTGATGGACGGGGGATTTGATCCGAGGGCGTGTATTCCAATAAAGCCTTGGCGAGTGGCTTAATTCTCCTCCCTGGTCGTCTGATCTTTACAGTTAGTAAATATGCATGCCGACGAACTGGGGGCATATGAGTAAAGTCCAGTTGCCAATCACTACCGGGCAGATGGCCTCTCATTTAGTGGGTTGGGAATGGTCCCCGGCGAAGGGGTGTGTTAGGGTTGGTTTTTTTGCAGATAACACAGGACTGGGTCAGAGCTGGTAAATATTGAACATCCTCTGGTGCAAGGGAAGAGAAGGAGGAAAGGAAAAGTTTAAGTGTTTGAGGGCTTGTGTGGAAGATGGAGTGAAAATAGGATATGAGATCTCTGAGGGAAGGTTGTTTAGTTTTCTCCTCGGGCTCACGCAGGAAAATGGCTTTATTTGAATGTTGATTAAATGGAATGAGACCTGCTTTTCTGGCTGCTGCATCTGCCTTGTTATTTCGTGCTGTTATGGGAGAAAAGTCAGTTTGGTGTGCCTTACAGTGAATTATTCCAACCCCTTTGGGCAGTAAGGAAGATTCGAGGAGTCGGGTGAGGAAGGCTGCATTAACAATAGTAGTGCTTTTGATACTGAGTGGGTTGCGTTCTTTCCAGATGGTGGAATGGGAGATGAGAATATGATACACGTATTTGGAATCAAGGTACAGATTTAAAGTGGAGGCACCTGCGAGAGTGAGTGCTCGGGTAGCAGCTACCAGTTCTGCCTGTTGCTTAGTGGTGTTAGGGGGGAGGGGAGAGGCCTCAATAACCTTTGAATGAGACAATAGCATATCCAGCACAATGCTGGCCCTCTGCGACAAAGGAACTGCCATCCAAGAACCAAGTGTGTGATGCCTCAGGTAAGGGACCTTCCGTGATGTGGGAGGGACAAGGAAGAAGGGAAGAAAGAAGCTCAAGGCAGTGGTGTGAAGGGGGGTCTTCAGTCCTGGGGAGAAGAGTAGCAGGGTTAAGGGAAGAGCAAGGCAGGAAGGAAATAGAAGTATCCTCCTGAAAGATCCGAGCTAAAATGAACCCCATGACAGGCTTTGAACCCTCCAGAAAAACTAGTAGGCCTGAGTTTGGGTTCTGAGAAAAGACACATTGCTCAAGGCTGAAGCCACTCTGGGACCACCCTCAGAGCAGACAAAGAGGTTAAAAATCACATACCTGGCATTCCTGAGGTCTGAGTATGCCTAAATACCACATGGGCCCTTTAAACTCACCTGCAGTTGGTCATTTTCAAAAAATTCTCAAAAGCCGTGATTGGGTCCCGCCAAATGTTACAGACACCCCTCAAACTCTGAATGGTCACTATTGTTACCATAGGTGCTGTACGATTGTAATTGGTGCTTGTGTAACGATGGGATGCATGTGTCATGTCCACTACCACCACCTGTCCCCTCGCCCTATAAAGCCCCTGTTCGGGGCTCTCTGCACTGACCCGCTGCGTCGGTGAAGTCTGAGAGACTGAGCTTAAGCCCAAATAAAGGCTCTTTGCTTTTACATACGTGCCTCGGTCTCCCTGGTGGTCTTTGGGGACTCCATGATCTGGGCATAACACCTCCAAGAACGAAACTAGGAGAGACGGAACTCGACAAGGGGGAAGGGTTTTTAAGCCATTATATGTGAGTAATTCTTTTTTTTTTTAATATTTTTTTTTGTAGATGGACACAATATCTTTATTTTATTTTTATGTGGTGCTGAGGATCGAACTCAGTGCCTCATGCCTGAAAGGCAAGCACTCTACCACTGAGCCACAGTCCCAGCCCCATATGTGAGTAATTCTTTGAGATGATGTGGAGACAGGATAATTGTGGGGGCTCCAAAGGTGAGTTTCTTTGCTTCCAATAGGAGGACATGGGCTGCAGCTAGAATTGCAGACAGGGTGCCCAGCCTCGAACAGTGGGACCAAGACGCTTTGAGAGATAAGCAACCAGAGTGAAGTAAGGGCCTTTATCTCGTCCTAAAACTCCCAATGCCAGGCCTTTATCTTCATGGAGATACAATTTAAAAACCTGATTCAGGTTAGGATGGTGGAGGGTGGGGGCCTCAAAAGTGCCTTCTGTAGGGTGTGGAAGGAGTGAGCTATGGAGGAGGGTAAGGGTTCATGAGAACTCCCCTTTGCTAGATCATATAAGAGCCGGGCTAGGAGAGAGAAGTTGGGGATCCAAGTTCTAAAGTAGCCCGCAAGGCCTAGGAAAGAAAGGATCTCCTCTTTGGTACCAGGTACGGGAATTTCTCAGATAAGGCGTTTTCTGTCACAGGTGATAGCCTTTGAGTCATGGGAGATTTCTACTCCCAGTTATGTGACCTTGAGTTTGCATAATTGGGCCTTTTTTCTAGCAGCTTAATAACCCTTAGAAGCTAAGAAGTTCAGGGCTGGGATTGTAGCTCAGTGGTAGAGCGCTTGCCTCGCATGCGTGAGGCCCTGGGTTCGATCCTCAGCACCACATACAAAGCAATAAAATAAAGACATTGTGTCCATCCACAACTAAAAAAAAAATTAAAAAAAAAAAAAAGAAGCTAAGAAGTTCAGAAGTGTGATAGTATTGTGGACAGAGGTTTGGAGGGAGGGACTACACAGGAGTATGTTGTCCAGGTAGGTATTGAAGGAGTGTAGAATTAGGAAGGTGGAGATGTTGGAGGTCAATTGAACGCTTGACCAAATAAATGGGGACTGTCTCAAACTCCCTGAGGAAGGACTATCCACGTCAGCTGAGTGGCCTGTTGGGTTATTGGGTCAGTCCAGGTAAAGGCAAAGAGGCCCTGTGAGTCGGGATGGAGAGGAATAGTGAAGAAGGCATCTTTAAGACCGACTACCAAGAAGTGGGTTGAACCGAAGGGAAGGAGGGAGAGGATAGTGTAGGGATTAGGAACCACCGGGTGAGTTGGGAGAACGGCAGAATTAATGAGGCGTAGGTCTTGTATGAGACGAAAGGAACCATCACGTTTCTTTACGGCTAGGATAGGAGTGTTATAAGGAAAGACAGCGGAGTGGAGAATCCCCTTTTTAAGGAGGGCTGAAATAATGGGAAGGAGTCCTAGGAGGCTGGATTTGGGAAGAGGATATTGAGATTGATTTGGTAAAGTTTGGGAATCCTTAAGGCAGATGTGGACAGGCTCACAGTGTGCCATTAAGGGAGTTGAGACATCCCAAATAGCCGGGTCAATTTGAGAATTAAAGGTCTGGAGGGTGGAGTCAGAGTGGCAATCCTGGGTATGGGAATTATTCACAATAGGTGAGCTATCCATGGCAGGTGATAGGCCCAGGAGGATTGCAGCAGCCAGGGGCAGGTGCAGGGCAATTGTGGCCCTAAACTTAGCGAGAATGTATCTGCCAATAAGCAGAATGGGACATTGAGGCATGACCAGGAACTGATGGGTGAAAAGATGACCTTGGAGCGAGCATGTGAGGAGCTGAGTGAGATGTGGGCGCAAGGTTGGTCCTCCCACCCTGACAATGGAAGAACTAGATGGCCGTATGAATCCCCAGAATTCCCAGAGCACTGAAAATGTGGCTCTTGTGTCCAATAACAAGGTGATGGAGCGTCTGTCAACTGAAAGGGTGATCCTGGGTTCCCATTGCTCTATTTGAGCCATCGGGAGGGAAGCCGTAGGGTCCCGTCAGTCCGTGGTAGCCAGTCCCAGGAGGTTCGGGGTCGAGGTTGAACAGCCAGCTCTCTGGCCAGCCAGGCAATCAAAATCCGAATGGCCCATTTGGTGACACTTTGGGCAGGGCCAGGAAGGTGGGTGGGGATTAGGACATTCTCAGGCCCAATGTACCTCAGTTCTGCATTGGAAGCATGGCCCAGGGGGTACCCTGTTGACAGATTTCACCTTAGGTGTCTTGTTTTGAGGGGTCTGTGGGGCTTGTAGGGCTTGGGCTAGCATCTGATATTTCTGGGCTTTTTTTTTTTTGGCACCGGGGATTGAACTCAAAGATACTTGACCACTGAACCACATCCCCAGCCCTATTTTGGGTTTTATGTAGAGACAGGGTCTCACTGAGTTGCTTAGCGCCTCGCCGTTGCTGAGGCTGGATTTGAACTCACGATTCTCCTGTCGCAGCCTCCCTAAGTGCTGGGATTACAGGCATGCGCCCCCACGCCCGGCTTGATATTTCTGTTTCTTAGAGCATTCTTCACGGCTGTGATAAGCCTTAAAAGCAGTAGCTAGAATTTCTGCTTGAGGGTCAAAGGGCCCTTTTCAAGTTTTTTAGTTTTGTTTTAATGTCTGGGTAACTCTGGGAGAAAAAAATAAGTCATAAAGAGCTGTCGGTTATCAAGGGTTTTGGGATCTAAATTAGTATATTGTAGTAGGGCTTTGGTTAAATGATCTAACAAGGAGAAGTGGTTCTCATTTTTGTCCTGAATAATCTCTTGAAGTTTTTTTGTAATTAGTGGCCTTCTGGGCGGCTCTACATAGACCAGAGAGAAGACAGGTGGAAAACTGGTCTTGAGCTGTGATACCCTGATTAGTATTATAAGTCCCAATTGGGATCGGTCTCAGGGACTGCCTGAGCCCCAAGAGGGTGCACAGGCGTGGTCTGATGTACCTCATCAGAGTAAGTGCGAGCCTGTTCCCATACGTGCCTGTGCTCTTCAGGAAGAAGAGTATTGGCAAGGGTATTATATATGTCGCAGAAGATAAGACTATAGGCCTGGAGGAGACATTGAAATTACTTGACATATGAGGTTGGGTTAGAAGTATATGAGCTGAGCTTCTTTTCTATTTACGAGAGATTGGTAAGAGAAAAGGGAACATGAATGTAGATGATGCCCTCAGTCCCTGCAACCTCTCTCAGAGGGGCAATAACCCTTGAGTTGTGGGAACCAGATCGACTGACGGGGGGGGGGGGGGGGGGGGGGG
>CM053406.1:101871330-101960551 GCA_028644305.1 Xerus rutilus | reverse complement strand
TCTCTTCCTTGATGTCTTCTGTTATCCATGCATCATTTGATAGCATATTATTTAGTTTCTAGGTGAAGAAATAGTTACTGCTTTTTAATCTGTCATTGATTTGTAATTTTATTCCATTGTGCTCAGATAGGATGCAGGGTAGAATCTCTATTTTTTTGTATTTGCTAAGACTGGCCTTGTGATATAACATATGATCTATTTTGGAAAAGGATCCATGTGCAGCTGAGAAGAAAGTGTGTTCACTCATTGATGGATGGAACACTCTATATATGTCTTTTAAGTCTAAATTATTGATACTTTCATTGAGATCTATGGTTTCTTTATTAAGTTTTTGTTTGGAAGATCTATCCAATGGTAAAAGAGCTGTGTTAAAGTCTCCAAGTATTATGGTCTATCTGATTCTTGCATTTGTTGTGGTCTATCTGATTCTTGTATTTGAGAAGGATTTGTTTGATATATGTAGAAGCTCCATTATTTGGGGCATAGATATTTATGATTGTTATGTCTTATTGATGTATGATTCCCTTAAGAAGTATGAAATGACCTTCTTTATCTCTCTTCACCATCTTTGGTTTGAAGTCCACTTTATTTGATATGAGGATAGAAACTCCTGCTTGTTTGCGGGGTCCATGTGAGTGGATATGTTTTTTTCCACCCTTTCACTTTCAGTCTGTGGATGTCTTTTCCTATGAGATGAGTCTCTTGAAGACAGCATATTGGGGGCTGGGGCGGTGGCTCAGTGGTAGAGCGCTTGCCTTGCATGCGTGAGTCACTAGGTTCGATCCTCAGCACCACATAAAAATAAATAAATAAAGATATTAAAAAAAAAAAAGACAGCATATTGTTGGGTCTTTTTTTTTAATCCAGTCTGTCAGTCTATGTCTTTTAATTGGTGCATTTAGGCCATTTACATTCAGGGTTATTATTGAAATATGATTTGTAATTCTGGTCATTTTGGTTTTTGGTTTTTACCTTGAGTTGTTTTCTCTTTTGAATGGTCTTTCCTCTAGTGTAGTTCCTCTCTTTGTAAATTTTCATTGTTGGTTATCATTTCCTCCTCATGGAATATTTTGCCAAGAATGCTGTGTAGTGTAGGCTTTCTTGCTGTGAATTCTTTTAACTTTTGTTCATCATGGAAGGTTTTTATTTTGTCATCAAATCTGAAGGTCAGTTTTGCTGGATATAGGATTCTTGGTTGGCATCCATTGTCTTTTTAGGGCTTGGAATATGTTATTCCATGATCTCCGGGCTTTTAGTGTCTGGGTTGAAAAATCTGCTGAGATACAAATTGGTCTCTGAGAGGGGAAAGATTTTTAAAAAGGTAACATAAGGGCGAGTCTGTGAGGAGGGAAGAGTTTGACCCCATCCTTCTACCTGAGACCCATCACGTGACCTGCAGCACATCCTCTGGCAAGGCAGGAATAGACAACGGATAAAGACTAACAAGTGAGTCGGATGTCACCCAAGTCATTTGAGTCCAGCCACTCCCAGAGAGGCTAAGTCCGGATTGCCTAGCGCTAGGATTTTGGGGGACCCCTCCTGGAGGGGTCAGAAAATTCGATCCGGACCTGGCAGAGTTGAACAGGGAGGAATGGAGTTACCCAATGGCAGAATCCGAGTTAAAAGGAAAGGAGGGAGGAGGGAGAAGGTAAAGGGGTCTAAAGGGTGGAGAATCTAAGAAAGTGGGGTGGAGATTCTGGAAGTCCACCCTAACCGTGAAGGTAGTTGTGGGGTGCAGTCTTTCCTTTGGGACAGTCAGGGGGCCACCAGGTGGTCATGGCTGGTCACCCCTGGGAGTCTGCCTGCAAAGTTGTAATCTCCTTGAAAGGGGAACTCACTGAAAGAAGTTTGTGGTGGATGCAGAGAGATGATGATCGAAAGAATGGGCAAAGGCCAGTGAGGGCGCTGTCTGCGGTCCAGGATGAGGGGTCTCAATCGAGAGCAACTCTCATCCGAGTCATGGCACCAATGTAAGCGTTCTGACCAGCCGGACACGACACACCTCGTGCGGCCAGGAGATCTTTATTCATGGGGAACAGTGCAGGTGGGTGCCCAGGAGAAGGGAAGGAAGAAAAGGGGACAGAGGGCGCGGGGCATAGGATTTATAGGGCCTGCTGTAAATGTGTTGTGGACTATGGATTGGTCACTTGAAGCTGGCATGCTAGGTAAGGATTGGTAGTTTGGTAGCGGGTGCTTCTGAAGTAGTTGAAAGTTAACTTGAGTGTTAGACTTTGTTCTCTTGGGCGGGAAAAATCAGGCGAGAAACTGTCCGGGGTGGGGACTGCTATGGGCTCTTAGGGAAGGGGGGCTAAAACTAGGCACAAGAGGGCTGTTTTCTACCTTACAATGAGTCGCTGCCCTGGGCCCACCTAACTTACAATAGGAATTCAGATTATAAGAACCTGAGAAACAAGGCATAGCCCTTGCAGTTCTCTTAAAGACACTGGGTGATATACCATGACCTGTGGCCTATTTAGCAAAACAGCTGGATTACACAGCAAAAGGATGGCCCCCCTGCCTGCAGCCAGTAATGGCCACTTGCGATTTGCTATAGGAGGCTGAAAAGTTCACTCTAGGGCAACCCATCTCTGTGTTTGTTCTTCACCGAGTTTTGGTCCTACTTGAACAGAGGGAGGACACGGGCTAACTGCTAGGAGAATGGAGAAATACCAAGCCATCCTATTAGATAATGTCAGCCTTAAAGTCGTATCCACCTTAAATCCAGCAACATTGTTGCCATTAGATGATAATGAGAGTACCACATAACTGCTTGGAGATCTGGGAAACTGTCTACTCTAGCAGGTTGGACTTGTCTGACCAGCCCATCACAGAACTGAACTGGGACCTCTTCACTGATGGGAGCAGCTGCATGGACGATGGCCAGTGAGTTGCTGGATTTGCTGTAGTCATGGAACAGCAGGTACTGGAGCCTGAGGCTTTACTGCCAGGAGCATCAGCCCAGAAAGCTGAGCTAATTGTCCTAACAGGAGCTCTCAGGATTCAAAAGGAAATAAACATTTATACGGACTCAAAATATGCCTTCATGGTAGTACATGTACAAGGAGCTAACTGGAAAGAAAGAGGGCTCCTCACTGCTGAAAACAAGGACATTGAATATGCGCTTGAAATACTGGCATTGACACAAGTGGTGGCAGAACCAAAGCAGTTGGCAATCATGCTCTGCCTCAGTCATCAGAAGATACATACTTAAGTGGCCAGAGGAAATCAAGCTGCTGATAGGGCAGCCAGAGGGGCTGCAAGGAAAAAAAAACATTTACTGGGGCTTTGATACCTCAGCTTGAACTAGATTAATAAAAATTCTTTTATACTGAAGAAGATTAAAAATGGGCAAAGAAATGGGGTTTGAGTCCTGGGATAACACTGCCAGGTGGAGACAAAATTCCCATGGACTCATTCTCCTGCCTGGAAGACTGGTCCGGCCCTTGGTGAAACACCTGCCTGAGAGGACTTGTTCCTTTCAAACAGACTTGTTCCTTTCAAATTTACAAACCTCTTTGAACAGTCTGGGAGGGATGCCTTGGCAAATTTTATCAAGCTCCCTTTGCGAAAACCATGCCTCCAGAAAACCATTCAGCAGGTGACTCAGAACTGTCTTATGTGCCCGAAACAATCTGAAGACTGCAAGGCAACCTCCAATAAGAGGAACACAACATGTAGGAATACAGCCTTTTGAGGACTGGTGCATAGATTTTACTCAAATGCTACGTGCCATGGGAAACTTAAGGTATTTTCTTATATTGGTGAACACTTTCTCTGGATGGATAGAGGCCTATCCTGCCAGAATGGAAAAGGCCTCAGAAATAACTGGAATTCTCTTGAAGGAGTTGATCCCAAGATCAACTCTTCTATTCAAAGTGACAGTGGGCCATCCTTTATTGCAAAAGCGATCCAACAGGTGAGCAAAGCATCAGGTATCCGGTGTAAACTGCATGCATCCTGGAGACTCTGATCTATAGGAAAAAAAAAAACAAAAACAGGGCTCGGGCTATAGCTCAGTGGTAGAGCGCTTGCCTAGCATGCGTGAGGCACTGGGTTCGATCCTCAGCACCACATATAAATAATAAATGAATAAAATAAAGATCCATCGACAACTAAAAAAATATTTTAAAAACCCAAAAAACAAAAAATGAAGCACACCTTCAAGAAAACAGTGGCTAAATTATGCCAGGAAACCCACCTGCAGTGGGATAAGTTCTTGCCAGTTGCTCTCCTCTGAATACAGGTGGCCCCCAGAAGTGGGCTCAAATTAAGCTCCCATGAAATAGTGTGTGGGAGACCCTTCCAGGGACCCCAGGGGAAAGGGGATATGGTTATAGCAGGAGAAACTAGAGTAATGCAGTATATACAACAGATCCATCAAATACTAACCACTGTGCATGAGTAAGCTTCTTCCAGGTCCCCTCCACATTTGCAGTTGCCTCTCCATTCCTTCCAGTCTGGGAACCAGGTACTACTCAAAACTTGGAAAGAACAGGGACCAAAGCAACAACTGGGAGAAAAATGGACAGGACCTTATGACGTGCTTCTGATGGCTCACACATCTCTGAACTCACTGGAATAAAACCCTGGGTCCACCACACTAGAGTGAAGAAGCACCCAAAAGACTTGCCAGAAGCTACCTCTCCCACATGGACATCACAATGCTTAGGGGACTTAAGATACCCATTCAGGAAAACACAATGAGAGACTTTATGTTTTTATTAACTCTGTCGTTTCCCCCTATTCCCTTTCCAGTCTGGGAGGACAATAGTTCGGTCAGAATAGCGCAGACCTTGGCCACCTCGACTCATGCAGTTGATTGCTATACCTGTCTTCCCAGGGCCAAATCCTCTGTGGACAATGGTGACCTCTTTGCACATGCAGTTACGAACTTCACTCAGACCCCAGATGGAAACTGGACACCAACATGGGACCTCAGAGCCCACGCCATCATGTACTGGGTTTGAGTAATGTGTTGTCCAGCTGAAACTGTTTCTAATGTTTCCTGTCTCCCTCTTCCTGTTGTTGTCTCTAATACCACTTACTCGGTCCCTAGGGGAATACAAATTCCAGAGTACCTTGAAATGAGACTCCCTCCTGAACAAGAACAACTACCTCTGTGTGTACAAAAGGTTACTCAATTTTATACAGAGAAAATTACAGCAGTAACTGATTATTCCTTCCCAGATTTTTCCTGGATTGTATGCGTAAGATTTAAAGTCAGGGATTAATTCCTCACTGGGGACGTACTGGATTTCTTTAGAGAAACAATGGTCTTCTGTGCCCTTGCAGGACATGTGTTTATCTGTAAGATTAATAATTATCTGTGGGCTACTGAATGCCTCAGAAACTTCACAACTCCTACCCAATGTTTTCTAGGAATTTAGTGACACCATTCTCAATTCACTCTTTAAATGAATCTGCTCATTGGATGAGCTCATTAAAGCTACTTGCTTGATTAGCTAGGGACCTCCCAGAGGGGATTCCTGATGGCAAAGAATATTTCTGTGGCTGCACTTTATTACCCTAGTGGGGAGTTAGGGCCAATGACTGGATCCTTCGAAATCCATCCAAAAAGCCGGGCGCGGTGGCTCACGCTTCTAATCCCAGCACTTAGGGAGGCTGAGACAGGAGAATCGCGAGTTCAAAGCCAGCCTCAGCAATGGCGAGGCGCTAAGCAACTCAGTGAGACCCTGTCTCTACATAAAACACAAAATAGGGCTCGGGATGTGGCTCAGTGGTCGAGTGCCCCTGAGTTCAATCCCCAGTACCAAAAAAAAAAAAAAATCTATCCAAAACTTTGATCACTCTGGCCAGTGAAACAGACTTGTTCCTTTCAAATTTACAAACCTCTTTGAACTCCTTAGCCAAAGCAGTTTTAGATAACCAGATGGCTATCTCTGTTAGAGATAGAGCAAGGGGGAATTTGTGCTATAGTTAACACATCCTGCTGTGTTTATATTAACACCACTTCATAAATATTGCTAGCAAAGTAATAAAACTTTTTCTTTTTTCTCAAAACTGTGTCCCGTTATTGGACTGGCATCAGGGACAAGGACTGAGCTTTCGGTTACAACTGTAACATATTTTTATTTTCATTCAAACTGTATGACAATTGTTAAGGAAGCCAGTATATATACATATGTATTTTTAAATATTATTATTATTTTGGTACCAGGGATAGAACCCAGGGGCGCTCAACCACTGAGCCACATCCAGAACCCTTTTTATTTTTATTTTGAGACAGGATTGTTCCTTAGGGCCTTACTAAGTTGCTAGGGCTGGCTTTGAACTCATGATCCTCCTGCCTCAGCCTCCTTAGTCACTGGGATTACAGGTGCACCACCAAGGCAAGCATGAAACCAGAATATTTTGACATAAAAACAATTTAAGGTTGGCATAAGGGAAGAGTTCTTAGGTATTCCTTTCAGAGATAACATTAGTTTGAATGGGATGTGTGTATAGCCTTGATACTAATAGTACCTTAAGTTTCTCTAGTGTTTTGAGGTAATAAAATATTTTTGTATACGTTTCGATTATTTTTTTTCTTTTTCTTAACAACCTGATAGCAAATGTAGGTCAGTTATCATCTTACAGATTAGGAAACCTAAGCTTCCACATGACCGGTTCAGTGGGTCAGGTGGAATGGCTTTAAATCGAGGTCATCTGGTTCTTTTTGCCAATATTTTATTCACTCTATCAATACGTCCTTATGAATATGAATATAACTTCATGGTTTTTTGTTTGTTTCATCTGTACATTCAGAAACACTAATTTATTTCCAGGTGGGCATCATAATTCTGCATAAACAAAGAGAAAGCTTTATTTAGGTGGTTAAAAAGCCAAGGAAGCTTTCTGAAACTACCTGGTTATCTTTTTGTTTATTTGTTTTTCATTGTGAAGTTTATTAGCGGGGATTGGAAACCAGGATACATACTTTGTAAACAGACTTTGCGTGTTTTCAGTTATAGAAAGTTTGGAGAAAGGAGGGCTGTGATCAAGGTAAAAGAATTTCATGGGGCTGGGGCTATGAAGCTCAGGGTAGAGAACTTGCCTAGCATGGGGTCCTGGGTTCCATTCCCAGCACCTCAAAAAGAGAAAAAAGGAAGGAAAGAGGGAAAAGAGAGAGAGGAAGGAAAGGAGGAAGGAAGAGAAGGAAGAAAGGAAAGTTGGTTAGCTAGCTAGTTTTGTGGTTTTCTGTGGTGCCCGGTGGGCATCCCAAATCTCTGTAAGCCTAAAGTTCACTGGTTGAAGTCCTGGTATGACAAATGTGTGCTTTGGGACTTGTATATTTGTTTTCCTTTTCAAATGAAGTTTATTTAAAACTCATATAAGGTTACAAAAGCCTTATCAGCATTCTCAGAATTGGGTTCAAGAATGAGACCTGTGTGTTCACAAACAAGAGGCAATGTGAGCCATCAGGACTGGCTGGCGTGGGATAGGACCATCAGAGTCTGTCTGCAAACCTGTAAGGGGAGTAATGAGATAAACACGTGATCAGCTTACACCCACCTCCGCGGGGGCCCAGGGAAACACACTTCACATCTCCTGGCTTCCCCATTCCAGCTCCCTACAGGACTTCTATTTACAGAATTTAATTTGATTCTGGAATCTCAAACTGAGCATTTTGTGTACTTTAAAATGTCAGTTTTGAGATTGTCTTGGCATATGGGTGGGAGAGGGAGGGAGCTCCTGCCCTCACCAACATTTCAACGGAAGTGTTTCTAGATTACTCTTCCTGGCCCTTACTGGAGACTAGTCTTATACTAGGTTGGTCATTCTACCTTTTCTCTAACATTCAAACTACACCTGTGAGTCCATTCCCTTTTCTTTTTTGGGGGGTGAGGGGTTACTAGAGATTGAATTCAGGGGCACTCGACCACTGAGCACCATCCCCAGCCCTATTTTGTGTTTTATGTAGAGACAGGGTCTCACTGAGTTACTCAGCGCCTCGCCATTGCTGAGGCTGGCTTTGAACTCACCATCCTCCTGCCTCAGCCTCCCAAGCTGAGATTACAAGCCTGTGCCACCACATCCTGCTCCATTCCCTTTTCAAAACAGAGATCTAAATAAAGTTCCCAAACTGTATTACAATGTGGAATATTTTCAAAGCTTTCCTATTTCTTAAAGCATTCATTCTTTAAGTAACTTAACTTTTATATTGTCCCAGAAAAGCAAATAGCTCGGTGTAGAGAGAATATATTCTCTTGGGTAGGACTCACCTCTCCTCCAGACCTTTTCTTTAAAAATCTTTTTGTTACAGAACAAAACACAGAAAAAGAAAACCACACAATGGAAATGTTTGACTTAATGAATTAATCCAAGGCAACACCCTGAACAGAACTGTGTCAAGCCCAGAATTTTTCTCCCCATCCTAGAAGCCCCTTCCCTGTCTCTTCTCAATCTTGGCCAGGCACCTTCCCCATCCAGCAAGTAACCATTGTCCTACTTTTCTAGTACTTCCTTTCGCTTTCTTTTTCCTTCATATTTATATCACCCAAATGTGTGCGCCTAGGCGGGATGGTCTCCTTCATTACACACAACTTTATAAAAATTTGATCTTTTTTTTTCTTCTTTTCTTTGATGCTGAGGATTGAACCCAGGGGTGCTCTGCCACTGAGCTACATCCCCAGCCCTTTTTATTTTGAGACAGAGTCTGGCTAAGTTGGTC
Organism: Xerus rutilus; assembly: GCA_028644305.1. Taxonomy (NCBI): domain Eukaryota; kingdom Metazoa; phylum Chordata; class Mammalia; order Rodentia; family Sciuridae; genus Xerus; species Xerus rutilus. The sequence continues at coordinate 101,951,880 of CM053406.1, read as the reverse complement.
TGGAACTTGCGATCCTCTTACTTCCCAAACTGCTGGGATTGTAGGCATGCATCACCATGCTTGGCATGATCTTTTAATTTTATTTACCTGTTCACTTTACAATTTCTCTCTTGAAAAACAGAGGACTTTTTTTGTTTTTGTTTTTTGATTCCAGGGATTGAACTCAAGGGTACTCAACCACTGAGCCACATCCTCAGTTCTATTTTGTGTTTTGTGTAGAGACAGGGTCTCACTGAGTTGCATAGCACCCAGCCTTCCAAAGTGCTGGGATTACAGGCATGCGCCACCGGGCCCAGCTCAGAGGACTTTTTAAATAAAGTAATTTATGAAGAAAGAAAGTGGGCTGGGATTATAGCTCAGTGGTAGAGCACTTGCCTTGCACGCATGAGCCACTGGGTTCAATCCCCAGCACCACATAAAAACAAATAAATAAAATGAAGATATTGTGTCCATCTATAACTAAAAAATTAAAAAAAAAAAGAAGAAAAAAAGGAATGAAAGTGAGCCTTATTCATCAACTTTTGGGTCAGATTCCCCCCATCCCCACCTCCTTCTGGGGATTGAACCCAGGGCTGAGCTACATCCCCAGCTCTTTTTCTTTTCTTTTCTTTTTTTTAACTTGAGAGAGGGTCTCTATGAATTGCCCAGGCTTACCTCAAAATTGCCATCTTCCTGCCTCTGCCTCCCTGGTACATAGGCCATGCTGTTGGGTTGGGTCAGATTTTTGTATATCACAAATATGTAGAGAAAAATCTTACCAAAAAGGAAGAATTTGTTTCAAGAATTATCTTGCAAGAATATCACAAGAGGGGCTGGGGTTATGGCTCAGCAGTTGAGCGCTTGCCTCACATACGTGAGGCACTGGGTTCAATCCTCAGCACCACATAAAATAAATAAAGATATAAAAAAATAATAGCACATCATTTAAAATAAAAAAGAAAATGAAGTTTAAAAAAAAAAGAATATCACAAGAATTTAGTCAAAATATTTTTTCATGTTCCATCCTTTTCAACTCCAGTCCTAATCCTTAGCTCCAATTGCTTTTTAGAGACTCTTGTAAGGAAAATGAAACAATTAACAGATGGTGCTATATTTGTTTATATGGTTTCCAACACGTTTAAAATCAGAGTACTTTTCATAATCAGTATAAGTCTTTATTTTTTTGTTTTTGTTTTTGTTTTTTTTGGTACCGGGGATTGAACTCAGGGGCACCCAACCACTGAGCCACATCCCCAGTCCTGTTTTGTGTTTTATGTAGAGACAGGGTCTCACTGAGTTGCTTAGCAACTCACCGTTGCTGAGGCTGGCTTTGAACTCAGGATTCTCCTATCTCAGCCTCCCTAAGTGTTGGGATTACAGGCTTGAGCAACCGCGCCCAAAGTGCCCTGGATGAGCCCAGGGTGTCATGCATGCTAGGCAAGTGCTGTTACACTGACATAACACCCTAGCCCTATTATGATCATTTTTAAAAGTACAAAAGCCACTTTTAAAAAGTGCAAATGACAGCCCAGCGAAGTGCGTATGCTTGTAATCCCAGCAGCTCAGGAGGCTGCCACTGATCGCTGATCCTATGTTCAAAGCCAGCCTCAGCAATTTAGTGAGGCCTTAAGCAACTCTGCGAGACCCTGTCTCTAAATAAAATACAAAAAAGGGTTGGGGATGTGGCTCTGTGGTTAAGTGCCCCTTGGTTCAATCTTCCTTACCAAACTAAACCAAAGTACAAATGACATCAGTAAGAACCGATGCTATCTATTTTCTTTCCTTTTGGATTTCCCCCATTTGTTGTGGTTGTTGTTTTGGTACTGGGGATTGAACTCAGAGGCACTCGACCACTGAGCCACATCCCGAGTCCTATTTTGTGTTTTATGTAGAGACAGGGTCTCACTGAGTTGCTTAGCGCCTCGCCATTGCTGAGGCTGGCTTTGAACTCGCGATCCTCCTGTCTCAGCCTCCCGAAGTGCTGGGATTATTCCCCATTTGTTTTGTAGGCCATGGACTACACATGGATGTTTTGTGAGTTGAAACATTTTACCCATAATAACCAGTTTTTCAATAATTTGCTTCCAGTTGATCTGAAATCTATCAACTTTGCTATTGCTGGTAGTTTCATGAAACTCAAATGTTTGACAAAAAAATTTTTTTTTCTTTTGGCCAGAATGCATATCCAAATAGGTGCTTCCAAGCAAAATGTGTTTAAGGAACTCAAATAATTTCACTACCGCTCCACTCCCACCCCGCGAATGTCCGGGGAGGCTGCAGCACCGCACCTTCCGGTAGGCGTCAGCAGTCCAGGGCTGCCGGAGCTTATTTTAGAGTTCAGGAAACTACTAACTTTTCTATCTCAGACCTTCCATAATTGAAGCAGGGGATCCGCAGCGCAGACCCGGAATCCATCCCTGCGGCGGAGGCGCAGGCGCGAGCGCGTCCTCCCGCGGCCGGGCGTGCAGCGGCCGGACACCCTCCGCAGGGCGGCGGGGGCGGGGAGCCCCGGCGCGGCCTTCCCGGCGTGCCCCGCGCGGAGGGGACTCTTAACGTGAAGCGCCGGGTGACTCAGCCGCGTGGCCGTGCCGGCCAAAGCTGGGGGCGCGCGCCGCTGCGGCACTGCCGGTCCCGGCGGCGGCGGCGGCGGCGGCGGCGGCTGGTGGCGGCGCGGCCTGCGCGCGCCTCCCGGGCGGATTCCGGCCCCGAGCGCGGGAGCGCGGCGGGGAGCCACGAGTAAGTGGCGGGCGGGACGGGGCGGGACGGGCGTGGCCCGGGGTTGCCTTTGTGTCGGGGGCCTTCTCCTCGGGACGCCGCGCGGGCCGACTCCGGTGCCGGCCGCGACCCTGGACCGCAAGGCCGCGGACATGGTGGGCGCCGGGAGGCGTCGGCAGAGGGGTGACGGGCGCGGCTGCGGCTCGCAGGGTAAAGTGTGCTGGTGGGGCGTCGTCGAGGTCGCGTTGGGGCCGGGAGGTCCACACCGCCCCGGGGACCAGAGAAGGGTAACTTGCCTGCCTCGCAGGCCTGGGTGGTTTCTCCTGCCGGAGGAGAAAAGACAAGAACCCTGGGTGTTGACTGACAACACGTTTGCAGGCGCGTTTTGTCCTGGCAATTCATGGAACCATTAAAAATACTGTAGTTGGTCGGACTTCCTCCTCTTCTGCCTGGAATAGAGGGTGCGTTCTGCTCGGTCCTTTCACCCCAGCTCCGAAGTTTCTTTTCCTGCCACACACAAATGACTAGCTTCCTTCCGTGGCTCTGCGTTGAACTGGCGAGAGCTTTAACCTGTAATTTTCTTTTAAATAAAACCCCACTTTTTATAGCACGCAGTGTTTGCAGGTTTGCGAGCCCAGTTCTGCAGTATCAGAAAACCTCTTCTGTTTTGGCATTTGTGATTCTTTGTGAACATTCTTGGATTAGACCGATTTATTTTTTAAATAAGAATCCAGTAAACAAACTAACGAGATAAGCCTTTGAAGGAAATGTAAAGTTTATGAAAATACATCTCCCAAGTCTTTTAATTTTGTCCTTGTCTGCGTTAAACCATTAGCTGCATCTGGTACCTGGGAAATTGGGTTTTTAATGGTCCTCCAAACAGTGTTGACTGTCAATCAGATGTGATGAATCCTGAAGCAAAAGTTCACCTTCAAACCCCCCTCGCCGCCCCCAATCGAGGCAATAGTTCTCAAAACAGGGTTGCTGTCTATTAAGGTTACCCTAGTACCACTCTCAGAAGTTTGATTTTAGAGATCTGCTACGGGTCTCTGAGTCTGCATTTTAAGTAAACACCCTCCCTTGTTCTGTTGCTGGTGATCTAGGGACCACACCTTGAAAAACCATCATGGGCTGGGCTGAGCTGGACTGGGCATATTAAAAACCTTATCCTTTTGATGACATGCTCCTTTCCTGTGTCTCTGGAAGACAGTGTAAGAAAAGATAATGCTTTTTTGAACCCTGATGTCAGGACAGGAAATGACTTTTCCACATTCTCATTGCTTTGGTGGCATAAAGATTCCCTGTGCCTAATCTGTCTTTTTCCTTCTGGAGACTGTTTGCGGTATTATCAGAGTTTAAGCTATACTGGAAGGCCAGCTCTCCCCACTATCTGCTGGCTCAGTCTCCTTCCCCACAGAACCAGGGCAGCCAATGCTGTATACTTCCTGTGGCCTTGAGTGCTCACATTTTCTGGTATAGACGAGTACCAGTAGCATCTATGAAGTCTTTCAGTACAGCTGGACATTAATTCACTCATGGAATATCCCAGCAATACCTGTTTTGTACAAAGCACTGCAGCAAGTCATTTCATCAACAGTGTTGTATATGTGGCCCCAAGTTGCATCACTCTGCTAAGTCAGAATTGAGGCCTGGATGACCTGGACTCTGCTAAAAGCTTTTTCTGTTCCTTACTGCCCTTTTGAATCTTCATAAGGAGAAGAGGTAAAAGTTAGGCTACGTGCTTCTGACTTTTTTCCTGTCTTTGGCATCTTTTTTTGTTGTTTGATTTATCTTGTTATCCATCTTTTTTTTCTGGTGATTCACAAAATGTCATGCTTTTCCTTTGATAACCTTGGTCTTCCTGATAATTTTGTCTCCAGACCCCAATCTGACATTAAAGACCCCTTTGGCTAACCAGAGTTAAAAGTTTAGGGGAGGGGCTGAGGTTGTGGCTCAGTGGCAAAGCACTTGCCTCGCATGTGTGAGGCACTGGGTTCAATCCTCAGCACCACATAAAAATAAATAAACAAAAAACAAAAACACCGTGTCCATGTATAACTAAAAAATATTAAAAAAAAAAAAGTTTAGGGGAATTGTTGGGTTACTGAGTGTTTTGTTCTATTCCATTCTTTTCTTTTCTTAGTACTGGAATTTAACCCAGAGACACTCTACCACTGAGCTGATAAATATCTCCAGCCCTTTATAAATTTTTAAAAAACTTTAAGACAGAGTCTCAACAAGTTGCTGATCCTGGCCTCAAACTTGGGGTCTTCCTGCCTCAAACTCCTGAGTCGCTAAGATTATATGCATGCAGCACCATGCGTGGCAGAATTACTGAGTGATTTCTAGTTAGTTGGAAGACTATGGAAATGTGAGGCTTAGGGATACAAAGGGACCCTATTACAAATTTATCTAGTGCAATCCTCTCATCTTTCAGATGAAGAATCTAAGAGATGTGATGGTAGAGTGAGGACTCTTGGCTCCTAGTCTAGAGTACTTCCCCAAATCATCTCAAGAAAAGTGCTTCAAAACTGAAAGAGCCAGGTGCAGTGCCGCATGCCTGTAATCCCAGTGGCTCTGGAGGCTGAGGCAAGAGGATCAGGAGTTGAAAGCCAGCCTCAGCAAAAGAGAGATGCTAAGCAACTCAATGAGACCCTGTCTCTAAATAAAATACAAAATAGGGCTGGGGATGTGGCTTGGTCAAGTGCCCCTGAGTTCAATCTCTAGTACTAAAAAAAGAATGAAAAAGGTCCAGAGAAATTAGAAGCACGTGAAGAAAATAGAGGTGACTCCTATGATTACAAAACATTGAAAATAGAGATTGAACGAGAATATGATCAAATCAGAAATCATGAAGAGTGAATAATTAAAGAAATCTTTAAAGCTTGAAATAAGGAGTAAAATGATAAATAAGCAAGATGTCCATTGTATAAAAGCCAAGTGAAGTTATGAACTGAGTTTTTAAAAAGATTCAATAAAAGTTTAAATATTTTGGTGATTTTTGGATGGTAGATGCTTGATTCTATGTCCAGAATCTTTTGAAGACTTTATATATATTTGATTGTCAGTGGACCTTTATTTTATTTATATGCAGTGCGGAGAATTGAACCCAGTACCTCACACATGCTAGGCAAGCACTCTGCCACTGAGCCACCGCCACAGCCTTTGAAATCTTAAATATGCTTTTGTCCTTACCAAAGTTATTAGATATCTCTGTTAATTAAGACGTATCTAACTTGGAATCTGATGTAATGTTTCCTAACTCCTTATGGGAGAAAAGATTATTGGAACCATACATGCACTTCTAGTATAGTAGGAAGCAAAGAAATTTGATGAAAGAGGCCCTTTTGACATTTTTTGCTTGGCATCCCCAAATTAAACATTGTTGCATTATTCTTGTGTATCCATCAAAGTAATAGAAATAGTAACAGTCAGGGCTTAAAAATCAGTATACCTTAGGTACCAGACACTTTACTAATGGTTTACATCATTGTTCCATTTAATTATCTATATTTTATAAATGAGAAATCTAAGACAGAGAGGTTAGGCTTGCCCAGACACATAGGAAGTGGCTGAGCCTGCGTTCAAATTTAAGCCCATCTGACTTCAAAGCTATGAAAACATGCTTGCTATGTCCTACCTAGTTCACTTTGTGGTATGGTTAAGAAATGTGGGCTCTGGAGTCAATCTTGGCTGGGTTCAAATCTTGGCTTCTCCATTTACTAGCTTGGATAAAGCACTCATCAGTTTGTGTCTCAGAAATAGAATTAGTACCTACTTCAAGGATTTGGGGATTGAATTAATTCATGTAAAGTGCCTTAGAACTTGCCTGACAGATTGTAAGTTCTTAGAAAATAATGGCTATTAGTTTATTTTTTATTTTTGCATTTATTTATTCTAATTAGGTCTACATGACAGCAGATGCATTTTGATTCATTGTACACAAATAGAGCACAACTTTTCACTTCTCTGATTGTACACAATAGAGTTACACCATATGTTCAGTCATACATGAACCTAGGACATGTACTTACGTACATTGCATTCCACCATCTTTCTTGCTCACATGTCCCACCCCCTCCCTTCCTTCCCTTTTGACCAAAGTTTCTTCATTCTTGCCACACCCCCTCCCACACTATGGATCAGCATCCACTTATCAGAGAGAACATTCACCTTTGGTATTTTGGGATTGGCTTACTTCACTTAGCATGGTATTCTCCAATTCCATCCATTTACCTGCAAATGCCATAATTTTATTCTCTTTTATTGCTGAGTAATATTCCATTGTGTATACATGCCACAGTTTCTTTATCCAGTCATCTATCAAAGGGCATCTTGGTTGGTTCCACAGTTTAGCTACTGTGAATTGTGCTGCTATAAACATTGAAGTGGCTGTGTCACTGTAGTATGCTGTTTTTAAGTCCTTTGGGTATAGACCGAGGAGTGGGACAGCTGCGTCAAATGGTAGTTTTATTCCAAGTTTTCTAAGGAATCTCCATACTGCTTTCCAGAGTGGTTGCACCAATTGGCAGTCCCACCTTCAATGTATGAGTGTGCCTTTTCCTTCACATCCTCGCCAACACTTCTTGTTTGTATTCTTTTTTTTTTTTTTTTTTTTTTTTTTTTTGGTACTGAGGATTGAACTCAGGGGCACTCGGCCACTGAGCCACATCCTCAGCCCTATTTTGTGTTTTATGTAGAGACAGGGTCTCACTGAGTTGCTTAGCGCCTCGCCATTGCTGAGGCTGGCTTTGAACTCGCGATTCTCCTGTCTCAGCCTCCCTAAGTGCTGGGATTACAGGCTTGAGCCACCGCGCCCGGCTTGTTTGTATTCTTAATAACTGCCATTCTGACTGCTGTGAGATGACATCTTAGAGTAGTTTTGATTTGCATTTCTCTAATAGCTAGAGATGTTGAACATTTTTTCATATATTTGTTGATCGATTGTATGTCTTCTGAGAAGTGTCTGTTCAGCTCCTTAGCCCATTTATTGATTGGGTTGTTTGTTTTTTTTAGGGTTAAATTTTTTGAGAACTTTATGTATCTTGGAGATCAGTGCTCTGTCTGATGTACGTGTGGCAAAAATTTGTTCCTAGAATGTAAGCTCTCTGTTTACCTCATTGATTGTTTCTTGTGTTGAGAGCTTTTTAGTTTGCATCCATCCTGTTTATTGATTCTTGCTTTTATTTCTTGTGCTTCAGGAGACTTGTTAAGGAAGTCAGGGCCTAATCTGACATGATGAATATTTGGGCCTACTTTCTCCTCAATTAGGCGCAGAGTCTCTGGTCCAATACCTAGGTCCTTGATCCACATTGAGTTGAGTTTTGTGCATGATGAGAAAGATGGGTTTAGTTTCATTTTGCTGCATATGGATTTCTAGTTTTCCCAGGACCATTTGTTGAAGAGGCTATCTTTTCTCCAGTATATGTTTTTGGCACCTTGGTCTAGTATGAGATAACTGTATTTATGTGGGTTTGTCTCTGTGTCTTCTATACCATTGATCTACATGTCTAGTTTGGTGCCAATACCATGCTGTTTTTGTTACTATAGCTTTGTAACGTAGTTTAAGGTCTGGTATTGTGATGCCTCCTGCTTCGCCCTTCTTGCTAAGGATTGTTTTGGCTATTCTGGGTCTCTTATTTTTCCAAATGAATTTCATGATTGCTTTTTCTATTTCTATAAAGAATGATGTTGCAGCCGGGCACCGTGGCTCAAGCCTATAATCCCAGCACTTAGGGAGGCTGAGACAGGAGAATCGCGAGTTCAAAGCCAACCTCAGCAACGGCGAGGTGCTAAGCAACTCAGTGAGACCCTGTCTCTACATAAAACACAAAATAGGGCTGGGGATGTGGCTCAGTGGTCGAGTGCCCCTGAGTTCAATCCCCAGTACAAAAAAAAAAAAAAAAAAAGAATGATGTTGGGATTTTAATTGGAATCACATTGAATCTCTGTAGCGCTTTGGGGAGTATGGCCATTTTGACGATATGGATTCTGCCCATCCAACAGCATGGGAGATCTTTCCATCTTCTAAGGTCTTCTTCAACTTCTTTCCTTAGTGTTGTGTAGTTTTCATTGTAAAGTTCTTTCACCTCTTTTGTTAAATTGATTCCCAAGTGCTTCATTTTTTTTGAGGCTACTGTGAATGGGGTAGTTTTTCTAATTTCTCTTTCAGAGGATTCATCACTGATATATAAAAATGCTTTTGATTTATGGGTATTGATTTTATATCCTGCTACTTTGCTGAATTGATTTATTAATTCCAGAAATTTTCTGGCAGAATTTTTTGGATCCTCTAAGTAGAGAATCATGTCGTCAGCAAACAATGATAATTTAACTTCTTCTTTTCCTATTCTTTTTTTTTTTTTTTGGTACTGGAGATTGAACTCAGGGGCATTTGACCACTGAGCCACATCCCCAGCCCTATTTTGTGTTTTATGGAGAGACAGGGTCTCACTGAGTTGCTTAGCACCTCACCGTTGCTGAGGTTGGCTTTGAACTCAAATGGAAATTTATTTCCTCATAGTCCTGGAGAGTAGAAGTTCAAGATCAAGGTGTCAGTAGGGTTGTTTTCTTTGGGGGCATATTCTTGGCTTGTAGATGATCATCTCCTCCCTGTGTCTTCACATGGTTGCCCCTCTGTGTGTATCTTTGTCCTTATCTCTTCTTGAAAGGACACTAATCATAGTGACTTAGGGCCTGCCTTAATACTTCATTTTACCTTAATTACCTCTTTTTTTTTTTAAATATTTATTTATTTTTTTAGTTGTAGGTGGACAGAATATCTTTGTTTTTATGTGGTGCTGAGGATCGAACCCAGTGCCTCACGCATGCTAGGCGAGCACGCTACCACTGCGCCACAATCCCAGCCCCCTTAATTACCTCTTTACAGGATTGTCTCAAAATGTAATCACATTCTGAGGGACTAGGGTGAGGACTTCAACAAATAAATTCTGCAGGGGACACAACATTCAATTCTGATGCTATCTACCTGGACATAGTATCCTGCGCCACAGGTTGAGGGCTCAGCTTCACAGAACTCCTTAACAATCTGTTTAGGAACTTCCTTGCTGGGTAATTTGAATGCTCCATTCCCTCATCAGGGAGCACCCTCTGTGCTGGGCCCTGGGCGGCAAGCATCCTTTTTCATGTGCCTGCCAACTATCCTACCTTTACCTGTTATTTGGAACCTCCTTGCTATTGAGTATCCTAAGAAGCATATCATGCCTCTGCATAAATCAAAATTATCCTTTTATTCTACTGAATACTCTGTCTTTAGAATCAAGTTCATACATATAATCTAAATTCCTAATTCATCTCTTAAGCATAGAAAAATGTCAGACTTCCTTGTGTGATAATGTATTGTTTTATATTCCAGCTTATAAAATTTTCTCTTAAGTAGTTCTATTAAGCATTTTTTAAAAAATTATTACAGTGATTCCACCATTTTCTTGGGGAGTTTCCTGTTTTTACAGATACATTTTTATTTTTCCTCATTTAAAAAGTAATAACATTCATTTTGGAGACTTTGGGATATTATGTGAAACATTTATTTTAAAAAAATCCTTGACTGGCATTGTAGCTCAGTGGTAGCGTAGCACGTGTGAGGCACTGGGTTCGATCCTTAGCACCACATAAAATAAATAAATAAAGGTATCGTGTCCATCTACAACTAAAGAAAAATTTTTTAAATCATATGACCCTATGATTAAGGGAGAATAATTAATATTTTCGTTCTTTTTTCTATAAATATATTTGTAGTTTCAGCCTACTTGAAAAACCTAACATATCAATATCGTTTGCATGTTTTTAGTTATTATTCTAAAACATACTTCTTTTTATTTTTTAATTGGTGATTTATATTGATTTTTTACATGTTAAACCAACCTTTGTCATTATGCATTATCCTTTATGTATCAGATTTGATTTTCTAATCATTTTTTTTTAAAGGTGGTACTGGAAATCAAACCCAGTGATAGAGCAAGCTCTGTCACTGAGCTATATCCCCAGCCCTTCATTTAGAATTTTTGTGTTTTTGTTTATGAGAGTGGCCTGCAGTCCTTCTTGGTAATGTCCTTGCTATGGATTGGATAAGGAATGTCCCCAGAGGCTCATGTGTTGAAGGCTTGGTCCCCAGTGCAGCAGTATGTTGCTGAGAAGGTCATTTTTCATATATTCTTTAAAACAATATATTTCCCTCTGCTTGACTCAGTAAGTTCTGATATGTTGTATTTTAATTGTTGTTCGGTTAAAAATATTTTCTACATCCCATTGTCTTCTCCCCACACGCCTCCAGTACTGGGGATTTAAAGTACCAGGGGTGCTTTTAACACAGAGCCACATCCCCAGCCCTTTTATTTATGTTTTTTTTGTTGTTGTTTTGCTACAGGGTCTCACTAAGTTGCTGAGGCTGGCCTCAAACTAGGAATATTTATGACTCAGCCCCCAAGTTGCTGGGATTACAGGTGTGTGCCACTACACCTGGTGTGATTTTTTTTCCAAAAGGTTTTCAAAAGTGTGTTACTCAGTTTTCCAACTCTCAGGGATATTCTTATTTGTTATTGATTTCTAACTTTATTCCATTGTGTTCAGAGAACAGAACTGTGTGATTTCAATCTTTTTAAAGATATCAAGACTGCATTGCCAGAGTATGGTCCCTTCTGACTCATTTTTCAGGTATACTTGAAAAAGAATGGTATCCTACAACTGCCTGTTTTTATAAAGTTTTATTAGAACACAGCCCCACTTGCTTATGACCAAGACTGTGACTGCTTTTACACTGTAATAGTGTAACCCACAATACCTGAAATATTTACTGTCAGCTTTTTACCAGAAAAGTTCAGCACTCTTGTTCTAAGTTTTTACGGCCAGGCTCCCAACCAGATATTTTGTTGGCTCCTCCTGCCCGGTAGTAAGCTTGTTCTGGTTTTTGCCTCCTCAGTCAACCCCGTTGGGCTGACAGAAGCCCTGTTTAACTCAGCTGTAACTGCTGTTTAAGCTGCTCAGCTTTACAGCTTCTTGGCAGCTGCTTCCAAATTGCCAAATCTGTGGAGGGGGAAAAGTTTCAGGCTTACCTTAGTTTATTTTCCTTCTCTACCAGTCAGGGGTCCCACAGAAATAGAACCGTGGGTGTGTGTGTGTGTGTACACATCCGTCCATGTCTATTGAGGTGTTTATTGCAGGCAGTTGGCTTACTCAGTCTCAGAAATTAGTTAGTCTGAAATCTATCAGGCAGGTTGCTATCATGAGGGGCAGGCGGGAGCGGAAGCTACCATCCATAGCTGGAATTTCTCTTTCCTCAGAGAAGTTTCATCTCTGTCCTTAAAACCTTTCCACTGATTGCTTTGGGCCTACTTAGCTAATCTAGGATAATATTCCTTCCTTAAAGTGATTACAGACCTTAATCACATCTCCCAAGTACCTCCATAGTAATACATAGGTACTAACCTAGTACCTAGTTTGAGTAACTGGGAACTGTAGCCTAGGCAAAGTGATATGTAAAGCTGCCCATCACGACTGCTGTCCAGGAACTGACCACTTTACTAGTTTTCTGATGCCTTCAAAGATTTTTTTTCCATTTTGTCTAGATTTTGTGATTGCTCTTAGCAGATAGTCTGATAGAAGCTTCTAAGTCATAAACAAGTAACACAAGTCCCAGTTGTCTTTTTTTAATATTTTTTTCGTTGATGGATCTTTATTCATTTATTATTTATATGTGGTACTGAAGATCGAACCGAGTGCCTGACTCATGCTAGGCAAGCACTCTACCACTGACCTACAGCCCCAGCCCCAAGTCCCAGTGTTTTATAAGAATGTTATAAAACAATTTTAATAGTTGCATAGAAATTCAGCAGTTGAGCTTTACATAATTTAGTTTTTTTCCATTTCCCTGCTGGAGAGCCATACAGACAAAAAAATTCCCAGTGTTTTTCCTATTCTCTACACAACACAGTCCACACTTCTGTGACCAAGATGTGTGGGAGTTGTCCCCACATACCAGCAAGAGTTCTTCAATGGAGGACCCCAGTAAGTACCCTCTCATTCGTTTCAGCTCTGATGCAGCCTGCCTGGGCATAGTGTGGGCCCACAGGTGGAGGGCTCAGTCTCAGCACTCCCCCACGTCACAGACTAATTACAGGCCATGTGTGGGTCTACCTGTGCTCCTGACCAATTGGCCACATACAGGATTCCAGCAACCCTTTTCTTGGGTTTGATTAGTTTCCTAGAGTGGTTCACAGAACTCAGGCAAAGACATTGACTTGTTATAAAGGATATATGCATCAAGTGAGTGTGGGGCAGAGCTGAGGAGTGGCCGTGCTTCCCTGGGTGTGCTTCCCCCAGGATCCTCCAGGTGCCCCACTCCCTGGAACCTCATCTGTACTCTCTGTTGTACTTTTGTGGTAGTTGCATTATATAGATGTGCTATGGTTCAAAGGTGGTTTAGGTGTGGCTTCCAAAGGTTCACGCGTTGGAAACTTGGTTCTCAGTGTGGAGATGCTAGAAAGTGGGATCTGTAAGAGGTGAGGACTGTGGGAGGTCCTTGGGTCATTGGGGGCATGCCCTCAGAAGGGACTGTGGGACCGTAGTCTCTCTGGCTTCCAGTGTGATCTCTCCCTCGTGTACTTGCTCCTGCCATCTGCCATGAGGTCCTCACCACAGCTGAGCTGACACCAGCATCCTCTTTCTTGAAGCTTCAGAACTGTGATCTAAATCAGCTTCTCAGCTGGTAGTGTATCTCGATGGCACAGCTCTTGCCCAGCATGCACAAGGCCTTAGGTTCAATCCCCAGTACTGCAGAAAAGAAAAAAAAAAGTAGGCCATTGAAGTACTAAAACAAGAAAAGAGAACATATTAAGATTATAAATGTAGTTTGTTTTTTTTCAAGAATTATTGTATTGTTTCTGGGAAGAACATTGGTACATGCCTGTAATCTCAGCATCACGGAAGGCTCAGGCAGGAGGATTACAAGTTCAAGGTTGGCCTGGGCAACTTAGTGAGACAGTAACTTAGCGAGACTGTCTCAAATATAAAAAATAAAAAGAACTGGGGACCACCTTTATGTGTACCTATAATAAAGTACCAATTTATAAAAAGAATGGTGGGGGGAGACCAGTGAGGTGGAACAGGAGGAATGGGGGGGAGAGGAGGGAAGGTGGAGGTACTAGGGACTCAAGTGGAACAAATTATATTTCATGCATGTGTGATTATGTCAGAGTGAACCTCACTGCTGTGTGTAGCTATATGCACTAATAACAACATTCTTTAAAAAATAAAAAAGGACTAGAGATGTAGCTCAGTGGTAGAGCATCCAACATATACACATATTTGCTTATTACAGCAAAGAGAATCATAAAGGATAAAGAGAAATGAATAATCCACTGCTGTGGTTTGACTGTGTCTCTCCAAAACTCACTTATTGGAATTTAAACCCTTAGGGTGATGGTATTAATAGGTGGGCCCTTGGGAGGCAATTAGGCAGTAAGGGCTCTACTCTTGTACCCTTTAAAATGGAATCGAAGGAAACTAGGTAGCTTTTCTGTTCTTTCCACCATATTAGAACACACAGATGGCACCATCTGTGAAGGATAGGCCCTCACCAGATACCCAGTCATGCCTTGATCTTGAAGTTCTCAGACTCCAAACTGTGAGAAAATAAATTTCTGTTCTTTATAAATTACCCAGTGTCAGGTACTTTGTTATAGCGATACAAGTGGACTAAGATACCTGGTTATCTGTAGGGAATAAGTGGGAACAGATTGGAGGGAAATGGGAAGGATAGAGGATATTGAGCATTCCTATTTTATGTGACTTTAATTTTTGTTGTTTTTTTTTTTTTGGGTGGGCAGTGGAACTGGGGATTGAACCCAGGGGCACTCAACCACTGAGCCACATCCTCAGCCCTTTTTAATATTTTATTTAGAGACAGAGTCTTGGTGAGTTGCTTAGGACCTCCCCAAGTTGCCGAGGCTGGCTTTGAACTCGCAATCCTCCTGCCTCAGCCTCCCAAACTGCTGGGATTACGGGCGTGCACCATCACGCCCAGCTTGTTGTTTTTGATAACTCTTTTTATTTTATTAGCTTTTAAAAGCATGTAAATGTTTCATATATTCAAAAATAAATTTAAGAACTAATAAAAATAGGCTATAATTGAATATGAAGAGAAATGAATGAACCTAACTTACAGAACATACACAGAAAAAATAACTTTGTTACATAGCACATTGACTGTACATCCTTAGTGAGATATACTTTAAGGACAGAAAGACTGTACCCTACAAAACTCTTAAGCCTAGTTTGTTGATAGTTTTTTGACATTATTATTCTGAAATTGGTTTATGATTTTTAATTGTGAGACAAAAGATGCACTAATATAAAGAAGAGCTATAATATTAGGTTTAAATTACAAATTTAGTATAAATTATGTGTGTGTGGTTTTTTTTTTTTTTAAAGAAAATCCCTACTTTATTACTGACATGGCCTAGAGGTAATGACACCCCAGTAGCAGGAAACTTAGTGCTCAAATAGCTCCCCCAAAAGCCTATAAATGAAATATGAGGCCAGCTGGATAAATCTGATTATGGATTATATATTGATAACATGGAATTGTTCATTTTAAGTGTGAAACTAATATTTCTGTGTCTTATAGAATTCTCTAATTCTTTTTTTTTTAATATTTATTTTTTAGTTATAGGCAGACAGAATATCTTTATGTGGTGCTGAGGATCAAACCCAGTGCCTCATGCGTGCTAGGCGAGCACGCTACCACTGCGCCATAACCTCAGCCCCGAATTCTCTAATTCTTCACATGCACATGCTGAAATATGAAGGATGAAGTGCATTGATGTCTATAATTTTCAAGTTATTTAGAAGAAATATATATGAAGACACTACTCAGTCAGGGTGATCACTGGTGAATATGAGTAAGGGTATAATTTTCCAATAGATTTGAGAAGTTTCAAGATTGAAGGTTGGGGAGAAAATCTTACCTGTACTTCAGAACTCAGCTCAGATTTTCTCTATTTTATGAAGACTTCCTTTTCCAACTACACTAGCTATAAGTGATTTTCTAACGTGAATTTTAAGAATTTTGGGGGGGAAGCGGGGAGGCTGGTATACAGCTAGTGGTATAGTACTTGCCTAAGATGAAGTCCTGGGTTTGATCCCCAGCACTTCCAGAAAAAATGATTTTTTGGTTGTTCTTTGTGTTTGTTTTTTCAGTACTGGGGATTGAACCCAGGTGCTCTACAATTGAGGTACATCCCCAGCCCTTTTTATTTTTTACTTTGAGATAGGGTCTCACTAAGTTATCCAAGCTGGCCTTGACTTTGTTATCTTCCTGCCTCAGCTTCCAGAGTAGCTGGGATTACAAGTGTGTACCAATCTGCCCAGCTAAAACAGACTGCTAAGGCAGTTCTCATACACCATTGGATCTGGAAACTTTTTACACTTAAAAAAAAAAGTCTGACTAAAACATCCACTTTCAGGAAGCATACACTTTGCTATTATATTTAAACTGGCCACTCAGGTGTATGTCGAAGATTTCATTTGTCAATCAGCTTACCTCTTAGGTTTCATAGGTCAAGGGATTTTTCTGTTGTCATTCTGGGATTATAGAGGAATTAAAGATTATAAGGAACTTGAGAAAATGATGGATTAGGTGATTTTTTTTATTTTTTTGTACCAGGGATTGAATGCAGGGGTACTTAACCATCGAGCCACATCCCCAGCCTTTTCTGTTTTTATTTCAAAACAAGGTCTCACTAAGTTGCTTAGGGCCTCACTAAATTGTGAGGCTGATTTTGAATTTGTGATCCTCCTGCCTTAGCCTCCCCAGCTACTGGGATTACAGGTTTGCATCACCACGCCTGGCAGATAACTTCTTAAAAGGTGTGCCATTAAACATTAATCCTGAAGGGTTTCTTGAAAAAAGGAGTGCTGAGGCCATATCCATTTGGGAGAACTCTGCAAACTAGATCCTCTCTTGGAGTTCCATAGTATACTCTGATCTTGTTCATTGAAGCATTGCTTGTAATAATTAAGTTAGCAACAATTTACATGTTCACAATAAAGTAGAATCATAGAATATTTCATAGCAGTTAAAAAGGCAGGAGCTAGATCTCCATTTTCCAGTGGGAGTGGTTCTCAAAAATGTTAGAAAAACATTACAGAATGTGAATGGTGCAGAATAGTATATCGTTTGTGGTTGGGTTTTTTATGATAACTACACAGTGTATCTGTGTAATAAAAATGCATTCTTATGAAGCCTAAAAGGATTCCTACTAAGCAAGTAGTGACAGTTACTTAGAGGAGTAACTGGGCTTGGGGGTGATGATCAGAGTTCTTATTAGGGTTGAATTTTCTTAGAAGGGAATATATTCATATATTATTTATAATGAAAATTAAATGCAAATGGCTCTTCTATGTCTTGTTAACTTTTCCTTTAGTGGATATACTTACCCTGCTAAATTATATCTGTTTATTGAGTGACTATATACAGATTAAATTGAGTTCTGAGCCCTGGTAGTATAAATTAGTAAAGAAATTGTTATAATTTATACCTGAGGTATCCCTTGAAAACTTACATGTGAGACAATGCAAGGAAGTTTGGAGGAGAAATAATCCGGTTATAGCCTTAGCCTAGTCAGCGAGTAAATCCCTGCAGTGGTAGGGTGTGGCTGGAGCGGGTAGGAGTTGGTGCGTGGCTTTGGGTGTACATTTGTATCTGGAGAATGGAGTTTCTCTGCTTCCTGATGTGAGCTGCTTCCCTCTGCCACACTGTCCTGTCATGATGTTCAGCCTTACCTGGAGCTCTGAGGAATGGAGCCAGCCTTCTATGGACTAAGACTTCTGAAACCATGAGCCCTCAAATAAATTTTTCCTCCTTATACTTGTTCTGGTCAGATCCTTTAGTTACAGAAGCAAAGAAGCTGACTAAAACAGAAATGTTTTCACTATATTCCATTATGACAGAACTATTTTTCCTGCAGCCAGGTGCAGTGGCGCATGCCTGTAATTCCAGTGACTTGGGAGGCTGAGGCAGGAGGATTGCAAGTTTGAGGCCAGCCTCAGCAATTTAGTGAGGCCCTATCTCAAAACAAAGAATTAAAAGGGCTGGGGATGTAGCTTAATGGTAAAGCGCCCCTGGGTTCAATCCAAAAAACACAACACAAAACCTACTATTTTCTTTAAATTACAAGATTCCATGAAGAAATTTATATAGTCTGGCTCATGCAGGTTCACAATAAATAGGCTTAGCCAAAACTTATTGTGGGCTGGTTCAAGAGATCTTATGGAGAGCAACAAAGAGAAGGTTGAACTTGGTTCTTGAGGAGCTAGTGGAGAGTGGAACATTATGGTTCAAAGCTGCTGAAGCATAAAGCATCAGACTCCCTTTGTGTTGGCACTGCTCTTTAAAATTCTGTGGACCTCCTCCGCCGCCTCTCTTTTTTTTGCAGTGCTGGGGATGGAACCCAGGGCCTCACTCACGCTAGAAAAGTGCTTTACCAGTGAGCCATACCTCTAGCTCTGCTTTTTCATATTGTTCTCTAGACCTGATTTTGACATCTCTGAGTCAAACTTGAGGGCACTGGTGATTGTATTTGACTTTAGGGATCAATTTTAAGTGGCTGCCATTTTTGTAATGTAAATGTGTGTGTTTAAGAAAAATTCTGAAAAAGCTGTAGCCACATATTGAGGTGTTTTATCAGTGCATTTACTTTATTTCAATTTGCTTATGAGACCTATTGTCTGAGAATGAAGAATACCTCAAATGAGAATAACTCTTCTTTAAAATGACTTTTTTCAGGCACGTGCATTGATTCATATTTTCAAGATGGTCATTTTTATATTTCATCCAAGTTAAAACAGGAACTAAACTGATCAACTTTATGCTCAAATTAGTTTAGTACAGATTGTGAAGGGATTCAGAATTTAATTTAAATTACAGGTGTTATTAGCACCCACTACATACTTGTTCTGTCTGGAAACCCAAGAGTATTAAAACATGGTACTGTGCTTGGTGGGCTTCCACCTTCCTAAAATATTAAGCATGTAATCCATGTCCGTACAAATCGCTGGATGTTTTAAAATGATTCTTCCACTGGAAAGCCAGGGGGAGACCAGTGCAGTATCAAGTGCGCAAGTGCCAAGTGAGTAAACTGCAGGGGTATTTTCAGTACTGAGCAGCCACTAGCGTGGGAGTGACCACTGCAGGGCGCCAGTGACCAGCAGAGAGGCCTGACGTCCCTGGCGTGGCTCCTGTGGCTGTGTCCTGCTTGGTTAGTGAGGATCTTGCATGTGGCTGTCACTCAGTGTGTCATTCATTGGAATTATGGGCTGCGGCAGGAGAGGTGGCATGGTTAGCTTTATAGCCAGTGATTTTGAGATGGCATTTGGGGTTGAGTGTAATGTATGGAATTTACAAAAAGAAAATGAAAAGGAGAATTTGAGTGCTACAAATCAAAATTTGCTTTTTTTTGTTATTGTTGTTTATGTAGCTCTGGTGACTTCTCATTCCAGCTTTTCTACCTCATTTTGGTTGCAATTGTTAATTTCCTGGTGCTTAATTGTAACAAGAATATATATGTCATTTTTTAAAAATACATTTTCTTTAATTAAGCAGTTGGATCCTTCCCCCTACCTTTGTGTTTGTGGTTATAAGCAATACCAAATTATTGTTCTACCATTTACTGCACAGAGTTGATCATGTGTGTACCAAAGTCAGTTGATTGGATGTCCATTTATGGATAAAGCTTAAAATTATTCCCTGGTAACAAGTTTATCATTGTTCTTAGTGCTTTGGTAAAAAAAAAAAAAACAACAAAACAGCTGGGCACAGTGGCTCACATCTGTAATCCCAGCACTTAGGCTGAGACAGAAGAATCGCGAGTTCAAAGCCAGCCTCAGCAACAGCGAGGCACTAAGCAACTCAGTGAGACCCTGTCTCTACATAAAACACAAAATAGGGCTGGGGATGTGGCTCAGTGGTCGAGTGCCCCTGAGTTCAATCTCCAGTACCAAACAAAAAACATTTAAATCATTTTGATTCCTCTGAACATAATATCACAAACATATTTAGATGCTCCTGTCTCCCAAAAACAAGAATTAGAGCTCTCTCTCCTTTAGTCTGACTTTGATACCATGGAAGTCCATGGAAAACTGTTCTGTGAATTCTAAAGCATGCATGTTCTTGTCTTCCAGGTTCCTCTCTGATTAAGCAGACAGTTGAGGATACAGGGTCTGAGAATGAACGTTCATCGTGGCAGTGATGGCGACAGGTTATTGCGGCCAGAGGCCAGCTGCTTATTGGATGATACCATAGCTGCAGCTCAGGAAAAAGAAGCAAATAGCCTGGCTTCACCTGGTCTTCATAATCTGACTTATCCCCTAGGTCCCAGGAGTGAAGGTACAGTGATTAGTTCTTGGCTAAGTGATTAATTCTTGGAGGGATGGGGGTTTTCTGACCCTTGAGCATCATATACTGCCAAGAAGCCTTGAATATTCTTATCTAAATATATTATCTACTTAATTGACTTAGCTTGCTTATTATAATTCTGTCACACTGTCACAGAAAATGTCCACTTATTTAATTAGTCTAGCACATCTAACTTTGTGATAATGGTGTAAGACAAACTGCCACAAGTTTAGAGTCAGAAGACAGATTGAAATTCTCGCTAGCAGTGTATTAGCTATAACCACGGATGAGATTCTTAATCTTTCTGAGTCCTGCTTTCTTTCCTTTTTTTTTGCTGCCAGAGATTGAACTCAGGGGTACTTGACCACCAAGCCACATCCCCAGCCCTGTTTTGTGTTTTATGTAGAGACAAGGTCTCACTGAGTTGCTTAGCGCCTCGCCATTGCTGAGGCTGGCTTTGAACTCGTGATTCTCCTGTCTCAGCCTCCCAAAGTGCTGGGATTACAGGCGTGCGCCACCGCGCCCAGCTGAGTCCTGCTTTCTTAATCTAAAAAACAGGAATATTAATACTCCTCCTTCCTCATAAGTCTGATGGATTAATGTTAATGATGTGAAAGCTCTTTATAACCTGTTAGGTTCTTTACTTTTACTTTTTTAATATGTTTTAAAAATAACTTAAAAAAATAATATGTGCATTATCGGAAGTAAAAGAACACAAGAAGCCGAACAAAATCATTCACAATTACAAGAGTCCAATTAGATTTGTCCTCCTAGGTCCCGTGTGTGTATATATAACATCTCATTTTATGTGATTGAGATCATGGTATATGTTGTGCTCTTTCACACATTGTGAATATTTATCAATTCAAAATCCCAAAGCTATATGAGTATTTTGATAATCAAGGATATACTACACAAACTTGATGTTTTAGACAAACATCTAATCTTGTCTTTCTCGGGGACAAAAATTTTATAGAAGACAAAAATGGCAACAGGTTTCTGTGTAAAAATATTAGCAGAATTATGATTAAAATGCTGCATTCCCTTAATGCTTGATATACAATGAGACATAAGGCAGCAGAACACCCTAGGTATAATGTTCCTAAGAGAATTTATCATCAAAGCTCTACTGTTAAAATATTAGCAAAGTTTGTCGGGCACGGTGGCACACGCCTATAATCCCAGCACTTTGGGAGGCTGAGACAGGAGAATCGCTAGTTCAAAGCCAGCCTCAGCAACGGCGAGGCACTAAGCAACTCAGTGAGACCTGTCTCTACATAAAACACAAAATTGGGCTGGGGATGTGGCTCGGTGGTCGAGTGCCCCTGAGTTCAATCCCCGGTACTGAAAAAAAGAAGAAAAAAAAATATTAGCAAGGTTTGTTTCAGTGGAACTACTTAACATATTCCTGTAGTACAGCAAAAAGTTGCACGTATCAGTGACTGTCATCAAATGATAGCGTGAACACACCTGTGTACATCTCTTCCTTTAAGCTTCCTTCTTTCCCTGTGTTGCCAGCCTAATGAACAAGTTCTGATATATACTATTCTAAGGTGGTTGGACAATTCCATGCTCAAGATGCATCATTTTTATCAATTGTAACAAAAAAATATTTACACATTGGCTAATTTACTAGCTGTAATTTTTAATCATACTTTTAAACTTGCAGTAAAAATAACAATTATAGCAACTGCTATTTATTGAACACACACTGTACTAGGAATTGTACACACAGTACATTCTTCAGATCAAGGGTGGGAAACTGTGGTTAAATCTGGCTGCTGCTTATTTTTGTAAATAAAATTTTGATACACAGCCCTCAGGTCCATTTGTTTACATCTCATTGATGGCTACTTTCCTACTACAGTGGCAGAGGCTGACCTGCACAGCCCAGAATATTTCTGTACTTTACAGAAAGTTTGCCACACCTATTCTAGACTGATCTTTACAGTTATTATCCTTGTTTTACAGATGAGAAAACTGAGCCTTAGAAAGCTTAGGTAACTTTCCCAGGTTCACACTGCTAGGAGCCAGGGAACTAGGATCTGATTCTGTTTTTCTGACCAGGTTGTGCTATATGTATCAGCTGTCAGAAGTGTGTGACTGCACCCTAGAGAAGGCCATTAGGGGAATTTGTGCAACAAGTCCTTTCCTACCCTCTCATTTAAGTAAGGGAGAAGCTGAGGCTTCTTACTAGAATTAAGGAATCAACACAATTTAATTGCTTCATTGTTGTGAAATCAGTCATTCTAAAGAACTGAATTAGTAGTAATTCGTGTACCTGTTTCTTTTTTTTGGCGGGGGGGTGGGGATCCTGGGTATTAAACTCAGGGGTACTCGACCATTGAGCCACATCCCCAGCCCTATTTTGTGTTTTATGTAGAGACAGGGTCTCACTGAGTTGCTTAGTGCCTCGCCATTGCTGAGGCTGGCTTTGAACTCTCAATTCTGTCTCAGCCTCCCAAAGTGGTGGGATCACAGGCGAGCGCCACCGCGCCCGGCTCACCTGTTTAATTTTTAAGACCAGCACTTTAAGTGTGAAAGTCTGTCTTGGTGTGACCAAGTGTTTCTTGCTACAAGCTAGCTTGTGCTTCGTGTGGCTCCTTAGTTCTTGGTGTGCAAACATGGGGCCATATTGAAGATTGTCAGAAGCTGTAGGATGTGAACTTTAAATAGGTTTTTGGTCTGTAGATTGATTTCTCTTTATCTTTATACAAGTAGTTAATAATATTATTTGGTTATCAGTGTAGAAAATCAGACTAAATAACCCTAAGGTCATGGGCAGTAATCACGTTCATGAATAATTATGTATATATTCACAATATATAAGGAGGTGGAAGTGAGATAATTCATTTGTATCTAAAACATTTTGTTTCTTGTTTTCAAAAATATGTTTGTAAAAAGGTAGGAAAATGTTAATAACTAAGCCTTTCAAATGTAGGTGATTGAATATATGTGTTTTTTTAAGTGTGCTTATATGTATTTGAAATTTTTCTTTAAAAAATATTTCTTTTACATTAGAATAAAATAACATGAGAAGATTACCTATTTAAAAGAATTGTCTTGGTAATGTGTTTGTATATACTTCTGATTCTCTTCTGTATACATCCACATTTCATATATTTATTTTTAAGCTTGTTGTGTTTCATGTGGTATTGTACATTTTTAAGTATTCTCGTACTTTCAATTCATAATCAAAACAACCCTGTGAGGTAGGTAAAGTGATGATTATTATCCTCATTTTACAGATAAGACCGGGTTTAGAAAAATTAAATAACTTAAAAAAAAATTTTTTTTATGATACTAGGACAAAAAACAACATTCCGTGAATGAATTGTAGTGGCATTTGCCCTGGAACTATTCCATTGAGAGCAAGACCTGCCTATTCAATAAATGCTGTAGACGATGTTAGTAATCTCCTGAATATAATAAGATGCATTTTTCTATGGGAATTTCTAGGAAAATGATATATTAGAGAATCATCCTTTCTAGAAAAAAATATATTTTATATATATAATAGATATATTTTATAATACATATATTTTTTATAAAATGTATTTATTTATTTGGCCTTAATGGGGATTGAAACCAGGGCCTAATGCATGCTAAGAAGCACTCTACCACTGAGCAAAACCCTCTGCTCTGTTAAAATTTTATCTTGAGACATGGTCTTGCTAAGTTGCCAAGCCTGGCCTTGAGCTTGTGATCCTCCTGCCTCAGCCTCCTGAGTAGCTGGGATCACAGGCATGTACCACCATGCCCAAATGGAAAATAAAATTTAAAAAAATTTTTTTGAAGAGTGTGAAAATTAATTGTTTTAACACACCATGGTTAAGGGTTTCCTAAATAAAGCATGGGAAATGTAAGAGTATTATTTTGAGATGAAAGTTAAAACAGAAGAATAATTGCCTTGAGAAGGGGGGAGATGGCAGGGGATTGCTGGCTGTCCACATAAATTCTTTTCTGCTGTTTGCTTTTTTAACCATATACACAGTTCACATTTTTTGAATCATTATATTTCCCAATGTGAGTATTTCTGCCTTCGTTCCCTGCCAATCCCCACCCCACCTATAGATGGGAAGTAAGTTCAGGGAGATAGCCAATATGTTCTCTAGTTTTGTTTTTAACATTCTAGTCACGTTTTTGCCTGTGATCACCTAAAAGTTTGGGGTTTTGTTCATTTAACTGTTGTTGTTTTAAAGAAGACAGCCTTTGTTTTTCTCCCAAGGCTTTTGTTCTCAAGTTGTTTGGTTTGTTTGTATGATCTTTTAGACCTTTCACTTGATTATGCCTCTCAGCCAGCAAATCTTCCTTTTCCTCACATAATGCCGCTTCCCGAAGACATTAAAGGCTCTTGCTTCCAAAGTGGGAATAAACGGAACCATGAACCTTTTATTGCTCCAGAAAGATTTGGAAACAGCAGTATGGGCTTTGGCAGTAACTCTCATTCCCAGGCTCCAGAGAAAGTGACCCTTCTTGTAGATGGCACACGTTTTGTTGTGAATCCACAAATTTTCACTGCTCATCCGGATACCATGTTGGGAAGGTAACTGATGATCATTTCCTTCCAGATTCACTCTTCTCTATAAATAGAAATACATGCTGTTTATCTTGCATCCAATGTGAGACTAAAAAGCATTGCTTTTACTTAACTTTAATGTACTTAATTTTGTACATTCTTACTTTTGTGAGAAAGGAGGGCAAGCTGGTACAAATTCCGTGTGTTGGTGATGTGAAAGGAGTGATGTCGTTCATTGACAGAGCCAGTGCAGGAAGGCTGAGGATGGAGCTCAGTGGGACACTTGCCTAGCACAAACAAGGCCCCGGTTCCATTCCCAGTACTGCCAACACACGCACACATAAGTCCAATGGGGAGCCTCCGCGAAGGGAGTGAACTCTAACTGGAACCCTGGAAAATACCCTGATGAATCTCATTCCTTACTTCTCTTACCTCACCATAAAGTTCAGTTCTCTGAGTTACATAGGTCAAAGGTGTTTGTTAAGTTGAAACCTAAGCTGTTTTTCCCTCTAAGAAAAAATAGAAAAAAACACATGACACAAGAACAAAGCTATTTTACTGAAATACAGTTGACTCCCATTCATGGACAGGTTCGTTTATTGTCACACACACTGTGCTGTCATGTTCTAAGGCCTTCGTCACTATTCGCAGTTTTTGAAGTGGAGTCTTTCTGCCTGGTTGTCTGGTTCTCGTGCCCGCTGTCTGTATTCTCCGTGTTCTGCTCCCTGTGCTGCTTCATTCAGACGTGGTCAAGTCCTCCTTCCCCCATCTCCTCCCCAGCTCTTCAGGGCTGGAGTGTGGGGAATGAGGGAGCCCGGCCAGGAGGCAGGACATCCTCTTTCTGGCTAACCTTAGATACTAACGTGAGGAAGAGCAAATTCGGGTAAGAATGAAAGTACTGGCAAAGTATATGTGTAGATTTGACTTTGGGTGATTTTCATCTACTCAGTAGGTTTTATTTTGTTTAAAGATACAGCCTCACTCAAGACTTTAACTAATTTGAGCTGAACTAGGAATCAGAATGTATCCTACTCAGGCTGAATTCTTAGGCCAAATAGAATGTGTATGTATTTGAACATAAAAATTCACAATGAACTACTACTTTAAACTGTCTCTGTATTTCTCAGATATCTGAATTAAGATGAAAGTAAAACATTAAAACTTTTCCAAGTTGGCCACATATGTTAATCAGATTTGACTTCCTGTTCTCAGTTTTAGTATCACCACTGTTGTCCCTCAGTACAAGGCTAACTGTTCTAGATATATTGCCTCTGAAAGTAGTGACCAAGAAGAAAAAGGCAAGCATTTTCTGGGGAGCAGAGTCTTGGTTCTTTGAATCTGGGATGGCTCGGTCTCCCCATGGACAGGAGTCTGGTTCTTTACCTAGGTGGCTCATTCAGCTGAGTAGCTAGGGTCACAAGTTCTGTGTGTTACTGGGTTTGTTCTGTCTTGCGGCTCTCTGTCCGTTGGCTGCATACATGCACCTAGCCAGCGAGCTTACAGATGTGGCCACTAGTCACGGGGATGAGCTGCAAGAGTGAGGATGGACTAAAGCAAATCCACACCAGTTGTACGAGATAAACAGCTCTGAGCTTCAGCCCTGCTGGTGACAGACAGCAGAGATTGTAGTTACAGCACGTTGTTCACTACTTTGATTCCTGGCTCTCTCAGCTAGACTGTAGCCAGGGCATGCCAGGCTGACGTCAGCATTCTTTGGAAATGACTTTTATTAGGATGGACTTCTTGTTCGTGATGCAGTGATTTAGAAAGCGTGTAATATGGAATCGTTTTCAGACCTTTGAAAAGGAGCCAATTCCAGTTAGTACAGTGGTGAATAGTTAGTTCACCACAGCTCTTGTCCACAGGCTAAGGAAGGAAACGGCAGTGTGTCCCCACTGGGAAATCAAATCAGGCTGGCTGAAGCTGGAGCCTGCTGCGCAGACCTTCGTGCTGCCCTCCATTCCCCCTTAGACACAGGCGTGCAGCAGAAGCCAGGTGTCCGAGGCTGGAGGGATCTGAGAGAAGGCAGGCAGGAAGGGGAAGGTGGGTGAGAAAAGCAAGCCTGCTCTCTCCACCTCTGTGATTTCTGGGATGCCGAGAGCAGGCCTGCCTCTGAAATGTGCCAAACTGCTGCTGAGCCTGATAGCTGCCCTCCTTCTGTACTTCACCTCAGAGTTCATGAGTAGAGCGTCTCCTTGGATTGTAAGGGCACTTTTTCCAGAGCTCCACTCTTAAGATGTACCAGGAAAGGGAAAGCATCGACATAACAGCTGCACCTGCTAACACACCTTCTAACCCTGTTACCACCAGATTAGATGTTGAAAGCAAAACCTAGAAGTATTGAGGAGGGCAAAGGGAGCGGGAAGGCTGGGAGCGGAGGAGCTGCCTCCCGAGCCATCAGCTTATACAGGCAGGTTCTCCGGCACTGCGGAGCACGTGAAAGGCAGCCAGCAGGTACTTCAGAGATTTTCTAAGGGCCCTGTCTGCGGCTGATATATTATTGCATTTACTGCCAAAGAAGCTCACTACAGATGAACCTTGAGGATTTGGTGTATCATTTTATCTTATACATCTATTCGTAAAGCAGTTGCTCTCTTCTTTTCCAGTCTGAAGGGAGTTTCCCCTATGATATGAGTTCTTCTAGGCCTTGGGACCCAGGGCTGTGTTCCTAACTTACACTGTGGGGCAGTGCAGTAGTCTACAAAATGAGGTAAAGAAGGGAGAAGTCTCATCTGAAGAGAAGAGCCCTGCTGGAGAAGGTAACATTGCCTGGGTGTCTTGCAGGATGTTTGGACCAGGAAGAGAATACAACTTCACTCGGCCTAATGAGAAGGGAGAGTATGAGATTGCTGAAGGAATCAGTGCAACTGTATTTCGCACTGTGCTGGTATGTGATCACTTTCTTTTTTTTAATATCCTCTTCCCCAGGGACATGCATGTGCCCTTAAGAATCACATCAGTTACTCAGGAGGCTGAAGCAGGAGGATCACAAATTTGAGGCCAGCCTGGGCAACCTAGCGAGACCCTGTCTCAAAATTTAAAAATTGTTAAAAGGGCCAAGGATGTAGCTCAGTGATAGAGTACTAGCCTAGTGTCTGCAAGGCCCTGGGTTCAATCCTCACTACTACAAGAAAAAAAAAAAAGTTCCATTAACCATGTTCCTGACTTTAGGGTTTGTTTCCCAGTTGTTACCTTTCCTTATTTTCTATTCTTGTAACTTCTATTCTTGTCCATCTTGATTATGTGAGCTCAGTTATCAAGTTCTGATTAAACATGTCAGGATAGCCAGGAGCCACTTTGTCATCTAATGAATCAACCAGCTTGATGATAATTCCAAGAACCCATTCCTTTAGCAAAAGCAGGAGTGGACAGGGTTGCAGAAGTCACTTCTCATGTTGTTCTTTGCCACATTTCTTCCTAACGTACTTACAGGATTATTACAAAACTGGCATCATCAATTGTCCTGACGGCATCTCTATTCCAGACCTTAGAGATACGTGTGATTATCTCTGCATTAACTTTGACTTCAACACTATTCGATGTCAAGATCTGAGTAAGTACAGGAACACTTGCCAGTTGTATTTGAGCAGTTGAAATTTGAGACAGGAGGAGTTTCCATTATAGGTTGAGTCACCTGTAGTGGCAGAGATGTCCTGCTAACGTGTTGCTTCTCCTGCTTCAGAGTATTTTGAGGAAGTAAACAAAGGAAATCACGTAGTGGGTTCAAATCTAGCTTGACTGGGGAGTCACCAAGCTCATTGTTTCCCTCTTGGGAAGGACCTTGGTGTCAACACTTTATTTATTTGTTCTTATTAGTTATACATGACAGTGAAATGTATTTTGACATACATAGATGGAGTATAACTTCTTATTCTTCTGGTTGTACATGATGTAGAATTTCATTGGTTGTGTGATCATGTATGCACACAGGAAAGTAATGGCCAAGTCCTTCTGCTCTTTCTTATTCCCAATCCCCTCCCTTCCCCTCATTCCCCTTTGTCTAATCCAATGAATTTCTGTCATCCCCACCCCCCCACTATTGTGAGTTAGGGTCCACATATCAGAGAGAACATTTGGCCTTTGGTTTTCTGGGATTAGCTTATTTCACATAGCGTGATAGCCTCTGGTAACAAAGACACTGATTGTCCATGAAAGGCTCACTAATAAAGTCAAATCCCCAAAATTGGCTGCGTTCTTCTTACCATTATTTTAATCATTCTTAACCTACTGTTTGCTTAATGCTTTGTAGATGTAGACTTGCTAAAATCTTAAAACAACTCTGAAAGATGGGTGCTAACTAAATTTTAACAAATGAGACTGAAAAATCTGCTTGTTCAAAGTTCTAATCATTAAATCTAGGATTAGACTTCATATTGCTTTTATTACCTAGGCTTATTGAATTATTTGTGGTTTCTCTGCTGAGCCTAATACACGCTAAGTCTTTCAGTGTCACCAAAAATTCATTATCACTCTACTCTGGTAGACTCCAAGAAATCAGGGTCCAGAGCATCTTCAGAAGGTGTAGTAGAAAGTCATCCCCACATGGTAGGTTCCATTTCTTGGAGAATTAATGTCCCTGGTGACACTGTGTGTCCAGCAAAAACCTCAGTTGTTCAGAATGCTCAGGGATTATTAAACATGAGTAAATTGAAGCCTGGCCGAATATGAAACACATCTAACAGAGTCAGCTTAATCATCACCTTGGAGCAGGAAACAATCTCTTTGCTTTGACATATACGACTTCTCTGAACCTATCAGTGATAACAGCTGTAACCTCATAGTGTTTTTCCTTCCAGACATAAGTACATTTAGGGTGCTGGGGCTGTAGCTCAGTGGTAGAACACTTGCCTTGCATTTGTGAGGCACTGGGTTCGATCCTCAGCACCACATAAAGATAAACAAACAAAATAAAAATATTGTGTCCAACTAAAAAATATTTTAGAAGAAAAAAAAAGTCCATTTAGACAGAAAGCATGTTCAACTGCGTTTTCTCTCCATAGGTGCTTTGCTGCATGAACTGTCTAATGATGGTGCTCACAAGCAGTTTGATCACTACCTCGAAGAATTGATTCTGCCCATCATGGTGGGCTGTGCCAAGAAAGGGGAACGAGAGTGCCACATCGTTGTGCTGACAGATGAAGATTCTGTGGACTGGGATGAAGACCACCCACCACCCATGGGAGAAGAATATTCCCAAAGTAGGAGCCCCTGCAGGGTGTAGATGATTTTAGCAAGAAAAATACTGTCCAGAGCCCAGAGCCAGTGTAGCTTTCGTTGTCGAGTCAGTATGCACACACTTACCTGTGCGATGAGCCTCTAGCACCGCAGGTCTGACTTCGGTGTGAATGTCATTCCTTTTGCTGTCTAGTACTGTGTTAGATCAGAGGCCACACATTGAACAGTGGTGTCATTGTTCTTTTTTTTTTTTTGGTACTGGGGATTGAACTCAGGGGTGCTCGACCACTGAGCCACATCCCCAGCCCTATTTTGTGTTTTATGTAGAGACAGGGTCTCACTGAGTTGCTTAGCGCCTCGCCATTGCTGAGGCTGGCTTTGAACTCACGATCCTCCTGTCTCAGCCTTTCAAAGTGCTAGGATTAAAGGCATGCCCCACTGTGCCCGGCCTAGCCTGTTTTAATTTGTTTCTTATGAGTGAGGCTTTTTTTAAAAATATTTTTTAGTTGTCAATGGACCTTTATTTTATTGATTTACATGTGATGTTGAGAATCAACCCAGTGCCTCATGCATGCTAGGCAGGCGCTCTACCACTGAGCCACACCCTAGTCCCGAGTGAGGCTTTTTAATATCTTTTGTGTGTGTGTGGTGCTGGGATTGAACCCAGGGCCTTGTGTGTGAGGCAAGCACTCTACCAACTGAGGTATATCCCCAGCCCTATCTATTTTTAATTTTTAAGAGTCATTCTGATTTCCCTTTCTGTTAACAACTCATTCCTTGGCCCATTACATGATTGGATTCAGTCTTTCACTTAGTGGTCTGTGAATGCTCTATACATGGCAGCTGTGTATTAAGGAAGTTGGTTGTGATATGAATTATAAATATTTTCCCGATTTGCTTGCTATTTGAGCTTTGTTTGTGGTGAGTTTGGCTATGCTGAATTTTTTCTTTTATGGCTTCTAGGTTTTATGTCACTCAGAAAGACCTTCCCTACCCTGAGAATATAAAAATTTCTCTTATGATTTATGTATTATTTAACATTTAATCTTTGCCTATCTGGTTTCTTTTGGTATCAGTGGTCAAGTACACAGTTCAGTTTGATTGTTACCTCATCTCCTTCCTCTGATAGAGGGCTTCATCCCGTGACTAACCCCAGGGGGTTTTGTTGTTGTTTTGTTTCAGTTCTTTATAGTTCCAAGCTCTACAGATTCTTCAAATATATTGAGAATCGAGATGTTGCTAAGACAGTGTTAAAGGAACGGGGCCTGAAAAACATTCGCATTGGGATTGAAGGTAAACAGAAAACCCGACTTAGCTTTCAGGGTGTTACTTATGGAGTAGATGGGATCCGTGGAAGACACACCTGAAAGCAGCATTTGTACCTAAGTGCTTTGTACCTAAGTCTCTTGTTTGGGGTTTTGTTTCTCCTTCTGTTTCCTTTTCACTTTTTCTGCATTGAAAATGCTTTAAAATAGCCACAGGAATAGGTCTGAAGAGCAGCCAAGGGCAAAGGACACTTGTGGGGACTGCCTCAGGGCTGTGGGCTCACCTCCCCCATATGGAGGATTGTTCTGCGGGAGTCTTTTTTTTTGGCGAGGGGTGTGTGTGGGGGTGTGGGGGTGTGTGTACTGGAGATTGAACTCGGGGGCACTCAACCACTGAGCCACATCCTCAGCCCTATTTTGTGTTTTATGTAGAGACAGGGTCTCACTGAGTTGCCTAGTGCCTCGCCCTTGCTGAGGCTGGCTTTGACCTTGGAATACTCCTGCCTCAGCCTCCTAAGCCAGTAGGATTCCAGGGGTGCACCATCGCACCCAGCTCAGCAGTATTCTTGGTGAAGATGTTTGTGAGACCTGGAAGGGTCCTTCTGAAAAATACAGCTTGGGCACTCAAAATTTAAGACTATTCCATACCTTTGAGGAATGTCTGGATATATTGACAGAACTACTTGAAATGATCTGGGGCAGTGCCTGTCACCGTTGGCGCTCATGGGGGTCTCAGAGGCTGACTCTCGGAGTGTGCTGGAGCCATCCTGGTCTCCAGCCGTGGATCTTTGACTCGTGCTTTGCTGTTCTTCCTGCCTCACTTTTGCCCTCAGAATCCATCAAGCCTTCATTGTATCTGACTTTGGAATTTTAAATCGGAAGAAAGTTTGAGATTTATCTATTAAACTCCTTTGTTGCCTTTCCCATGTCTCTTGGGAGACCCTAGGAAAAGGATGGTAAGGAACACCCTGTTTCCCAGAGCAGCCCATCAAAACACAAGCACATTCTCCAGGCATCTTAAGAGATGGCTGCCTCCCTTGCCTGCCTGCCTGCTAGTTCTGGCCTCTGGAGTTGCTTGGATCAGTATTTCTCCCATTTCCATGTGAAAGCCTTTTGGGTATTTTTAAGCAGCATTCCTGTTTGTCCATTAGGCTAAACCATCCACATTTCCTTCGCTGTTGCTCATGTAATCTGCACTCTAAGCAACAGAATTAAGAGCACAGAAGCACCCAGACCCTGGCAGGATTTTTGTTTTGTGGTATTGTTGCCAGCAACTGAAGTCTCCTGAAATTAATAAGAGGTTTTTTTCCTCTATTCATTAAAAGAGATAGAATTCTTGTTACTTCTCTAAAATTGTCCCTTTCTAGGGACAAGTCCTACTAACCAAAGGGCAAGGAGGGCATGAGGCAGGGACTGGTCACTCCCCATGTAGTTTTTCTTGCTGTCTGGATTTGAGAGGAAGGAGGAAATATGGACACAGGCTAAGCATAATTTGCCAGAATCATGAGAAGGGCCTTTTTCTGTTTCAGGGTACCCTACCTGTAAAGAAAAAATTAAGAGAAGACCTGGTGGTCGGTCTGAAGTTATTTATAATTATGTACAGCGCCCCTTTATCCAGATGTCATGGGAAAAGGAAGAAGGAAAGAGTCGTCATGTGGATTTCCAGTGTGTTCGAAGCAAATCCCTCACTAATCTGGTAGCTGCTGGGGAGGATGTCTTGGAGGACCAGGAGATATTAATGCACCACCCACCCCAAGTGGATGAACTTGACCGGCTAAATGCCCCACTTTCTCAGATGGCTTCTAATGACTTTCAAGATTAGGGCCTGCTGAGAGCGGCTCCTCACCAGAGCTCTTCTGACTGAGATGCCCTTAGCTAGGCCTCCCTGTCCCCTCCATTGTCTTTCTCACCCTGAGTAGGAGACATGCTTCTCCCCCATTATTTCCTTTCCCCCATAGTTGACCTGTCCTTTTCAGTAAGTCTGTGCCTCTGGCAAGGAATGAAGACTCACGCTTTGGTAATTAGGCTACCAGTTTTGCAGCAGCCCTGGTAACTTGAAAAATTTCGGTCTGGTGCTGTTCACTGAGTTACTGCACAACTGCAAAAGCAGGAAAGGAAGTCAAGAAATGTTGCCTCATTAAGCAAAGCAGTCCTCATCCTTTGTGCTCCATATTTTTTGTTTTGTTTTATATTAGGTAAATTGCTTAGCAGTAAAGGGACCAAACCTAAAAGGAGACAATCTCTTACCTTGTAAAAGCAGGCACTAGTGAGATGCTCACTAGAGGTTAATGAAACGCCATTCCTGGGGCCCTCTACACCCAGACTATATCTAGGAAGAACTAGGCTTACTCAAAATGTCCAAAAGGAAATTCTTAAGAGCTGAAGTTCACTTTTGTTTTTTACTAATGCAGTGAACAATCCAAAGCCACACAAGATAGGTTCTTTGGCAGAAAGAATAGTAACGGCAACAGTGTATAAGAATCCGTTTTAGCTTCAGCATTTATGAACCTAGACAAATGGATGATTCATTTGGAATGAAACTCAAAAGTCAAGTAGAAACACCTCTCCAAATCAGGCCAATCAGATTATCCTGGATTGGATTCTGGTGTGAAGTCAGGTCTTGACGCCGTAGGGCAGTCCTTTGCTGTGGGTGTGCCAGGGGAACCTGAGATATGGCTTAAAGGCCTTTAAGATGAGGCCAGAAATTTCTCTTAAGTGCTCAGTATTTTGTGTGTGTGTGTTTGTTTGTGTGTGTGTGTGTGAGACAGACAGAGATACTGGGGACTGGACCCAGAAGTCTTCTACCACTGAGCTATATCTCCAGTCCTTTTTCAAATTTTATTTTGAGACAAGTTCTCACTAAATTGCCAAAGCTGGCCTTGAACTCG
Source organism: Xerus rutilus (assembly GCA_028644305.1). NCBI lineage: Eukaryota > Metazoa > Chordata > Mammalia > Rodentia > Sciuridae > Xerus > Xerus rutilus. The sequence continues at coordinate 101,917,929 of CM053406.1, read as the reverse complement.
GAGTCCACCTGCCTCAGCCTCCCAAGTCACTGGGATTATAAGTATGTGCCACTTCTCCTGGCAGTGCTCAGTATCATAACAAAGGCTTACAAGAGCTCTAGAGAGAAGGCATTTGTGATAAGCTGGGTGGGAAAACTCATGTGCAGGACTTTTCTAAACTTGTTCTTATACCATGGAATTTTGGTGTTTATCAGTAAAGTTCAGACTTTGAAATGGCCCATTAGCTGCTCACACACTGGGTAAGAAAACGATTAACTAATGTTACCAGTGGAAGGCAAGTCAGACCTGGTTGCTTTGTTGGATTTCTCAGCTCTGTTAACAGTGCATGGTAGATGACAATACAGATCACTCTCCCCAGTCCCCACCTGCCTCTGACACCTCTGTGGCTAGTAACAGCAGGGCTATATTCAAGAGTCCAGCACCAGATGGAAGTGTTTTGGGATTACCTTCCACTTTCTGATAGAAGTTGACTTTCCTGTTCCCCGCCCTGGGCATTTACCCATCACATATTGTGAACAGGCAGTTTCCTTCAAGTTGTTTAAAGTAAGAACAGGGTTCATTTTCTTAAATTCCACTCCCATGCAGCCCTGTAGAGCAGGCTCCTGGATTCCATTTTGACTGTCCAAGTCACAGCCCTCCACACACCAAGTTAGGTGTTGAGCTCCCCTGTCTCTGGGATTGAAGAACAAGAATGTTCCTAGGTGACCAGCTTCACGGTGGGAATTAGTGCTGTTTCTCACTTGGAAAAAGCAGTCATGAGGGGTTAAATAGCTGTCCCTCACCTGGAGTTCTGATAACTGTTAGTGTCTATTTTTGTAAGACCAATGGTCAGAGATAAGGTAAGGGTTAGGGTTAGCTGAGGCCAGAAATTATTATTTCTGTGAAACTAATTGGCTCATGTTTGAAGTCACCTTACCAGCACCACATTCACATCCACTAGCAGTTGAACAGCTCAGGTAAGTAAGTGTTGAACAGTACTTCCCAGCAGACTTAACATGCCATTACAAAGGAGACTTTAATTATCTGACATTTGTGTATTTGTGATATATAACTTCTCCTGTTACAGCTTATGTATTGTTATTAAACATGCCCCAGCTAACACCTAATTCGTTCATGCATAGGTAAAAAAAAGGTAATCAAAGTGAGGCATGTACTTGACACTTTGCTGTGTTGTTAATTCCCTCAAGCTTTCAAGAGTCAGATCGCTCCACTCCCAGATTTGTAGCTTAACATGGATTTGGCCCCAACCATTGGGGTTTGAGGAAGTGGAAATCCATGAAGGTTAATCTGCCCATGTCACCAGGTGGTGGTGACTAAGGGAAAAACTGGGACCATACGCCCCCTCTGATGAAGGGGGAGGTTTTTTCCTGCATCCCTCCCAACCCCAGCCTGTACCTCAGCATCACTGTAATTTGGTGGCTCCCCTTAGCTGTGCCTGATCTGTTCCCAGGGTTGGGACATTCCACAATGGCAGGACTTCTCAGTCCTTTCAGGAACAAGGGCTGGGTTGCCATCATGCCCTTGAGTCAGTTACTGGCCAGTCAGGCAAGAGGTATTTCTCCCTAATAAAAAAGAGGTGGAACTTGGGTTTGGTGTCCTTTCTAAGTGCCTAAATAAGTAAGCCAGGCTGTTTATACAGAAACACATAAATAAGAAAAATGGTTTGACCCACAGTTTCAGAGCATCTCAGCAAGCCAAGATGAACCTGGATCTGAGTTTAGACTCTTGGGTTCGTGTCTGCATCATACCTTGTGTAGCTGGCGAGAAGGCATTAGCCACTGAAGAGTTGGAGAGGGCCAGGAGGCGATGTTAAAATGTTAGAGGATTTTGTGGCTTCTCCAAAGTAGAAGAAAAGTGTCGAAGGAGTGACAGCAAAAAGAGTGAGGAAGACAAAGTAGCTGGATTTACTCCAAAGCATCCAATGGCTAGAATTATTTAAAATTAAATCTCCAGAGTACAGTGTGACATCTAATACATGTCTATGAAAATACTGTGGAATAGGCCCTGGGAGAAGCAGATCTATTTTCAAGTAGTGTTACAAAGTGTCTGTCATTGAAACAAATATTCAGAGCACAGACTTAAATTCTGTCATAAAGTGATGTGGAGTCCTTAAAAATCAAGTTGAAAATCAAGGATTTTAAAGTAATGCATTCAATGCCACTTCTTGCCATCAATTTGAAACTGTAAAAATGGGCATAGTGAGCTCAAAGCAAACCTAATGCTTTTGTGGGAGATGGAGCCACATTTGTGTTCTGGATGGGACCACCTCTGTGGGAGGGAGAATCACACTTTCTCCTAAAGGCAAAATACTTGTAGGTTTTGCCTCTTTACTTTGTATTTACTTTTAAAGTTGCACTTGTTCACCCACCAGTGTTTACGATATCCTATATTTGGGATGCTTTTTCTATAATAAAATATTATCATTTGTGTGCCTGGTTTTTTTGGGGAAAAATAAAATTGCAAAGCAAGACACCAGCAGGACAGGAAAGGGTGGCGCTGGCTGAGCTGAGCAGAGCCTCCTGTCCTCAGACCCGGGCCTCACCTCACCTGGAGCTTCAAGGTGCTCCTCCCTCTCGGATGGCCTTTTAACTTACAGTTTCCTGAGCTTTAATGGTCTGCCTCTCTTAAGTTGCTGGTTAGTTTGCACTCAAGACCTCAGGGCACTCAAATCCTGACCCCTTCTTTTGCTTTCTGTGATTTGGCCCCACTGTAGTCAACGTGCCCACTCAGCCCTACTTGGCCTGGAGCTTGTTTGCACTACTAATAAAGATTGACAAGCAAGCTGTGAATCCCGCAGCAGGCTACCATTTTACCAGACAGCCCAGGAGTCAAGAATATGCCCTCCTGGGTTCAGTAGTTCACACCTGTGGGAGGCTGAGGCGGGAGTGTTGCAAGTGCAAGGTTGGCCTGGGCAATTTGGAGACCCTATCCCAAAATCAAAATAAAAAAGGGCTGGGGGTATAGCTCAGTGGTAGACTCCCCCTAGGCTCAACCCCAGTAGTCACACACAATGCACCTTGAAGATGTCTGGTTGAGTGTTTTGTGCCTGACTGCAGCCATACACCAACTGGGACACAATTTCTCCCTTGAAGGGGCTTTTATTGTCTTGTGGAGCGGACTTGTAAATAGTTTCAGTCACTCAGGAAGTCCAAAAGAATGGAGGAGTCAGTTTTTACTTATAGGAATTCACAAAAGGCTTCTAGAAGTCACTTGTGAGCCAAATCATGAAGAACTTCTTGAGGGGAGGAGGTATTCCAGGCCAACTCAAAACGTAATGGAATAATTGCATGTCATCAGGGAAAAGGATGGGATGGGGCAGAGTGAGGAGGTCTGCTAGCTTAAACATGTGGACTCCATTAATAGGAGACCTAAAGGATTTTTATGCAGAATGATGCACCAGACTTGAAATTTAGAATTTCTTTGGCATCAGGGAGAACACATTTGAGAGGGAAGAACCAGACACAAGGAAGCCTGCTCGGAGAACCCTGCGATGGAATGAGGAAGGGGCACCAGTAGAATGGATGGCCATGCCCTGGACTCAAATGATTACTGAAGAGAGCCTTATTTGGAGGCTCCAAAATTGCTGGCTTGGACATCTGGGTAGGCTAAACTAAAAGTTTGTATGGGAGCAAGAGGAGTTCTGTTGAGATAGCTTTTGTTTGAGCCTACATGAGGCCTTTCAGGGGACCATTTCTGGTCAAGTTCTGGGAAGGGACCTAGGTAGGTTGGGTCAAAAGATAAGACCTCAATTCAAAAGTGGTGGCTAAAGGCACAGCAAGGAGAGATCACAACGTGTAAGTAGGTGGGCAAAGGGACTACTGAGGAAGCGAGAGGCAGGAGGAAAGCTTTAAAGAGCTCAGTGGTCCAAGTGCAGCAGGTTGATAAACAAGAGGATGAAAGAACACAAGGGGTATCGCACATGAACCCCAGGGACCAGAGGGATTATTGCAGATTTAACACTAGCTTGTTTTCCACATGGGATGATTAACATGTTTCACGCATGGGACAGAAACCAGACTGGAACCTGGCACGGTAGCATGTGTGTGTAATCCCAGCAACTTGGGAAACTGAGGCAGGTGGATCACAAGTTTGAGACCATGCTGGGCAACTTGGCAAGACCCTGTCTCAAAAGAAATGAAATCAGACTGCAGTGAGCTGAAGTGGGAGAGGGAAACGAAGTTAACAAAAGTGCCTCTACCACACAGGACCATACCGCCAGACACCTGAATCCTGGACTGCTCACTTCTTTTCCCGTCAAATCACAACTACTTAGAGAAGATCATCTCTGGGAAGCTTCCCTAAGCCACACAACTGAACTGGCTTGTCAGCATTCTCACCTTGACACCAACATAATAACTTCACTGTTGATGCTACAGCTGGTTAAGCCCCTTAGTGTGGGAAATCTCGCCTCCAACAGATCTGCAGTTCAAAAACATGACGAGCTCCCTATTTTATCCCGAGTGCCTGGTATTGAACATCTATCCATTATGGACCTTAAACATTGTTTGAGCAAGGTGTTTCTCTCTGGAAACAGAAGTAAAAAAGTGTCAAGGAATCTGGGTTTTTATCATCTTTTTGTTTTGAGAGAGGGTCTTGCTAGGTTATCAAGGGTCTTGTTAGGTTGCTGAGGCTGCTGTCAAACATGGGATCCTCCTGCTTCCGCTTCCCAAGTCAGTGAGATTACAGGCGTGCCTCACCTTGCCCACTAAGGAGCCTGTTTTTTAAGTCAGTGGTTTTGACAAATCATTCCAGAGAAATGTATGCTAAGTAGGAAATGAAAAGTACCACTGTCCAAATCCTTTTTTTTTTTCCAAATTTTTTTTAGTAGTAGATGGACACAATATCTTTGTTTATTTTTATGTGGTACTGAGGATCGAACCCAGTGCCTCACGCGTGCTAGGCAAGCACCCTACCACTGAGCCGCAACCCCAACCTGTCCAAATCCTTTTGAGTTCAATTAAAAATACCATTTGGGGTTACACACTTAGGCCCCAGAAAGAAAAAGAAAAAGATGATCCAAGAAATGTACCTTCCAAGGAAATGATTCTAAGAAAAAGCATCAGCGATCAATGGCAGGGGTCTCCTGCTACGCCACACAGATGAGTTCTGAAATCAGCAATCTGCTGGTCAGGACCTGAATGTTAATCTGAATGAGTTCATCTGAACCTTATTTTGAAAGTAATTCTAAAATAAAACACACTAAAACTTCTGATGCATTCCTGAATCAAAGTACCGTCAGTATTGTTTCATTTTAGTAGCAATAAAGCTCTACTAGTGTAACGGTTTTATTTTCCAACTTCCCCAATGAGAGTAAGAAACAGAATTAGCTGTGAACAAGATCAACACTGAACCAGATTTCCTAAGGTATTTCTTGGGACTCATTCTGGCTGTATTTAGCTTCCCTCTGCCTGCAGCTTCTACTCTAGTCTTTGTCCCTCCCTTCTTACCTATTTCTGAGGCTCCTTTCCCCAGAAAAGGGCTAAGGAGTGAGATAGGTCAGCACTCCTGCAGCACGTGGCGTCTCAGAGGCAGACCCACTCTGGTGGAAATGGAGGGCTGAGAAGTCCCATCCTGTCATCCAACTTGTGAGGGGAAAAAAAAGAGGGTCCGGCTGTCAACAGCTGTGCAAGGGCCCACTTCTAGACAGGTGCAGCACTTGTGCCAGCAGGTGTCTGGCCTTGCTGCAGGGGAAGCCCACTCCCTGAAACCCTGAACGAGGCGGAAAGAACATGTGCAGGGCTGACAGAGTCTGTATGGGGCGCCAATTCAGAAGGCTGGCTCCCTGGAAACCAAAGCTGGCACCAGCTTCCTTGAGACAGAACAGCACTTTGCAGAGTACCACGATGTACTGTTCTGATGTTCAAAGACTAAGGGCTTAAAAGAAGCCACCAGTAGCCAGGCATGATGGTGCACACCTGTGGTCCCAGCACGCTGGGAGGCTGAGACAGGAGAATCGTGAGTTCAAAGCCAGCCTCACCAATCGCGAGGCGCTAAGCAACTCAGTGAGACCCTGTCTCTACATAAAACACAAAATAGGGCTGGGGATTTGGCTCAGTGGTCGAGTGCCCCTGAGTTCAATCCCTGGTGCCAAAAAAAAGCCACCAGTACCGTTTTTCTGAATTATAAGCCACTTTTGCTTTAAAACACATCACAGATGTCCACTACTGTTTTCACACAGTTTATTCAGAAGTTTTAAAAATTAAAATGTAGGCATTTTCCCCGACAACTAACCCCCCCTGCCACTCCCCAGCACACAGATGCTACCACTACTCGGGCTACTTCTCCTTACCCTGCTTCCCACACACTCTTACAAAACACACTGTGGGTCAGGACCCCAACTATTTGTAATACAAAGGAACTACAAAGTTACACAAAAGAATCTCATTTACTTCCTTTCACTAACAGGCTATGAATGAAAGAGTAAAGGATAAACACACTGCCTTCATCCAGAGTTGAGACTTCTCTAACTTTCTTTTTTTTCTTCATCTAAGATGTTAAAACCCAAGCAGTTTCACTTACGACTAACTCCGAGCCTCTCCTCTCCTCTTCTGAATGTCTGAGTGGGGCATGCTTCCTTTTCAAAGCTGACCTTTTCAACCTCAAGACTGAAGAAAGCCGTCTCCCAGCTGGAGCTTGGCCACGATGCTCTACAACAGGCAAAGTTACCACACAGGTGCAAATGATGCTTTAATAGTTATCAAAACTTAAATCCAAAAACGAGTAATGCATTAATATGGAACCTCCACATTTTTCTGACACAGCAAAAGTCCTCTGAAGGTGGCAGGGCTGTGACAGAGAAGGCACTTTGTGCTAAAATTCAGAGGGTCTCTTGTGAGAGAATGCCACAGCAAAGGCCCAGTCAGACCAAGCTGCAGGCGACCCTTAGGGTGTGTGGGGGCATATCCCCCAGAAAGGCAACTGCAAAGGAAAAAATTGTAATCATGATTCCAAGGCAAAATGGCTACTTAAAGTTGGGAGAGGAAAACACCGAGAGAGAAGACAAAACGACTGCACCAGGGACCGAGGAGAGAACCTCACAAGGCCGCGTCTGCCAGCTGTGCACTTTCTAGTGAGCTGGTACCTCCACCACTTCCGAGGAGGCTCTGCAGACTTCGCAGGAGGAGAACCTTAGCCAAGAACTCAGTGCTGTCCTGGCTGTGTTCCCAGAATACGGAACCCTGCTGGCAGCACGTGCAGCTATTGCTGGTTCACAGCAACATCCATCTTAGGGATTTTCTGATACAGCCTGAAGAGAATGTGAGGGTTTCCACCTGATCCAGAACTCCTTGGCAACGCCCAGTGGCTTTTTGGGCCTTCTAAGAGCAACAACGGATCAAGCTGGTGTTTCCCCATCGACACTCAGAAGAGCAGCACAAGTCTCTTAGACGGGTGGGAAGGGAGACAGTCAGTGGTCTGAGGGTCTTTATCCTAGTACCATAAAGTGCACCATGAATGGAGGCCATGAACAGCCACTCGTCTGAGGCTGAAGTATGGGGAGAAACTACCATCGCTGTCCAGTGGGATGGCAGGCCATTTCCTCAGCCAGAATGTTGGCTGCTGAGACAGTCATTATTGCTTTATTTGCTTAGTACTACAGAACTTTGACTGTACAGAAAAAAGAAATACTTGGTGGGCTTGGCAGATGGTGTGTCACCATATCACAGGAGTTGGCTGATATTGGGTGAGTGTCCATTAGAATCTCAATAATGCTGGATGGTGGTTGTTTTTCCCCTTCATTCTGATGAATTCAGGAAAATACAAAATTCTTCTTCAAACACCTACCAAATTGGCTCATGATGCTTCTAAAGAAGCAAGACAGCTGTTTATGGCCAGCATAGTAGAAATGGCTGTCATTGTTCTTTCAGATTTCAGATGCATTATGGAAGAAATTCCACTTACTATCACATTTCAGGAAACTTGACTATGGCTTCCATAAACTTCTTGGAAGCTCTTTCAAAAAAGCGTAAGAGGAAAACTCTGATGTTGTACAAAGAACTCTGCTCCACTCAGGAGTCTGTGACTGGGCTCCTATTTTGCTGCTTTCATGTAGGAAGGTATCGCCCCCCTTGCAGTCAGGCCCTCAAAGCGCTTGTACGTGTAATTGATGAAGACCCAGTCTTTGTTCTTATAGTCAGTCTCCGGGTGATTGCTTGTGGCCACTGGGAAAGAAACAGGCATGAGAACTGAATCACAGTCGTAGCCCAGTGCACTATCCAGTACTGAAGATGTGACATTCTGAAGAACGCACCACAATTTCTATTTGGAAAAATGTTATTTTTCACTCTGCAAATGTTCTACATTTGCCTGTATGTTCTTTGAACTTCACATTTCTGCACAACTCTTTTTTTTTTTTTTTTTTTAAATTTTTTTTTTTTTTTAGTTGTTGATGGATCTTTATTTTATTCATTTATTATTTATATGTGGTGCTGAGGATCAAACCCAGTGCTTCACGCATGCTAGGCAAGCGCTCTACCACTGAGCTACAGCCCCAGCCCTCTGCACAACTCTTTTTAAAGACTTATTTTCCCACTCCTGTCATTTCAGTCTACCTAATCTTTAATAAATAACAAAAGAAAGCATGTTCATGACTTGCCCATCCACCTGAGCAGTCTAGACATGGGAATTTTGCATTCATTTTCCATTTAACAAGACCTCACCACTACCCAGCATTAGTACTGGGAAAATACTTACAAAGGACCTGAAGCACTGAAGTTCCTGTCCATGTTCTCTACGCTGATTTATAAATATTGCCACAAAATTGGGGACAGGGAGGATAATGTGATTATAAGGCAGCAGAGGTAATGCTGGTGTAATTACCTGTTGGCTTAAGAATATCAGACTCTGGAAACTCATCAAAGTTTGAGGTATCATCAATGCTTTTGATTTCAATAGATATTGCAGCAGGTCTCTCCCTGCCAAGAACAGACATGCCAAAAATTACTATGATTAGTGTTTGCATGGATATTGATCAAGTTTTTCTCCAAAGAGATTCATGGCCTGACATCAGAAAACTATTCACTCTCAAAAAGTTTTTATTTTCTCTGCAAAGCTGGTGAGTGCTGACCAAATGACTACCTTCTAACAAAATTATTATTATTTTTTGGTACTGGGGATTGAACCCAGGGGTGCGTAACCACTGAGCTACCTTCCTAACAACACCTCTCCTACTTTTTAATTTTAAAACAGGTCCTCACTAAATTGCTGAGGCTGGCTTTCTATTTGTGATCCTCCTGACTCAGCCTCCTGAGCTGCTGGGATTACAGGCATGTGCCACTGCGGCCAGCAACAAAATAAATTTTAATAAAAACAAATAAGTAACTCAATCATTCATAGCTATAAAGAAAGACAGGAATACTGTGAAACTAAAATTCCAAGTTAATGCACTCCCAGATGACCTGCCCTTCTACTAAAAGGGAAAATGAACCTCCGAATGTCCCTTCATGTATGGCTATCTCCTACTAGAGGTGCCAACCAGTGAGTGGTTTAAAAATGTGGCAAAAGAAAGGCAAAGAGGAAAATCACAAGAATGCACACCAGAACACAATTATTAAATAAAATGACAATTTCCTCACTTTCTGTTTAGCAACCAACAAATGCTGAGTGAGGAGGTCTGGGGCCATAGCAGGCAGTCAGGTTCTCATGGCCACTGGGAGCACCCTACCCCTCCACAATCTCCCTCTCTCTTCCTCTCAGCACACACCCCCATTCTGCTTTTGCTCCTATTTACCTTCTCTATCTCTCAGTATTAGCCACTATCCTGTGGGCAGGGACAGTCTTGCTGGTGGCCCTTAACACCAGAGAGGTTACGTAAGAGCAAAGACAACACTTCCTAAAGGCTCCCTTCACCAAGGGACTCAGAGTCCACTGCACTTTATAGAATAATTCTGGACTCAATATATTCCACAGCACATGGCTGAAAAGGCCAAAGTCCCAATCTTCACCATGAATAAAAATCCAGGGAAGACTACCTTTCTAAGAAGCTCTCTTCCTTTACTTAGCTTGCCAAAGATGATTCTCCCAAATCAGTACTAAGCAAATTACTGACTTTCAGAAAGAATCCCTTATTTGAGTGTACCTGATATGTTCCCAGTCGACACCTTCAAAGAAAGAATTACTTTTGATTTCCTCAACTCCAGGGGCTCCAATTCTATGTTCCCATTCACAGCAGAATCTGGAAAAGACAGGCCTTTCAGCACACCTCAAGGAGTTTCTTCAGACAAAGAAAGGAATAAGTTTTCTCTTTTTGTTTGTTTGTTTGTTTTTGTTTTCAAGAGAAGAAGGGGGGGGGAGCAGAGGTCAAACTCAAAGATAATGAAAAAAAGCCCAGGCAGGAGAAGGTGGGGAATGTTCTCTGATACCTCAAAATTAGGTCCTTGGCTTTCTCAGAGATGGGAACTTCTGGAGGAAAAGTTAAAGTTTCTTTCCAGTTCATCACCTTCTTATATGTCTCTTGAGGGGTCTCAGAACAGAAAGGTGGGTAGCCTGTAATAAAAAAAGGAACTTCAGAGCTTTTAAATCTCACTGAAATTATCCCCCTTCCCACAGTTCTACATATTGTTAATGACCACTCGATACCTCGGTGTGCCCACTCCTCCATGACACAGCCAGGGTTTCCACTTATCCCAGAGAACAATTTAGACCAACTTTTTTATCCCCTTAACCCCCCAAAAAACTCTTCTAAACCTGAAGTGAAGTTATGCTTCTGGTACCACTAGGAAGCCAGCTAAATAGCTGCTGAGAAAAGAAAAAAGTGCATCAATAGACATGCAGATGTGGGTGGGAATCCCCAGGCCCAAAGAAGAAATGAAAGGATTAAATACCACCATTAAAAAATGACTTGGGGGCGGGGGAGCATGGGAAGAATGGGGCAACTGTGGATTGGGCAAAGGGAAGGGAGGGGCAGGGGCATGGAGGCAGGAAAGATGATGGAATGGGAAGGACATCATTACCCTAGGGACATGTATGGTTGCACAAATGGTGCAACACTACATCATGTACAACCAGAGAAATGAAAAGTCGTGCTCCATTTGTGTAATGAAACAAAATGCATCCTGCTGTCATGTATAACTATAACAAATAAAAAAAACAAAAATAAAAAAATGACTCCATTCTAGGAATATGGGTAAAGTGCCAAACCAGCTGAATAAGAAAAAAGTATGGGTTTTAAAAGTGACCACCATGCCTCTTTTTTTGAGAAGCATAAGCAAGAAGATAAACACGCACATACCCTGTACCCCACTGGCTCTTCATGATGTCCAGGGTACATTTACCCACAGGCGTCCCTCCAGTGTTCCCAAAGACAATGCAGCCCAATGACTCCACACCCAGTCATCTACACACTCATGCTCCTGTGCTCAATGACACATGGCCAACCCCACAGACGTGTCCCCTCTATACAGATATATCCAAAGAGGTAGAGAGGTTAGAGGGTTCCCTGCTTTGAAGGCTTTGAGAGAGGAAGGGGACACAGCGAATTACAAGTGAAGAGTGAAGCAGGGCCTCATTAAGACTGCATGCAGGGGCTGGCATTGTGGCTCCGTGGCAGCATGCTTGCCTAGCACAAGTGAGGCTCTGGGTTCAATTCTTAGCACCACATATAAATAAATGAATAAAATGGGGGTCCATCAACAACTAAAAAAATGTTTAAAACTCTACATACAATAGGTGTTTAATAAATACAGTGATAGAGCTGCTAGATGGAGAGGATGAAAGCACAAAAGAAAAACATAATAAATGATCAGCAAAGCAATCACAAGATAACAGGAAGTCTAAGAATATAGTGAGATACAATTGATTGAGAGCTGCCTGTCTAGGAAACTTCAATTTGGAAGAAAAACAGGGTTAGAGGGGAGCACCTAGATCACCACCAAATGAAACAATCTAATATCAATCTAGAAGTCTTTCCTGGATGCACAGAAAATGTTCTCTGGAAGCATGCAACTTACCAATGAGCATCTCATACATGATCACCCCAAGCGACCACCAATCACAGAGTTTGTTGTACCCAGTCTGCATGAACACCTCAGGAGCAATGTAGTCAGGAGTGCCTACTGTGGAAAAGGCCTGAAATACATACCACACATCAGGGAGGCCAAGCCAGGCAAGAGGGTATGCAGAGTTCTGTTCTAGAGACCAAAGAGTACAAAAATACCAAGAAGCTACCCTGAAACTAAATGAGCAGGAGAGTCCAGGAGATGGCTGATTTGCTAGCGTGCTTTCCACAATGAATAATAAAGCTCTGTTAATGAGGCAAAAGGCCCTTCCTAAATATATCCAAAGCCTGTAATTCAGTAGGTCGAAAGTATCTTTCATAACAATTAGTACCATAATTTATTAATTACAAGGTTCTGTACTTAATACGTGTATGCATCTATTTAATCATGACAAAACCTCTACAAGGAGGACTTTATTAGCCCAACATTGCAGATATGAACATGTGACATTCAAGATGGATTTGCCTAAGGCCTCAAAACTCGTTAAGCGGCAAAGTCCTGTTTGGAGATTAAATATCTTGCTCCAATTCCAATTATCTCTTTTTCTACCGTACATATTGTTTGATTTGAGAAAATCATAAAGGAAAGCTTTATTATTAAAAGCTAACATTATATCCTACAGATCAAAAGTTTATAAATGTCTCTCCTTACCAAACATAATCATTTCTAGAAATAATTATTAGAGAAACATTTTCTTTACTTTTTTTGGGGGGGATGGTACTTGGAATTGAACCTGGGGACACTTTACCACTGAGCTCTATCCTCTTTTTATTTTGAGACAGGGTCTCACTAAGTTGTCGAGGGTCTAAGTTGCTGAGGCTGGCCTCGAACTTGTGATTCTCCTTCCTCGGCCTCCTGAGTCCCTGGGATTACAGGCATGCACCACTGCCTAGCTAGAGGAATATTTTCTAGAGTCCAGTATTCTGGTGTAATATACCAGGAATGCAAAATATTAGGAGGAAATACAGTCAAAATCTTCTGATGTGCTTAGCATGTGAGGGTCTACTATGAGTAAGGCTCTAATCCAAGTATTTTAAATACTACATAACCTTTAAAATAAAAAATAACAGCTGTGTTGTTTTTTTAAAATATTTATTATGAAATATTACAAACATAGAGAAAAAAGCAGACAATGCCACACATATCCCATAGTAGAGGTTAATAACCTACATTATTTGTTGCAATCATTTGTTTTTTTCAAAAAAATGAAACTACAGACACAATTAAAGCTCTGCCTTAAAAACCCATCCCTCTCTCCCCAAGGAGGTAGAAACTACCCAGAAGGTGCCATGGTGTTCTGGTGGGAATGTGCTCAGACATTCCACGTGATTTCTTGTTTAAACATTCAATAACTGGTTTCATACAATGTTGCTTTATTCTTCAGTGTTACAACTTGTCTTTTTTTATTCAACATTATGCTTTTTTTTTTGGTCCTGGGGATTGAACTCAGGGGCACTCGACCACTGAGCCACATCCCCAGCCCTATTTTGTGTTTTATGTAGAGACAGGGTCTCACTGAGTTGCTTAGCGCCTCGCCATTGCTGAGGCTGGCTTTGAACTCGCGGTTCTCCTGTCTCAGCCTCCCTAAGTGCTGGGATTACAGGCTTGAGCCACCGCTCCCGGCTTCAACATTATGCTTTTGAGACTTATTCAGGTAGTCACTTTTTTTTCTGGGTATGATTTTCTGTTACAGAAATAAATCACAATTGTTTTTTTCCATTCTTCTATAAATGGACACATTGTTTTTAACACTTCACTATGACAACACCTGAATAAACATTCTCTTAGTATATCCTTGAGTGCTGCGCAAGAATTTCTGAGTCATATACTAGAGATTGTATACTGTAGTAGTACTGCTTAGTCTTGGGTTATAAACATTTCAACTTAATAAGCTAAATGCCGATTGTCCTCCAAAGTGGTTATCCCTACTGAAGCCTAGGCAGGGGTAGAGTTGGTGCTATGCACCTTAACAACACTTACCTTGGTTAGCCTGTTAAAATTTTATCAATTTAATAAATATGAAATAAGATGTTTTGATTTGTATTTCCCTTATTTCTAGTAAGGCTGAGCACATATTTACATGGTATTTAACCATCCTAGTCTTTTTTTCTGTGAATTTCTTTTCAGATCTTTTGCCCATTCGTTTTTTTTTTTATTTTAGTTGTATTCTCGTTCCTTTGATTCATAGGAATTTTTATGAATTGAGGACATTAATCCTTAATATCATCTCCCCCATGAAGCTTATTGTTTTCATAATAGTTTTATAAATGAAGTAATATTCGCTACATACAAAAACTAAACATTATATCAAACACATACATGTGTAATTATTGAATTATGAGGCATAACAATGAAATGAACACCCATGAGTTCAACTAATAAACCAAATGCCAGTATCATTAAAGCTAAACCTGTACTCCCCGCCATACCGTCTCACCTCCTATCTACCTGAGTTAATGTTTATCCTTCCTCTGCTTTTCAAAAGAAATTGAATTTTGTTACATGTCTGTAAATGAGATCTTCTTCAGTTTTGGTTTTGAGCTTTATAAAAATGGTATCAGGCTTTTGCAGGCTTTTGCTATTTGATTTGTCCTTTTAATGCTGTGTCCCCCCTGCCCCCCGTTTGTCTTGGAACTGGGAATTGAACCCACTCTACCACTAAGTTACATCTTCAGCCATTTTTATGTTTTATCATGAGACAAGGTCTTTCTAAATTGCCCAAGCTGGTCTTGTACTTGCCATCCTCCTACCTCAGCCTCCTAAATAGCTGGGATTACAGATGTTGTTGTTTTTAAAACTGACCCATGCTCTCACATATAACTGTAGTAATTATTTTCACTGCTATAAAATATTCTATTCCAGATGTAACCATCTCCCTGGGTTATTTTCAGTGTTTTGCTATTAGAGAAAATGCAATAAACATTCTTCTGTACGTCCCCTGGTGCACGTGTGCAGTATCTCCAGGGCACGTGACCAGTGGTAGAACTGCAGGGCTTCTGTACATCTGTCTTGTCTTTTCTCATTTGTTTATGTCTTTTGATATATAGAGATTTTTTTCCTTTAAAATAGTAAAATGAATCAAAATTTTCCTGTATGATTTGTACTGCTTATATCATTTAAGAAATCTTGCCTTGTTCTAGGAACATAAAGATATTGTCTTATATTTTCTTCTAAAGTTTTATTTTCCTTATAGAATTGATTTTTGTGTTTACTGTAAAATTGAGATCCATTTAGATAATCACACATTATTTTTTAAAACTACAAACATTAAATAACTTTTTTGTTGTTGTTTTTGTTGTTTTGTTTGTTTTTAGCTTTAAAGTCTGCAACATGGATTGGGTCCTCCCCAAGAATCAAAGTATTAGCTGGGAGCGGTGGCGCACGCCTGAAATCCCAGCACTTTGGGAGGCTGAGACAAGAGAATTGCGAGTTCAAAGCCAGCCTCAGCAACGATGAGGCACTAAGCAACACATTGAGACTCTGTCTCTACATATAAAAACACAAAATAGTCTGGGGATGTGCCTCAGTGGTTGAATACCCCTGAGTTCAATCCCTAGTACCAAAAAAAAAAAAAAAAAGTATTTTCATTCTAATTATAAAGGCAAGAAACTAAAGATACTCTTTAATTTAAAGACTAGATTTATTCTAGCAAAGATGAATGTAAGTAAATCATATTTGATCAAAGATTATAAATCCAGAGGTCTACTGCCCCAAGAAAAAAATTCCTTCAAAATACTAAGGTGTTAAAAACAACTCTTGGTATTATAAAATATAGCCAACTGATGGCTCAAACCTGTGGAAAGAAGAGTAACGCTGTCACACTGGGAGCAGAGCCCTGCCACAGGAACTCACTCTCATTTTCCTACACTTACTTCCTGCACTGTTTGTACCAGACGGAGCGTTTCTAATCTAAGGACCACCCCCTTCCCAAACCTTGGTCTGTTTTCCACATGGGGC
Organism: Xerus rutilus; assembly: GCA_028644305.1. Classification (NCBI taxonomy): domain Eukaryota; kingdom Metazoa; phylum Chordata; class Mammalia; order Rodentia; family Sciuridae; genus Xerus; species Xerus rutilus. Next base: position 101,901,979 of record CM053406.1, on the reverse strand, counting down.
TATCCTCCAACTCCAACCTCTTAAATCTGTGCCCTTTTTCTTTGTTGTCTGAGTATTTATAATGTCAATGAGAGCTGTAATGTAGAAGAGCTCTATTACTTGTTAATAGTCATTTCAATCACACCATGTATTCTCAACCTTATGACTTCATTTCAGAGTTTTAGAAGTAACAAAGCAACTTCATTTCCTACTTAATCACTTCTATAAATTTCACACTAAAAATAAACTGACAAGGATTAAATACCTACATATACATTATCTCTTACCTTGTTGTTTTAATAACTTCATGCTGACTCATACCAGTTACCTAACCAGTTACTGAGTCCTAAGGTTACTCAGGACCATGTCACAGTTTAAAACATCACAGTAAGCAGCCAAGGAATGAAGCTAAAGCCTCTACTATTTATTTATTTGGTACTAGGGATTGAATCCAGGAGTGCTTTAACACTGAGCTACATCCCCAAGCTCTTTTAATTTTTTATTTTGAGCCAAGATCTCACCAATTTGCTCAGGGCCTCTCTAAATTGCTGAGGCTGGCCTCCAACTTACGATCCTCCTGCCTCAGCCTCCTGAGATGCTGGAATTACAGGCATGTGCCCATTATGCCTGGCTTAAGCCTCTACTTTGTGATTCCCAATGGACTGAAAAGCAACAGGCTGGGGAAACAATTATATACATAAGGCTCAACCTGGAGCACTTTGTTTATTTAGGTACTAGGGATGGGACTCAGGGGTGCTTAACCACTGAACTACATCCTCAGCCTTTTTTTTTTTTTTTTTTTTTTTTAATATTTTTTTAGTTGTGGATGGACACAATGTCTTTATTTTATTGCTTTGTATGTGGTGCTGAGGATCGAACCCAGGGCCTCACGCATGCGAGGCAAGCGCTCTACCGCTGAGCCACAGCCCCAGCCCCCATCCTCAGCCTTTTTAATTTTTAGCAATAGGGTCTCACTAAGTTGCTTAGGGCTTCATTAAGTTGCTGAGGCTGGCTTTGAACTTGTGATCCTCCTGCCTCAGCCTCCTGAACTGCTGGGATTGCAGGCATGTGTCACCATGCCAGGGGAATTTATATTAAGCATTAGTTAATATCAGCCTTCCACTTGGTACTAGCTGAATGGGATCATTTACAAAAAGTTAAAGTAATATCATTAATTAATCTGGAAGGCTGGGAGAAGTCTTTATTTTCTTTAAATTATGCAAAAAGGTAATATGAGGGTTACCTTAACTTATACTTTCTAATTTCTACTGGAATAGCCTAAAAATCTAAAGTTCATTCCAACTTTAAAAAATCTTTTTAAAATGAAATTTAACTCCAAATATGGAAATTGTGAAATCTCTTACAGAACTTTAAGTGGTCCCCAGTGAATCTGATATGACCCTTTGGTGTCTGTCAAGGAGCAGAAGTATAAGGACAGTTTAAGGTACTTAAATTTAATTACCCTCAATGTAAATGTAAGCAGAGTAAACAAAGGTTAAATCCTAACCTGCTTTAAGAAAAAGAACAAAGGGCTGGGGGTATAGCTCAGTGGTAGAGCAATAGCCTAATAGGCTTGAGGCCCCAGGTTAGATACCCAGCACTAACCAGAAAGAAAAAAAAATGATGAAAAATTCCTTACTTTCTGTTAGTTTCTAAAATAGAAATATCAGTCCCTCGGCAAGACAAAGCGATCATTTCAGACCATCTTTTCAGTGGAGGATCTCAACATTAACTGCACAGCAGAATCACCCAGGGTTATATACCACAGACCAAATGAGTCAGCATCTCTGCGGGCAGGACAAAGACATCAATACATTCTGAAGCTCTCCAAGCGCTTCCTATGTATAGCCAATGTTAAGAATCACTGCTTTGAAGGGTGCAGTGGCGCACACTGTAATCCTAGCAATTTAGGAGGTTGAGGCAAAAGGATGACAAGTTTGAAGCCAGCCTCAGTATCTTAGCAAGACCCTCAGCAACTCAGAGACCATGTGTTAAAAAATGAAAAGGGCTGGGGATGTAGCTCAGTGATAAAGAGCCCCTGGTTCAATCCCTAATACCAGTGGTGAGGTGGGGACCACTGCTTTATACAGACATAATGTAAGCATTTAACCAATCTGTTCCTCATACTCCCTAATCCTCAACAAATTATGTAAACAGTTTTTCAACCATAAATAGAATTTATTTTTTAAAATATTTTTTAGTTGATGTTAAATTAATTATTTAATTAATTTATTTTTATGTGGTGCTGAGGATCGATTGATCATATATGCTAGGCAAGCACTCCACCACTGAGCTACAAACCCAGCCCCACAAATAGAATGTATAAGATTAGAGTATCATAGCTTCTAAGGAAAGGAGACAGTGTTGCAACTAATTGTATTAAACTAAAGCATCCCCAAGTTAATAGTAGAAAAAGACATCAAAGATGCATTTCAAGTTTGGTGGTGGCACATGCCTGTACTTCCAGCTCCTCAGGAAGCTGAGGCAGGAGGGTCTTTGTTCAAGACCAGGCTCCATGCCTGTAATGCCAGCTACTCAGGAGACTGAGGCAGAAGGATTGCAAATTCCGAGCCAGCCTCAGAAACTTAGCAAGATCCCAGCTCAAACAAAAATATAAAAAGGGTTAGGGATGTAGCTTAGTGGTGAAGTGCCTCAAGATTTGATTCCCAGCAAAGAAACAAAAACAAAAACAAAAACAAAACGAAAGAAAAGATTCATTTAAGTTACTCCATCTCCGAAAGTAACAAAATCATCATGGTCTGAAGCCCCACTGATAAGCTTCAAATAAATCAAAACAAATGCAAGCCCTTCTCTGATTCTTTCTTAATCACCCAGGCTTCCATTTTCACAGGTGAGTGACATCTACTTACCAGGTGACCCACTAAGTGAGTTACTAAAGGTACTACAGAGAAATCTAAGTCAGCATTTTACTAAGTCTGGCTGAAATACGAAGTATCTGGCAAACCTGCTAAATTACTATTATATATGCAGGCAAGGAGAGTGCTACCATTTATTAGATAATATACACATATGGTCATCATTCCAAAGTACAACATGTATGTTGTACTTCAAACATGAACCAATTTATTAGCTATTGTTAATAATAAATTTTGCCTTGACAACATTTCACTGGTGACATTAAACTATTTAAATAATTTCCAACATACTATCAAGGTAAATGCAATAAGGTTACTTATTCTTAAGATAATGTACAATTATCGGGCATAATTGTACATGTATATGTACTCAAACATAAAGTAATAAAAATTTCCCTTCTATTTCTCTCCAATTTTGATTACCAAGTACTTTTTTTCCAACACAAAGTAAGAAAATGTGTGGCCTATGAATTGAGGAATCTTAACTTACCTAGGTAAATTAAAATTTTAACAAGTTGAGAACCAATGCCTAAAAACTCAAGGCAGGTACTTGCACTTAACTTTCAATGAGACATCTCCAGCTTAAATGTAACCCCTTTACCAAGGAAAAGTAGGATAGGAAGGAAAAATATTGTCACCAATCTAAAAAGTCAGAATGAGGGACCCATTGAAAATGTCACAATCAAAACAACCCAATATTATCTGCTGTCCTTCAAAAGACCCCTTTTGGTGCTACCAACATAATGACAGCACTCTATTAAGGTAGTCTTAAAAGCCAGGGATATTCAACAAATATTTATCAAACACAAACTCATGTGCACATTTTTTAGACTTATTCATACTTGGTCTATAGTGTTTCAAAAGCCACAGCTATTACTCACTAGCTGACGTCTGTTTCTTTTCCAAGTTTCTGCTTTCCTTTTGGAGTTCATGTTCTGGAAAGCTGAAAGTAGAAAGCCAGTTCTAATCAAAATTTATACAGAAATGTTTACTATTTTGGGGGGGAGGGCCCCTCTGGTTCAAGTGACAAGAGACCCTAAGTTTTGTTTTTTCCACCTTTATATAAAAAAGATGACACATTTCCCAGTAGGTCTGTAAGCCCAAATCAGAGGTTCTCAAGCATTATTAACTCAAAGAATCACACAATAAAAGCTGTAAACAGCACTTGTATGTGGATCATGCAGTCAGAGAGAACACATTCAGATCTTATTCAGAATTACAGGGAAGTGGGGCTGGGATTGAGCTCAGCGGTAGAGCGCTTGCCTTGCATGCGTGAGGCCCTGGGTTCGATCCTCGGCACCACATACAAAGCAATAAAATAAAGACATTGTGCCCACCTATAACTAAAAAAAATTTAAAAAAAAAAAAAAAGAATTACAGGGAAGTTAGCCTCAGAAACAAAGGTCCTGAAGTAGATCTAAAACATTCACTATTTCGGGCTGGGGCTGTAGCTCAGTGGTAGAGCGCTTGCCTAGCATGTGTGAGGCACTGGGTTTGATCCTCAGCACCACATAAATATAAACAAATAAAATAAAGGTATAAAAAATACAATCACATTAAAAAAAATCTCACTATTTCTCAAAATTATCAAATTCCCAAGAGGAACAATTGTTATATATTCAGGAATTTCTGAATTTATGATACATTATTTGACATAAGCTTTTCTAGGATGAATTATAATTTAACTATAACTTGATAGCAATCAAATGTTCAAGTAGAAGTAACCTTCATTACGATAATTTTTTTTTTCCTGCCATGACAGAAAGAAGAACCCAGGATAAATCCAGTCTGGAGCTATTCCCAGGACTTTTCCTTTACTACCTCTGCTTGCCTGCTTCATATTCATCCCCAGAATTTGCCCAGTAGAGCTCTAAAGAAAGTTCTTCTCAATGCCTGTCTTAACATATCTGGTAGCACTCATCTTGTGCCTCACCAGACGATACATATCACAGACAAACCTGGGAAACTATTTTTCTTCTCTAAAAACTCATGCTCTGAGACTCTCCTATCTTTCCTGATGAATTTGGTTGCCAGGGAAAACAGCAATTCCACGAAGAACAAAAAGGTAAGGGACTAAAAGACCAACATCATACTTAACACTTACTGAAATCACTGGGGAGGGTATGGTTCAGATTCCTATAAAATTCTGTCCTATGTGCTTTTTTTAGTCCTGTGCAAAGGCCAAAGTCAGAAAGTTTCACGTGGCCCTATAGAGAAGAAAAAATAAGGTGATGGGGAGGAGGAGGATGAACAATTCTTAGTTACAGAACAGAACATTATCTTCTGCACCTTCCAGTATTCATCACATCTCTATGGCTAAAAGCATACTGCTTTTTTTTTTCCTTTTCTATTACAGAGAAAACTATGTAATAACACTTAAAAGAGCACATTAAATTCTACTATACAAATAGGAAAAATTTCATTTTTGCATATTATCTTTGGTTTTGTCCAAATGTAGGTTTTTAAACATAGTTGAACCCTCCATAGCATCTGAAGACATTTTTACTTCTTTAATGAACACAATGACTATTATTAATGTCTACATATTTAGTCAATTGACACAGTACCCCATCATTACCTACCCATCCCCATACTGGATGCTTACTCCATTTTCAATTCTTTGCTCTCAGGTAACATGGATTTTAAGTACCTTGTAATAGAGAGGTCTGTATCCCCAGCCCTAACCATACATAACACAGAGGACAACCTTCACAAATGGTTGTTAAATGAGAGTAAATAAACAAACATTTGTTCATACAGCTTTTTCTCCTCTTGAATTATTTCACTGGGATAAATTCAAAGAAGTGAACTACTTAAAAGACAAAGGGAATACATATTATTGCACAGTTCTTAATAAATGTTGCCATGCCATATTATAATCAGAAGTCTCTGACTTAATAATGCTTATCAAGGAATCTCATACTCCTATGAGTCAGACACCATGATCAGTGCTTTAACTGTGTTTAACTGTGTTGTATCATTAATAACTCTTAAGTCACACATCACTGACGCAGTCATTAAATAGCTTGCTGGTACAACAGCAAAACCAAAGCCAAATATTAGCTGGTGCTCTTCCTGCCAGATCAGGATTACTTTACCTTTCCCAATACCCCTTATCTCATCTGAAAAATGGAGATAATGATATCTTTCTGGCAGAAATGAGAATTGATGGGATTTCAATTCTCATTGAATTGAAAAAGGCTCAAAACACAATGCCTGGCACATAATTAGCCCTAGGGAAGAAGCAGGTACTCCTGAGGTGGTGAATTTTTCTTCCCCCATTACTGGGGAGTGAACTCAGAGCCTTGAACATGCTACTCAAGCACTCTACCACTGAGGTATTTCTCCAGTCATTTTTATTTATTTTCAGATAGAGTCTTACTAAGTTGCCCAAGCTGGCCTTGAACTTGCAATCTTCTTGCCTTAGCCTCCTATGTAGCTGGGATTATGGGTATGCACCATCAGATAAGCTGCTAAATTTTTAAATAAATGGGGAAGTGAAACCAAACACAGAAAAAAGAATCCTGATGCTCAGGGAGCTCCCTGCTCAAGGTCACAAAATCAGAAATGGTGTGGCCAAGGTTTGAGCCCCAATGACTTCAATGTCTGTGGTTTTTCCACAATACCACCTTCTTTGAGAACATCCTCAAACTTTAATATACAAATTTCTCAGGGCACAAGGCCACAGGAACCCTGCTCAGATAGGTCAGGTTTTATTATTTTTAAGGAAATTCCGTGTGTGTGTGTGTGTGTGTGTGTGTGTGTGTGTTTAACAAGGTAAACTGCCAAACAAGGACAGCTTTGAGCCTGCTAACTTGGTATTTCTTTTTACAGATCTGCAAATAACTTGTTCTACAAGCCAAGGAACAGGGTTTAATTTGCAGTTCTCAAGATTACATGTTTTGCCTGGACACCTCTAGGAAAGGAGATGTCTAACAAAAAAATCAGTACACGGAGCAAATGCTATTCAAGCACAGACTTTCAGAAAATGCTATAGCTATTGTGGAACGCAGCGGAAACTCAGTACTTCTGCACTTTCACTCCTATAATCTATGTAGCTGAACACATACATGAACTTGGTTGTGAGAACATTTTATGACAAGTGAGAGCAGTATATTATAAAGGGCAAATCAATACCGTCCAGAATCTCCCACTTTTCTTCAGCTAAACGAAGACCCCAAGTTCTTGGCCTTCAACATGTTTGCTGGACCTGAATGTGGACTAAGTCAGCACTAATGTGCCTGGGGTAGAGGATCAGGACATGTGAACTCAAAACCACACGAAGCATGCCAGTCCTTTATTAAAAATATATCTGAGCCGGGCGTGGTGGCGAAAGCCTGTAATCCCAGCACTTAGGGAGGCTGAGACAGGAGAATCGCGAGTTCAAAGCCAGCCTCAGCAATGGCGAGGCGCTAAGCAACTCAGTGAGACCCTGTCTCTACATAAAACACACAATAGGGCTGGGGATGTGACTCAGTGGTCGAGTGCCCCTGAGATCAATCCCTAGTGCCCAAAAAAAAAAAAAAAAAAAAAAAATATATATGTGTGTGTGTGTGTGTGTGTGTGTGTGTGTGTGTGTGTGTGTGTGTATGTCTGTCTGGGGTTGTAGCTTGGTGGTAGAGCACTTGCCTAGCATGTGTGAGGGGCTCTGGGTTCGACTCTCAGCACCATATATAAATAAATAAAATAAAAATCCATTGACAACTAAAATAATATTTTTTAAAAAATTATATAGATAGAGCTGGGCACAGTGGCGCAAGCCTGTAATCCCAGCACTTAGGGAGGCTGAGACAGGAGAATCACAAGTTCTAAGCCAGCCTCAGCAACAGGGAGGCACTAAGCAACTCAGTGAGACCCTGTCTCTACATAAAACACAAAATAGGGCTGGAGATATGGCCCAGTGGTCAAGTGGCCCTGAGTTCAATCTCCAGTACCGAAAAAAAAAACCAAATTATACAGATAGATCTATATCTGAACCTAATGGCATAGGAAAATATCTCCATAGCATTAATGTTTTAAAAGCAGAATTCCAAGCTATTTACTTTTAGGATGCTAACTTTATATAAGTTAATGACACAAAGAGAAAGATATCAAAGCTATTAAAACAGTGGTAAGCCAGGCGCAGTGGCTCACGTTTGTTAATTCCAGCACTTTGGGAGGCTGAGACAGGAGAATTGCGAGTTCAAAGCCAGCCTCAGCAACAGCGAGGTGCTAAGCAACTCAGTGAGACCCTGTCTCTACATAAAACACAAAACAGGGCTGGGGATGTGGCTCAGTGGTTAAGTACCTCTGAGTTCAATCTCTGGTACCAAAAAAAAAGAACAAAACAAAACAGTGGTAATCTCAGTGGTAAGATTACAGGTTATTTTTCTTCTTTATAGTGTTCAAATTTTCATTTATATGATTATTTTCATAATGAAGAAAAAACTACTAACGAAAAGAAATTATTTGACAGGTCTCTTGCTCTCTTAAAACAGAAAAACAAAGGTTTTCAAAGATAGAAATCTTCAGGACTTCCAAAGATAAGAAAGTTACAAAAAGACAGCAAGGAAGAAAAATACACTAGCCATCAAATTTACTTTCTTTTTAATCTTTATTTTTTATTCATTTATTTTTTATATGGTGCTGAGGATCGAACCCAGTGCCTCATGTATACTAGGCAAGCTCTCTACCACTGAGCCACAACCCCAGTCCCTCAAATTTACTTTTATACTTGGAAGAAAAATTCAGTTAAGACAAAAATTCTGCATAAGAGAAAACAACATTCTAAAATTTTAGAGCCAAAGGGACTTTAGAGCTTCTCTAGATCAGTATGTTCACTATCTAGATAAAAACAGTGAGGTCCAGATGGTAAGAGCTTTGCCAAGCTTATCCAAAATTCAGTTAGCAATACAGAGATTCTCTTCTAATTTACTGTGAGTTTAGAAACTAAGCAACTAAGCTTATTTGCATTATCTCAAAATAAATATAAACAGGCCAGTACAACAGAGGCTGAGCAGGGCTCTTCTTTAAACGCAGGGAATATGATTAAAACCTGGACTTCGTGCCAGGACTTTTGTTGTTGCCTTACTCCTGGTTCTTGGCCCAATTCCTCATTAACTGATGAAGTTTCCCAACACAGATGTTTGAATAGGTAGTGTATTAGCAGCATAGTTAATTATATGCTAAGAGAAAATTACTATCTTTGGCTTTATTACAAAATAACCCTCTAAATTAATTTTGTTCTTGAGCATTTTCAAGAATGTCTTTTAAGAAAAATGTTCAAACTGCAGAATGAGTCTTTCAGAGAGAGGAAATGACAGCAAACAACTATTAAAAAAACGAGAGGAAAACCATACAAGGTCAATCACATCTCCCCTATGTCATTACTATAGGGGTGCAGGTGTTACTGCACAGGCTGCTCAGAGCAGCACATGCCACCTGCTGATACCCCCACACATACCTTGCTGTCCAAGAGAAGGTTGTCTGGTTTGATGTCTCTGTGGATGAATCCAAGTTGGTGAATAGAGTCTATGGCTAAAACTGTTTCTGCTATATAAAACTGAGTTTCCTCTTCTGTCAGAGTGTCTTTTTTCATCAACAAGGTCATCATGTCCCCTGGAGGTGGAAAGATACAAAGCCACCACCACACATCCACACACAGACACAGACAGACAGACACACACACAAGCAACACATAAGTACTGGTTTTCATATATGTATTCTCTATCTGCCAGCATAAGGCACATACACAGAACCCTGTTGTGCACCAGAGACTGACCTGCATTGCCAATATGGCTGTGCATGGATGACAAGTAGTAGCTGATAATACTTAAAGGGTAAAAATAAAGAATCACAGCAAGAGAGCAAAACATTTTCATACCTAAGCTATGTGATACTGACTACTTTGCTGTGATTTCCATTTTGCTTTTGAGAGGAAAAGGAAATTTCTCCCAAACTTAACTTTTTTAATAAAAAAATAATATTTAATATTTGGTTGTGATAATTATTTGGACTATGGGGAAGACCTACTTTACTTTTATTGTGCACGAATATCTGAAAACCTCTCTGCCTCTAGAAGCAAATAACACTTCACATAGGTTATACTGCTATTGTCAGAGAAACTGAAATGTCAAACAAAAATTTAAATATCTGGGAAGGCTAAAAACAAGCTTTGCAACTTCTATTCACAAAACACTGGAAGATAAACCAATAAAAAGGCAGGAGTTACGTAGCCAAGCAACAGTCAACAAAAGCTGAAAATGCTATATACTAGAATGCATAATAACTGCCTCCCAGAAGTGCACACTGAACACCTCTCAAGATCAGTGTTTTTTCCCCTAATGTTTTGTTATATAGGTATAACAAATGTATACCAATATCCTTTCCATCACTTTTAAAACACAGTTATCAATTTTAGCAAACTCCTTAGTTTTCTGCAAAGTCAAAATTTAGTTATTTCTGCTTAATACAAGCAACACAAAATAGCAGAAAAAAAATTCAGATCCTAAAACTCAACAGTTAGACAAAAGCAAAGAAAATATGCATAAGTAGTTTAAAGATAAGAGAATAGGAAAGGTTCAATTTAAACCTCATATAAAGCTATATATTTTAGAAAGCAAGGAAAAGAGAAAGAAGCCTCTTTTAATATAGCACCATGCTGCTTTTTAAATTTCATTCATAATTTTATTCTTTGTATTCTTAGGAGAAAAATAAATATTTTTCACTCAGGCAAAAAGTAATCCTCTTTTTGGCCCAAGACTTGAAAACTACACTCCTAGTTACTCCTGGCAGCATTCAATCAGGAGGCACAACAAAGACTGGGGATGTGCACTCAGACCAACATTAAGCAGCCTCCATTTGAGGCACAGGACAGCAGCCAGCAGCTTCACACAGCACCTGTGTGAGCCTGCCCAGATGACCAGAGAGCTCAGGCCAGATGGTCTATAGCTCTGTAGGCCAGCTCCACCAAGCGCAAAGGGCAGGGACCAGGAGACATGAGAAGCTATGGTAGATGGTGCAGGTAAGGTCTGAGGAGACACATGTCAAGGAGCTGGTGACCAAGCTGGCTCTTAGCTCTATTTAAGTATTAGCATGTAAATATTAAAAAGTTTCTTCTCAATCTGCCAGACAGACTCTTTTCTAATCTCAATCAATTGTAAATAAAAAGTATTGATAACCCTGCCAAGAACCAAACAGGAAACAGTTATCTTTTGTTTTTCTCCACCAGAGTTTGCTCAGAATTCACCTGCTCACTGAGAAACAGACTGTGTTTCCCAAAACAGATGGCATGTTCTGTTCTGAGTTTACTTTGAGCGGCCTTAGGGGAGGCACATGCAGAAGTATATAAAACTGGAAATCTCAGAAATGAGAAATTGAATTGGGCTACTAATATAGGCAATGAGAAAAGTCACTCATTAATAAGTAAAAGAAAATGAAATCAAAAAAAGTTGAAGCAAAGAATGTTATAGCTTCAATTTTGTCACTTGGATACCTTTTACATGATTCCCATTGACAGAAGGAAAGAAAGCAGAGCTGCCTAGTTTATTCCTACACATTTCAAAAGGAAAAGGAAAAAGAAAGAACTGTCCATCTGAAATCATGAGAATGAATGAAAAGGTTACTAAGATTATAGAAAGGCACCCCAGCACAAGACAGGCTATTGACCTCCTTTACAGACCTAAAAGAAGATACAGAAAGAACTTTGTGAGCACAATTAAAAGTAGAAAGGAGGGTTAATTGTTGATGTGAGAAAGAGAAACCACAGAACAAAAAGGAAAAATGACCTTTCATCGTTAAGTAATTACCTCCAGGCAGGAACTCCATGATTAGGTAGAGGTTTAGCTTATCCTGAAAACTATAGAACATTTTCACAACCCACAAACTGTCTGCCTCCACTAGAATGTCACGCTCCGCACGAATGTGGCCAACCTGGAGGTATACGCATTTGATTAATGACAAGCCTTGCTCTGCTTTATTAGACTGCATATTTGCTTAAAACAATTTAAATACTGTTTTAAGTATTTAATTGTGATGATGCAAAAGATCTATTTAAACAAACCTACTAACTCAAAATTGACATTTGATTTGAAAATATTTGGTGATGAAAACCTGAGTGATAAGAGGCTCTAAAAAACAAAATGAATGGCTATAATACAAATGGCAACTTTAACATGCTATAAATTAAACCACTAATTAGTTAAAATTACCACTCTTTTGCACATATTTTTGTTCTAACAATCCCTTATGATAAAAATAAGTGCCTAAGGTAAGACTCTCCAAACAAGTCCTCCCTCAGGTCTGCAATGATATCTAAAATGACATTGACAATTCTAGAATACTATGATGCCACAGCATTTAGTTTACCGTGGTGCAAAGAATATGAGCTCAGTCAATTCTTACTGCATTAAAATACGAGAACATCCGCTGGGCATGGGGGCACACACCTGTAATCCCAGCTTCTCTAGAGGCTAAAGCAGGAAAAGGACAAGTTTGAGGTTAGCCTGGCAACTTAGTGAGACCCTGTCTCAAAATTTAAAAAATTAAAAGGGCTGGGTAAAAAATAAAAGCTCAGTGGTAGAGTGCCCCTGCATTTAATTCCCAGTACTGCAAGGAAAAAAAGAGAGAGAGAGAGAGAGAGAGAGAGAGAGAGAGAGAGAGAGAGAGAGAGAGAGAGAGAGAGAGAGAGACCAACTAAGAAAAATTATAGATTAAAAATTAATGACATTTCCAGTTTTCTTCTTTTGCTAAAATACCTAGCTAATAGGTTGCAAAACGTCAGGGAGAACTGGTAGAATTACTTTGCTAAAATAATGCTTTATAATATCAAATCTGTCATACTTACTTTAAATATGTAATAGCAAAACATTGCTACCTATTATGAAATCTCATCCTTCCTTTTTTTCTTTTCTTATTTTCTGTGACAAGGTCTTGCTATGTTGTGGAGGCTGGCCTCAAACTTGAAATTTTTCTGCCTTAGCCAACTCTCCTTAAAAATATCACAAGATCCAGCCGGGTGCGGTGGCTCAAGCCTGTAATCCCAGCACTTAGGGAGGCTGAGACAGGAGAATCGCGAGTTCAAAGCCAGCCTCAGCAATGGCAACGCGCTAAGCAACTCAGTGAGACCCTGTCTCTACATAAAACACAAAATAGGGCTGGGGATGTGGCTCAGTGGTCGAGTGCCCCTGAGTTCAATCCCCAGTACCAAAAAAAAAAAAAAAATATCACAAGATCCAAAGTCGGGATGCATCAAGTGTAAAGTTTTATTTATACCCAGTCCAAACCTTTAATAGAGATTTTGGTCTTAATCTATGTTATCAGTCTCTCTCTCTCTCTCTTTTTTTTTTTTTTTTGGTACCAGGAATTGAACCCAGGGGCACTTAACCACTGAGACACATTCCCAGCCCTTTTTATTATTTGAGACAGGGTCTCACTGAGTTGCTTAGGCTCTCGCTAAGTTGCTGTGGCTGGCTTTGAGCTTGCCATCCTCCTATCTCAGCTTCCTGAGCTGCTGCATCTAGCTTGTTACTAGTCTTAAGTTTTTATAATATGTTCCAAAGTAAAAGATGTACCAAGATTCACAAACTGACATTTTTGTTGGCCAATCAGCCCAAAGGTTATTGTTTTGATTAATATGATGCTTTATACTCTTGTTTTATTGGGGTGTCTTCAGCAAGACCAGGTATTCTTCTACTACTCTTCCATTTGGACACAGAGCCCAGTCTCTCTCCTATCTTACATTTACATTTAACCTGCTTCATTTTTCCAGGCTAATTCTCAGGGCCCTGGAGGCATTTTAATTTACATATTTGAGTTTTCAGTCTCTACTAAAATTGGTCTTTGGGGAACAACAACTTCAATGTACATAAAGCTAAATTTTTACTTCTCTATTTATGGTATGGTGTGAAAAAAATGTACAGTAAGGGTGATAAGGAATAATACTATAAAAACAAAAAAATCTAATAAAGTATTTGCCTTTAGTCAACCTTAATATAAAAGTAAAGTTTTGGGGAAACTAATGCTGTTTGCTGACCTGCTGCCCTAGCTATGATCCCATTTAGACATTAAAAACTGTACAAGGTGGCTTTCATGTGCTTGTTTCCATTAAGGCCCCTATCTACTGCAGGGAGCAGAGAAAAGGGGGGCACTACTCCTACTATACTTGCCTCAGAAGTCAAAATGGTGACTGCAGCATTTCCTGTTTGTTAAGGGGAAAGCTAGTCATTGCAAGCACACCTTGCCCTTCTCTCCTGAGGCTGAAACGACAGCTAAGAGTGTCAAAATCTAGAAGCAGAGTCAGCTGAATAGATGGAGAAGAAAGGAAGAGCCAAAAGGTTCTCTTTCCTCCATTCTGTAAATATTTAATGGGGCGGGGTGCTAATCACTATCTGGGGCACTAAGAAAGCAGAGACAAAAGCTAGGCCTTGTCCTATCATAACAGTGCACTGCCATCACAAGTAAAGGTTTTCCTTTGCACTAGAAACATCTGACACCAGCTAAATACTGGTGCCTTATCCTTTAAAATTTTTCCAAGTAGAAGAAACTTCCACCTTGTAGAACAAAATAACAAGCTAAACTCTCAGTTGGTAGCCTTAATTCATGCTCAGTTCAAAAAAGTCACCAAAAATAAATAAATTTTCCTCTGGATAAGGCACCTGTAAATATAAAAAATTAGCTTCTGAATCTAAACTTTGTCAGCTCTACCCAAAAATGATAATGGCTTTGCACTGGGCAACTTTCACCCATGTTCCTTTGAGATGTTTGACTCACGTAGAGTCTATGGTCAGAGACTTTAACTGGACTATACTGGTCCATCACTTAATGTGAGCTAAGCAATTAAGTTAATGTCTCATTTAATGCATAAATTAATGCAATGTTTAAAACCCTAATTCTAATAGACATATCTTTTATTTTCATTGAGAAAAATCTCAAATTGATTTTTAAAAAGGCAGAATATTTGACAAAAGGTTTGGACCATTAGATACCATGTTGGGCATGTGGCACATGCTATGTGAAATTAGTAACTCTGAAAGTCACAATATCATTGTACTTCACAATTTTCTTCCGTTAATTATTTGATAGAAATTTCAAGTCTTCATTAAAACTACAGAAAGTATGTCTTACAAAAATAAACTTTACTCATGAAATGTAAATATACTGCCTAGTCAATTATAGAAGCATTGTATTTTCCTTCTCAAGATTAATTGGCATGCTTTCAGTACCTACACACTTATACCATACACTAATTTCTAGGTAATACATAAATAGGGCTACACTGCATTTCTATTTTTATTTTTTTCAGTACTAGGGATTGACCCCAGGTGCATTCTATCATTGAGCTATACTCCACCTTTTTTATTTTTTGAGATAGGGTCTGGCTAAGTTGGCAAGGTTGGCCTGAAACTTGTGATCCTCCTGTCTCAACCTGGGATTACAGGCATGTACTACTGTGCCTGGCTTACACTGCCTTTTGCATAAGATTCATCTTAGCTTAAAATACAGCATCTGAAGGTTTACTGCCTGAGAATATAACATTCCAAAATTCCTAGGAGTCTAAAGCTTCTGGGTAACACATGAAAATTAAAGAGAAAATAAAACTTCCAAATTTTGGAGATGGCACTTGAATGAAGGCAGAGAAGACTCCATGATTATACTTCCTCTCAAGAGGTAGACAGGACTGGATGTAGGGCCCACCTCCATCCTTACCCTTGGGCTCTACAGAGAAGCTCTCCCTGCCGTAAGGTCTCTCTTTTGCTCCTGTAACACTGGGCCTTTTATAGAACACTTGTAGTAATCACTCACAGCAATCCATTCTTAAGAAACCAGCTAAATTAAACTAGATTTACAGAAAGTCTCACTTTTCAATATTTGTACCTTACTTATTTTGCATAAAGAACTTACATATCTCATAGACGTATTTGCAAAGTGGGTGCAGGTTTTAGAAAACATTGAGGTTTTTTGGTGGGTTGACATGCTAGGGCCTCAGTCATGTTAGGTAAACACTCTACCACTGAGCTACATCCCCAGTCCTTACAAAGTGTTCTTAATCATTAAAGGAGAAATTGCATTGCTCTCCTATTTGCATCGTGTTTTTTAAATTCATTCAGAATTTAAGATCAGTCTCCCTCAGGTAATGATGAGCTGCTCAGAAGACCTAATATTGGTTTAGGTGTGAATGAATGAACTTATAGAATAAAGCACATTAAGACATATCTTACAATGTCAATTCTAAATTCTAACTCCTAGTCCTCATTTCCAAGGTGTATAAACAATTCCTATTTCTCAGCATTTGGTAAGCATACCACATCAAGTATGATCTCAAAAAGAGGTCCTTATAACAAGGCTATCTCATAATCAAGTGGGAGACTCATACAACAGCTGCTTCTATAACAGGTTTTCAGACTTTAAAATGACTACCCATAGGCATGATTTGTACTTTTAAATATGTAACTGCTTCTTTCTAAGGGTAAAAAGTAGTTATCACATGTATAGTCATACATAACAGAGCTAAAGAAAACTATAATAAAAATATACATTGCAACTAAGCAAATAGTTTTAGAGACAAAAAATTCAGAGGCCGACCAAAAGCACTGCTCCAACTATGCTTTACCTGCTCTTTTTCAAGCATATCTGCTTTACGGAGGATTTTCATTGCATATACGTGCCCTGTATCTTTCTTCTGAACAAGCCGCACCTTAAAAAGTCAAAAGAAATGCCAAGTCAAAAACTCCACGCTGAAGTTCATGCTTTCATGGGCTATGACAAAGACAAAAGTTTTTTGTTTGTTTGGTTTTGGTTTTGGCAGAGTTGGTGATGGAACCTAAGGCCTAACAAGTTAAACTGAAAAAGTATCATAATTTGAATATAAGCAACTAGTAGTTAACAAAGCAGAAGAAAATGCTTTGCAGTGTCTCAAATACATTACACATAGTCATGTCACTGCTGGTAACATTCTCAAACATCTCTATATCTGAATAACTTTGGCTCCCTAGTTGAACAAACCAATCAAATTTAAAACTCTCAATTTCAAATTTAAGGATGAGTTACATCCCTGGCATACATTATCTAATCACCTCTGAAAACCTAAGCAAATGAACATAACAACATTTACAATAAAAGTAAAAACTCATACACAGGAAAAATGTCTGGAAGTAAAATGTTAAGGTTTCATGCAGGTTTTTTCTATTTTATATTTTCCAATGTTTTAAAAGAGAACAGATAGTTTTGTTTTGTTTTGTTTTTTGGTACTGGAGATTGAATTCAGGGGCACTCGACCACTGAGCCACATCCTCAGCCCTATTTTGTGTTTTATGTAGAGACAGGGTCTCACTGAGTTGCTTAGCACCTCGCCGTTGCTGAGGCTGGCTTTGAACTCGCAATTCTCCTGTCTCAGCCTCCCTAAGTGCTGGGATTACAGGCGTGTGCCACCGTGCCTGGCTAACAGACAGTTCTCTTTAACAGATGAAAAGAAAATTAAAGCCGGGAGTGGTGGCTCACACTTGTAATTCCAGCACTTAGGGAGGCTGAGACAGGAGAATTGCGAGTTCAAAGCCAGCCTCAGCAATGGCGAGGCGCTAAGCAACTCAGTGAGACCCTGTCTCTACATAAAACACAAAATAGGGCTGGGGATGTGGCTCAGTGGTCGAGTGCCCCTGAGTTCAATCTCCAGTACCCAAAAAGAAAAAGAAAAAAAGAAAAGAAAATTAATAAGCTACAAACCAAAAGAAAAACTTCTTGGCACGTCCCTGCACATCGTCCTCGTCTCTCCCAAGATAAAGTTCTCTTTTCTGTGCATCTTGCTTCTGTTTTCCTAACTGAGTCCTATGTCCTTTACTCCCTGAACAGAAAACCATTCTAAGATTGCTTTCCCTCTCTCGAGAGGTCTCAAAAGCGATTCTGAATACTGAAGTATAAATCTTATCTTTCACCTGTGCATTTGAAATATTACATTTCCCCTGGGTACTGGTTTTTAATAATATGCTACTCCTTCCATACAAAGATAATTTAACTATCATATACGTAGGTCATCCACTTTGGGTATTTTCCATTTTGAGAATGATCTTTCATGGGCTCATTCAAATTCCCCCAAAAGCTTACTCTGGTAATCAAGCAGAATTCATTTATAAGCATAGCTGGGCAAGGGGGCTAGGAATGTAGCTCAGTGGTACACAGCACTTGTCTGATGTGTTTGAGGCCTTGAATTCAATCCCCAGCACCACCAAAAAAAAGAAAAGAGTATCTAGGCCAGGGTTTGGGGACATAACTCAATGGCTGAGTGCTTGCCTAGCATGAGACCCTGGGCTCAATTCCCAGGACTGCTTTAAAAAAAAAAAAGAGTTGGGCCAAAGTTGCAAATGCTTCCAGTTCTCTACCACTTCCTACATAACTCCTTTCTGTAAATTCTCTCTCCTAGGGCCATCTTTTAAGAGATACACGAATAAAGGGTGGAGATATGCTACTAGCGTGCTCTTAAAGAAGTAGTGTGGTATTTACAGTACCAGCATCATCTCTGGCAAAACAGAAAAGAACAGAGATCTGCAACATTGAAGAAGGGAAGAGTGAGAGAAAGAGGCTACACAGAGCAATGAGGACACGGGCTTGCAGGCCTGACCCACCAACCCCTACATAGTTCATTTATATCAATAATGATATGTTAGAAACTTTGAATTACTATGGGGATTTTTGTACTTTACAAAAATACAGCTATAGTTTTTACCTCACCAAATGCTCCTCTGCCTATAACTTTTAAGGACTCAAAATCTTCCAATCCAAGTCTTGTTCTCTTCAAACGAAGAAACTCTGTCTCCTTCCGAGCATGTGCTGATCTCCTGAGTCTTTTCTAGTGTTTAAAAAAGAAGAGGAAAAGTAAAGAATTGAAACTATGAAACTCTACAACTAAGTTATTTGTGTGTCTTGCCCAGATGGAGAACAGAGCCACACTAGACTAGATAATCTCACATGACAGTAAAACAAAAGGATCCTTAAGAAGTCATTTGTCCTTTCCCTGGCCTGCAGACACAAGAAGCAAGCCACACTGAACAGATGGTTGCTTCCTCTGAGAGCTCTGACTAATCTACTTCAGCAATCCACTATTCTAACATTTCTTTCTTTTTTTTTTTTTTGTACCGGGGATTGAACTCAGGGGCACTCGACCACTGAGCCACATCCCCAGCCCTACTTTGTGTTTTATGTAGAGACAGGGTCTCACTGAGTTGCCTAGCACCTTGCTGTTGCTGAGGCTGGCTTTGAACTCGCAATCTTCCTGTCTGCGCCACCGTGCCCGGCTTATTCTAACATTTCTAATGAAGGAGGATAAATGACATTTTCTTTTAAAATTTTTTATATATAATAAAATTATGTTTTTCTATTTTCCTCTGGGTTGTTGCTTTTTTTTTTTTTTGGCTATAGTTGTTGTTCTGCAGTTCTCAGGATGGAACCCAGGGGGCACTTTACCCAAGTACCTCCCCTGCCCTTTTCATTTTTGAGACAGGGTCTAATAACTAAGTCATGAGGCTGGCCTTGAACTTTCAATGCCACCTCAGCCTCCTGAGTTGCTGGGATTACAAGTGTGTGTCACTGTGCCCAGCTTTTTTGGGTTTTCAAACATGCTACATATAGTTCATTGTGTGCTTGAACTTTCTATTATTCTTACAAATATTGCATATTTTCACCACCATTCTGGGTTCCATGATTTGTTTCTATTTCTGAAGGCATTTCCACTGCCATTTAATTACTTTGCATAGTCCTTTATGAATCGTATTTTCTCCTACCACATCTGTAGGCAGTGAGTAGAGAGCTAATTTAAGATAGGTAATTTGACTCACTTCCGTGGAGTCTTTTCACTTAACTCATAAGAATGCTATTATCTTGCTCTTTAAAATTTTAATTTGATTTCATTGGCTCCACACTTTTTCTTGGAATTCTAATCTAGGCACAAGTGTGCCTAGAGAAGTCTTCTTTTCCTGGGTATCTAATAATTAACTTCTCCCTCTTCATGAACACCCAAATCCAGAAGCATGCCACCCCTTAAGTTCCTTTGTGACTGAGTTCAAATCCTTCTTCCCCTGGGCACCAAGGCTAACTTGATGGACATGAGACAACCTTCCATGCTGGATTTCAAGGAAGATTTTTCCAGTATTATTTATTACCTCTTCGTCTTTTAGGCCTTCCTCTTCCATCACTTTTTCTAACTTCTTTTGTCTGAAACAAACAATAACAACAACAAAAGATATATGAAACAACATTGGAATAACCTTCTGGAAATTCTATACAAAAATAATAACTGTGGCACACATCTGTAATCCCAGCACTTTGGGAGGCTGAAACAGGAGAATTGCGAGTTCAACGCCAGCCTCAGCAACGGCAAGGCGCTAAGCAACTCAGTGAGACCCTGTCTCTACATACAACACAAAATAGGGCTGAGGATGTGGCTCAGTGGTTGAGTATCCCTGAGTTCAATCCCCAATACCAAAAATTAAAAATATAAATAAATAAATAATAACTGGTTTTTGAAAAATGACAAAATCAGGTAAATCTAAAATGCATCATTAAAAACAAAAAAAATTAAAATTACTAAGGCAAGTGAAAAGCTATTCATCCTATGTTAGATCTATATTTTGAAAAAGATTCTTTAGCTATAAATGTAGTAGTGCATGCCTTTAAAGCCAGCTACTCAGAAGGCCAAGGCAGGAAGATAGGCAAGTGCCAGGCCAGTTTGGACAAACTAGCAAGACCTTGTCTCAAAATAAGAAATAAAGCGTGGGGCACAGTGGCACAGCCCTGTAATCTTCCCAGCGGCTCAGGGCTAGGGATGTGGCTCAGTGATCGAGTGCCCTAAATTCAATCCCCAATACCCAAAGCAGGGGGGGAGCAAGGGAGGGAGGAAGGAAGAAAGAAAGAATGGAGGAAGAAATAAAGAAGGAAGGAAGGAAGGAAGGGGGAAAGGAAAGGAAAGGAAAGGAAAGGAAAGGAAAGGAAAGGAAAGGAAAGGAAAGGAAAGGAAAGGAAAGGAAAGGAAAGGAAAAGGAAAAGGAAAAGGAAAGGAAGGGTGGGCCAGGCTTAGTAGTACATGCCTATAATTCCAGTGACTTGGGAGATTGAGGCAGGAAGATTGAAAGTTCAAGGCCAGCCTCAGCAACTTAGTCAGACACTGTCTCAAAACTAAAAATAAAAAGCCCTGAGGATGTAGCTCATGGGTAAAGCACCCCTGGGTTCAATCCCTAGTATCTACAGATAGACAGACAATTGGAGGTATAGTTCAATAGTAATGTGCCCCTGGGTTGATGGAAAAAAAAAATAAGGATTGTATAACATGTTAATGCAACACAGAATCTTGTTTCGAAACCAAATGGTTCCCCCCCACCCCAGTTATTTCCTCCTTACCAAACCACAAAACAGCTGGTATTTGATAACTTCTTGTATCAAGGTGCTTCTTTCTCTCTCTGTGACTATAATCACTTCCTTTATTTCACAACTTCTTTCCCTTTCCTCTCATGAGTGAAGAGTAATAAATAACAAAGATAAAGGCAGAATTTAAAGATTTGGAGTGGGGGGGTATTCAAAAAAGGTGACTGACACCACTATCAAAACTTTAGATTCCAAATTCTTGGAATACTAAATGATGGGGGTGTGAGGAGCAGTGCAAGAGATTGAATACAGGGTCTCCTACACACCCCTAGCCTCACTGGAGAATTCTGTTTTGTTTTGTTTTTTTATATTTTTTGTAGTTGTTGATGGACCTTTATTTTTTATTTATTTATATGTGGTGCTGAGGATCGAACCCAGTGCCTCACGCATGCTAGGCAAGCGCTCTACCACTGAGCCACCACCCCAGCCCCCGAGAATTCTGTTTTTCTCTGTGGTACTGGGACTGCACCCAGGGCCTTGGGCATGCTACATAGGCAGCTTACCACTGAGCTACATTCCAAGCCCTCGAGAATATTTTTGATCTACAGTTTCACAATGATTTAATAAAACTTTAAAACACATACACACATGCAAAACTTCCTTACAACCAATTCTATAGATCCAACCGTCATTTATTCAGCATAATAAAAAAAGAAGCACCACTTATCAGAATTCCAGATAAAGAGGCAATATGAGGGTGGGGACAAATAAAAGTATAGAATAGGTGAAGCAAAAGAATGTAGCCTAGTGTGGCTGACGCAAACAGCACGTCCAATGCCACGTCAATGTTGGCTCTCTCTCTGAGACAACTAAGAGCTAACAGGAGCCGGGCGCGGTGGTGCATGCCTGTAATCCCAGCACTTAGGGAGGCTGAGGCAGGAGAATCGCGAGTTCAAAGCCAGCCTTAGCAAGGCAAGGCGCTAAGCAACTCAGTGAGACCCTGTCTCTACATAAAACACAAAATAGGGCTGGGGATGTGGCTCAGTGGTCGACCTCTGAGTTCAATCTCTAGTACCAAAAAAAAAAAAACAGCTAACAGGTTGTATGCAAAATGTGATAAGATTTCTATTTTAGAATACTAACTGGCAATAATGAGGATCTGATGGACTGGCAGGCAGGAAAAGCAAGCAATTGAGGAAGACCTAAGGCTAACTAATTCAATATGCTTTGAAGTTCTGGTACTAGGGCTGGAAAACTAGAATGAAGTGAAGGAATCTATTTTAAAGAAGATCCATTGAAGTAGGAATTACAGGAGAAGTCTTAAAATTTTCTTGTCTGAGAGATAATGATTCCCCTAACCAAAACAGGAAACAGAGAAGAAAATGGAAAGAAAAATGAGTCTCAATTTGGTCAAAAACTACTTATTACAATAATTCTATTTAGTTAAAATAAATATTTTTGTTAAAATTCACAAATGTGGGGCTGGGATTGTAGCTCAGCGGTAGAGCGCTTGCCTCGCATGCGTGAGGCCCTGGGTTCGATCCTCAGCACCACATACAAAGCAATAAAATAAAGACATTGTGTCCATCTACAACTAAAAAAAAAAAAATTTTAAAAAAAAAAAAAAAAAAAATTCACAAATGTACAGGCTCAAACAATGAGTAAGAATTTGTCATCAGACTCTCAAGAAGTGAAAAAATCTACTTGATCCTGATGGAAAAAAAGATCCCAATACATGGTTCTAAGTCTCACCACTTTGTTCACAGTTCCGAGAATATTTTGGGATATGCATCTCTGTGTGCATGTGTATTTGAGGGAAAAGGCTATACTTCTAATAATTTCAGGAGTATAAATTAATTCCATTTCTGTGGTTAGATAGTTAAAATAAGGAAGAGTAAGACACAGAGATTAAATAATAACTTAATTATGGTCAGTTCTTTTTGTGTCTGGAGTACCAAACACCATCATACCTCCTCCTGACTATATTTTTGTTGAATAATCATATCAGACTGGATCATAGTCTAGTACACTATCCACTATGTTACAGAACTGATTCCTTCTGACTATATGTAAAATCTAAATACAAACTAGGAGGTTTTCCACAGTTTTACTTCAAGCATAATTAAATTGGTTTCAACAGATCACCTGCCTGGGAATATAATAACAGAATTCACCCCTTGAACAAAATGAGATTATTTCATTAGAGAAAGTATCCAGGAAAAAAAATGTATAGTGACAATGATTTATTGGTTCCCGAGCCACAAATACCTCGACAACACCAAAAATAGCAAGCAGAGTCTAAAACGAGGCTTAAAAATGGCATCTTCTGTGGGATAATACTAAGGAACTATTGTTAACTTGGTTAGATTCATGATTATGCAAGAAAATGACCATATTTTCTGAAGATACACAGTGGAGAGAAATGATATTTGGAATTTACTTTAAAACACAATTAGCGGGCTGGGATTGTGGCTCAGTGGTAGAGCACTTGCCTCGTATGCATGAGGCTCTGGGTTCGATCCTCAGCACCACATAAAAATAAATAAATAAAATAAAGATATTGTGTCCATCTACAACTAAAAAAAAAATTTAAAAAAAAAAAAAAAAAAAAAAAAAACACAATTAGCAAGAGCCTGGTGCAGTGGTGCACACCTATAACCCCAGTGATTTGGGAGACTGAAGCAGAAGGATCCCAAGTTCAAAGCCAACCTCAGCAACTCAGCGAGGCCTTGAGCAACTTAGAAAGACCTTGTCTCAAAATAAAAAAGAAAAAGGGTTAGAGATGTGGCTCTGTGGTTAAGTGCCCCAGGTTCAATCCCTGGTACCAGAACAAAAGACAAACAAAAACACAATAAGCAAGAAAAACTGAAATAACTGACATAAATATAGCAAAGTATTAATAATTATTGAACCTGAAGGATGAATATATTGGGAAAAGGCTGACTGTATTATTCTTTCTACCTGTTTGTTTTTAAATTATTCATAATGAAAAAGAAGAACAGGATCCTCTAGGTCCTTCTCCGGGCTCGCTCACTGGTGGCCGTGCTGGCTAGCTAACACTCTGGCCTTTGGTGGAGCCATTCTGCTACTCATCTCCAACATTCCAAACCAGAATCTTGGAAGAGACCCCAGGTCACTTTCACAGGGAGAAGTCACACCCAACCTCACCCTAGTAATGCCTTCCATGTGCCTCATTTATTTGCATGTGTGCTCATTTCCCATATGAAATGGTTAGGTTATTTGAAGGGCAGGACCACATTTGAATCTCTGATTTCCACGTGAATAGTGCTTTGTACACAGCTACTTTTAAAAACATATGTTGCTAACTTTTATTTTTAATTTTATTTTGTCACTGATTTATTGATTTTTGTGGTACTGGGAGTTGAACCCAGGAGGACTCTACCACTGAGCTACAGTCTCAGCTCTTTTTATTTTGAGATGAGGTCTCACTAAATTGCCCAAGCCAGCCTCAAATTTGCCATCCTTCCTGCCTCATCCTCTCCAGTTGCTGGGATTATAGGAATATAGCACTGCAACCAGCTAAAGGTTAGGTTAGGTTAGGTGAGATTAGGTTAGGTTAGGTTAGGTGTGGTGCGGTGTGGTGTGGTGCGGTGTGGTTTGATTTGGTTTGGTTTGGTTTGGTTTTAATAAAGACTGGAATGTGTCAAATTGCACAGATACATACCTGACTACTACTTATAATGAGCTCCCTTTTCTAAAACTAATTTATTCTAATTTATAAGACACTTTTAAAACTAATCATATAGTATCTTTTTAAATTTTTGTAGTTGTAGATGGACAGCTTGCCTTTATTTTACATGTTTATTTTTATGTGGTGCTAAGGATTGAGCCCAGTGCCTCACACATGCTAAGCAAGCACTCTGCCCTGCCACTGAGCTGCAGCCCCAGCAACAATCATAGAGATTTTTAAAATCTCAACAAGTTATAGCACTTCAACTCCATAATCTGGTTTTACTGATATCTCGTCTGACTAATGTCTGGTCAGTGAAAACTATTAGAAAGTCTGGATTTGAGATTGGGGATGTAACTCAGTGACAGGGTACTTGCCTAGCATATATGAGACCCCAGCACCACAAAAAAAAAAGATCTGGATTTACCCACTTTGGGGGCTTACATAAAACTGACACTGGGAGGCTAGGATTGTAGCTCAGAGGTAGAGCACTTGCCTCGCATGTGTGAGGCACTGGGTTTGATCCTCAGCACCACATAAAGATGAATAAATAAAATTATTGTGTCCATCTACAACTGAAAGAAAAACATTAAAAAAAAAAACTGACACTGGGTCACTAGTATTAATCACATATTTCTACTCAGTATCAGATCATCCCAAACACATGCACAGTTAAACAAACTTGACTGAGAATAACTTTTTACTTTTCTTTTCTTTTCTTCTTTTCTCTTCTCTTCTCTTTCTTCTCTTCTCTTCTCTTTTCTTTTTCAGAGCTAAAGATTGAACCCAGAGCCTGGTGCATGCTAGGAAGGCACTCTATCACTAAGCTACATCCTCAACCCCCTGAATGAAAATATCAGAGAAGTTACAGACTATGCAGGATCTCAGAGAGTAAAATGCACAAATCTTTATTTGATTGGGGGAGAGGGGAAGCATACCATTATTGTCTGTTAAGTTAGGTTTGTGTTTTTGTGATTTTAAAGTAATCCACCAAAATAATCTTCATGAAGAAAAGAAAACAATACAGAATATTTTGTCAGAAGGAATGCCTGGCCAGGCGCAGTGGCGCATGCTTGTAATCCCAGCAGTTTGGGAGGCTGAGGCAGGATGATCAAAGCCAGTCTCAGCAAAAGTGAAGTGCTCAGCTGGGCGCAGTGGCACATGCCCATAATCCCAGCACTTAGGGAGGCTGAGACAGGAGAATCGCAAGATCAAAGCCAGCCTCGGCAACAGCGAGGTGCTAAACAACTCAGTGAGACCCTGTCTCTACATAAAACACAAAATAGGGCTGAGGATGTGGCTCAGTGGTCGAGTACCCCTGAGTTCAATCTCTGGTGCCAAAAAAAAAAAAAAGGTGCTAAGCAATTCACTGAGACCCTGTCTCTAAATAAAATACAAAATAGGGCTGGGGATGGAGCTCAGTAGTCAAGTGCCCCTGAATTCAATCCCTAGTACTCTCCCCCCAAAAAAAGAAGAAGAAATGCCTGTTTCTTCAGTTTCAATTACAGACTGCTATATATTATATCTAAGTCATTATTTTTCATGAAAAACTAGGCAATTATCAATACCTATTTGGTACATAGGATCACATACCAGCAACAACAGAAGAGTTGCTGTTCCCAGAGAAGATGATAATAGAAGCTGCTGTCAAAGGCAAAACACAAACTGAAGAAATAGAGTTGATCTTGCACTACTGAATGCTTATAGTGTACCAGCGGCATTAACAGGACATCAAGCAGCATTCCACAGCACTGCGTGAAGGCCATTACACTCGGGGTTTAACTTGCCACAGTGTTTCTAAGAAACTGCTCAAAAGTCTCATATTTTACTTGTATACAGGAAACAATTCCCAAATGAATTTTATTCTTGGGCTGGGGCTGTAGCTCAGTGGTAGAGCGCTTGCCTAGCATGCGTGAGGCACTGGGTTCGATCCTTAGCACCACATATAAATAATAAATGAATAAAATAAAGATCCATCAACAACTAAAAAAATATTTTAAAAAAAAGAATTTTATTCTTTCTTCTATCTTTAGACTTTGCACATCTCCCTATGCAAAAGTTCTTTATTTAAAATATAACCTAGTGCTCTACTAATATGAAACAGTGCAAAAGTTGCATAATGGCAAAAATTAGAGTTCTAAAAAGTACCCAGGCAAGGCACAAGGAAATTTGTATTGCACCTGATCTTAAAATGTACTAGCCCAAGCTGGGGGCGGTGGCTCAAGCCTGTAATCCCAGCACTTGGGGAGGCTGAGACAGGAGAATTGCGAGTTCAAAGCCAGCCTCAGCAATGGCGAGGTGCTAAGCAACTCAGTGAGACCCTGTCTCTACATAAAACACAAAATAGGGCTGGGGATGTGGCTCAGTGGTTGAGTGCCCCCGAGTTCAATCCCCAGTACCAAAAAAAAAAAAAAGTACTAGCCCAATTGTGTGAGTTATGTTCAAAAGGGTGAATTTCTGAAAATAGGATTGTTAAATGTCTAAAGTTCAGGTTAGTTGAAATATTTCAATAAAACATGCTTTCTCTGGAAGGACAATTCATTTGACAGAGGAAAAAATGAGTCCAATTTACTACATGATGAAATGTTTAAAGAGTGCCTTTTTAGGACATCAATTATAATTGTTTTAAAATATTAATATCTTTTAAAAAGTTATGAACATTATTTTTAAGCTAAATCTGAGAACTTAAATTGTCAAAAGTATAATTATTAATTTACCCATGTAACATTTTGTGCATACATTTAAAAATCTAAGCAGAATTGTTTATAAAATTATGGACAAGGGCTGGTGGTGTAGCTCAGCGCTAGGGTGCTTGTTAGCATGTCTGAGGCCCTAGGTTCAATCCCCACCACTGCCAAAATGAAACAAGAGTTTGGATCATGGATAACACCCATTGTTGATAAAACACAAAAGGGACTTTCTTCAATACATTAAATTTTGTGAAAATCCAATTCAACAGCTTTGCTTATAGCCATGTATATTTAAGAGGTGAACTCATCTGACTTAGATATGCATGCTCTTTGATGGATAAAATAAAAATATTCAATGTATTCTTGAAAAAGGAGGTGGGTGATGGGTTTGTCTTAATGTTCTCAGATTATAAAGATGGCACTTTGAATATATGAGTAGTTACAAACCTTTTTCTATACAGATTATGAGTTATACTTTATTTAAATATTCATGGAATCATGTAAATTTTAGGTCCAGTTGAACAAATATTTAGTGCCTTCCATATTCAAGACTTCCTCTTCACTAGGAATGAAATCAGTCTTCTGTTTGTAGTATGTAAACTTTATGTTTGAAAAGGAATTCTTAAATATAAATCTGTTATCAGAGTTTATCATTGAATACTGTAACCCAGTTAATTTTGCATTCAATTTTTTAAAAATGAAGATATAACTTGAGTCTCATTTTTTGGAAATAAAGTTCTGCCAAAACTATTTAATTTATTATTTATTTATTTTTGTGTGTGTGTGATGCTAGAGATTGAAACCAGGGCCTTACGTATGAGAGGCCAACTGAGCTGTGTCCCCAGCTCCTAAATATTTTTTTAGAAACGACTAGCCCAATACTAACTTCAAAATCTCATCATATACTAGCCATATATTCTTTTTTTATATATACTTTTTAGTTGTAGATGGACACAGTATCTTTATTTTACTTATTTATTTTTATGTGGTGCTGAGAATTGAACCTGGTGCTTCACGCATAGCAAAGTAAGCACTCTACCACTGAGCTACAATCCCAGCCTGAGCCATATATTCTTTTTTTTTTTTTTTTTTTGGTACCGGGGATTGAACACAGGGGCACTCGACCACTGAGCCACATCCCCAGCCCTATTTTGTGTTTTATGTAGAGACAGGGTCTCACTGAGTTGCATAGCGCCTCGCCGTTGCTGAGGCTGGCTTTGAACTCGCGATTCTCCTGTCTCAGCCTCCCTAAGTGCTGGGATTACAAGCGTGAGCCACCGCGCCCGGCTCTGAGCCATATATTCTTAATAAAATAGTCTTTATCACAATTGTTTGATATCACTAAAATTATGTTTAAGAAGATTCTGTATTTCCCCATAACATCAAAAAGCTTGAAAACTCATTTCTTTTTTTTAATATTTTTTAGTTGTAGGTGGACACAATATCTTTATTGATTTATTTTTATGTGGTGCTGCTGAGGATCGAACCCAGTGCCTCACGCATGCGAGGCAAGCGCTCTACCACTGAGCCACAATCCCAGCCCCGAAAACTCATTTCTGACAGTATAGCTTTGGTTTACTTACTACTGAGATAATCCTGCTAATAGCTATTATTGCTATTTTTTTTAATATTCTAGTAATAATAAGCCAAAGTCTTATCAAACTGTATCAATTAACCCAAATACAACAATCAACTCATATCCAAAAAGAAAAGCACAAAATGAAAAGTTCTATGAGGAGTATTGATTTTTAAAGACTCAAAATATTGGTGACTAGGCATGTGTCTCAGTGGTAAAAAAACTTGCCCAGCATGTACCAGTCCCTGAGTTCAATCCTCAGCAGTGCCAAGAAAGAAAGAAAGCATCTACTGCTTTTTTTTTTTTTAATGAAAAATGCTTTTTCTAAATTAAAAATGTGATTTAATAATTATAAAAATTAGCCAGGTGCGGTGGTGCATGCCTGTAATCCCAGCACTTTGGGAGGCTGAGACAGGAGAATTGCAAGTTCAAAGCCAGCCTCAGCAACAGCGAGGCGCTAAGCAACTCAGTGAGACCCTGTCTCTACATAAAACACAAAATAGGGCTGGGGATGTGGCCCAGTGGTCGAGTACCCTTGAGTTCAATCCCCAGTACCAAAAAAAAAAAAAAAAAAAGAGGAAATAATTATAAAAATTATCACATTTTCTAACTCTTTTAAAACATTCTTTTCTTACCATTTCTATCTTTTTTTTTTAAACTAGGAATTGAACTTCCTAGTACTAGGAATTAAACTCAGGAGTGCTCTACCACTGAGCTACATCTCTAGCTTTTTTCAATTTTAAACTTTGAGACAAGGTCTTGCTAATTTGCCCAGGCTGGCCTCAAAGTTGCAATCCCCTTGCAGCAGCCTCCCAAATACCTGGGAGTACAGGAGTGTACCACCAAGCCCAGCACCATCCCTTTGATTAATTTGGCCTTAAAAAAAAAAAAAAAAAAAACACCAAAGCTTTTGACCAGTCTTTTCATCTTAGGACTCCCAAAAAAAACCCTAAATCACTGCCAACTGCCCATTTTGGGGTAGACTCTGAGTATAAATCACAATATGACATTTATTAATAATGTAAAAAAATAAAACATCACCTTGTTCCTGGAGAATGAGATGTATGTCAAGATGAACCATAGTTAAAGTAAAGCCAATAGGATTAAAAACCAGCTGACTATAATCAAATAAAACAAGTAACTATGGGGCTGGAATTGTAGCTCAGCGGTAGAGCGCTTGCCTTGCAGGCGTGAGGCCCTAGGTTTGATCCTCAGCACCACATACAAAGCAATAAAATAAAGACATTGTGTCCATCTACAAAAAAAAAAACAAGTAACTAAATCAGAATTCATAAGCATTTGCTTTATTTTTTATTTTTTTTTGGTACCGGGGATTGAACTCAGGGGCACTCAACCACTGAGCCACATCCCCAGCCCTATTTTGTGTTTTATGTAGAGACAGGGTTTCACTGAGTTACTTAGCGCCTCTCCGTTCCTGAGGCTGGCTTTGAACTCGCGATTCTCCTGTCTCAGCCTCCCTAAGTGCTGGGATTACAAGCGTGAGCCACCGCGC
>CM053406.1:101860812-101870830 GCA_028644305.1 Xerus rutilus | reverse complement strand
AAAAAAAAAAAAAAAAGAAAATCCTAAGGAATCTTCAAAACATAAAATAAAACTAGAATAAATAAATTAGCAACTTGAAGGATACAAGGTCAATACAAAAAACATTGTATTGCTATATACTACCAGCAAACTGGACAATGAAATTTCAAATATTTATTTACAATAGCATAAGAAATACTAGGGGGAGCCAGGCACGATGGCGCAAGCCTGTAATCCCAGCACTTAGGGAGGCTGAGACAGGAGAATCCCAAGTTCAAAGCCAGTCTCAGCAAGGGCGAGGTGCTAAGCAACTCAGTGAGACCCTGTCTCTATGGATGTGGCTCAGTGGTCGAGTACCCCTGAGTTCAATCTCCAGTACCAAAAAAAAAAAGAAAAGAAAAGAAATACTAGGGGGACTATTTTTAGGCTATATTCAGTGGTAGAGCGCTTGCCTAGCGCATGAGGCACTGGGTTCAATCCTCAGCACCACATTAAAATAAAGATATTGTGTCCATCTACAACTAAAAAAAAATTTTTTTAAAGAAATACTAGCAATAGGTAAACCAGCAAGATCTACACACTAAAATTACAAAACACTGCTGAGAAAAATTAAGGGAGACCTAAAAAATGGAAATACTATGTCCATGAATCAGAAGCTTCAATACTGTTAATATGTCATTATGTCATTTCTCCCCAAATTGATCCACAGATTCTATATTATTCCAGTCAAAATTCCATTAGGCTTTTCTTTAGAAACTGACAAGCTGATTCTAAAATTTACATGGAAATTGAAGAACCTAAAATGTCCAAAGCAATCTTAGAAGTAAAGAAAAACAAAAATCAAAAAAAGTAGGAGGACTATCTTACTTCAAAACCTACTACAAAGCTACAGGGATCAAAATGGTGTGATACTGGTATAAGGACAAACAGATCATAGGAGAGCCCAAGAAAGAGATTCACCCTTATATATGATCATTTGATTTTCAAGAAAAGTGCCAAAGCAGTGTAGGGGAAGACATTTTTTCAACAAACATGCTAAACTAATGGGACACCCATTAGGAAAAAAGTTAAATCTCAACTCCAAAAGCTAAATCTACAAAAGTTCCAGAAGAAAACAAAATGTCTTTATGACTTGGGGGTAAGCAAAGGTTTCTTAAGGGATCACAGAATACAATTATCATAAAAGAAAAAAATGCCAAATCTGTAAGCCTAAATAAAACAAAACAAAACAAAAAATAAATAAATAAATAAATAAATAAAATGCCAAATTTGATTTCATCCAAATTTTAAATGATAGTCAGGTATGGTGGTACATGCCTGTAATCCCAGCAACTCGGGAGGCTAAGGCAGGAAACTGGCCTCATTAAATTGCTAAAGCTAGGGGCTGGGGTTATGGCGCAGTGGTAGCGTGCTCGCCTAGCATGCACAAGGCACTGGGTTCAATCCTCAGCACCACATAAAAATAAAATAAAGAGGGGCTGGGGCTGTAGCTCAGTGGTAGAGCGCTTGCCTAGCATGCGTGAGGCACTGGGTTCGATCCTCAGCACCACATATAAATAATAAATGAATAAAATAAAGATCCATAAACAACTAA
This sequence comes from Xerus rutilus, assembly GCA_028644305.1. Lineage (NCBI taxonomy): Eukaryota > Metazoa > Chordata > Mammalia > Rodentia > Sciuridae > Xerus > Xerus rutilus. The sequence continues at coordinate 101,869,257 of CM053406.1, read as the reverse complement.
AAAAAAAAAATTTTTTAAAAAAATAAAATAAAATAAAATAAAGATATTCTGTCCACCTACAACTAAAAAATAAATATTAAAAAAAAAATTGCTAAAGCTAGCCTTGAACTTCAATCCTCCTGCCTCAGCCACCTGAGTTGCTGGGATTACAGGTGTGTTACCACCACATTTGGCCATTTTTTTAAAATGGTAAAAAAATAAAAATAAAAATCAAGAAATACTTCACATAAGAAGATATTCAAATGACCAAAAAAAAACAAAAAATTTTTAACATCATTAATTATTAGGGAAATACAAGTTAAAATCACAGTCAAAGACAGATGTGGTAGCTCATTCCTATAAATTCCAGCAACTTTGGAGGTTGAAGCAGGAGAATCACAAGTTCAAGGTCAGTCTCAGCAACTTAGTGAGATCCTGTCTCAAAGTTAAAAATAAAAAGAGGTGGGGGGCTGGGGATATAGCTCAGTTTGTAGAGTGCTTGCCTCGCATGCCCAAGGTCCTGGGTTCAACTCCCTGCCCCTCCCTCCCAGAAAGAGGTGGGGATGCAGCTCAGTAATAGAGCACCCTTGGATTCAATCCCCAGTTACACACACACACACACACACACACACACACACACACAAAATTATGCTGAATGAAAGATGCCTTACTTAGATGAGTACCTGGTATATGAGTCCATTTACATGTTCCATTTGTATGGAATAAATAAGACTAATCTACAATGGAAATAAAAATCACAACAGTGGCTTCCCAAGGAGCAAAAGGCATGAAATAACTTTCTGGGAGGATAGTAATGTTCTATATCCTGGTAAGGATTTTAAGTTTTACAGGTATATGCATTTGTAAAAACTTACCACATGATACCCTTCAACTTGTGCCTTTCATTGTATGTAAATTTTATACCCCCTAAGTATATAAGTATTAAACTCTAGTTAATGTTATACAAGCAGAAATATTCAGAAGAAAAAATATTGATGTTTGCAACATACTTTGAAGTTTGGCAAAAACTTAATATGGATAATAAATGAAGACAGGGATAGAAAGATGGATATGTGATAAAGCAAATATAATAAATGATAATTATGCACTCTAGCTGATTGATACAAATACATGTATTCTATTCATTATACAATTCTTTCAACCTTTCTGTACTTCTGAATAATTTCAAAATAAAATGTTGCAGAAAATATTTTTAATTATGAGTTATTACATGGATAGTGTACACCAGATTAGTCAACAATAGCTGCAACTATTACCACTAACTAGATGATTACCATATTCACAAGCTCTATCGAACCTCACAGCAATCCTACAAGACAAGCAGTATTATTCCCATTTCCTGATGGGGGAACTGACATACAGAAAGACTAAGGAACTACCTGCAGCCTCATATAGCTACTAAATGATATAGATAGGACTCTTAACGGGTCTGACTGCAAAGAGGCTGTTCTATCCATTATATCACACTACCATAACAATGAACTCCAATGATCTGACCTAATTTTTTTTTTATAATGCAATAGAATACTGTGTTATTGACATGTAGAAATAAGTGGATTAATGGCAAGTACTTTGGAAATCTTTTACAGTGTCATTCCACTACAACGAGAGAGGCTATTAAAATGGCTATGCTAATCTGGTCTCCTTTCAACAACATCAAGTGTGTTCTATGACACTAGATGAATGCAACAACCATGACAATTTTTTCAAATAGAATTCTTTACCTCATTTCTCGTTCTTCATGTTGAGCGATAAGGTTGCTATAAAAATTCTCCAGTGTCACTTTGGTCATTGTCACTCTTTCCTTTGTGTGATTACTCATGGACGAGCAAGGTGTTGAGCCTGTCATTGCCATGGCTTCTAGAAACAAAGAAGAGGTTATCCTCTTAGAGTTAGAATCCACACTCCTACCTCACCGGTTAAAATGCAAATTGGTATAAATTTTCCAGAGGACAAACAGATAGCATGAAACAAGTAGACAAACAGAATATTTGATGAAAATAAGTATATATTAAGGTTCTGTGACCCAAAAACTCCTCCCCTAGGTATAAGGACTAGAGAAATGATCACACAGGCTCTTGAGGGGACATACACAGGATATGCTTTACAGAAAGGACGTTCATTATGCTAACATTTGTGTTAAGGGAGGTTGGAAGCAATTCAGTAAGGAAATAAGTAAATAAAATGCAATGAGTGCACACTAGGAAATACCACGCAACACAGAAGCAACTCTACTTGTACCTACAGGCCCCACGAACATATCTTTATAACACAGTATTACATTTTCAGAAAGAGAGAAGATAACAATACCACATACATAAATTAAGAACACATAGTAAACCAGGTGTAGTGGTGCAATCCTGTAATCCAATGACTCTCTCAGGAGGCTGAGGAAGAGGATAGAAGGGTCAAGGCTAACCTGGGAAACCTAGTGACACTCTCTCCCAAAATAAAATAAAAAGGGCTGGGGTGTGGCTCAGTAGTATTAGGCCCGAGTTTAATCCCTAGAACCACAAAAGAAAAAAGATGTAAAGTATATTTGCAATCCCCCCTTTGTAATACTGTTCCCTTTATAGGTATTTAACTCATAAATTGAAACAACAAGTATTTATCAAACACCTTAAGGCTATGTCCGAGCACCTATATACCTACAGATCGACATTTTAGTCGCAGACTTTTTTTTTTTACACTGTAGAAATTGAAAATCTTGAAGAAATTTAGACCCATGCAGATTCATAAGCAAGGGATTCAATGAAGCATTACAATGACAAAGAAAAACCAGAAATAATGTGAATATACGACAGAACTGACAAAGTATGAAAAGCCTAAAATGAAATAATAAGACAATCAAAATATACTCTATTTGTGATACAAGAGATTGAATCTAGGAAAATTGTGCTTCTTTGCTAAATCCCCAGCCTCTTTTTTTCCCCCCCTTAAATCTTCTTTTGAGACAGGGTTTCTCTAAGTTGCGATGGTTGGCCTTGACCATCCATCCTCCTGCCTCAGCCTCCCCACTAGCTGGGATTATAAGCCAGTGAGTAGGACTCAAGGTTTTCCCCCTTAATACTTAGCAGATTTTTAAATTGTTTCATGGATTAAGTTAAGGCTTATAAGGATTGTGCAAACACTTGTTTTTAAACAAGATACTAAGGTGAAAATCACATTTAAAAAAATCCCACCAGGACCTGGGATTGTGGCTCAGTCTAGAGTACTTGCCTCGCATGTGGGAGGCACTGGGTTCGATCCTCAGCACCGCATATAAATACATGAATAAATAAAGGTCAGTCAACAACAACAACAACAAAAAATCCCACCAGTCACAGTGACATATGCCTGTCAAGCAACTTGGAAAATTGAGGCAAGATGATGGAAAGTTCAAGGCCAGCCTAGGTAACTTAACTCAAGACCCTCTCTCAAACAGAAAGTAAAAAATAAATAAAAGTGGAGGTGGGCTGGAAATGTAGCTTTTTTTTTTTTTTTTTTGGTACTGGGATTAAACCCAGTACCAGGGGTGCTTTACCACTGAACTACCTCCCCAGTTGTTTTACTTTTATTTTGAGATAGGGTCTTGCTAAATTGCTGAGGCTGGCCTTGAACTTATGATCCTCCTGCCTCAGCCTCTGAGGTGACTGGGATTACAGGTGTGCACCACCACACTGAGCAGTGTCAAACAATTTGATTCGTGAGGTACAAAAGTGATCAATAAGCCAGGCATGGTGGCACAGCCCTGGAATTCCAGCAACTTGGGAGGCTGCATCAGAAAGACAGCAGGTTTGAAGCCAGTCTCAGCAACTGCAACTTTGTGAAACCCTCAGCAACTTAACAAGACCCGTCTCAAAATAAAAAATAAAAAGGACTAGGAGTATAGCTCAGTGGCAGAGTGTCCCTGGGTTCAATTATAAGTTCTCAAAAAAAAAAATCAGTAATCACAAATTTAAGACATTGTGGGGAAAGAGGAGAGTAAGGAAGGGAGGAGAGGTTGGAAATGATCAAAGGAAGTTATTTGCATGTAAGAACATGCCACAAGAAAACCCATTATTCTGTATAATCAAAATGCACACATATTTTAAAAAGATATTATATTCAGAGCTACCTTAAAGTATTTTTTTAAAATGGGAAAGTTTCTACTAATACCAGAGCAAATTAAAACGCTTCTTGAGTATCAGTAGAGGAATTTTTTAAAACCTCTGGTTTATGAAGCTTGGGTGTGGTTCCTTATTTGTCAGTCTGTGCCCCCTCCACCCACAATGAAAACCACATGCACTCTAAAGTGTGTCTGGTAAAGAGAGTTTAAAAAAAAAGTCAAAAGCAAGTGAGAGCTGTGTACTTCTCCCTTGTTCAAAAATTTCTGGAGAAATTTTACATAAATGTAGTTACTTTTTTTTCTTTTTTCTTTTGCATAAGAAATTTTTTTATTCTTATTAGGTTTGCATGGCAGCAGAATGCATTTTATTCATTGTACACAAATGGAGCACAACTTTCCACTTCTCGGGTTGTGCACAATATCAAGTTACACCATATGTGCAGTCATCCATGAACCGAGGGCACTGTTGTCCATAGCATTCCACCATCTTTCCTGCTCCCATGTCCCATCCAAATGTAGCTACATTTTAACAACTGAAATTACTTCAACATAAAAATGACAACCTAAGAGTATTTAAGGCTAAGACAATGCAATGAATAAATGTGAAATAAGCATGTTAATAATTTTTAGTTGTCAACAAAGCTAAAAGAACAAAGTATATTTACACAAATGAGTATATTAAAAACTGCGGGGGGGGGGCAGAGTTTTGACTCATTTAAGTCACTGGCATTATCCTAAACTTAAAAAGATCAACAGGAGTCAGGCTTGGTGGCACACACCTATAATCTCAGCAACTCGGAGGCTGAGGCAGGAGGACTGCAAGTTTGAGGCCAGCCTCAGCAATTTAGCAAGGCCCTGTCTCAAAATAAAAACCAAAAAAAGCTGGGGATGTAGCTCAGTAGTAAAGCACCTCTGGGTTCAATCCCTAGGACCAAAAAAAAAAAGACAAAAGAAAGAAAAAAAAGGTCAACAGGATATTAAGAATACTCAAAGATGTTTATGCTGGGCACAGTGGCACACGTCTACAATCCCAGTACTTGGGGAGGCTGAGGCAGGAGAATTGCAAGTTCAAAGCCTGCCTCAGCAACGGCAAAGCACTAAGCAACTCAGTGAGATCCTGTCTCTAAATAAACACAAAATAGGACTGAGGAGGGGCTGGGATTGTAGCTCAGCGGTAGAGCGCTTGTGTGAGGCCCTGGGTTCGATCCTCAGCACCACATACAAAGCAATAAAATAAAGACATTGTGGTCATTAACAACTAAAAAAAAAAATTAAAAAAAAAAATAGGGCTGGGGATGTGGCTTAGTGGTCGAGTGCCCCTAAGTTCAATCCTCAGTACCAAAACCAAAAGGTGCTCATACATCGGGCCAACAAATTCTTTACCAGAGTGGTTTTCAACCTTCACATACAGTGTCTAATGTAAAGGTGAAAGTTGCACTGTTCTTCCGTTGGATCTGTCTTCAAATCTTCCTCTTCCTTCTCTTCTTTCACACATAAAAAATTTAGCCTAATTCTAATAACTTGTAATCAAAAATTCAATTAATATTGCCCAGTAGCAATTTATAGGTTTACTGGGTCAACCAAGTACTTTTTACATCATGGGTTTTACCTCCTCTTCCTGCCCTAACCCACAAGTCAGTGGACTCCTTGCCCTATTTATTCCATTTTCCCTCAACACTGAAGAATTAGGGAGTAATAGGTAAGTGAGAAATCCTTCAGACTTTTAAAAAATTCGTGAAAGCATTGATCCTTGTAAAAGTCAGGAGAAAGGCTGCAAACTCAAAAGGTGGTCAAATAAAAACCATTGCTTTATTCAATCTAAACAGTTTGGCTGGCTAATTATACAATGATACTGTTACCTCTATAAATACCCTTTCTCTCACCAATACCTTATTTCTTTGTGACTAACAATTCATTATTTCTTTATTTGGATAATTCAACCTTGGGTCTAAGAATTCCTTAAGAGTCACATTCATGTCTGATCTCTCCTGACCCCTAAGTCACTGAAAAGCAAACACCATGTCCTATACTTGTTTTAATATTCTTGCCCCATCTCATACACTGTACTATGCACTTAATAAGCACCTTTAAAAAACATTAACTAAGCCGAGTGCAGTGGCTCGCACCTGTAATCCCAGCACTTAGGGAGGCTGAGACAGGAGAATCACAAGTTCAAAGCCAGCCTCAGCAACCGCAAGGTGCTAAGCAACTCAGTGAGACCCTGTCTCTACATAAAACACAAAATAGGGCTGAGGATGTGGCTCAGTGGTCGAGTGCCCCAGAGTTCAATCCCTGGTACCAAAAATACATATATATATGTATATATATGTGTGTATTTATATATATATATATATATAAACTAGGAGAAATATTCATTTTTGATGCTCATTCCTAGGAGATGAGAGTATGTATGTATGATGGGGGAGGGTTGGGATAGAGCATAGTTGGAGGCTGGGGTTGTCCTCTCGTGAGGGAGTGGTTATCTAATGTTTGGGGTGCAGAGGGGAACCTGTTCTTGTGGTGGTGATGGTTTTGTGTTTAGGGAAATCTTATGTACCAGTCGGCTAATTCACAGCCAAGTGAGCCGAAAGGAAGAGGCAGCATTAGATCTACTTAACTCCGACCTTCCTTTGTATGTTTTATAGAAAGAACAGTCTGTTGTGTCTTTTTAGGCATCTCAGAGTGCAATGGGAGATCAGGTCTATTAGTCATTATGTACATTTTCCGACGCAGAATTTCCTCTAACTTCTTATTGACTTTTTCCTTTCCTTCGGCTCTGCTCCTTTTCCACCTCTTCCTTAAGTGCCTTCCCTACATTTTCGGTGATTTTAAAATTATCGCAAACCCGGTATGCTAAAATTAAGCAAGCCACTCCAAAAGTGGGCTTTCGACTTCTCGACCTGGAACACCGGTTCCCGGGTTCTTAAACGCCAGAAAAAGGAAAAGGAGGTGAAAAGTGGTGATGACCGAGATCCCTGGGGGAACTGATAGTTGGCAGCGAGCAGACAAAGCTGGCAACATGGAAAGGAGAGTCTGGCTTCCCGCCCCAACTGCACACAGAGAAAGAGCAAGGCCAGGGTGGGGAGCCTGAGCCTGGGAAAATGTGGAGAGGACCACAAGGAGTCTCGGGAGACTGACAGGAGGCTGAGAAGCGGGGCGCAGGGGATAAAAGGACAGGGCTAGAAAGAGGGCGCCGGCAGGGAGGGGAGAGGCCAAGAGTGAAGAGGGGGAGTTGAAGGGAGAGCCCGGGAAGGCGTGGAGACAGCGGCACCCAGACACTCACCAGAGCCCCGGGGAGGCAGGGCCGGCGGCGGACAGCCGCAGGCGCCCACCGGGCCAGCGGTCTCGACGCGCGAACAGGAGAAGCCTCAGTGGCAGCAGCCAAAGGAAGGGAGGGGACTCGCGAGGGGCTCTGAGGTAGGTGCGGTGGAGCGGCTGCGGGAGAAGGACAACAGGAAGCGCCCCAACTGCCGGAAAAGACGGCGGCACAGAGGGACCAAGGCAACCTGCCCTGAGCCTCTGAAAGGGGCTGCCGCGGCGTCCCGGGACCGAGACGGCGCATGCGCGGACCGCCGCCGGCCAGGCGGGGTTGCCAAATCGCGCGTGCGCAGCTCCGCCCCACCCACCTTCACCCCTCACCCCTCGCCAGGTTCTTCTGGCGGGCGAGGCTCTGGTGTGCGGTTTGGGGCGGTCTCGACGTGGGCTGGGCTGGGCTGGACTGGGGAAGTTCCCCTTGTTTTGTTTTGGATTTTTACTTTTTGTTTTGAAATAATTGTAGGCTCACAAGAAGTTGCAAAATTAATACAGAGAAGTTCCGTATACCCATCACCCACCCAGCCTCTCTCAGCATCTTACATAAGATACAGCATTATCAAAACCAGGAAATTGACATTAGCAAAATACAATTAACTGTATGACAAACCTTACTCGGATTTAGCCTGTTTGGTATGTATTTGTGTGCAGGTGTGTGTGTATGTAATTCTATGAAATATAATCACCATATAGTTGTCCTCACCTTCCTTGATTTCCGATCATTGTGGCAAGCAGTAAGTCAGCTGGGAACTCTTGACCCCACCTACTCTTCCTTAAAGTAAAAATTAACGTGCTCTACCTAGGATCAGGTGAGCTTCATAGGTTTGGGCAATGGCTTCTGGGAGAGCGTCCCACTGGGCACAGAAGAACCTGCTTTTCCATGGTAAGTTCAAAGTTCACTAGCATTTAAACACTCGCTCAGTCCTTGTAAACTGAGCACAACGTCCTTAACTCAAAAGTGTCAGACTTCTGGAAACAAAGATGAGTTAGACCTCGTCCCTGCCTAACTCAAGGGGGCAATCTAGGCAGTGATAGAAGTATATGCT
>CM053406.1:101841914-101854292 GCA_028644305.1 Xerus rutilus | reverse complement strand
TATGTAGAGACAGGGTCTCACTGAGTTGCTTAGCGCCTCGCTGTTGCTGAGGCTGGCTTTGAACTCGCGATTCTCCTGTCTCAGCCTCCCTAAGTGCTGGGATTACAAGCGTGAGCCACCGCGCCCGGCTAAGAAATACAGATTTTAAATTAATGTTTTCCAAATGGCTATATGTGTGTGTTGTGATGAGTTAGTGTTTCTTGGGAAGTAAGTGTGAAAAATCTTGAAAACTAATGAAAGATGTGAAGTAAGACCCGCCCCAATCCAAATGACAGGCCGACTTTCCCCACCCACCTGTTCAGGAGTGAAGACATTAGGAGGCAGGGGAATATGCTAGTATAGGTAGGGTGAAGGCCTTGGGGAGGCGGAAGAGGAAGAGAGCTCTAATTTCTGAACAAATACAGTAATAAAACAAGTTCCCAGCCAGGTGTAGGGGCGTGCACACATCCGTAATCCACACTACTGGAGAGGCTGAAGCAGGAGGCTGAAGCAGGAGATCATCTTGGCAACTTAGCAAGAGACCCTATCCCAAAATAAACAATAAAAAGTAGCCCTCGGCTCAATCCTCAGTACCGAAACCAAAAAGAAAGAAACTGGGTGCAGTGGTACACGTGTAATCCCAGGGGGTTGGGAGGCTGATACAGGAGGATTGCCAGTTCAAGGCCAGCCTCAGCAACTTAGTGAGATCCTGTCTCAAAAAAAAGTGTCAGGGTGGGACTGAGGGTGTAGCTCAGTGCCTCTGGGTTAAATTCTTAGTACCAAAAATTAAAAAATTTTAAAATAATAAGAATTTAAAAAGGAGAAGGAAGAAAAGGAAAAGAAAAGAAAGACAAGTTCCCAAAAGTGAAAAGAAATCTGAGAGCCAGGAATGAATGAGATAAGAAGTCCACTGACTTCATTGTGCCACATGGGAACCTCCCTGTAAAACAAGGGAGTTTCTAGTTTCCCTCTGTTTAAAGGTTTTCTTCCAAATGGTGCAGTGGAAAGCTAAGTGAATCACAAGACTCTTCGCTCCCTCAGGAATGGGCTAAATCTTCCCGTACTTACAGAGGCCCTACAACTAACTTAATTGCCAACTGATAAATGATCTCATAAATTCCCTGAAAATGGAAGTGTTTGGACCCCATTTGTTCCCAAGAGAGGTAACAAGACACACACACACACACACACACACACACACACACACCTTAAAGGGTGTTCTATTTCCATAAATTAAGTAAAACTATGGGTTAATTTTATGTGAGTTTCTTTATTGCAGGACTTCTCAGGACCTGTAATAGCATGATGACTCTTCATCAGGAATAAGTTATGGGGCTGGGATTGTGGCTCAGTGGTAGAGCGCTTGCCTCGCATGAGGCGCTGGGTGTGGGAGGCACTGGGTTGCATCCTCAGCACCGCGTAAAAATAAATGAATAAATAAAGGTCAATCAACAACTAAAAAAAATTTTAAAAAAAGAATAATTTATTAAGGCTGGAGTTGCACCTCAGTGATACAGCACTTGCCTAGCATGCGTGAGGTACTGGCTTCCATTCTCAGCACCACATATAAATAAACGAAAAAAAATAAAGGTCCATCAACAACTAAAACAATATTTTTTAAAAAGAATAATTTATTATACAGGGTTTTTAGAATTCACTTCAGAGGTTTTTATGGAGCAGTGATTAACATTTCCCTAAACATGTGCTCTGGAACACAGATCTGGATGGTCACTCTCGGGGTGTGGGCTTAGGCGAATGGGGCCAAAGTATCACCTGTTAGTTCTTGTGTGGTTTCAGGTCAAAGGAGCAAAAGAGCCCATTACCATCTCCTGCATCTAAAAAATGATCTCATAAATTTCCTTTCTTATTTTTATTTTTGGCAGTACTAGAGATTAAACCCAGGTCCTTGCACATGCTATGCAAGTGCTCTACCACTGAGCCACATCCCCAGACCTTTTTATCTTTTATTTTTTTATTTTTTTTTTAAAGTTTCTTTTTTTTTTTTAAATGTTTGTTTTTTAGTTGTAGATGACAGAATATTTTTATTTTATTTTTATGTGGTGCTGAGGATCGAACCCAGTGCCTTATGCGTGCTAAGTGAGCACGCTACCACTGCGCCACAATCCCAGCCCCTTTTTATCTTTTATTTTGACACATGGTCTTAGTTGCTCAGGCTGGCCTTGAACTTATAATCCTCCTGCCTTAACTTCCCAAGTAACTGAAATTAAGTCATGGGCTATTTATGTAGGGCTTCCCTTTTATTCTATTTTGTTGTTGTGTTTTAATTATCCCCCTTTCGTTTTTTTTTTTTTTTTTTTTGGTACTGGAGATTGAACTCAGGAGTATTCGACCACTGAGCCACATCCCCAGCCCTATTTTGTGTTTTATGTAGAGACAGGGTCTCACTGAGTTGCTTAGCGCCTCGCCGTTGCTGAGGCTGGCTTTGAACTTGGGATTCTCCTGTCTCAGCCTCCCTAAGTGCTGGGATTACAGGCTTACACCACCGCGCCCGGCTATTTTTCCCCCCTTTCGTTCTAAATTGCTAATAACTACTTGATAATCTAATAATATTAGCTAAGGGGAAACCTTGAAAACACTTCATCAAATTTTTTCATTTCACAGATGCAAAAGCTAGCCTAAAGAGAGGAATTAAGTTGGGGCTGGGATTGTGGCTCAGTGGTAGAGCGCTTGCCTCGCATGCATGAGGCACTGAGTTCGATCCTCAGCACCACATAAAAATAAGTAAATAAAATAAAGGTATTGTGTCCATCTGCAACTAAAAAAAAAATTAAAAAAATAAAAAAAAAGAGAGGAATTAAGTTGCCCAAAGTCACCAAAATAATTAAATTACAGGACTCACTTAGAATAAGGTTTCCCCACTTCCTATCAACTGATTTTTCTCCTGCACTGCAGTACCTCCCCAGATGACTAAGCCCACAGACCGGCAAAGTGCTGTTTCTGCACAATTTTGACCCATCTGCTTATAATAAAAAATGAGAGCTCAGCTGATGGCCCATTTTATCTCAAACAAATCTCAATATGATAAAATAATTCAGTCATTGGCATTTTGAGCATCAAGATTTGATTTGTGATCTCAGCATTGGATTCTTAAGTTGTCTATGAACACGCAGCTCATGATATCTTTCTTGGATGCGGAATTGTAGGTCATGTAGATCGCATGGTCCATCTCTCTTTTTTAAATTTTTGTATTGTTTAAAGGATAGATCTAGGAAAAAGAGAGCCAGGCACAGTGCACACGCCTGTAATCCCAGCAGCTCAGGAGGCTGAGGCAGGAGGATTGCAAGTTCAAAGCCAGCCTCAGCAATAGCAAGGCACCAAGCAACTCAGTGAGACCCTGCCTCTACATAAAACACAAAATAGGGCTGGGGATGTGGCTCAGTGGTTGAGTATCCCTGAGTTCAATCCCAGTACAAAAAAAACAAAACAAAACAAAGATTACAAAAGATTCAAAGTGAAAATCTACCTGTGTTGTCATCCTCTGGGTTAGCTTTCCTCTCCATATAATTAGCTAGTTTTCTGCCTTTTAAACACAAAATAGTATGACCTCTTTATTAGGCATGGTTCCCCTTTTGGCTGTAGTCTCCTGACTTATAAAGAAAGAAGATTACACCAACCACTCCTGCACAATCCTTTCTCCCAGTAGTTCTCAGATACTGTGAATCCTCAAGCCCCCTGCTGCTCTGCCTCTCTTGATTTGGTCTTGTCTGGGTTTTTTTTTTTTTTTTTTTTTTTTGGCGGGTGAAGGGCTGGTTGGGAGGGTCTGGAGTCACACTTGCTTGGCTGGTTTTGTCAGTGACCTTAAATTTAAGCACTTTCTAGGGTGTGGTCTGCACGCTGGTATTTCATGCTTTAAGAAAATCCAGTACACAAATGTCAACATTTCCAAAGCAAATTAAGGAGTGGCTGTTTGCATTACAAATGAAACTTGCAAAAATAAAAAAAAAATTCACTTAAAGCTTTTAAAATATATTTACATATATATATTTATTAAATAGTACTTATATGTGGTGCAAAATTCAAAGAACAGACAATGAAAACCTCTGCCTTATTCCCCAGCCGTGAAGCTCCCCTCCTATGAGCCACTTCTGCTGCCAGTTTCTTTCTTCCTCCTTCCCCTCTTCCTCTCCCTCTCCCTCCCCTCTAGAAATTGAACTCAGGGATGCTTTACCAATGAGCTACATCCCCAGTCCTTTTTATTTTTTTATTTTGATACAGTCTGACTAAGTTGCCCAGGTTGTCCTCTGTCTTGTGATCCTCCTGCCTCAGCCTCCCAAATTGCTGGGTTTACTGACATGTACCACCATGCTCAGCTTTGCCAGTTTCTTGTGTACCCTTATATATTCTTTGCATATGGGCCCCATCATTCTATAATTTTTGGGGGGGTGGGTACCAGGGATTGAACTCAGGGCCACTGGGCCACTGAGCCAATCCCCAGCCCTATTTCGTGTTTTATTTAGAGACAGGGTCTTACTGAGTTGCTCAGGGCCTTGCTAAATTGCTGAGGCTGGCTTTGAACTTGTGATCCTCCTGCCTCAGCCTCTTGAGCCTCTGAAATTACAGGCATGTGCCACCACGCCCAGCTCTCTTGTTTTTAAGGGCTAAATAATTTTCCATGGATGGGTACACTGAAATGAATTTAACCTAAAAGGGGATTCTTTCCGTAGTGAACTCAGTATTCCCTTGACAATCTGACATCCTGCAGTCCTCTGTCCAGTTGTTCTTCATTGTAAGGAACCTGGTGCTGTGAGAGTGCTTCCCTGATGCAGTACCCAGCGAGAGCAGGCACCAGAACCCATGGACGAACAGGCGCCAGAGTGAGACTCCAGGGTTCTCTCTCAATCCTAAATCTCAGGGTTGGATTTCAGGCCATTTCAAGATCCTCAGTATGAGCTGGGTGCGGTGGCTCACGCTTATAATCCCAGCACTTTGGGAGGCTGAAACAGGAGAATTCTGAGTTCAAGTTCAAAACCAGCCTCAGCAACAGCGAGGCGCTAAGCAACTCAGTGAGACTCTGTCTCTACATAAAACACAAAATAGGGCTGGGGATGTGGCTCAGTGGTCAAGTGCCCCTGAGTTCAATCCCTGGTACCAAAAAACAAAAATAAGATCCTCAGTATGATCCTGATTTTCAGAGTGATTTTTTCCCTTTCCCGATTCTTAGAATAAGCTCCTTTCTCTCCCTTATTACCGAAAGCTGAACAGTTTGATGTCAGTTTCCTTGTTTGTCTTTATTTTTATCAAGCAGCAAGCTTCTGAAACCTGCCTCTTTCTCCAAGTACCCCCACCCCTCTGTTGAGGACTGCTAGCAGTATTTTTTTTTTGGTACCAGGGGTTGAACCTGGGAGTGCTCAACCACTAAGCCACATCCCCAGCCCTTTTATTTTTATTATGATTTTAATAAATTTTCAGATGGGGTCTCACTAGGTTGATTACAGTCTCCCTAAATTGTTGAATCTGGCTTCAAACCTTTGAACCTCCTTCCTCAGCCTCCTGAGCTGCTGGGATTACAGGCGGGTGCCACCGTGCCCGGTTCTGACTCTTCTTCCTCGGCCAGGCCTTTAAATGCTGGGGTTTTTCCAAGTTTGGCTCTTCAGCATCTTTAGTCCCCCTAAGTCAGCACTTCCCGGGACTCCAGAGTCTCTGATGTTTCCAGCCTAGACTGTCGCTTTGAGCTTCAGAACCTGTCCCTACTTGCCTCCCTGTCATTTTCTTATGAATAGATTGAGATGAAACGTTTGCCACCTACAGGAATGGGAGCTTAAGATAGAAATAGTGGTACAGGTACAGTCTTTCTGGCACATCTGGAATTTATACCTACTCTAATGACTATTTCAAGTCTGTTGCACTTTCTTCCGTGATTTGATTTTGCCAGCCTTTCCCAGCAATCCACGCTGCTCTGTCCCATACCCAATTAGCTGATCTTGTCATCTCCCACTTCATAGAGAAAACAGCCACAGAGAGTTCCCTCACCTGCCACCAGATCCACAGACATCTGCTCCCCTCATTCTTTTCTTCTCCCATTTAGGCCAATTTCCTGCCCAGGCTTTTGCTTTTGCTCTGGCTTTGGGGGGAGCTCCATCTTTTCTCTTTCACCTGCTCCTTCTCCTCCCTGCTTCCAGCCAATATTTATAGACATCAGAGGCTCCCCACCTTAAAAGTCTCCCTTTGATCTTGTCCAGCTCCTGCTACTGCCCTTCCCGTTCTCTTCACAGCCAAAGTTCTTGAAAGTGTCGTCTCTGGGGCTAGGATTGTAGCTCAGCGGTAGAGCGCTTGCCTCGCATGCGTGAGGCCCTGGGTTCGATCCTCAGCACCACATACAAAGCAGTAAAATAAAGACATTGTGTCCATCAACAACCAAAAAATAAAATTAAAAAAAAAAAAAAGAAAGAAAGTGTCGTGTCTGTTTCTATACCTCGCATTGTCTCCACCTGCTAAAATTCTGCTTTCTTCCTAGAACCTGCCCAGCTGTTCTCGACAAGGTCAATGTCCTCCATGTTATTTAATCAAATGAGCTTGCCTTGGCCTTATTTTGCTGGGTTGGCCTCTCTGCAGCATTTGTCCTCATTGGCCAGCCCCTTCTCTTCGAGGCACTCTGTTCCCTTGCCACTTTGCTCAAGACAATATTTTGTAAATGGTTCTGGGTGGTTCACTGGGTAATTGCCAGCCCAAGGACTAGATTTTCCTTCTACCTTCACAAATACCTCGTTATCTCTAACTCATCTTTCAGGGCTGAGCTCAGGGAGCCATTCCCTGTCCCTCAAGACCAGTCTGCGTGGCTTCCTGTGCATTACCCAAGTAACAATTACCACAGATTGCAATTAGAAGTGCTAGGGTCACTCTACATCTCCAGATTTTTTCCCCTGGTTTGTACTTAATTCCTAGGGACTTCCATGATGCCAATACACAGGGAGGGTGGCTTTCTGCTCCTGAATATCATCTGTTCTGCCTACAGGGAGAACATGTACTAAGAACTCATTATCTACAGCATGCTAGCTTAAAGTGATCTGAATGCTTCCTTCCAGAGGGGATTGTAATTTTTCTTGCCTGTCCACATATTGTCCAAAGTGATCATTGAAAATTATTAAAGTAGCAATCCTGAGGCTTGGAGTGTAGCTCAGTGGTAGAGTATTTACTTAGGACGAATGAAGCCCTGGGTTTAAACTCCAGCACCCCCAAAGCAAAACAAAACAGCAACCCCTGAGAGTAGCCTGATAGTGTCCACATTATTTATATGAAATTCCACCTAACAACCACTGAAGACACTAAAACAGTTATCAAGGAATACCTTTGTCCCTGTCCCTAACTCCCACTCCAAAGGGCTTGGGTCCAGTTAAGGGAGCACAGCACAAGCTGGGTGAGGTGGCCCATGCCTGTAATTCCAGCAATTCAGGAGGCTAAGGCAGGAGGATCCTGAGTTCAAAGCCAGCCTCAGCAACTTAGCGAGGCCCTAAGTAATTTAGGGAGACCCTGAATCAAAAACAAAATGTAATAAGAGCTGGGAATGTGGCTCAGTAGTTAAGTTCCCCTGGGTTCAATCCCTGGTACAAAAAAAAAAAATCTAAGGGGACAAAGCTATAGAACCTGCAAAACACAAGCTTCTGAATTCTCAAATCACTTCCCCCTCAGTTGGGGGGACTCTGGTCTCATCTGGAGATAAAGAAGATTCTGGAGGAGCCGAGCGCGGTGGCACACACCTGTAATCCCAGCACTTAGGGAGGCTGAGACAGGAGAATCTCCAGTTCAAAGCCAGCCTCAGCAACAGCGAGGTGCTAAGCAACTCTATATAAAACACAAAATAGGGCTGAGGATGTGTCTCTGTGGTCGAGTGCCCCTGAGTTCAATCCCCCAGTACCAAAACAAAAAACAAAGGAGATTCTATCAAGCCTTCTCATTATACCAATCCTTTCTGCTTCCTATGGGGTCATGGCTCAAAAACCAGAAAGAGCTGGGCACAATGCCTATAATCCCAGATATTCCATTACTTGGACAGCTAAGGCAGGAAGATGGCTAATTTGAGGAATACAGCTCAGTGGTATAACGCTCCTGTGTTCAATTCCCAGTACCTCATACAAACACATAGACACACACACACACACACACACACACACACACACACACACACACAGAAGCCAGGAAGAGATACCTTCCCTTTTCATCTGAGTCCACCCTTCCCTAAATTGAGACAGCAGAGATTTAGTTCACTATTGAATATGCGGCAAGGGCCATAAAGAAAAGAAAATCCTGGGCCTGAAAACCATCAGTTAAGGCGCCAAAGTAGCATCCCGACAGTCCTGTGGATATTGAGGTTCCAGGGAAAGCTAGGTTTGAAGATCATAGATAAATCCAGAATGGCCTGATATCCTTAGAAGGCAGAAAAAATAGGTATAATAGGAGGAAGGAAAACTCATTTTGCTGGAGTAGAAAAAGAAGGACTGTATCATCCTCAGTACCACACAGAGAGATGTCTGGGGGAAATGGGAAGGTTCTGTGATTGTTGAAGAGCAAAGGGTGTGAGTCATTTGCAAATATTAACTAGAAGAAGGCATATGCTTATGCCTGCCAGTAGCTAGCAAGGAACTTCATCCCACCCTCATTTCTCCCCTTAACTCCCTAATTAGTCTAATTACCTCCTACCATATTTTGACCTTTCTCTTCCATGTATATCTCTATTTACTATTTATTATCTAAATGAGACAGCATGGTCACCCTAAACAGAAGCCCACAGGCAACCCGGGGAAGCTGTGCATCTGAGAAAGACTCCTATCATGTTAACTTGTAAATCTATATTAAGATTCCTCCTTTTTTAGAATCTCAAATCCTAGAGTTGGGGGAAGGTAAGACGCCAGCAGAAGGTGAAGTGACTCATGGCGCAGCCGCTGCTGGTTCTCCAGGGGCAGGAAACCCACTCCAGGGCCTCTTGCTTGTAGATAGTACCAGGAACACGGTAGAACAACAAGCAGTAGTTCTTCTTCTGCTCTGGCAAAATGAGTTTTCTTTCCTCCTGTTATGCCTATTTTGTCTGCCTCCTAATTGTATCTGCAGGTCATGAAGAACTTGACGCTGACCGGATGGCATCTTGTTCCACTGCCAAGATTTGCCTTGAAATCTGCCTTCTTTGGCTGGTTGAGAAAGACTGAAAAGACTTTAGTTAAGCCAGCCTCAGCAATGGCGAGGCGCTAAGCAACTCAGTGAGACCCTGTCTCTACATAAAACACAAAATAGGGCTGGGGATGTGGCTCAGGTCGAGTGTCCTTGAGTTCAATCCCCGGTACCAAAAAAAAAAAAAAAGACTTTAGTTAACTAGTTTCTCTCTCTCTCTCTCTTTTTTTTTTTTTTTTTTGGTACCGGGGATTGAACTCAGGGGTACTCGACCACTGAGCCACATCCCCAGCCCCATTTTGTGTTTTATGTAGAGACAGGGTCTCACTGAGTTGCTTAGTTTCTCTTTTTATTTTCATCCCCTGGTAGAAATTTGGCCTTTGGAGGTCCCTGATGATGACTCTCTTCCATGATACTCTATTTTTGGTTCTGGATGCTCTGCTTTCTTATTCTTACTCAGATTTGTCTCTGGAGAGATGGCTTTGAAGAAACCAACATAATTAGACTCCAGGGACAGCCCAATTGCAGCTGAGGATTAAATGAACTGAAAACGTAATTTTTTCTCTGCATGATGTTCTTATATCAAAAACTTACTTAAAAACTGGCTTGTGAGCCGGGTGCAGTGGCGCACGCCTGTAATCCCAGCACTTAGGGAGGCTGAGACAGGAGAATCGCGAGTTCAAAGCCAGTCTCAGCAACTGTGAGGCACTAAGCGTGACTCAGTGAGACCCTGTCTCTACATAAAACCCAAAATGGGGCTGAGGATGTGGCTCAGTGGTCGAGTACCCTTGAGTTCAATCCCCGGTACCAAAAAAAAAAAAACTGGCTTGTGCCAGGCACGGTGGTGCATGCCTGTAATCCTAGCAGCTCAGAAGGCTGAGGCAGGAGGATCACAAGTTCAAAGCTAGCCTCAGCAACTTAGCAAAGCCCTAAGCAACTTAGATTTTTCTCTCTAAATAAAAAATAAAAAGGCATGGGGATATGGCTCAGTGGTTAAGTACTCCTGGGTTCGATCCCTGGTACCAAAACAAAAAACAAAACCAAACAAAAAAACTGGTTTATAAATCGAAGAATTTTATTGATGTTGTTTTTTTTTTTTTGGTACTGGGGATTGAATCCAGGGGCACTTTACCACTGAGCCACATCCCCAGACATTTTTATTTTGAGACAAGATCTCACTGTGTTGCTTCAGGCCTCACTAAATTGCTGAGGCTGTACTTGAACCTGCAATCCTCCTGTCTCAGCCTCCCAAATCGCGGGGATTACAGGCGTCCGCCACGGTGCCTGGCACTTCAGTTAGTTTCTTTTCATTGATCTTCTGGTAACTACGTTTTTAGAGATTAGGAAACTTAGTGTCAAGGGCTAGGGATGCAGATCAGTGATGGCGCACTTGCCCACAATGCTTCAAGCTCTGGGTTCACTACTCAGCACTGGGAGGGGAAAAAATGAGCTTCAGAAATAAAAGACTGACAGAGGCAGATTAAACGGGAAGCTGATGAAGCTCAGCCCTAGGTGCCTTCTCCTACATGAGTCCCTTTCAAGGCCCTGCACCTAATTCTATGTACGAAATTTTTATTTTTCCTTTCATAAGAAGGCTTCAAAATTGTGTAAACCTTAGGACCCAGAAAATTTGGATCTGTTGATGGTGTGGAGCCAGTAGTTGAGCCAAAATTATTTGACTCTGGTCGATGCGTTTTACAAGGCACTATTGTTCATCATAAAATACAAGTCAGAAAATACTACTTTTGATCCCTAAATCTGCTGAATATACTCAAATAACCTTATCAGAGCTCTCTGTCAAAATACTACTTGCATCACCCCTTTGGAGGGTCAAGTATATGTCAGCAAATTTTTTTGAGGGGATGGTTACTGTGGATAATCAGGAGTACTCTACCACTGAGCTATTGCCCCAACTCTTTATTTTAAGACAGATTCTGGCTGAGTTGCTGAGGCTGGCCTTGAACTTGCAATCCTCCTGCCTCAGCCTCCCAAGTCACAGGAATTAGAGGCAAGTGCCACCAAGGCTAGCTTGAGAAAATGGTTTAAAGGATAGGCTTTGGAGCTGACTACGTGGGTTAGAATCCTGTTCTCCTATTTCTTTCTTGGTTGTGTATGCTTAGCCAAGTTATTTAACTTCTCTTCTGTCTAAGAATTTCCTCTTCTAAAAATGGGTATAATAATAGTTCCTAACTCATAGGGATTTGTGCATGTCTGTATTAAAGGAGTTAAAAGGTTTTTTAAACTGCAAGTCAGGACTCATTGGTGGGTCATGAAATCAATTTAATGGGTTAACCAGCATTTTTAAAAAATAGAATAGAGGCCAGATGCTGTGGTGCATGCCTGTAATCCCAATGACTTGGAAGGTTGAGGCAGGAGGATTGCAAGTTTGAAGCCAGCCTCAGCAACTCAGCAAGACCCTCAGCAACTTAGTGAGACCCTGTCTCAATATAAAAAATAAAAAAGACAGGAGATGTAGCTCAGTGGTAAAGCATCACTGGGTTCAATACCCAGTTCCAAATTTAAAAAAAAAAAAAAGAGAATTAGATGGAATAAAATCAAAACACAAGATATCATGATGCATTGTATATTTGGTGTATGTAATTATTTTCTGACAGCATTTATTTTCATTGCATATAGTATGAAAGCATGTTTGTATGCACAAATGTGCTGCATTACTCAGTAAAATAGAATTCTTATTTTGAGTTGCCAGCAAAGAAATTCGACCAGCCGTGCATGGTCACACACACCTGTAATCCCAGTGGCTCTGGAGGGTAGAGCAGGAGGATGGCAAGTTCAAGACCAGCCTCAGCAATTTAGCAAGGCCTTAAGCAATTTAGTGAGACCTTGTCTCAAAAAAAAAGCAGGGTGGGAGGGTGGGGAGCTAGGAATGTAGCTTAGTGGGTAAGCACTCCCGGGGTTCCAACAAACAGAAAAGAAAAGGTCAGAACACTTCTGAAGCACGCCCAGCACCTTGTGAGCTCTAGGAAATGCTCACTGTTATTTTTCTAGACCCTGTGAAGAAACCACAAGTTAATATAGTCCTAATGCCTTATTTGTTTCATCTACTATCTCATGTGATCCTAGTGTACTTTTTAAAAATAGTATTTTTATAAAACCATGCATACCCAAGGTAAAATGTTAGAAAACACAGGCAGACAAAAATAAGACAGCATCTGTCAGGTTCTGGAGGCAACTCAGTCATGCAGCCTGGCACGCACAACAAGGCTCTGGGTTCTACCTCCAACAACTACAAATCCTTAACTTAAAAAAAAAAAAAAA
>CM053406.1:101827394-101841814 GCA_028644305.1 Xerus rutilus | reverse complement strand
AAGCCTGTAATCCCAGCACTTAGGGAGGCTGAGACAGGAGAATCGCGAGTTCAAAGCCAGCCTCAGCAATGGCGAGGTGCTAAGCAACTCAGTGAGACCCTGTCTCTACATAAAACACAAAATAGGGCTGGGGATGTGGCTCAGTGGTTGAGTGCCCCTGAGTTCAATCCCCAGTACCAAAAAAAAAAAAAAAAAAAAGGGGGCTGGGATTGTAGCTCAGCGGTAGAGCGCTTGCCTCGCATGCGCGAGGCCCTGGGTTCCATCCTCAGCACCACATACAAAGCAATAAAATAAAGACATTGTGTCCATCTACAACTAAAAAAAGTATTTTTTTTTAAAAAAGTCTTAACTGGTACTGTGGCACACACCTGTAATCCCAGCACTTAGGGAGGCTGAGACAGGAGAATCACAAGTTCAAAGCCAGCCTCAGCAATGGCGAGGCGCTAAGCAACTCAGTGAGACCCTGTCTCTACATAAAACACAAAATAGGGCTGGGGGTGTGGCTCAGTGGTCAAGTGCCCCTGCATTCAATCCCTGGTACCAAAAACAAACAAACAAACAAACAAACAAAAAGTCTCATTACTAGAGATTTCTACTGTTAATATTTTAGTGCATATCACTCTGGATATGCACTATATGCACTTTTTCTATACATTTTTTTTTGAACTGGGGATTGAACCCAGGGGCATTTAACTGCTGAGCCACATCACTAGCCCTTTTTTTATTTTGATACAGGGTCTCCCTAAGTTGCTTAGGGCCTCACTAAGTTGTTGAGGCTAGCTGAATTTGAAATCCTTTTGCCTCAGCCTCCTGAGCTGCTGGGATTACAGGCGGGTGCCACTGTGCCTGGCTATACACATATTTTTTAACCCAAATAAAATAATATGCTTCATATTATTTTATAACCTTTTTATTTCAAGAAACAATCCGTTTCTTCTCACTCATAAATTTTCATTTTATCTAATATCCATACCACATTCAAATTTCCCCAAAAAAATCCCAGAGAGCAAATCTATTGAAATTAGTATTAGTGCAAGACAACTCATTGGCCTGATTATTATGCCTCTAAGTCTTTTCTAATCCTTTTGTCATGACATTGACTTTCTAAAAACAAAACAAACAAACAAACAAAACAATACAAGCCGGGCGGTGCTTGCTTATAATCCCAGCATTTAGGGAGGCTGAGACAGGAGAATTGCAAGTTCAAAGCCAGCTTCAGCAATAGCAAGACGCTAAGCAACTCAGTGAGACCCTGTCTCTACATAAAACACAAACTAGGGTTGAGAATGTGGCTCAGTAGTCAAGTACCCCAGAGTTCACTCTCTGGTACTAAAAAAAAAAAAAATACAGACACCAACTCCTATTAGTTAGGAGTATCATTGTACCCTTTTTGGGCAGGGGGCCACCGGGGATTGAACTCAGGGGTACTCGACCACTAAGTCATATCCTCAGCCCTATTTTGTGTTTTATTTAGAGACAGGGTCTCACTGAGTGCTAAGCACCTCACCGTTGCTGAGGCTGGCTTTTTTTTGTGTGCTAGGGATTGAACTCAGGGGCACTTGACCACTGAACCACATCCCCAGCCCTATTTCGTGTTTTATGTAGAGACAGGGTCTCACTGAGCTGCTTAGCGCCTCGCCGTTGCTGAGGCTGGCTTTGAACTCGCGATTCTCCTGTCTCAGCCTCCCTAAGTGCTGGGATTACAGGCATGCGCCCCCGTGCCCGGCTCCTAGTCCTTTTTATTCTTTGTTTTGTGACAGGATCTAAGCTGCTGAGGCTAACCTCAACTTTTTGATCCTCCTGCCTCAGCCTCTCAAGTCACTGGGATTATAGGCGTGTGCCACTGTCCCTTGCTTTTTTTTTTGAGACATGGTCTGGGACTGGCCTTGATCTCTTGACCCTCCTATCTCAACCTCCCCGGAAGTGATGTTTTAACATACGTGTTGGGGAGTTATTCCATCATTGTCAATAATTTTCTCAAATCCCTTGATAATCCCCTGCTGCTGTCTGTCCCCACTCCACATCCCCAAGCAACCACTGATCTGCTTCCTGTCACCACTACAGATTAATTTGCATTTCTAGAGTTTTACATATGTGGAATTATGTCTTTGTTTGTCTGATTTCTTTCTCTTAGCATAATTATTTTGAGATTCATCCTTGTTGCATATATCAGTAGTTCATTCATTTTTATAGCATTTCATTGTCTAAATATACCAAATTCCCTATTTATCTATTGAATAAAGCAACTGGGTTGATTCCAGTTTTGAGCTATCATAAAGATAGTTAATATGAACATTCAAGTACAAATCTTTGTGTAATCATATGCTTTCATTTCTCTTAGGTAAATACCAATGAGTATAATGACTGACTTGGCTAGGTGTATGTCTAACTTTTTAAGAAACTGCCAACTATTTTCCAGAGAGGCTGTATCCCCACAAGTAACATATTAGGATTCCAACACCCCCACACTCCCATCAATGTTCCATATGGTACGGCTACCGGGTTTGAACTCAAGGGCACTCAAGCACTGAGTCACATCCCCAGCCCTATTTTGTATTTGATTTAGAGACAGGGTCTCACTGAGTTGCTTAGGGTCTCACTAAATTGCTGAGGCTGGCTTTGAACTTACGATCCTCTTGCCTCAGTCTCCTGAGCCACTGGGATTACAGGTGTGCACCACCACATCCAGCAAATTTTAGCCATTGTAATAGATGGATTACCTAATGATTTTAATGCCAGTTGACTGTGATTGCTTGAATTAATTTCATTACAGCTTGCAAAATGCTGGTTTTATATTTCTAATGTTATTTTTACATTGATTATCAGCCATTCTTCAACAAAACAGTTTTCTTCCGCCAATAGAGATTAGTTACACTGAATACAGTTCCCACTGGAAAGGTAGGTTAATTATTTCTCTTTAATTGCCAATTTTCAAAACAGAGTTCTTTTAATCCTCACATACCTTTTTGATTCAGGAAGGTCACTCCTGTTTTCCCATTTTGCAATATGAAATATATGACAGTGAGACTCAAGAGTTTAAGGAAGTTGCTCAAGGTCTGGGTCCCAGCCAACCACTAAGAAAGAATCCTGATAAGGGCTGCCTCTAAAATAAAAGTCCTCCGTTGCCAAGGTACTTTGAAGATTTGTCCCAGTACTCCTATTCCTGGGTGTCTCCTCTTACTAACAAGGTCAGAGTCTAGTGAGAGGCATCCCTCCCGCCCTCCACTCATTGGCTCAATCTCAGGAAGGTCATGGCCATCCTGCATCTCTGAGGCTGTCCTGGTGCACTCTCCCAGCACCTGCTGGTGCCAAGCGGAAGCTGAGCACTGTGGCCCAACAGGCCTTTACCACGAACCCACCCTTCCTTGACTTCTGACTGCCTCTCTTTCAGAAATTAGAATTAAGGGTGACTTCCTGGGCTGTTTTCCAAGTGAAAACAGGAGAAGAAAGTAGCATGTGGCAGAAAAAACAGGATTCTGAAAGTAGTTCTAGATGATGGAGTAAGAACTTAGAAACTAAGACATGGACAGGGCTGATGTTCCCCTGAAAGGCTCTGGGACAGAGGTAACTGTTATTAAAATAATCAAATACAGACATGCAGAGCTGAACACACTGGTAATCCCAGAGACTTGGGAGGTTGAGTCAGGAGGATTGCAATTCTAAGCCAACCTCGTCAACTTAACCAGACCATCTCAAAATAAAATAAGAAGGAGTGCTGGGCACAGTGGTGCAGGCCTGTTAACCCACCGGCTTGGGAGGCTGAGGCAGGAGGATTGCAGGTTCAAAACCAGCCTCAGCAACTTGGCAAGGCCCTAAGGAATTTAAAATTAAAAAATAAAAAGAAGCCGGGTGTGGCAACGCATATCTGTAATCCCAGCACTTAGGGAGGCTGAGACAGGAGAATCGCGAGTTCAAAGCCAGCCTCAGCAATGGCGAGGTGCTAAGCAACTCAGTGAGACCCTGTCTCTACATAAAACACAAAATAGGGCTGGGGATGTGGCTCAGCAGTCGAGTGCCCCTGAGTTCAATACCTGGCACAAAAAAAAATAGAAAGATGTATGTGTATTTGAACGCATGGCAGAGGCATGGAGGAAAGCCCACTGCCAAAGATAAAGCAAAGAGGCTTGCTCCCTGTATAACAGGCTGTGAGGCAAAGGGCAGTGGGGGCACTGAGGAGAGCAGGCGAGAGGGTACCTTCTCCGTCTCCTGGGAGGGAGAAGACAGGCTTGCAGGAGGAAGAGGATCCACAGGCTGAGATGCTGCAGGTCTGGGAGGCCTGAGGCTGTGTGGGCTGTGGTTAGGCATCTTACTGCAGGGGTCAAGCCTGGCTCTGGTAATCCCCAGCTCTGTGCCCTTGGGCAGTGACTTAACTCCCTGTGCTGCAGATTTTTCATCCATGAAATGGAAATAAGAACATCTACCTCAGAGAGCTTCAAGCATTAAATAAATAGGTGTGGGGGAGAGGGAGATCCACTAAAAGAGGCTTTGAACCAGTTTTGTTTTTGAGAAAGAGTCTCATATATTGCCCAAGCTGGTCTTGAACTCTGGCCTCAAGTGATGTTGATTTTCCCGTCTCAGTCTCCTGAGCAGTGAGGACTACAGTGCCTGCCGGTATGCTTAACTTAAACCAGGTTTTAGCTGTTGTATATGCTATGTATAAGCATGTGCTAAATTATGACAGCTGTTACCGTCTGAGTCTGAGTTTCCTTGGCCATAAACTAGAGTTTGGTATATAAACTCAAGATGCTCACAAAAGAAAGACAGCCATACTGGAACGGAATAAAGACACATATCTTTCAAAACACAGAATGAAGCCCACACTGAAAACCGCGACCTCTCCACTCTGCCCCCTTCAGCTGCTTCTTGTTGTTGCTTCTGAGACCAAACGTTCCCTGTTTGTGATTCCCAGAGCTGGAGCAGGGGTCACTGAAACGAAGGTTCCTCATCCTGCAGCTGCAGAAGCAAACCTTTTATTCTTGGATCCTTTTCCAGACCGCTTGTAGGTCTGAGAACCAAATAAGGTAACACATCAGGCTTGGCAGTGAAGATCAGGCGCCACCCAGGGGAATGGAAGGTGGAGCTGAAATCAAAAGGGAAAAAAAGTCTTGGGAGGCTCCGGAACTGAGCCTCAGGGTGCCAAGCAGATCAAGGAAGGGTGTCTGTGTGACTAGTTCCTTCAACTTCCTAGGAGGAATGGGGCTGGGGGAGGGGAGTGGGGGCTGGAAGGGATGTTGAACACACGCGCACCCAGACTCCAAAGGCAGGCGATTTATAAGCATTGCTGCCTTCTACTCCTCAAGCGATCACCTGGCTTGGGACTAGACCTGGGACGACGACATCATCATCATCATCATCATCATTATCATCATTTTGCTGTACTGAGGATCAAACCCAGGGCTTCCCACATGGTAGGCAAATGCTCTACCACTGAGCTACACCCTTAGCCCCAGATGGGTTTTGAATCCCATCCTCATCCTTTATGAGCTGTATGACCTTGGGCATGTAACTTAACTTTTTAGAATCCTAGTTTCCATTTGTTTCAAGTGTAACAACTATGTTTTATGAATCAGGTAAATTCTAGGGGGAATAAAAACAACAGAGGGTGAAAATTAGTGTGTGAGGGTAAGGGGGCTGTCCCATGGGAAAATGTACGGGGGGTGCAATCAAATAAGCTCAAAAAACTCACAAACTTCAGTGATTGTGAGACTAGGAGAAATCGGATAGTGAACCAAAGATGATTGATTGGGGACCAACTTAAAGTTAAATCATATTTTAGGTATTTTGACTTTCTACTTGAGTAGAAAGAGCTCATTAATTTTCATTAAGGGCTGTGGCTGTGGCTCAGTGGTAGAGCGCTTGCCTTGCATGTGTGAGGCACTGGATTCGATCTTCAGCACCACATAAAAAAATAAATAAATAAAATAAAGATATTGTGTCCATCTACAACTAAAAAATTTTTTAAAATTTTTCATTAAGGGG
Source organism: Xerus rutilus (assembly GCA_028644305.1). Lineage (NCBI taxonomy): Eukaryota > Metazoa > Chordata > Mammalia > Rodentia > Sciuridae > Xerus > Xerus rutilus. Next base: position 101,835,835 of record CM053406.1, on the reverse strand, counting down.
CTGGGGCTGTAGCTCAGTGGTAGAGCACTTGCCTAGCATGCATGAGGCACTGGGTTTGATCCTCAGCACCACATATAAATAATAAATGAATAAAATAAAGATCCATCAACAACTAAAAAATATTTTTAAAAAATTTTTTTTCATTAAAATATAATGATAGAGGGGCTGGGGCTGTGGCTCAGCGGTAGAGTGCTTGCCTCGCATGCGTGAGGCCCTGGGTTTGATCCTCAGCACCACATACAAAGCAATAAAATAAAGACATTGTGACCATCCACAACTAAAAAAATATTTAAAAATATATATATATAATGATAGAGGGCTGAGGTTGTAGCTCAGTGGCAGAGCACTTGCCTCGCACATGTGAGGCACTGGGTTTGAATCTTAGCACCACATAAAAATAAGTAAATAAAATAAAGACACTGTGTCCATGTATAACTAAAAAATATTTTAAAAATATATATATATAATGATAGAGCCGGGTGCAGTGGTGCACACCTGTAGTCCCAGTGACTTAACAGGCTGAGGGAGGAAGACTGCAAGTTCCAGGTCAGCTTCAGTACCTTAGGGAGGCCCTAAGCAACTTAAGAAGACCCTGTCTCTAAACAAAAAATAAAAAGGGCTGGAAATGTAGCTCAATGGTAAAATGTTCCTGGGTTCAAGCCCCAGCACCCACTCCTCAAATATATGTATCCACATATATAAATCTGATGACATATAAAAATAAATATGTATAATGATAGAGGGTCTGAGATGTGATCCAGTGGTAAAGCAAGTGCTTAGCATGCATGAGGCCCTGGGTTTGAGCCCCAGACCAAACCAAACCAAACAATTATAGAATTACAGAAATGCAGCCGGGCGCAGTGGCTCATGCCTGTAATCCCAGCACTTTGGGAGGCTGAGACAGGAGAATTGTGAGTTCAAAGCCAGCCTCAGCAACGATGAGGTGCTAAGCAACTCAGTGAGACCCTGTTTCTACATAAAACCAAATTAGGGCTGAGGATGTGGCTCAGTGGTCAAGTGCCCCTAAGTTCAATCTCCAGTACCAAAAAAAAAAAAAAAAACACAAAATAGGGCTGAGGATGTGGCTCAGTGGTCGAGTACCCCTGAGTTCAATCCCCAGTACCAAAAAAAAAAAAGAATTACAGAAATGTTGAATGATAGAAAATTAGACCAGAGAAACAAATAGCTGAAACAATTTAAAACAAATCCTCAATTGTCTTCCATCTAAATGGAATCATTTAGATGATGGAATCATCATCCAAATGATGATCCATTTACTTGATGAAATCAAGTAAATGTTATCATTTTAAAATATAACCTTTCCTACTTTTTTCCTCTGGATGTATATACACATATGAACCCATATATACTATAAATACTTAATATTAGATATGGAAAATGACAAACCCCAAAATAGTGAGGCCTGGGAAAAGAGAGTGAGAAAGAAAACCATATATTGAGAGCATTGATCCTTCCTCAATACATTCTTTCCTGGTGATAAAGCAAACTCTGGGGAGGAGGTGTCCATCAAACCTAAAAGGCAGGGGCTGGGGTTATGGCGCAGTGGTAGCGTGCTCGCCTAGCACGCGGGAGGCACTGGGTTCAATCCTCAGCACCACATAAAAATAAAAAAAAAAAAAATAAAGCTATTGTGTCCACCTACAACTAAAAAATAAACATTTAAAAAAAAAAAAAAAAAAAAAAAAAAAACCTAAAAGGCAGTCTCTGGGAAGAGGACAAAGCATGGATCCTTCCCTATACAAATCTTTTCCAGATACCAACCACTGACCCCAGGCCCTCCATAGGGCCAAGTAAAATAAATCCCAGAGACCAACAGGCGATTCCAGACTTCCTCCCATTTTGCCCAGTAAAACAGACCCCAAATTCCTGAGTGCCCAAGCTGACATGCTCATTAAGTCACCTCTCAGTATGACCTACATAATCCCAGTCCCCTCCTTTGTTCAGTGGCTCATTTTCCACCGGGAAGGTGGGTCCATCAGAGGCATGAGTTTCTGAATAAAAGCTTTTGGTTGATCTGTGAAATTTGCATCTGGCCGGGTCCTTTTGTGCTAACACTTAACATATCTGAAGAATGGATCATGCCTGCGTCCATTCTGCAACCCTGTAGGGGTGATGGTGACAATAACCCTGAATCCCAGCCTTGCCAGTTCCTCACATGCAGAAATCCTCTTTGCTGACTCAGGGTGTCCCAAACCTTTTGATTACATGACACTCTTAGAGAGGACTAAACTTTCCCAGGACACAACATGGTGGATAAGTGAAAGTGTAATTTGAATAGAACCATAAACTATAACCCAAAATGAACAGTCCACATATGTGGGCCTGTCCCTTAAATGTCAAAACAAAACATAAAACAAAGGAAAAAATGCATGAAGCAAGCCATAGGTTTTTGGCTAGAAAATAAAGCGAACCTGGGGAAATTTGTAATTTAAATTCTAAAATATGTGGCAAGCAATTAGAAGTAATCTGATTGGGTGGAGCCCAAAGACAAGGGACAAAGGTGCAATTCATAACGATCCCTGCCTCAGGGCCTTTCTCTAAAACAAAGGATGAAAGGATTGTGGCAGAGCCTGTGGGGAAAAAAAAGGTGGGTAGGGCATGAATAGCTTTCATTTCTGTGATCACCTATTTTTGTACTGAGGATTGAGCCCCAGGCTTCATGGATGCTAGGCAGGCGAATACTCTACTACTGAGCTAGACCCCCCAGCCCTTTCTCTTTTTTTTGGCACAGGGCTCAATGTTTAATCTCTCCAGTTTTTTATACCTTAGGATCATCACAGAGGAAAGGAAGTATATAAACACCACTTGTCTCACCTCTCACCATTTCCAAACATGAGCCTGAGGCATATTTCCAGTATTATTGAGGTTCCCTTGCCTACTTCTTCTGTTTAAGAAACAAAAAAGAGGGGCTAGGGTTATGGCGCAGTGGTAGCGTGCTCGCCTAGCACGCGTGAGGCACTGGGTTCGATCCTCAGCACCACATAAAAAGTAAAATAAAGATATTCTGTCCACCTACAACTAAAAATAAATTTTAAAAATTGTTTAAAACAAAAAAGAAACAAAAAACAAGCTGTACTGCAAACCAGTGCTACAAATCGCAAATAAATATGCAGTAAGGAGCAAGGCAGACACAGACCGAGGCTTTATTGGGGAGGGGGTGTGACAGAGACTCCCACAACTGTCCTTCTCATACCCCAAGGCAATGCTTCTTCTATCCCTTAGCCCCACTGCAGGCTGAGCAGAGGGAGGTTAGAAGGGTGAATGGAGAATTCAGGTCCCTACATTGCTGCTTTTTCTTAGAGTTACAGGGAACTGGTTGGTCAGACTGGACCCAAATCCTTCACTGAGACTGGAGAAAAGACTTGGCACAGTCCACCATTCTCATGATGGAGCTAGATCATGATTCCCCAGTCCTTGACAACATGCTTGAAGGCAGGGAAGGAGGTAGGGAAGCTGAGGGATCCGCTCACTATTCCTGGGTTCCCCTCATCCCAGGGCTCTAGAAATCCCATTTTTCAGCTAACGGTGGGAAAGAGTTAGATGTAGCAAATAAATATGACTTCAATATAGCACCAAATAAATTGGGTAACAGTTGGAGATGGAGAAGGAGTCAAAGGGGAGTCTGCTTCTATGCTTTCTTTTTTTTTGTACTGGGGATTTGTACAGGCTGATCTGTGAATCAAGCTTTTTTTTTTTTTTTTTTTTTTTGGTACTGGAGATTGAACTCGGGGGCACTCGACCACTGAGCCACATCCCCAACCCTATTTTGTGTTTTATGTAGAGACAGGGTCTCACTGAGTTGCTTAGCGCCTCGCCGTTGCTGAGGCTGGCTTTGAACTCGCGATTCTCCTGTCTCAGCCTCCCAAAGTGCTGGGATTACAGGCGTGCGCCACCGCGCCCGGCTTGCTTCTCTGCTTTAAGGCTAGAGAATGGTGAAAGGGATGGGAAAGGTAGCAGGAATATAAAAAGAACCTTCTGAATCTAAAGGAAAACTCTAGATTCAGCCCAAGAACTGGGGAGAGGTCTAGGCCCCATTTGCTACTCTTGCCAGAAAAATGCCCCAGGCCAGGGAATTCTTGGTATACCAGGAAACTGGGGAAGACAGCTATAGTCAAGGGAGTCAGGCTGGAAAGCCATGTCCTCGAGCCTCACCTCAGGCTCCTCTCCCTCTCATGTTGCTTCTTCAACATCCTGCTTCTCTTCAGTTCTGGGAATATCAGAGTTTGAAGATTTCATCCTCCTGGTCCCACAGTGTCTGGGTCTGAGAGATCCCAGTCAGTGGCAAAGGACCTAGGACTGCTCATTGCTGCATCCAAGGGGAGCTGCATCGTCCCCAAGTACCCTGCTTTCCCCCTTTTCTCAGCTTTTAGGCAGCAGCCTTCTTTGACAGGCTGATCTGTGAATCAAGCTTTTTTTTTTTTTTTTGGTACTGGAGATTGAACTCGGGGGCACTCGACCACTGAGCCACATCCCCAGCCCTATTTTGTGTTTTATGTAGAGACAGGGTCTCACTGAGTTGCTTAGCGCCTCGCCGTTGCTGAGGCTGGCTTTGAACTCACGATTCTCCTGTATCACCCTCCCTAAGTGCTGGGATTACAGGCTTGAGCCACCGCGCCCGGCTTCATTTACTCATTTTTGATGAACCTTTGTTGAGTGTCCTCTATGTGCCAGGCTGACTGGGGTTTCAAGGCTGGCAGGGATCTCATGGCTGGTAGGGAAGAAGTTTGGGAAGAAGCTGGGAGCTAGTTGGGCCTCCCTCTACTGAATTACTGAATGTAAATGTTCAACAGTCTATCAAATGCTAAACTGAGGGGCTGGAGCTGGGGCTCAGTGTAGAGCGCTTGCCTAACACGCATGAGGCACTGGGTTCAATTCTCAGCACCGCGTACAAATAAATAAATGTCCATCGACAATTTAAAAAATACTAAAAAAAAATGCTAAATTGACATCAGCATTGGCAGTAGAATATTATTCTTTCTCTCCATCTCTTTCTGCTGTCCTCTCTTGGCTTCTCTTCTTTTTCTTTTTGTGTTTTTTTTTTTAACTTTTTAATTATGGAAAATTTCAAATATATACAAAAGTAGACTGGAGAGTATAATGAACCATTACCCAGCTTCAGGAATTTTCTCTTTGTACTACGGGGTTGAACTTGGGGCAGTTTACCACTGAGCTACACTCCTAGCTGTTTTTCTTTTTGGTACTGGGGATTGATCTCAGGGGTACTTTACCACTGAGCTACCTTATCAACTCCTTTTTATTTTTAATTTGAGACAGGGTCTCACTAAGTTGCTTAGGGCCTCACTAAGTTGCTGAGGCTGGCCTCAAACTTGAGATCCTCCTGCCTCAGCCTCCTCAGTTCCTCTGATTACAGGCATGTGTGCTCGTGCCCGGCTTTCCAGCATCAACAACTATTAGGTCAATTGTGTTTTATTGGTACTCTCAATCCACTTACCCTACACCATATTATTTCGAAGCAAATCCAGATCATCATATCATTTTACTGAAAGTATGTCAGAGTATATCTTGAAAAAAACAGTGATTTAGCCGGACACGGTGGCGCATGCCTATAATCCCAGCACTTTGGGAGGCTGACACAGGAGAATCGCAAGTTCAAAACCAGCCTCAGCAATGGCAAGGCGCTAAGCAACTCAGTGAGACCCTGTCTCTACATAAAACACAAAATAGGGCTGGGGATGTGGCTCAGTGGTTGAGTGCCCCTGAGTTCAATCCCTGGTACCAAAAAAAAAACAAAAAAAAAAAACAAAAAAAAAAAACCCAGTGATTTAAGTCAGGGTTTAAATAGTGATTTAACCCCCCCCCCACATATATATGCATACATATTTATATATTAAAGAACTCATAAGCATAGAGCAGTTGGGCCCTATGGCCAGAGGTGTTGGTCTTTCAGTATACTAACCCCTCTTATCTGCACTTTCACTTTCTGCAGTTTCCGTTGACCATGGTCAACTGCAGTTCATAAACACTATAGTGTGCACCACACACCTGCATATCAGTCACTTAGTAGGCATTATGGTTATCAGATTGACTGGCAAGGTTATTGCAGTGCTTGTGCTCAAGTAGACCTTATTTTACTCATGTAAGAGTCATGATGCTGGCAATTTGGTGTTTGTTTGTTTGTTTGTTTGTTGGTACTGGGGATTGAACTCAGGGGCACTCGACCACTGAGCCACATCCCCAGCCCTATTTTGTGTTTTATGTAGAGACAGGGTCTCACTGAGTTGCTTAGCGCCTCGCCGTTGCTGAGGCTGGCTTTGAACTCGCGATTCTCCTGTCTCAGCCTCCCAAAGTGCTGGCATTATAGGTGTGTGTCATCACGCCCCGTGATGCTGGCAATTTGGATGTGGCAAAGTGTTTCAAGCAAAAAGGTGAAAGTTCTCAATTTAATAAGGTAAGAAAAAAAACGTATGCTGAGGTTGCTATAGGAGCTATAGTAGGAATGAATCTTATATCTATGAAATTGTGAAGAAATTCATGATAGCTTCACTGTTGCACGTTAAACCGCAAGTTATGACCACAGTGAAGGATAAGTGCTTAGGTAAGATAGAAAAAGTATTAAATTATAGGGCTCAGTACTATCCACAGTTTCAGGCAACACTAGGGTTCTTAGAATGTATCTTCTACAAATAAGAGGGAACTGCTGTGTATGATTTATCACTATTTCTCCCATTGTGTAGATCGTTATTCTCTTCCTACTGTAATTGCTGCAACACCAAGTGGTGTACTGCACTCAGTTCTGATACCCTGTCAGACTCCACAAGTTTTTGTTTTTGTACCAGGGATTGAACCTAGGAGCACTTTACCACTGGGCCACAACCCCAGCCCTTTTTTTTATTTTATTTTATTTTTTATTTCACTTCATTTCATTTCATTTTATTATTTTATGGTACTGGGGACTGAACTCAGGGGCACTCGACCACTGAGCCACATCCCCAGCCCTATTCTGTGTTTTATGTAGAGACAGGGTCTCACTGAGTTGCTTAGCGCCTCGCCATTGCTGAGGCTGGCTTTGAACTTGCGATTCTCCTGTCTCAGCCTCCTTAAGTACTGGGATTACAGGCTTGTGCCACGGCGCCCAGCTTTTATTTTTATTTTTTTAAAATATTTTTTTTAGTTGTAGATGAACACAATACCTTTATTTATTTTATGTGGTGCTGAGGATCGAACCCAGTGCCCCACACATGCAAGGCAAGCGCTCGATTGCTGAGCTACAACCCCATCCCTTTATTTTTTTTGAGATAGAGTCTAAGTTGCTTAGAGCCTCGTTAAGTTGCTGAGGCTGGCCTTGTACTTGGGATCCTCCTGTCTCAGTCTCTGAGCTGCTGAGATTGCAGATGTGCACCACATTGCCCAGAAAGACTCCATAAGTTTAAGGGCACAGTTCCCAACAAGACTGCTTCCATTTCAGACACCAGCCTCATCTTCTGGAGTTCCTAAGGCCTCCTATACTTCTCACCAAAAGGCTACAAATTCAGGGTTCTCATTATCCCCTTCAGTTTGATAATTCACTAGAACAATTAACAGAACTCAAGAAAGCACTATACTTGCAGTTCTAGTTTTATTACAAAGGATACAGATCAGAGCCGGGCACAGTGGCGCAAGCCTGTAACCCCAGCACTTAGGGAGGCTGAGACAGGAGAATCCCAAATTCAAAGCCAGCCTCAGCAATGGTGAGGCACTAAGCAACTCAGTGAGGCCCTGTCTCTACATAAAACACAAAATAGGGCTGAGGATGTGGCTCAGTGGTTGAGTGCCCCTGAGTTCAATTTCCAGTACCAAAAAAAAAAAAAAAAAAGATACAGATCAGGAACCCAAATAAAGTGGTGCATGGGTGCTGGGTGTGGTGCACACCTATAGTCCCAGCTACCAGGGAGGCTAAGGTAGGAAATCACAACTGCAAGGTTGAGGACAGCCTAGACAACTTAGGGAGACCCTGTTTTGTTTTTGGTTTGTTTGTTTGTTTTTGGTACCAGGGATTGAACTCAAAGGTACTTGACCACTGAGCCACATCCCCAGCCCTATTTTGTGTTTTATGTAAAGACAGGGTCTCACTTAGTTGCTTAGCACTTCGCTGTTGCTGAGGCTGGCTTTGAATTCGTGATTCTCCTGTCTCAGGCTCCCAAAGTGCAGGGATTACAGGCATGTGCCACTGCCCCCGGCTTGAGACCCTGTTTTTAATGAATGAACAAATAAATGAGGCTGGGGAAGTAGTCAGTGGCAAAGCATGTACAAGTGCCCAGTGTGTATAAGATGCTCTGGGTTTGATACTCAGCATCAGGAAAAAGAAAGGAAAGAAAGAAAGAAAGAAAGAAAGGAAAGAAAGAAAGAAAGAAAGAAAGAAAGAAAGAAAGAGAGAGAGAGAGAGAGAGAGGGAGGGAGGGAGGGAGGGAGGGAGGGAGGGA
>CM053406.1:101801592-101826894 GCA_028644305.1 Xerus rutilus | reverse complement strand
CCTGTAATCCCAGCACTTAGGGAGGCTGAGACAGGAGAATCGCGAGTTCAAAGCCAGCCTCAGCAACGGCGAGGTGCTAAGCAACTCAGTGAGACCCTGTCTCTACATAAAACACAAAATAGGGCTGGGGATGTGGCTCAGTGGTCGAGTGCCCCTGAGTTCAATCCCCAGTACCAAAAAAAAAAAAAAAAAAAAAAAACCAAAAAACTATGTGATCTGTAGTAACACCATTTCCATATAGTTGTCCAGGATTTGGAAAATGAATTTTGTTTTTGTTTTTTGGTACTAAGGATTGAACCCAGGAGTGCTTAACCACTGAGCCACATCCCCAGCTCTTTTTATTATTTTTTAAATTTTGAGACAGGATCTCCTTGCTTAGGGTCTCACTAAACTGTTGAGGCTGGCCTTGAATTTGCAATTCCTCTTCCTCAGCCTCCTGGGTCACTGGAATTATAGGCATGTGACACTATGCCTGCTGGAAAATAAGTTTGTAAAAAAATTTTTTTTTGGTACTAGGGATTGAACTCAGGGGCACTCGACCACTGAACCACATCCCCAGCCCTATTTTGTGTTTTATGTAGAGACAGGGAGGGTCTCACTGAGTTGCTTAGAGCCTCGCCATTGCTGAGGCTGGTTTTGAACTTGTGATTCTCCTGTCTCAGCCTCCCAAAGTGCTGGGATTACAGGCGTGCGCCACTGCGCCAGGTTCAAAAAAGTTTTAAGTCTCATTAAAAAATGGGATTAAGGGTGCTGGGAATTTAGCTCAGTGGTAGAACATTTAGGAGGCCTTCAGTTCTATGCCCAAGCACCACAGAAAAAGATGGGACTATGGGAAGCCAGGGCGGTGCTTTTCCTGTATCCCTCTCCCGCAAAATGGGGCTGCCCCAATTCCTTTATCTGAGATCATACCAGCCTCTTTCCTATTGCTACAGCCCCTGGTTTATTCTGGTAACCCTACTCCCTATCTTGCCCCTGTGGGGATTAAGAGTTGCCTCTGGGATTCTCCCTCTCTGCCTATACCTTTGTAAATAATTCCCCGGGGTAGATAACCCTTGCAGTGTGCCTTGAGTTTCCTTCCAGAACCCCGACTGATCAAGCGGTTAATGAACTATTGTTATGGTTCATGCTCTTATAGATTTTTCCTTTATAGAAACTTGGAATTCAATCACAATATTTAAAATATTAAATCTTTTTTTTTAAACATTTATTTTTTTAGTTTTAGATGGACAGAATATATTTTATTTTTATGTGGTGCTGAGGATTGAACCCAGTGCCTCACGCATGCCAGGCGAGCATGCTACCACTGCGCCATAACCCCAGCCCCTAAAATATTAAATCTTATGCATAACTATTAGTGCCTGGCCTTCAGTAACATTTTTTTCTTACATTAAAAAAAAGTAAAAATAGGTTTAGTGAATTAGGAATGGGTAAGTTTTAGAAATGGAAGATTAACTTAGTACCATGGTTTTTCACTTGATGGAGTGACGAGTCGATGTGAGTAATTTCTGCCAGGCGTGGTGGCACAGCCTGGAACGCCAGTGACTTGCAAGGCTAAAGCAGGAGGATTTTAAGTTTAAGGCCACCTGGTCAACTTAGTCCAAAATAAAAATAAAAAGTCTCAAAATGAAAAATAGAAAGGGCTGGAATGCTGGGGATCTAGCTCAGTGGTAGAATGTCCCGGGGTTCAACTTCTAGTGAGGAGGAAGGAGAGTTATTTCTGTATTCAGAACCTTTTTTTCCCCTTGTTTTGTTTCTTTAGCCTTTTTCTTTTTATATCCATAACTTTTTCTTTCTTTCTTTCTTTTTTTTGGTACGGTTTATTGAACCCAGGGGTGCTGTACCACTGAGTCACATCCCCAGCAATTTTTTTAAAATTTGAAGCAGGGTTTGGCTAAATTTCTTAGGCTGGCCTCAAACTTGTGATCCTCTTGCCTCAGGCTACCGAGTTGATGGGATTACAGAAGGATGCCGGGGCACCTAGTCCCCGATACTATTCTTGTGATTCTGTCTTCCTAGGGGAAGTGGCCTAGGTAAATTCAGCAGCCTTTGCCCTTGCTTGCAGCAAGGCCGAGATGCCCTTCCTGGCATTTGGTTGGGGGCCCAGATTTTAAATTAAATCTTCTTAAAAATGTCCCTTTCCTGTTACTTGATAACGGGGATCATTTCCAGATTTGCCTTTTGTGCCTGAGATTGGGGTGAGAAGCGGCAAACCAGTTAGAGTCAGGCAAACACTTTCCAGGGTCAGGCTTTTCCTCAAGTAAGGATCTGAGTACTCAGTCTGTGCCAGATGATCACAAGCAGGTCGGTGACCTAGGGAGCAACTTTCCGTAGCGTTGGTAAACGCGATGCGCTTAGTCTCGGCCCAACTGCTCACAAGGGTAATGAATGAATATATCCAATGCTTTAAGCTTGTTTGGAGCCAAAGACTCTAACCAGTGCTTGAGAGTTAACGGCGATGGCGTTATTTATCAAAACCGCGCCCTACGTGATGGAAGCGAGGGGGAGGGGTGTGTGGATAAGGTGGTGATCGACAAAGAGGGGACAACCTCCGAGGGAGCGCCAGGCTTGCGGCCACCGACGCGCGCCACCACACGTCTCCACCCACCTGACGGAACCGCCGGAGCGCGCTCCCAGCAACCGCGACTCTCGCTGCGTTTGTAGCCGCCACGTCACGGCCTCTGGCGCCTCTCATTGGGCGAGCTCGTCCAATCACGTGACTCCAGGATGGCGTATAAATATAGGCGAGGAGAAGGCGGTGGTCCGCCATTTCGTGGACGCCGGGTGAGCTAGGGCATCTGTGGACGCTGAGCCGGAGTAGGAGCGGGAATACCCCTCGGGTCGTGTGGATTTGAGCCTTCGCATTTCTAACTCACGATCTCGGTGAGAGACCTGCGCGGGGAAGAAGGGCAGTGGAATTTAACAGATCCAAGGTGGGGCCCGCTCAATGGCGGCGCCAGATTGAGACAAAGAGGCGCCGCCGCCATTTTGTGACGTTCAGCACGGGGCGGCGGCAGGGGCTCCCGGCCCGTCAGAGGATGTTTCCTGGCCTTGGGAGGAGATATTGAGACCCCCGTGGGGGCATCAGGGATTACGCGGGGTTCGGGCGAAGAACGGGGAGCCGTAACCGAATTACACTCCAGGTCGCGGCCTTTCAGTTTTATGGCGCCTTTTTTTTTTTGCGCCTTTGGCTCCTCATTTTCTTGGGACAGTTCAATTATTTTTTTCAAGTCCCTATTAGAGATTGGGCCTTTCTATCTATACGAAATGGCCTCCGTCCTCACCTGTAGTTCGATGCTCTTTTAATTCGGCTTTTTTTTACAGCCCAGATCTTATCTATCCCCCCCCCCAAACGAACTGCCCTCTTTTTTGTTGAGTTGCATTGTTCTTAAAGTTACTTCCCATCCACAGATCTGAGACAGGTCGCGGAAGAATGTTTTAAAAATCGATTTTCACCAAGGTTTTGTTTCAAAATTAACTCCTGGGCACAGGGTGGGGTCACGGCAAAAACCATGTGTCTGGACTGGATTTTTTTCATTAGATAAGCCTAGAGTTAGAAAAACGTGGTGTGTACAGAAAGCCCGTAAGCTGGATTGAGTAGGTTGCTTTTATGTACATAATCAATTTATTGCCGAAGCGACTTTCAGTATTGAAGATTTATCAGAGTAAGCCCCAAATGCAGTGAATTTTTGCATAACAAATACCCTTTTTTGTAACTTAATTTTTTCCGGAGGTGGGGGGACCCAAGGCCTGTCTACCAGTGAGCTATATCCCCAGCTCTTTTAAGTTGCCAAGGCCGACCAGGAACTTAAGCAATCCTCCTGCCTCGGCCTCTAAAGTTGCTGGGATTGTGGCTGTAGCAATTTTCCTTGGGGTGTGAAAATTACATAAGATTTATTTTGAAGTGTAACGATGCAGTAGTATTTGATACAATAAACAATGTTGTGCCGCCATCACATCTAGTTCCCAACCATTTCCATAATGCCTCTAAGGAGTCCTGTAAAGGACCCTAAGGAGCCATTAAACAGTCACTCTCAGCGCCCCCACCCCAGTCTCTGGATTTACCTGCATAAGATTCCATATGTACGGAACCATATATGTGCAGTTTTGTTGCTGCTTTAACAGGTTTTCGAGGTTTTTCCGCTTTGTAGCATTTGTTAGCCCCTCATTTCTGCAGTTATTCCTTGTACGGCTGGCTATACTACGTTTTGTTCATTTATCTGTTATTGGGCATTTGGATTAACATCTTTTCTGTCGTCAGCAGTGCTTCCTTGAGGTTTTTTTGTTTTGGCAATGAGGATGGAACACTTGGTTTTGCTGCTTGAGAAATTTGTACTGCATACTACTTTGATGTAATGACATGCATTAGCATTGTTACTGTACCAAAGGAAGTTAATGTGGAATCATACCAAGGAAGTTTTCTTGTTTAAAAAAATTTTACTGTGCCATAGAGCAAAAGGAAGCTTTCTTAAGTGGAAAAAAAAATTGTATATTAAAGCTGGTTAAATTCTGTCTTATGAAGACATCTTGTTCCAAATGTGGCTTCCTTGGAACTTAATATCTGGATGAATGATGGGGAGTCATAAAGACAGGATTTTTTAAACTGTTCTTTGTTTTAATTGGTTATACATAACAGTAGAATGCATTTATGTACTTTGATATATCGAACAGATGGGGTATTTTTAACTGTTCTTGGCTGTGATTTTGTGTTGCCAGTTGTTGTATGAGGGTTGAGGAAGGTGAGGTGAGGTGTATGTTTTGCAGTGCTGGGGAGGGAACTCAGGCCCTTGTGCATGCTAGGTGAGGACTCAACATTCAGTGATATCCTTAGCTGGAGCTGGTAATGTAAAATGTCCAAAATGGTTTCAGCCTTATGTCTTAGCTCTGTTTAAGCCTGGAAAAGGGTGAAAGGGATTAACAAATCTGATTTGTTATATTTGATTTGAAATTAAACCAGGGATCAAGCTTAATCATTGTATATATTATAAAAATGAAGCTAGGCAGTGGCATGCCTGTAATTCCAGCAACTGAGGCAAGAGAATGGCAAGTTCCAAGCCAGCCTCGGCCACTTAGTAAGACACTGTCTAGTAAAATATAAAAAGGGCTGGGGATGTGGCTCAGGTAAAACACCACTGGATTTAATTCCTGGTATAAGAAACAAAAAGAAAAATCAGGGAACGAAGTACTGGCTTTCATGTTTATTAACTTGTTTTTTGACTCCCTGAAAGTTTTTGAGCAGGTTTTACTAACTTTTGTAAAAGCTCTCTTTTGAGGGTTAAATGAATTAGGTGAAATTCAACTCATGGTCCAGATTGGTAATTGATCCCTTAGAGTCCTCCCCAGCCCCCACATTCCAAAGAGGCTTTGTTTTTAATTTGCTAGTTTCCTGGGGGTTGTTAGTAAAAAAAAAAGGAGGGGGATTGATTTATTGGGGGACAGTGCTGGAGATCGCACACAAGGTCTCAACTTGCAAGCACTCTGCCATGGAGCTACATTCCCAGCCCAAGAAATGGGTATTTCAAGGGCTGGGGTTGTGGCTCAGTGGAAGAGCGCTTCGTGAGTCACTGGGTTCGATCCTCAGCACCACATAAAAAATAAATAAATAAAATAAAGATATTGCGTCCATCTACAACTAAAACAAATTTTAAAAAAAAGAAATGGGTATTTCAAGAGTAGTGCCTCATTTGGTTTTTATCGTTTTGTAGTTTTTTCCTAGGATCTCTTTTTAACTGTAAATCATTTGAGTGCTTTTTTTGTTTGTTACAGAAATGCATCGTGATTCTTGTCCGTTGGACTGTAAGGTTTATGTAGGTAATCTTGGAAACAATGGGAACAAGACCGAATTGGAACGGGCTTTTGGCTACTATGGACCACTCCGAAGTGTGTGGGTTGCTAGAAACCCTCCCGGCTTTGCTTTTGTTGAATTTGAAGATCCCCGAGATGCAGCTGATGCTGTCCGAGAGCTAGATGGAAGGTAATTTAAAGATTAATGTATAAAAATGGCAAATGTGTTGCTTTTTTTTTTAATTTCTGTGGCTTTTAGGTGACTAAGATTAGATATTCTTTACTTAAATTACGGTTATGCGGAGACTTGTTATTATTTTACATGTTTGAAATATGTTATTTAGGAACTGTGAATCAGTTACTATTTCCCTTTGTTTATAATGTCCTACTAGTTGCTGATAAGTAATACTCCGAGTGTTAGAGTAACAAGTATGTTAATCATCTTAATCTTCTCTCACTTCCTGGCATTTGAAAATCAGTTCATAAAACCAAAGAAAACCATTGATTCAAAAATACGTTTCAGATTTTCTTTCTTGAAGCAAGTCATATTGCCTTAGATGAGATTCTTTTTTCCTTAACTATAATCAGAAAAGAGGATCTGAGCGTTAGGTCTATAGTCATATGAAAGGTCATTACAGATTGCACTACCAGTTTTCCAGGGCACGTATCTTCCCACTTACTGTCCACATGAAGTAGCTTGTTGAAACTTAATGACTGTAGAAAAATCAAAGAGGAAGCCACTGTCTTATCTATTCTCAGCCTTAATTTTGTACATGCCCACTATTGTGATTGAGGGGAGAAAAATGTCCAAAATGCTTCTGTCTTGGCTTAGAGCCCTGTTTACTTTGAGGGTTGGAGAAGAGTGACTAAGTGGACTAATAAATAACTGAAATAAACGCTGGGACCTACCTCCAGGGAAGAAATCACAATGGAGATACATAACTAGTTCTTTAAAGATAAATTCAGGGATCTTCACATTTAAATTAAATTATTACAAATTAATATTGAGTTCAATCATACTGATTCTAACAAGTGGAAAAATAGAAGAAAGTTGGTTTCTTGTGAATTGGTGCTTTAGAAAATCCCATTTGGTTGTTAAAATAAGACTGGGAGTCAAGTGCAGCCATTTTATGCTTTAAAAATGAAACTAAGCTGGTCCTAGTAGTCCATGCCTGTAATTTCAGCAACCTGGGGAGGCTGAGACAGGAGGATCGCAAATTCAAGGCCAGTCTCAACAACTTGGACCCTGTCTCAAAGAATAAAAAGGACTTGGGATTGTAGCTCAGTAGTAAAGGGCTCCTGGTTTCAATCTACAGTACTAAAAAAACAAAAAGTAAAAGGAAACTACAACTTGTTTTAGTATTTAAAAGTCTATAGACCTGCAGTTGTGTTCCTTGCAAGAAGTAGCTAACTGAATGTTTACTCTTCCCTGTAAATAGGTATCATAAAATTAATATCTCTACTTTTCTATAGAACACTTTGTGGCTGCCGTGTAAGAGTGGAACTGTCGAATGGTGAAAAAAGAAGTCGAAATCGTGGCCCACCTCCCTCTTGGGGTCGTCGCCCTCGAGATGATTATCGTAGGAGGAGTCCTCCACCTCGCCGCAGGTACTTGAGAGAGAGCGTGTTTTAGAGGTATTGGTGTAATGGAGTAGCTAGTAGGAGCAGGTATTTCTCCAAAAGTCTGTTGGTGGGTTTTAAACTTACTGTGAAGATTCGGAGGTTTCTACGAAACATTTGCTGGGTGTAGTTTGGGGTATGTGAGTTGTGCTGAGTGTTGGCTTTTTTGTCTGTAGGTTCACTGTTCATGTTGGTAGTCAGTAACTTCTATCTTGGATCTATCTTCTAGTTCATCTTCTAGTTGCATCTTTCCAAGTCTTCCCTTATACTTCAGTTTAGGCCTTTTTCCATTTCTTGACTCCATAATGACAAACATTACATTCAACTCTAGCTCTTCACAAAAATGTGTTTTCTACTAGCACAATTGTAATATTTATCAAACAGGCAGCTGTTTTAATGTTACAACTGGTAAAGTAGAAATCATTCTGAAACTAACTTAAGTCACTGACCAATAAAGGGGGCTAAAAACGAAGTAATCCCAGTCATCTGTTCTTCAAACCCAAATAGGAGAGAATTCAGTTTTTTTATAATTGAAAATGGCATCATTCTTGGACCAGGCAGTATTGTCTGGATGCTAACTCCACATCTCCTCAAACCTCCAAAATAGTTTCTATAGGACTAAATTTACCTCTTACAGGTGAGTGAAGTCCTAGGAGATAGGAGTTCAAAATCTTGCCCCTTTTGCTATTTTGAAAAACAACACACTGTTGCCCATCATAATAAAGAGTATTTGTTAGCTAATAGATGGTTGTACTGATGGCTTGTTTTTCATTTTTTTTGTGCTTTTTGGTCCATCTATTAATAAAAATGAACCCCGTTACAGAGTCACCATCATGTCTCTTCTCACCACCCTCTGAATCTGCATTAGCCAGTCAACTAGCCCTTTCAGCGTCATGTGACCAGCGCGCCCCATTCAGCTTGGCTGGTGTCGTTTCACATGACCCAGGCTGGCCAGTCGTCAGGTTGCACCGCCCTTTGGTTCCCGAGCATGCTGTTTTCTCTCAGCCTTCTCTCCAACCTTAACCAAATCGGCAGCAGCCACCTCGACCGCCCACACATTCCTGGCCAATCAGCTCAGCTGTTTATTTACCAAATGTCTTCACAACAACTACAGCAGCAGCCTTCGGCTAACAAAAAAGCAGGAAAAATCCACAACACCCCCTTCGCCAACCAACTAAATCCAACGCAACATCTGGCAAAACCTTTTCAGCAAATTCTTCCTGGCCGTCAGTCCGGCAGCCTCACCTCACCATTTCTAGCTTGTTGAAACCCAAAACTAGTAAGTTTTTCCTGCTTATACAGTTTACTGCTGGTTAAAATAAGGAGTAAGCGGCTTAAAGTAATTCTTTTTTCTGGATCAAAGGCTGGCTGTGCATAATTGAATGGTAACGTACATATATATTGCTTGAATAAAACTTTTAAGGGTGATAGGGAACTCATAATTGTAACTAGACCTTCAAGTGGAACTTATTTGCATGTGTGAGATGCCAAACTAAAAAATTTTAATATCTCTAACAGATTTTAGCTTTTCTTCCTAGCAAAAATTTGTTGAATCCTATCACCTTTAAATGGTTTTACTAACAGTTTTCAAAATTTTAAAAATTTGGGGGTGAAGTGTGGGCCAAGCAGAGGTAATTTGATAAGCCTAAACACACTCTTAAATGTGACGATCACAAATGCAGTTCTAATGTAGCACTAAGTGGCATCAATATTTACACCTATCGCGTTTTCACAAAATTACACTATCCACCTGGTACCTAAGTCTTGTTACGGACTTATAGGTTTGCATGGGTTCCAAATACTGGTTTATGGTACTGTTTTTGGAACTACTTGTGGGACTACATTTTGGTGTGGTGTTTGGGTAGTGAAGTTAGTTTGACATGAAGTTTTGCATTGGACAGATCTGCTGTGAAGCATTCTTTGTTAAAATGAATCCATGGTTGGAATACCTGCTTTTCACTTGAGCTTTTTGTTCCTTAATCCTTCTGTGCCTTTTTTTTCTTTTCTTTTTTTATTTTTGGACGATGGGTGCCAGTTCTTCGGCACATTCACTGGGCCCAACAGTGAGATTGAAAAGTTGGGAAATGCCTCACGCCATTAATAGTAATTGACAGTTAGTCTAATTTTTCTGTTTCTGCTTTTAGATCTCCAAGAAGGAGAAGCTTCTCTCGCAGCCGGAGCAGGTAAATGATTTTGTCTTTAAGCCACATTCTCAGGAATGACAGTGTTTCTCATTCCTTTGCTGTCTTAAAATGACTTGGTTAATGGGATAGACCTTGACTTTAGTATTGTATCAAGCAGCATATAAAGCCCGTGTTAAGTTGTAGTATGAGCCAGCTCTGAGTTCTCACACTTAGAAAATGTTTCTGCTGGGTATAAATTATCGTAAGTGAATTGCTCTAACATTATTTTCTTTTTGGTTAGGTCCCTTTCTAGAGATAGGAGAAGAGAGAGATCACTGTCTCGGGAGAGAAATCACAAGCCGTCCCGATCCTTCTCTAGGTCTCGTAGGTAAGCTGTCCAAAGACTTGAGCTGCTTAAGAACATGCATAGTCTCTTTTTTTTTTTTTTTGGTACCGGGGAATTGAACTCAGGGGCACTCGACCACTGAGCCACATCCCCAGCCCTATTTTGTGTTTTTTATGTAGAGACAAGGTCTCACTGAGTTGTTTAGTGCCTCGCCATTGCTGAGGCTGGCTTTGAACTCGCGATTCTCCTGTCTCAGCCTCCCTAAGTGCTGGGATTACAAGCGTGAGCCACCGCGCCCGGCTATGCATAGTCTCTTCTAAGCCATGCCTTTTTTTGTTTTTTTAAAGTTTAATGATAATGATGCTATGTTCCCAGGGATAATCAAATTGCAAATTCAAGTTTTATTTTTTGTTCTTGTTTTTAGCCGATCTAGGTCAAATGAACGGAAATAGAAGACCAGTTTGCAAGAGAAGTGGTGTACAGGAAATAACTTCATTTGACAGGAGTATGTACAGAAAATTCAAGTTTTGTTTGAGACTTCATAAGCTTGGTGCATTTTTAAGATGTTTTAGCTGTTCAAATTTATTTGTCTCTTGGAACAGTGACACATAACGATGTAATTCTCTATGGTTTGAAATGAATCATATGAGGCATGTAATACCAAGAATTGTTACTTTACAATGTTCCCTTAAGCAAGATTGAATTTGCTTTGAACTTTAGTCTTGCATAGACTGAAAATAAACCTCTAAATCCTGCCCAGCTAAAGTGTGATGTTCTAATGTTATAGGAACAAAACTGGCAAAAAAAATCAAACTAAGATTTACTTCTTTTCATAGCTGGAGTATAGTATGCAGGTATAGATGAATAAGCAATCATTGAAAGCAGCTGTGAACACAGGCAAGCAGGTAAAGATATAATCACTATTAAACCTAGAGGTTTTTATAAAATCCAACTAGTCTTCACCCTGGGCAGAGGTTTCCTAGCTGGTATAGAATCGGATAAGTTTCAAGAAAGCTTACCTTTGCTTAGGTCATAAGTTCTTATGTGATTGCTATATGTGAATACGTAGCTATTTGTAACATTTATTATTTGGAAATTTGAGATTTTAAAATACCAATGTCCTGCCAGTTTAAGGGTACATTGTAGAGCTGAACTTTTGAGTTACTGTGCAAGATTTTTTTTTTCATGCTGTCATTTGTAATATGTTTTGTGAGAATCCTTGGGATTAAAGTTTTGGTTACAAATTGTTGTTTAACTTGAAAGCCTGTTTTTCCTTGCAAACTCAAATCTGAGCTTGGTACCAAGTCCAGGTATAACATTCCTATTGGAAGCCATACTTATATTTTCTTGTAAAGTGCTTTTGAATTAATAAAATATTAGCATAATTGTATAATAGTTAGTTGAACCCACTGTTACCATTGTTCTTATCCCATAGAAAGCAGTTGATTGCACAGTTCTTATTTTATAAGAAACACAACTAAGAGGCACTATGGATTAGTCTTTTGAAGTGAAGAGAATTTTTGGTTGTCACCTAATTGTTAGTAGTTAAGCATTTTTTAGGAGTTGAAGCCAGTTCAGGGTCCATGATAATTTGGTGACTAACATTTTAAAGTAAGCAGCAACCTGGCATATTGTATCCAAAGTAAGTTGCCCATAAAAATGGCTTTTATCTTTAGCATGAAAACTTCCACAAAGTTTTAAAATTTGCTTCCATTTTATAATTTGAGGTGTTGCATGGGAATTCCAAACTGATCCATCATGTTGTAAAATTCACAATATGGTTCAAATGTAACAGTGCAGAATTGAATATGGAGGCATGCATAACCTTCCTCTTAGAAATCTGGAGGAGTTGTAATTTCACATTTTTTGTGCAATTAGATTAAATCATAATGCAACAGTCTTTTGTGGCTTAGTTTCCTTAAATTTGGTCTTTGAAGATAGTTTGGATCACATTGTACTGACTTTGTCTTTAAAGTCATTGCATTAAGTTCATCCTAAAAGGGGACACCAAGATTTAGATTTCTTGTAACCCAGTAGTAGAGTGCTTGCCTAGCATGCGTGAGACCTTGGTTTCAGTCACCAGCACCACACATACAAAAAATGAATGAAAGACAAATTATTTCTAGTGGTCCTATGAACCACTATCTCACAAATCTCAAGGGAGGAGAGAATTGGTGTCAGGAAGGCTCAGCAGGAGATGAGCTTTCACAGTTGGCGCTTTTGAGACTGGGAGCTCCAGGTTTGGACCTTTTGTCTTTGCATTTCTCCACATGATAACACCTGTTTCTGTTTGGAACAAACCAAGATACCTAAGAAGTTACGGAAAGTTAATTGGTAAATCAGTTAAACCACTTTTTCAAATGGATGTTGATATGAGTTGTTTTGGTTTGTGGGTTTTGTTTTTAGGTTGTGGGTTTTTTGGGGGTCGGGGGGTAGTATGCAGCTTACAGGGTCTTAAAATGCAAAGGTTTGTGTACAAATGAAATCAATTGTGGCTATAATGCTGCTAATGTAGAAGTAATACAGAACCTGAAATTTGACCTCACCAGGGAGTTGTCCTAACTTGGGTGATGGAAGTCACTCATTTGTAATTATTTAACTAGAAGCTCTAGCACAACTTTTGGCTTATAGAAAATGTGAGATGATCTAGGTGCAGTGGATCATGCCTCTAATCCTAGCAGCTTGGGAGGCTGAAGTGGGAAGATCACAAGTTCAAAGTCAAGCAACTCAGCAGGACCCTGTTTCTAAATAAAATAAAAAAAAGGGGCTGAGGGGGCTGGGATTGTAGCTCAGCGGTAGAGTGCTTGCCTCGCATGCGTGAGGCCCTGGGTTCCATCCTCAGCACCACATACAAAGCAATAAAATAAAGACATTGTGTCCAACAACAACTAAAAAAAATATATTAAAAAAAGGGGGGGGGCTGAGGATGTGGCTCAGCGGTTAAGCACCCCTGGGTTCATTCCCTGGTACCATAAAGAAAATATGGGATATGAAATTGTTCAACTTTGATTTGACATTAGATTTTGCCTATTTGGGAATTCTGTCCTGTAATTACTAAAATTACAGGTCACATCAAATAGTTTTCTAAGTTTTAGTGTAGTGAAAGGAATCAAAACTTTGACCTGTGGTGTGATGGCTACAGATGTTTCCTAAAGGTTACTGTTAGTACTTAATGATGATTTAAGGAAGCAACAGTACTTGATGAGTGGTTCTCTCATTTCATTGTGGGTTACTTCTGAACTTCATGTCTTTAAAAGTTCAAAACAGTTTTATAAATTAGCCAGATAAATTTTAGTTTTATGAGATTTAGATAACCTGTCAGCTACTATTTATATACTTGAATGTTATAGATCTTTAAAGATCATGTGATCTGTAAATGGCATCTACACCCTATTAGACTGCAGTCTGTAGTAGTTCACACTTAAGTGTATATCTATCTGGATGGGAGATCCTGGCTGCCTTTTTATTATATTTGAGATCTAATATAAGATCTGGTATAATAAGGTTCATTTTGGTACAGTGCTGCTTAAGCTGGAATGATGTCAATTGTAGAGATCTTTCAAAGCATACATAGCCAGATTATGGGCCTGTTGACAGTTTTCCAGAGTGATTTAACCCTATGTAATTAGGAAGAGTTTTAGATGATAAAGATTCCTGGTTATGTAAGACCACTGGTTTAGTAATTTGTCTAAATGTGCTTTTATTTTCATAATCTTGAATGGGATTTAGTTGTCCTATTTAGTTGGTAATCTCTTCCAGTTGTATATTTTTGTACTGCCGGACTCTTGTTGCCTTCTGGTTTTCCTTTTTTTTTTTTTTTTTTTTTTTTTGAGAACATGGAAGATTTTTGTAATTAAAGTCACTGAAGAAAAACTGGGTTGGAGTTATATTTTTATCCTTAAAACAATCCGGTAATGTTGAATTTGACTTTCCATGTCCACAGTAACTCTCATTCCATTTTAAGGATTCATTGCATACCTGAAAAGAATTCACCTCTCTATCCTTGAGGTTCTGAGAAGAGATCGTTCCAACTTGTTTGATAAACCTACAGTAACTGCTTAGTCTTGTCCATGCAGTGTTTCCTTTGTTGTATTATATTATAGAGATTCCTAATTCGGTATTTATATTCTTCATTTAGAATCCTGGTATTCTCTCAATTATCTAGAACACATAACAGTAGCCAAAAATTGTTGTTAACACATGAAATGGATGTGTAGAATATTATTTTTCTTATCCTTAATTTTCCATTCAGTTCCAAGAAAACGTATAATTTAGTACAAGTCTAAGAACGGGCATTTAGTACTTTAACTAGTTAAATGTGTCTTAAGAAAATGAAAATCTGAAAATAGATACTGTGCTTACCGGCCATCATTTGGACAGGTCCTGAGATGAGTCTTATGGTTTATTTCCAGAGCAATTTTAAGCCTCCAGAAAAGTTACAGAAAAATAGTTATGGATTGAAAGATACCCTCTTCCCCTTAAAGCCCTGTTGCAGTACATAACCTCATTGAGATTTCATTGGCGGGAGGTGGGGTGTCAGATTCTTCAATGTATTTTTCATTTGCTGACAAAAGCCATGAATGTTAAGATCCAAGCCAAGAGGAACATAGTTGGGAGTGCAGTTGCTTAGTACTACAGTGCTGGCTTTGGTTGGGGGGATGTGAGGTGGTTGCTATTCCTTTTGATCATTTTGAAAAAGAAAATGGAAATTATGGTGAGTATAAAAAGAAGGTCAAGTTTCTTATTTGAAACAATTAACTCTCCTAGGAAACAATTTCTCAATCTTAAAACTCTGGCAAGTTTGTTGTTTTACCCATTGAGAATTTTGCCACCAGAATTTCATTGTAATAAAATTATTTTTAGTTTAGATAAAACGACCCATGGTAAATTTGTTTTCAATGAGAATACATAAATGGAAATGTCAGTTTGTTGTTTAATTGTTACACCTTCTCCACATGGCTAAATCCAGGACACAAGCATTTGGTGGGAAATGTGGTACAATAAGTCACACCACCAGGTCATCACCCAGAAAGAAAATAAATTTGGGGGCTGGGATTGTGGCTCAGTGGTAGAGCGCTTGCCTAGCATGTGTGAGGTACTGGGTTCAATTCTCAACACCACATGTAAATAAATGAATAAAGGTTCATCAACATCTAAATTTTATATTTGACCCAATCAACCAAGCAGTTTTATCTTCACCTCACTTTTAGGTAAGATAATTAAGAGGTGATAGTTGTAAGGTTTTCAATACCCTGCAGAGGACTTTTGGAGTTGTTATAAGGTGGGTCTTCAGTTGAAGGACCTTTGAAAAGCCTCTTGGTGCAAGCAACAGGCTGAAATTGGTGAATTGAGTCAAATGGCAAGATAATAGGGGAAACTTGTAGGCAGAGCTTGCATTGGAATAATATGGAAAGGCTAAGGCTATGTGAAGAAATGAGTGCCTTATGAAGTGTTAAGGACAGAAGCAATTGCATGTTCTAATGTTTATACGGGTAAAAGATCCAGGCTAGTGGGCCTTTGTGGTTCTATCACAGCTTCATTTCCAATCCCAATCTAATCTTTATTTACTTAACAGCCATAGAACATATGTTCAGTTTTAGTACTCCCTAAGAAAGCAATGAAGTTAAGTATTAGAGTACACTAATGAAAATGGCTGGCTCATGAATGTCTTAGGTTTCATGGGGACAAAAAATAAACTAGCAGTCCTGTTTGGACTTGATTTGGCAAGGTTAGTTCATTTGAGGTGAAATTGGCTTCAGTGGGGATGAGGTGAGGTTGGGGATGTTACCCACTTTGTAAGTTAGACTGATAAGAGGGCTTAGAGCTGGGGTTGTGGCTCAGTAGTAGAGCGCTTGCCTTGGCACATGTGAAGCACTGGGTTAGATCCTAGGCACCACATAAAAATAAAGACATTGTGTCCATCTACAACTAAAAAATATTTAAAAAGGGGGGGGGCTTAAAGTATCTTGCTTTTTATGGCTCTGGAAGCTTAGGTGAATATGGTTGGGGTGACCAGGGAAGGAATTGATACTTGAGCACTTCTGCCAAACATTGGTTGGAGGTTTTTTGTTTTGTTTTTTTTGTACCAGGGAGTGAACTGGGGGGGAGGGGGGGCACTAGACCTCTGAGCCACATCCCCAGCTCTATTTCATGTTTTATTTAGAGACAGGATCTGAGTTGCTTAGTGCCTCTCTGAGGCTGGCTTTGAACTCAATTCTCCTGTCTCAGCCTTCCAAAGTGCTAGGATTACAGGTGTGCGCCACTGTGCCCAGCTGGTTAGAGGTTTTTCGTATGTATTGTTGAGCCACTTCAAGTAGCTCACTGTTAAAGAGCAGTTTTTTCACATTGCACATCCTGTTAGTTCAGGACACACGACCAGCCATAACTCCAAAGCGCTTGTTTCCTATTCCTGTTTCTTTTTGGTCAGTCTAAATTGTAAGGATGATCACGTCAGGAGTTAGGGCATATCCTTTCAATTGTAAAACTATTTGTAGGGAAAATGCCAATAGTACATTAATTACATTGCAATACCTCCATTAAGATAACCTGTCAAAATTTTTGGTTTAGAAAGTGATCAAAGCATACAGATAGAAATGCTAACCATGGTGTCTATCAGCCTTTTTTTTTTTTAATATTTTTTTAGTTGTAGATGGACACAATATCTTTATTTTATTTACTTATTTTTATGTGGTGCTGAGGATAGAACCCAGTGCCTCATGCATGCGAGGCAAGCACTCTGCCACTGAGCCCCAGCCCAGCCTTTTCATTTTTTATGAATCAAATGTACTTAGGAGGTATATATACTGCACAGAGCTGCAACTTTTGAGTCTCTAGGATTATAGGCACACACCACTGCACTTGGCTAGTTCAGCCACTTCTGGACATGCCTACTTTTTAGGGATGCTAAGTGATACATGACTTCATATGACTAAAATGTTGCCATGTCAAGGAGGGTGAAGTGAATGGGTTGGCATTATTTTGGTCTATGTTCACTACTTTTCTCATTAGCATTATTTAACTATACTATTTCTCATTAGCATTATTTAACTATGACTTGTTATGGCGGTTCTTGTCTGATCTTGCCACTCATTTTAATCTTGGAAATGTGGCCACAACATTGGTAAATATGGAATTTTAGATGAGTGTTAAATATCAAATTTGGGGGATATTTATTGGTACCGGGAATTGAACCTAGGGGCACTCAACCTCCGAGCCACATCCCCAGCCCTTTTTTATTTTTAATTTTGAAATGGTCTCATCAAGTTGCTTAGGATCCTTGCTAAGTTGCTGAGGCTGGCTTTGAACTCGCGATTCTCTTGTCTCAGCCTCTGAGTGCTGGGATTACAGGCGTGTGCCACTGTGCCTGGCTAAGATTGGGGAACTTTTAAAGTAACTTTCAGTCTTATATAAAGTATACACCTTTTTTTGTTTCAAAGAAAATTTCATGGCAAAATAGGGTGTTGCAGATTTATGGGCTTATTTCTTTTGGTATGGAGGCACCATTGGTTGAACTCAGGGGCACTCGACCACTGAGCCACATCCCCAGCCCTATTCTGTGTTTTACATAGAGACAGGGTCTCACTGAGTTGCTTTGTACCCCGCTGTTGCTGAGGCTGGCTTTGAACTTGGGATTCTCCTGTCTCAGCCTCTCAAAGTCCTAGGATTACAGGCATGCGCCACCGTGCCCAGCTTGGTCTTATTTCAAAACCGGATAACCCAAGATAGCATATAGTGCAGCATTTGATGAGTTGATTGGGGAACCAACTAACAAACACATTTACCCAGTCAGCAACTTGGTGATGAAAGCTTATGTAGTTGTCCACCAGCAGCTGCATATTAACAGCAGTTGACAGGCAGAACATGATTGGAAAAGGTAAGATAGTAAAGATAATGTGATAATGTCACATTGTTGAGGAAGAGATTGATGTTAGAGGGGCTTGGTAAGTTGTCCAAGTTGGCAGTCCAATGATTGATCTGAAATGCAAACTCCAGGTTGCAGGACCAGGTATGGATAAAATGGAAGAGGCCTTAAGAGTCCATAGTCCAAGTTATGTGTTTCGAGATGTGAAGGAGGGTTTGGCTAAGGTCACAAGGACACTGGCGGAAGATTGAGGCCCCAGCAATTTAGTGCTTGTTCCAGGGAGCAGTGTGATGTTAAAGCCAATAGGCTTGGAAGCTAGCAGCCCAGTTTGAATCCTGGCTTCTTCATGGCTGTATGACTGAATTAGTTATAAAATCTCCAGGATTTCATTTTTCTCATCAAAAATGGTGAAAAGAGGAAGGAAAGTCTAACTACTTAAATTTCTCTTGAAAATGTGTACACAAAGGACTACACAGGGATGGGAGCACTCCTCATTAAACAGCTCTTTGGCAGGCTCACTGACATTGGTAGTACGCACTCAAGGAATGGCTTAAAAATGGCTCCTTTTGAGCTGGGGTTGGGTGGTGGCATGCACCTGTAGTCGCAGCTACTTGGGCAGCTGAGGCAGGAAGATCGTTTGAGGCCAGCCCGGGCAACATTGAGAAACCATGTCTCAAAACTTATGGTGCTAGGCAGGCAATAAAGTCCCCCATGATTTGCCTACTGGGAGTATGTGTGCACCGAATTGCTCCTCACTGTGTTCCTGATTTGAGGCTGTAGGACACTGAGTATTCCAAGGTATGTGTGTGTTTTTTGTAATCACCTGGGGAGCTTTTGCTAACTATTACCTGAGTTTTTTCTGCCAAGATTCTGATTTAGTTTGTTCGAAGTGCAAACTGGGTGTCTGGGCTTTGAAAGTTTCCCAGGACCCCACAGTGGTGTTGTTGGCCACTTTTGAATCTGTCTCCTTATCTACTTCCTTCAGCCTCCGTGTATAAAACATAAGCCACATCTGTGCACTTGGCCTGGGACCCTGCCTACTGGACACACCCTCTGCCCAGCCCTGCTCTTGCTGGCAGAGGCATCCCTGATTGTTTCTCCATAGGCTGTGGCACTGGACTGGAAACCTCCGAGCTTTCCAGCACCCAAATGAGACACCAGGAAATGCTTTCCTTTACTTCTCTTAACACATATTTCTGCTGCTGGGGGGAGAGATCCCCTGAGCAAGGTTTGGGGGAGAAAAGGTAGGAAACCAGAAGGAAGGGAACTCAAGTGGAATTACCATATGCTGAATATATATGCAGTGCTTTTTCTCATCAACCTCACAACATTTGGGGTATATCTCCAATTGAAGAAACTTAGTGTTCTCAACTCTGAGATTTGGGCCCTGTTTTTTGTTAAAAAATAAAAATAAAAATCTTTCACTATTGAAGTGAAATTGTTTTTTTTTTTGGTACCAGGGATTGAACCCAGGGGTACTCGACCACTGAGCCACATCTGCAGGCCTATTTTGTGTTTTATGTAGAGACAGGGTCTCACTGAGTTGCTTAGTGCCTTGCCGTTGCCGAGGTTGGCTGAAGTGAAATTGTTTCTACGGATTGAATACAGGGCTTCATGAATGCTGGTATGCAGTCTACCACCAAGCTACATCCCCAGCCCCAGTGAAACTCTTTCTCTACATTCAACATTGAAATAGGGCTGAGGGCAGTGCTTGCCAGAATGAGAAACTTCTGGGTTCCATTTCCCAACACTACAGGAACAAAAAAACTTTTATAATATGTTGTGTGGGGCTTGGGTTGTGGCTCAGTGGTAGAGCGCTTGCCTAGCACGAGCGAGGCACTGGGTTCGATCCTCGGCACTACATAAAAATAAAAAGATTGTGTCCATCACAACTAAAAAAAATATTTAAAAAATGCGTTGTGTGTATGTATATATAGTTATGTCTACATACATATACACATTGGAACCTTTTAATATGAAAAAGTAATTCATGAACTTTATGTAAATACCAGCTACTATGCTAGAAAAGTATGTTAAAGTCAGATGCTTGAAGTCACTACATATTGACCTATAGGAAAATTAAGAGGGAAGTACATGTGGACACTAGAATGAGAACTAGAGCCAAAGGGAATGATAGAGCAGTTATTTGAATATAAGAAGGTGAAATAAGCCTAAGACTGCTAAATTGGAAAAAATAGGAAATCCAATATTTTCACTAATATACTGGCCTTAAAACTAATGTCAATAACTGGTTTTGTAATATGGTTTGTAATGATGTTCCTATCCCATGTGGTTAGTGAGGATTAGTATATGAAATATGCCTAAAAATACTTCCTGTACTGTATGGAATAGGTACATCCTCTGATAGAAGGGCAGTAGTTGGCTAAGGAAAAACTGCATAGTTGAAATGCAGGGTAATCAATATTTCTAGACAGTGTCTTTAGAACTTAGCGAGACTGTCTTTAAAAAAGGCGGGGTAAAAGGGGCTGGGATTGTGGCTCAGTGGTAGAGTGCTTGCCTCGCGTGCGTGAGGCACTGGGTTTGATCCTCAGCACCACATAAAAATAAAGATGTGTCCATCTACAACTAAAAAATAAAAAATTTTAAAAAGGCGGGGTAAAAAGTGGTGGGGGGCTGCACTGGGGGTGTAGCTCAGTGGTTGAGCACTTCTGGGTTCAGTCCCCAGTACCACGCATACACACAAAAACTTCAGTTGCCCAGCCACCCACTAGGAGGCAGTGCTGCACCACTGAGGAAAGGCCAGTCTTTCCCTGAGGTCTCAGGGACCTTTTCAGTATAATTGAGTCTGCACTGACTCCAGTCTTTCTGCTATGACAATAACACATGAAGACAAAGTCCCACCAGCTCACTTGAACCTCACCACTTGAAACAGGGTCCAAGATGCACTGTTAAGTGTTTTGTGTGGAAGAGGTTTCAGTTCGGCTAGGTGCTGAGTGGGATTTGGATAGAAAGTTGGCTATGTACAAAAGAGCCACGTGCACCAAGGCAGGAAACGAAAGGTTCCACGTGGACTGCCAAGTTTACCACCCTGTGGATTTGTTCAAGGTTTGGAATGGTAGGTGAGTAGAACACCAGAGCTCAAGAAGACCCTAGAGGTCATCAACTATGGTGATTTTCAAACTTCAAAAGTAACCAAAGCATTTGGGGATGAAATTTTATAAATTTATAGAATACATAAAAGCTTTAAATGGAATAGTTATAATATTGCTATGGTTATTTTGAGGAATGTGGTCTTAGATCAGTCCCCAAAGCCCAATTCATTTCTGTGTTTTGGTTGCAAATGGTTAACAATTTTTAACACCTTATTTTGCAGTCTCGGTGGTGACAAAGTCCACCCCCAAACAGCACAAAAGCACAAATTCCCTTTAGCATGCTAATATGCATATGGTTGGATAGGTTTTATATGAAAAAGTTGAAACTTTTTTTTTTGGTACTGGGGATTGAACTCGGGGCTCAACCACTGAGCCACATCCCCAGCCCTATTTTGTAATTTATTTAGAGACAGGGTCTCACTGAGTTGCTTAGCGCCTTGCTTTTGTTGAGGCTGGCTTTGAACTCTATCCTCCTGCCTCAGTTTCCTGAGCCGCTGGGATTATAGGTGTGCACTACTGCGTCTGGTTGAAACTTTTTTTTAAAAAAATGAAGCCAGGGATCAAACCCAGGACCTTAAACATGCTGGAGAAGCACTCTACCACTGAGCTACACCTCTAGCCACCAAAAAAGAAAAAATCATTAGGAGCTGGGCATAGTGGCACATGCCTCTGATCCCACAGACTTGAGAAGCTGCGGCAGGAGGACCACAAGAGCCAGGCCAGCTTTATCAACTCAATGATATCCTGTCTCAAAAAAATTAAAAGGGCTGAAGATGTAGCTCAGTGGTAAAGTACCCCTGGATTCAATCCCCAGTATCGGAAAATAAATAAATATCTATTTTAAACTCAGGTGTCTGTGAAGACCTCTGTAGCCATTGGTGTGAGGCTTTCTACCTGCACTTTCTGCTACAGATGAAGAGCTGGGGCCGTGTTCTGGGCTGGGCCTCCTGACTCCCAGGCCAGTGCTCCACCAGCCTGCTGCAGCCTGGCAGTTCAACCTCTCACCTGGAGAGGGCCTTGGCTCCGTGCCCGTCTCCCTGGCAGATAAAGGCCTCAGACGGAGGGCAAACAGCACTCCGTTCCAGAGTCAACACACGTCTGATTCATCCAGTGGTTTGTGCCTGTGCCAGCCCCAAAAGCTGTCTTCTGACAGATCTCTGCTCTCTCTTTTTTTTAATCACGTATTCTTCTCCTGTGGCCACATTGGGACATTGGAGCAACAGGCAGACACCTGTGAGTGTGAGAATTGCACTGGTTCTTTTTTAAAGAGGGTTTTCCTGGCCACAGAAGGACCCATCTGTTCCATTCCCCTGGGCAGCTTAGAGCATTGCCCCATCAGCCAGTTTCAGTATCAGGGTGGGGCCACAGTGTGGGGTGGGGTGGGGTGCTGCGTTACTAGGGCTGGCCCTTGTCTGCAGACACGTTGGCAACAGGTGTTGGCTCAGCACAGAACAGGTGGGCTACTCACCTCCATTTAGAAAGTGCTGTTGGGGCTCAGTGGTAGAGCACTTGCTTCTCATGCATGAGTCGCTGGGTTCGATCCTCAGCACCACATAAAAATAAATACATAAAGATATTGCGTCATCTACAACTAAAAAAAAATTAATAAAATGAAAAATGCTGTTTATCTGCATTTGCCTTCATAGGCTTACAAAGTTTTTTTTGTTTGTTTTTGGTGCTGAGGATCAAACCCAGAAGTGCTCTCTCACTGAGCTATATCCTCAGCCCATTTTACATTTTTATAGTGTAAGTTGTCTAGCAGGCCTGCCTCAGCTTCCCCAGTAGCTGCGAGTACAGGTGAGTGCCACCATGCTCAGCTTTCATTTGCTTTTAGAAAGAAGGACAGAGTTTACAAATGATGAGACTTTGATTTACCCCCTTTTTTCTTTTTTGAGAAAAACTCTCACATTAAGTCCTTTATAGGGGATGTTTCTTATCACAGCATAATTTGTATTTATTTACTGTGGCACTGGGGATCCAAACCAGGGCCTTGCATATGCTAGGCAAGAGCTCGAGCACTGAGCTATATCCCCAGCCCCTATAATTAGCATTATTTAAGAGAATAAGCTGTGTAATTATCGAATAGACAAATAGGACATGTAAACATTGTTTTTAGGAGAAACACATTTTAAAATTAGGTTCAGGGACTAAGGATGTAGCTCAGTGGTTGAGTGCTTCCTTAGTATGTGTGAGGCCCTGGATTTGACCTCCAGCACTAAAAGAGGAAAAAAGTTCATTCACTATAACTTTACTGGTTGAACATAATTCTGCTTTTTTTTTTTTTTAGGTACCGGGGATTGAACTCAGGGGCACTCGACCACTGAGCCACATCCCAGCCCTATTTTGTGTTTTATGTAGAGACAGGGTCTCACTGAGTTGCTTAGTGCCTCGCTGTTGCTGAGGCTGGCTTTGAACTCGCAATGCAGCTTCCCAAAGTGCTGGGATGACAGGCGTGCACCACCGCACCCAACTATAATTCTGCTATTTACCAGTGAATTTACCTGATCTTCAAGAACCCCGGGCAGGTCCCTGGAGTTTCTCTGATGGTGAAAGCTTTGCTCAGAGGTTCTGTGGTGATGTTTTAGGAGAAGGAAAATGTTCTGCTTTCCCCAGAGTTGAAGTGCTGACTGGGTGACATTGCCGCCTATTCGTACCCCGCTCCTAATAGTGAAAGACTGACTTCTCAGGGATCCTGTCTTCCAGCTGTGGACAGGAGCCACACCACTTCTCTTCCAGGCCTGTTGGGACAGAGACATGGGTTGATGCATGTAAAACACCAACACTGCTTTGTGCAGAGGCCCTGAAAGTTGTCAGACTCAGCAATTTCCTTCGCTTCGCCCCACCCCCTTTAATTAATTACTTTAGTTCAAAAGTAACCCGTGATTGTGGTAGAAAAATGAGCACGTACAAACAAAGAAAAAAGGGCCCCAGTAGCTTCTGGTTTTGTAATTTTTCCTGCCCTGCATGCTCTGTTTATTGTGTGCTTGGCGTAAGAAGTGACTTGATCGTGTTTGGAGGGTGTTAGGTGATACCATGACCCCACTTTGTAAATGGGGAAACCAAATTCCAGAAAGAGGAAGTGCCTTCCCAGGGTCATGCAGAGAGTGGGAAGGCTAAGCAGATTTGAAACCCATGGTTTCTGAGTCCAGGCCCAGCACCCGAGTGTCAGGACCACAAGGAGCCTCAGAGGTGACACTCAGACACCTGTCCTTAAAAAGCACATGATCCCATATTTCCCTTGAGTACTCAACCCTCCCCCACTGAACATGAACTCCTGTTTGGTGGCATGCCCAGGTTGTGAATGATCCCTCCCCGCACTGGGTGGGGTTTTAGGCCCCTCTGTTTTGTCCTGGGAACAGAGTTTTGCGGTGTCCTCAGGCCTGCCAGGTACTCTCTGCTCATTTTTTTCTGGTCTTTCCCGTTTTTTGCCTGCCCGTTTTGGGGTTCCAAGCAAGTAATTCCCCTGTTTTCACAGGGAGAAAGGACACACTGTTTCAGCAGCTAAAGTACAAGCCCATGTTAAAATTATGCAAGGAGCTAGGTGAGATCAAGTAGATTATGGGCAAATTATTTCCCCAAATCTATTATTAGGATCATTTTATAGAATGCCAAAAAATAGGGCAGCCAGTGAACCTCAGTGGTGTGATGGTCAAGTCATTACTTGCCTATTGGCACTACCACCTATCTCCTGTGCCAAGAAGGCAGTTGGATCTCCTGGGGCCTGAGTGTCAGGTGAATGTGAAAGACAGGACCTGTTTCCATCTGTAGAAAGGGGCAACCCCGATAGACAAGTTTGCTATACCGGGACCAAACAGCCCTCAAGGTCTTTCCCTGCACCATCAATTAATTTTATCTTATTACTATTATTATTTTGGTACTGGTGATTGACTCCAGGGGTGCACTACCACTGAGCCCTCAGCCTGCCCCCTTTTTTAATTCCGTATTTTGAAAATGGTTCTTGCTAAGTTGCCTAAGCTGGCTTTGAACTTGGGCTCCTATTGCCTCAGCCTTTCCAGCATCTGGGAATACAGGTGAGCCCCCCACCCCCACCCCGCCCCGCATCCCCCTCCCGCACCCTCCCTTCCCCGATTT
This sequence comes from Xerus rutilus, assembly GCA_028644305.1. Classification (NCBI taxonomy): domain Eukaryota; kingdom Metazoa; phylum Chordata; class Mammalia; order Rodentia; family Sciuridae; genus Xerus; species Xerus rutilus. The sequence goes on along the minus strand of CM053406.1, from coordinate 101,801,958 downwards.
TTCTTGGGTGACTCAAGAAAAAGAATGGAATTGAGAGGATGGCATATCCAGAGGGTCATCTTCCTGGAGGGGAAAGGGAAGTTAGATGCTCATAGGGGCCATGATCCACCTAAGTCTGCCTGAGGCTATAGGACAGCTTTTTTGGTCAAGACTAGATTATTCTCTCTTTTTTTTTTTTTTTTTTTTTTTTTTTTTGGTACTGGGGATTGAACTCAGGGGTACTCGACCACTGAGCCACATCCCCAGCCCTATTTTGTGTTTTATGTAGAGACAGGGTCTCACTGAGTTGCTTAGTGCCTCGCCGTTGCTGAGGCTGGCTTTGAACTCGCGATTCTCCTGTCTCAGCCTCCCTGAGTGCTGGGATTA
>CM053406.1:101784956-101801092 GCA_028644305.1 Xerus rutilus | reverse complement strand
TTTGGTACTGGGGATTGAACTCAGGGGTACTCGACCACTGAGCCACATCCCCAGCCCTATTTTGTGTTTTATGTAGAGACAGGGTCTCACTGAGTTGCTTAGTGCCTCGCCGTTGCTGAGGCTGGCTTTGAACTCGCGATTCTCCTGTCTCAGCCTCCCTGAGTGCTGGGATTACAGGCTTGAGCCACCGCGCCCGGCTTAGATTATTCTCTTAAAACGCAATCCTCACAGCTTAGAGGAGAATAGGACCCCAGAGTGAGAGCACACCACGGCCACCGCCAGGGGCCATCGCCACGGCCAGATGCCCAGAAGCGGCTGAGCTTTCCAGTGTGCTCTACTGTGTGGGCTGTCGGCACCTGCAGCAGGACTCACCCTTGTTTAGAGGCTGGTGAACGTGGGCCCCCACAGAACCCCTGGAGAAGGTGGATTCTTTCTCAGGGCCAGTGGGCATAAAGGTGACAGAATGGGAGGAGAATGCTGAGGAGGACTGGAGACCACCAGGACCAGGAGTTGTCTTGGCAGCTCATCTGGCCATTCCGATCAGCATCAGGAAGGTTTGCATGACATCCCCAAAGGAGCACATTGGGGACGGGGGTCCTGTGGCCATCTGGGAATCTGGAGACCTGGATCTGGCTCTTGGCAGGACCAGTATGCAAGCCTGGGCAAGCTGCTCTGCGCCCTGAGCCTTGGCCTCTTCATCTGTAAATGGAACCAATTACGTGACTTCACAGGGCTATTAAAGGGTCCAAATGACCCTTACTGAGAGCATCTGGTAGGTGCCAGCCTTGCTCACCTGTGTTAACCCAGTTCATCTGCACAGCTGCTGTCACAGGGTAGGTGCTCTTATGCTCCTAATGTTTGGAAAACAGGAGCAGAAAGCCTGAGTAACTTGCCCAGTTTAACAGCAGCAAGTTGGGGAGCTGGGGTTGGAACCCGGTCTGGCTCGGAGTAGGTGCTCAACAGGGGCCCTTGGGTGAATAAATGAATTCTAGAGCTGGTAAGTGCTAGGTGACAGTTTTCTGAGTATCACAATTCAAGGGAGACACCCTCACCAAGGTGCAGGACCTGCTGGAAGTCCTGTGAAGTCTGGCACAGCTGGGGTGAGGACTCAGGCCTCCAGGTTGCCATGCCCAGTCAGAGGGCCCATGGTCCACAGTCCTTGTCCTAGGAAATACAGCTCAAAAAGTACAGTCACAGCTGGGCGCGGTAGCTCAAGCCTGTAATCCCAGCACTTAGGGAGGCTGAGACAGGAGAATCACGAGTTCAAAGCCAGCCTCAGCAACGGAGAGGTGCTAAGCAACTCAGTGAGACCCTGTCTCTACATAAAACACAAAATAGGGCTGGGGACGTGGCTCAGTGGTTGAGTGCCCCTGAGTTCAATCCCTAGTACCAAAAAAAAAAAAGTACAGTCACTTCCATAGTCATTAATACAGAGTCTGAAGGAACTCCAGGATGCTATCTTCTGTATTTTACACCTTAACCATGTTTCCGCATTAACATGCAGTGTGCTACAAAAATGGTAATAGATGACTCTCTGCAATGCTGGAGAGCAGCCCATGCCTGCAGAACGCTGCAGAAATACATAAAAACAAAACATCTGCTAGGGCTGCCTGTAGAGCAGGGGAGTGGAGTGACATGAATACATACAGAGGTGAGAGTCAGGACCAGTGAGGACAGAACTGGGACTAGGATTAAGTCACACACTGCACCTGTGGACTACAAGTAATGAGTAAAAGTGAGACAGGCTGGTCGTGGTGGTGTACTCCTGTAATCCCAGTGACTTGGGAGGCTGAGGCAGGAGGTTCTCAGGTTCGAGGCCAGCCTCACCAACTCAGGCCTTAAGCAGCTCAGCAAGACCCTGTCTCAAAATAGGAAATATAAAAGGGGACTGGGGATGTGATCAGTGGTTGAGTGCCCATGGGCTCATTCATAAATACCTAAATAAATAAATAGACTGGATGAGATCACTGTGCCAGCTCTTGGTGCAAAGGAAAGATGGGGGCACATCCTGAGTTGCCTCACCAAAGCAGGGGCCTGAGAGCATCTGCCAGAGGGTGAATGAGAACACAGGGAGGGGTCAGCCACACCTGTCAGCCCCAGCTCTAGGCTGAAGGCCCCACACAGGCCCCCCAAGTCCTGAGAAACGTAGGCATCTAAGATTGCACTCGCCTGCTGTGCCTTCCTCACCAAGGTGTGACCTAACCCGCTGTTAGGATGTCTGGAAGATAAGGATGTAGACCAAGAACCCTGTGATGCTGATGACTACCGGCTCCATCACCAGGGGCCTGCCATCCTCTGGCCCAATGGGTGCAAACGGGGTGTGCCTGCAAGACAGCAGCCACATCTCCTGGGGGACTGGGAGCCCGATGAAGGAAGAGCGGTCTGCACTTGCTCAGTTTGTACATCTGTAGGCGAGGGCCGTTGATAAAGACTTCTCCCAGCAGCTCACCTGGCTATCTGAACCTCCCTAGGCACACAGCCTGCAGTTCCAAGCTCAGGTCACAAGATGGCAGCAGGGTAAAGAGAGCAGGTTGTGCCTGCCTGACTGGGAGGTTTGCCTGCAGCCCCCTGGAGCTCGGGAACACTGGGGTCCTTCACCGAGTGGCTTGTTTACAGCTAAGACAGTGTTTAATCAATACATGTTGGAAAAAAAGAGTGGTTTGTTTATTAAACATGAAACGAGGCCTGCAACTCCAGTGGCTTGGGAAGGGCAACAAGAAGAGATAGGTGTGGTCTTCTTTTTCTTTTTTTAAAAAATATTTTTCTTAGTTGTGGATGGACACAATATTTTTATTTTCTTTATTTTTATGTGGTGCTGTGGATCGAACCCAGTGCCTCACATGTGCTGGGCAAGTGTTCTGCCACTGAGCCACAACCCCAGCCCCATAGGTGTGGTTTTCTAGGTGGTCAATCTTTTTTTTTTTTTTTTTGGTACTGGGGATTGAACTCAGGGACACTAGACCACTGAGCCACATCCCCAGCCCCATTTTGTGTTTTATGTAGAGACAGGGTCTCACTGAGTTGCTTAGCGCCTCACCTTTGCTGAGGCTGGCTTTGAACTCGTGATTCTCTTGCCTGAGCCTCCCAAAGTGCACCTGGCTTAGGTGGTGAATCTTCATGTGGCACCAGGGCCTCACACAGGCCAGGAAGGCACGTCTTCATGCCTCTTGGTCCTCAGCATTTACCAGCACAAATGCGAACGTGTGCGCGTGCATGTGTGGCTAGTGCACACAGTGGGAGTGCGTGTGAGTCACGTGTGTGACTGTGGGGGGGCTAGTGCACACAGTGGGAGTGCGTGTGAGTCACGTGTGTGACTGTGGGGGGGCTAGTGCACACAGTGGGAGTGCGTGTGAGTCACGTGTGTGACTGTGGGGCGGGGGCGCTGGAGGGTGATTATGAGGGTGACTGGCAGCATGGGATGTGCCGTGTGACTGCGAGTGTGGAAAAGGGGAAGCAGCAGACTCAGGTGTCGCCAGAGAGACTAGGAGGAAACTATAAACCTGGGCCGTGTCCTCCTTATCAGCGATCCCTTCTGCTGGGTCAATAGGGCAGAGCACAAAGTTCACGCAGATAGCAGCGACGGGGAGGGAGGCATGGAGAGGAGGGGTGTGGGAGCGACACCTGCGGGGCTCACGGGGAAGGCAAAGGCGCACTACATCCATCCCACTCAGCCCCAGACTCCAACCGGCCGGGCCATTTTACCTCGATGAGATAGGAAAGCTAACCTCTTTGAGCCTCAGTTTCCCTGCCTGTAAAATGGCAGAAGTAACGGGGCCTGCCCTCCTGGCACTGGGCGTGGGTTCAGAGCGATGCATGAGTGCCTGGGAGGGAGGTGCAGCGAGGGCAGTGCCCGGCCGTGGGTGTGGAGCTAAGGTGCTGGGCAAGGAGGCACAGCCTGGCCCACAGCTGCCACTTGGGATGGGGTCTCCTGCCCCTGCTGCCCCAGCCTTCCAGGACAGACCCCCTAATGCCAGCGTGGGCTTCCTCAGGGAGTGTAGAGCCCGGTCCCCGGGTGGGGGTGGCTGCAGGGGGCTGGCCTGCCTGAAGGGGGCTGACAGCCTGACACCCAGGAGAGCCGACTCCAGCTCTCCACACAGGCACCGAAGGCGGTTTGGAGTATTGGCTTTTGCAAACTTGGGCTCAGATTTCACCTCTGTTTTCAGTTTTATCTTTATTGAGAACTGAGTGGAGAGCTTTTGATGCCATTGGGGATTATTTTGAAACTACCGCCTTCCATCCATCGGGAGCTGGCTTGAGTCAACTGGTCACCATGGAATTTCTTTTTTTAGCGTGTCAACAGGGAGTTTGAGGCCACTCTTGGCCCATTCAGGGCAGAAAGCAGCCTGTTGATGTGGAGCAGCTGGGCTCATATTTCTTTGGGCAAACAAATGCCATGTCTTTCAACTCACCAGTGAGGAAGCCCGGAAAATGTGGCTTAGAGACCACATGTCTAGTTATGTCTAGTTATTCAGGTGGCTTCACCTAGGAAGCCCTTTCTGAATGTAAAAGCCACAGGATAAAGGACATATATAGCAACCAGGGTGCTCCATTTCTCGGGGGCCACCCCCGGAGGTGGTGAGCACAAAGTGCCAACTCAGGGAGGAAACTGTTTGGGAGCCAGAGCACTAAAACCCCAGAAACCACTAAGTGTTTACTGAGCGCTTTGCTTGTATCTGGAGAGGCGTTCTGGGGGAGGGGAGACTGGGCTGGAAGTGTGAAGTCCTGTGGGAATTGTACTAGATGGCTGAGGGCCCTTGGAGGGGTGGGAGCAGCATGAACAAAGGCACCGAGGTAGAAATGTGTCAAGTGTGTTACAGGAAAGAGTTTGGAATAAAGAGTTGACAGGATTAAAATTTTCCACACATTAATTGAGCATCTCCTATATACTAGACACTGTTCCAGTCCCAGGATAGTGCTGGTGAACAACAACACTAAATTCCTCCTTTGAGGGGACTGTGGGATCACTATGTAAATAATAGTAGCTCTTTTTTTTTATTTTGGTACCGGGCATTGAATTCAGGGGCACTCGACCACTGAGCCACATCCCCAGCCCTATTTTGTGCTTTATGTAGAGACAGGGTCTCACTGAATTGCTTAGCACCTCGCCACTGCTGAGGCTGGCTTTGAACTCGCAATTTTCCTGTCTCAGCCTCCCTAAGTGCTGGGATCACAGGCGTGCACCACCACGCCCGGCTACTAGTCAGTTAATCTTTAAGACACCCACATGAAGTAGTATTCACCATTACCCCCCTTTTCACAGATAAGGAAGTGAAGGAAGGTACTGAGTGGGGGTGACTCTGACGATGCTGCTGCCCCACCCCATGACCCTCAATAAGAAGGTGTGGAAGGCCTGCTGGCCTGCTGAGGGAGGCTGGTCTGGGGCTCAGGGAAGACCCCACTAGGGCAGGTGGGCAGCCAGTGCTTCTGAAAGACTGATCTGGGGATGGTTTGTGGACTTGATCTGGAGGACAGGTGGCTGGAGGGACTCGAGGCCTCATGGGGGAGGGAGAGGACTGAACACAGGAGCAATAGCAACCTGGACAGTGGAACGTTCCTCAGGCCATACCCCACCTCGAGTGCGTGAACTCAGCAGAAGTCATTCCCTCCTCCGTCAGAGAGGACCGGCTACCAGACTCCTGTGGATTACTAGTTTTATTACCATGAGCTGCAGTTCACGAGGGGTGAGTGGGCCTTCCTGGAGACCCCCAGAGGTGTCTGGAAGAGGGGGTGATGCTTCGCACAATGTTCAGCCTTGGGCCTTCCTTCAAACGCCTCAGCTAGCCCCCAAGCTGCATGTCCAGGTGGGTTTGGGACCCTGTCTCGTGCCCACCTCCCCTCTGCCCGACCCCTGAGATCTCCGCCTGAGAAGTCCAGGCACCGGCTGTGCTGCTGGCCTCTGGCATGGCCAGAGCTGGGCTCTCCTATGGGTGGCACAGGTCAGTCTTCTCTGCCTGCCAACCATGGCCACACCTGCTCCAGCTCCCAGATGCACAGGCCAGATTCCTGTTCCCGTCTCTTCCAGTTTTCATCCCCATTTCCTGAATGGATGCAGGACCCTGGCTTCCCCAAGAGCTGCCAACTTTGATTTTTGGCTGGTGTCACCTGGCTGCTGCCAGTCCAGCCTCTGCAAGCAGCCTCCCCACAGCTGCACTGGCACCATGGCCACAGGGCTTTGCCAGGCCATGTCCTTTCTGCCTATGGCCTCAGGGAAAGCTCTCATCCTCTGAAAGCCCAGAAGGACTGGACCCTTAGCACCTGTGTGACCCACCCAGCAAGGTCCACTCTGCCCTGCTCAGTCCTAGCTCTGCTCTGACCCTCCAAACTCAAGTTCACCTTCACACACATCTGAGACAGGGACAGGGGACTCTGGTATCCCGTGAGCTGGAAATAGTGTGGAGGTAGGAATGGCAGGCTTGTCCTTTAAGAACGTCCTCAGCCTGCCATAGCCCTTGAGGGTTGGGAATTCCCGCCTGGGAAGTTTTCCAATATTCTGCAGCTGTTTCTTCTCTTTCCGTGGTTTCATTATTTTTCTTTCTGCTCCAGCTCCTCCTCCTTTCGCTTTCAGTATGGCAGCTCTCATGGTGTGGAGGGTGGGGACCTGGCATTTGCTGCATTAGGAGCTGTGGCCACGGCCAGCTGTGCCAAGGGAGGGGATGGATGAAGAAGGAAACGGGAGTGGAGCAGAGGAAGCAAGGCTGGGCCAGGCCGCCTCCTGTTTTTCTGGTAATCTTCACATGGTTCAGCTCTGGGCATGAGGCCTTGCTTCCAGAAGGCCCCTGTCAAAAATGCACATCTGTTACTTGGAAGGGTGACACATTAACCCAGTAACACCAATTTGCTTGTCAGATGTGCTGGCTGGCTCTTGCCTAACACAGCAGAGACCAATTGAACAGGTAAGTTCTGGAGGGGCATGTGGGAAGGGCTGGGGGCATGGAGTCCAGGCTTGGGCAAGTGCCAGAGCACTTGGAGAAGCTAGAGGACAACAAGGAGGCAAGAGACACCTGGGGTTTTGGACAAGAGGGACAGATCTCTACCCTGGGAGACTCTCATTACGCAATTAGGCTCCAATAGGGTGTTTGGGGGAGCAGGGCCCCTTAGTGAGGTCATTTCCCTGGTGGGATATCAGCACTTCAGCTCCTGGCTAGGACATTAGGCCTCCAAGGTGGGTCTTGGAGACTTCCTGATGGGAAGGTCACTTGCTTCTGGCATCATGTAAGCATTAAATTCAAGCTGGGCATGGTGATGCCCACCTGTAATCCTAGCAACTTGGGAGACCAAGGCAGGAGGATCACAAGTTTGAGACCAGCCTTGGCAATTTAGTAAGACTCTGTTTCAAAATATAATAAGGGCTAGGGATGTAACTCAGGGTTAAAGCACTCCTGGGTTCAATCCCCAGTACCAAATGAAAAAAAGGAAAAAGGAATTAGATCATGCATAATAGGAAAGCAAAATACCAGAGTATGGCTGAGGTTTCTCTCATATAAAAGCATTCTGGGGGCGGACAGTTCTGGGTATTTTCAGAACAAGATTAAAGAAACAGAGATACATAGGGACACTCTCCTGAGTTCCAGGCGGTTCCCCAAGCAAGCCACCCTGGAGCTTGATAAGTGTCCCCTGCCTAGGCCTCCTTCCCGCGTCCCAGCCCTGTCCCTAGGCCTCACCTCCCAGACCCTTGTCTCAGGGCTGCATCAGGGGGAAGCAAACGACTCAGGGATGAGCCCCACTCCTTCCTGGGCAGTGGCGTGGGTCGTCAAGCTCCATGTTAGGGACAAGGCGGTAACTTGCCCAGTCACTTACCACCAGAGCCAAGGTCAAACCAGGCTGATGGTTTGGTGATGTTTCCTTAGGACAGATTCCTGTGCTTGAAAGCCTGGGTCCAAGCAGGCCCATTTCCAGGCTTTTGACCTGTTTGGTCAAGCTGCCCTGAGTTAGGTCAAACCTGATTGTCCCCCGCTCCCCACACCCGTGTGCCACCTGCTTCCCTTGTCCTCACAACCAAGGGCTTTGGCCCTTTCTGGCTCAGGCCCTTTGTCTTTTAAAGCAGCCACGTTAGCTAGCCCCTTAGCGGCACCCTCGCAGGCCGGCAGCGTGTGTTTGGGAGTTGGATTGAAGAGGCCTGGAGCCGAGGGGACAAGCTCCTGACCCAGCAGGACAGCTGCTTCCTCGCCCTCCCTGCTTTGCTGGGCCTGCAGCTGCTGCCCAAGTCCCCTCCCTGGAGCCGGTGGGCGGAGGTGCGTGGGTGGGCAGCTGGGGAGGGAGAGGAAGGGTCGTGGAGGAAGGGCACCTGGCCGGGAACAGCGTGGCAGGGCTGGGGAGGGACGCTTTGATCCTGTGGCTTTGGTCCTTTCCGCCACATTCTTCTTCTGGCAGAGGCACTGATGGGCTGGGGGATGGGCTGGACTCGCGCCAGCCCTCCCCTCCATCTGTTCCCCTGAGATGTTTGGAGAGCCAGCCGGGCACTCCCCCAATCCAGGCGTGCCAAATGCCTGGGGAGGCAGGAGGCTTGTGGGCAGCTGGAGGGAGGCATTGGAATCCCCCTCTCACGAGCATGAACAATTGCTATTTCAGATGTCCCTGGAGATCAGGGAGCTCCATGCCGTGACTCCAGGATGGGCTGTGTCTGCCTGACCCTTCTCTAATAAAACTCCCCTACTGGGCTTTACAGTTTTCCAAACACTTTCACATGAGGAACTCCTTTGATCCTTCCACAGCCTGAGCCAGGGTATCATTAGCCCCATTTTACAGATGAGGAAGTGGAGGCTTTGATTAAAATGATGATTCCAAGTCACATGTTATAACTCAAGATCTCTGCGGCCTTGCCTGCCAAAACAATCGTGGTGATAACGATGCTCACTGAGCATTACTCCCTGATGGATAGGCACTGAGTGAGCATTTTGTACCAGTTGTGTCTTTTAGTCCTCACAGAGCCCTCTTAGGTAGAGGGTCACCTGTGTCTGGTAGAATTGGCATTTGAACCTAGACTGTTGGGCTCCATACCCAAGGATTCTAAGTGTGGTCCTCAGACCAAGGGCATCAGCTGGCCACTTTTCGTTTTGTTTTGGTACCAGGGATTCGACCCAGGGGCGCTTTCCCACTGAGCCATATCCCCAGTCCTTTTTTGTATTTTATTTAGAGGCAGGGTCTCACTGAGTTGCTTAGGGCCTTGCTAAGTTGCTGAGGCTGGCTTCAAACTTTTGATTCTCCTGCCTCAGCCTCCCAAGCTGCTGGGATTATAGGCATGTGCCACTGTGCTTGGCTCAGCCGGGCACTTGTAAGAAATGTCCTTCTTAGGTCTCACTCCAGACTTACTGAATTAGAAACTTAGAGTGAGCCGGTCATGGTGGCGCACGCCTGTCATCCCAGCACTTTGGGAGGCTGAGACAGGAGAATCGCGAGTTCAAAGCCAGCCTCAGCAACAGCGAGGCGCTAAGCAACTCAGTGAGACCCTGTCTCTACATAAAACACAAAATAGAGCTGGGGATGTGGCTCAGTGGTTGAGTACTCCTGAGTCCAATCCCTGCTACCAAAAAGAAAGAAAGAAAAAAGAAATTTAGAGTGAGGCTCAGCCCTTTGAGTGTATGGTATACCTACCCTCCAGGTGCTTTTTTATATTTTTATTTTTTGCAGTACTGGTTTCTACCCAGGGCCTTACATATGCTAGGTAAGTGCTCTACCACTGAGCTACATTCCCAGCCCTTTGGGATTTTATTTTATTTTGAGACAGGGTCTTGCTAAGTTTCTGAGGCTGTCCTCAAATTCATCATCTTCCTGTCTCAGCCTCCCAAGGAGCTGAGATTACAGGTGTGCACCTCCATGCCTGGTTTCTGGTGCACTTTCAAATTTGAGAACCGCCATCCAAATACTTTCTTTTAATTCAGTGGATTTCAATCCTGGCTGCACAGTGGAATCATCAGGGGAGTTTTAATAAATACCAATGTTGAGCCACAACCAGAATCTCTGGGTCGGGGCCCAGACATTAACATTCTTTGACCCTCCCCCAACCATGTAATGTGCATTCACTCACTGTCTTTGACCGTCTCTGAGGGCAGTAAGCCCTTCGTGGCTGCATATCTGCCCAGCCTGTTCGAGAGTAGCAGAGCGGGGCGGCCTGTTCCAGAGACTCCTGGAGGGACTGAGGGAGAGACCTGGGTGGTGGGGGCTCGGCCCCTCCTTCTTGCGATACCTCCACAAGGGCCCAGAAAGCCCGCCACCCTGGTGAAGCCCAGAGACCACGGCTGTTTGTCTTGGCACTTGTTCAAGCAGGCAGTTTCGTGTGGAGCTGCAGCTCTTTTGTTTGTGTGGTTTAACTGTTGGCCCAGTTTTTCCAGGGCTGGTTAGATATCCCTGTGGAAAGCACGTCCATGTCTATTCCACAGGATTCCCCCCTAAAAAGGTGAAGTTGTCATTTCTCTTAGCACTGAGACAAGTCAGGAGTCTGGGCCTGGCTCCTGTTCCCATCACTCGAGCCTTGGGCTTGAAGATTCAATGACATTACCAATCAGGGCCCCATGGGGAGACAGAAAACACACCAGTTATTTTAACAGGGAGAATCTAATATGCAGAATTGTCCAATTGGTACTGAAGGACTAAAAAGGCCTAAAGTAAATGCTGAAGTGTCATGGAAGTCACCCACAGGAAACCTAGAAACTTGGAATTGTTGAAACTTAGAAACTTGTAGGACAAGCCCTGGAGCTGGAGTCCAGACCTTTGCGGAACTGAGCCAACTGGTGCTGGTGACTCTGAGAGGAAACCGGGAGGCTGCTTTTTGGAGAACTGGTGGGGGGTGGGGGGGACCCAAAACCAAAAACAACCTGCAAGCAACTCTAGCTTGAATGAACTGCTGCTGTCAGATGGCAAAAGCAAGGCCAAGATTGAGGGATGATGGGGCCGCTGGGTTTCTGGCTGTCCCAGGTCTCCCTGTCCTTAGAGGCCCTCCATCCTCACCTGTAGACTCACCCTCTCTTGTTTTTCAGGTTTCTTTCTTGCTTGCTAGTTCAATCAATGCAATTTTTTTTTATATTTATTTTTTGGTTGTAGGTGGACAGAATATCTTTATTTTATTTTTATGTGGTGCTGAGGATCGAACCCAGTGCCTCACGCATGCTAGGCAAGCACGCTATGACTGCGCCACAACCCCAGTCCCAATCAATGCAATTATTGATCATCTCTTAGGCCACTGCCCTGGGTCTGGTGTCAAAGATGTAGATATAGTAATAGCACCCATATTTATTGGAAAAACGTATGTACTTGACTCTGTTCTAAGTATGTCACACGCTTTAACTCATTTGACAGATGGGGAACAGAGGCACAGAGAGCCAGAGGGACCTGCAAACAACAGATCAGAGTGGAGAATGTCATGTGGGAAGGGTCCCACGGACACGGAACTCATTTAATTAATTGATTAATTGAACAAACCTTGAGGCAGGCACAGTGGTGCATACCTATAGTCCAGATATTTTGTAGGCTAAAGCAGGAGGATCACTTGAGCCCAAGAATTCAAGGCCACCGTGGGCAACATAATAAGACCCATCTCTAAAACAAACAAACAAACAAACAAACTTGCACCCTGGTAAGCAAACCCAGTTGTTCTACCTGCTCTTGGAAGCTTCTAGTGGAAAAATTATGTAAAGTTTTATGCCCATAACAGGCATGGTGGCGCTTGCCTGTAATCCCAGTGACTTGGGAGGCTGAGGCAGAAGGACTGCAAGTTCAAGGCCAATTTAGTGAAACCCTCAGCAACCTAGTGAGACCCTGTCCTGTGTCAAAATGAAAAAAACAAAAAGGGCTGGGGATGTAGCTCAGTGGCAGAGCGCTCTTGTGTTCAAGCCCCAGCACTAATAATAATAATAATAATAATAATAAAATAATAATAAAAATCCATGCCCAAAAGAGTAAGCTCCAAAAAACAGACTATTGCTATGAAAACTTATCATGAGGATTTGCTGTAAACATAAAAATAAGAGAGGCTGAGCCAGGCACTGTGGCTCACGCTTGTAATCCCAGCACTTAGGGAGGCTGAGACAGGAGAATCGCGAGTTCAAAGCCAGCCTCAGCAATGGCGAGGTGCTAAGCAACTCAGTGAGACCCTGTCTCTACATAAAACACAAAATAGGGCTGGGGAATGTGGCTCAGTGGTCGAGTGCCCCTGAGTTCAATCCCCAGTACCAAAAAAAAAAAAAAAAAAAAGAAAGAAAGAAAGAAAAAAGAGAGAGAAAGAGGCTGCTTCCTGGAGAAAACAATAATTAAGCTGGACAGAAAAGATGAGTAGGGCCAGGTGTGGTGGTGCATGCCTATAATCCCAGAGGTTCGGGAGGCTGAGGCAGGAGGATCAGGAGTTCAAAGCCAGCTTCAGCAACTTAGTGAGGCCCTAAGCAATTCAGTGAGACCCTGTCTCTAAACAAAATACAAGAAAGGTTGGGAATGTGGCTCAGTGGTTAAGTACCCCTGGGTTCTATCCCCGGTACAAAAAAAAAAAAAAAAAAGATGAGTGGGAGATAATCAAATGAAGAAAAGAAGAGTTCCAGGCAGAGGGAATGGCATGTGCAAAGGCTCTGGGGGTGCACGGTGAGTGTGAGAACCTCTAAGTCCTGCTCTTGACCTCTGGCCAGTTGACCAGCCCTCCCAGTCATGGACCCACCTGTCAGAATGCCCTACCCCAACTCCAGTTTGGAGGCCCATAGTCAACTCTCCCCACATCCCACATCATGCTGGCCGCTGGCTGTGACCTTGTAGTGTGGGACCTGGGCTCCCACAGCTCCAGGTGATAGGCTGGCCTCAGTGGGCTCCTAAGGGAGGCTTGGAAAAGCTCCAAAGCTGGAAGCTGGTCTAGAGACTGATAGGGACGGTCCTATGGGGATATGAGGGTAGAGCAAGTCCTCAGTGAGGCTTTGGAGAGTAACTGAGCTCAACATATAAATGACCACTGTAAAAAGAAGCCTCGGGGGAGATGAGGGTGGGGCGGGGGAGTGCAAATTATCACACCCCTCGCCAAGGGCTTCCACTGGGCATCTCGGAGCACTCAACATACACCAATGAGCTCCTAACCCTTAACCACGGATGGTGAAGGAAATGATTAAGCCCATTTTACAGGACAGGGAAAGGCAAAGGCGAGGCTGGAGAGTGGCCCTGCTGTCTGGAGGTGGCTCCTTAACCTGATCCTGTTTTCAATTTTTTTCCTTTTTTAGGGTACTGGGAACTGAACCCAGGGCTTCGCATATGGTGGGCAAGGGGCAAGCGCTCTGCCACTGAGCCACATGACCAGCCCTTTTTCACATTTTTGCTTTGCTACAGGGTCTCCCCTGCTGACGCTGACCTTGAGCTTGCCAGCCTCCTGCTCCAACCAATCCCAGTAGCTGGGATTATAGGTGTGGGATTAAGCCACCAGGCACGATTGAAACTGCCTCTTTTGGGAGGCAGCTGGGTCTTTGGAGTATCAGCACCCAAACCCTATCTAGCCTCCTAATGGGCCTCAATGGGAACAGACACAACAGAGGGAAGAAAGAGAAGGGCCTCCTCTCTGCCCTGTTTACAGAAAACAAAGTGCCTTTGGGGGACTCTGGACTGGTTCCCCAAAGCAATTAGAGCACATTGTCGCTGCCCCAGCGAGGCTCCCCCCACCCCCTCTTTCCCTGCTGAGCCCCGCCCTCCCGCAGCCACTGGGGGCCCCATGCTGTGTCTGTGGGATCCGCAGGCCTGGTCTGTGCCCCCCAACCTGCTATCCCAGCCAAAGGATGCCCTGAAGCCGTCCAAGTTCCCATGGGCCCCACCTAATCAAGCATTGAGGGCTGTGTCATCGTCCTGGCACTCCCTGAGAACACTGGAGAAAGAGCATCTGTGAATGGGTTCCTCTGATTCCCCATGGAAAATGAAGGGAGCCCCTCCCCTCCTGACCCCCCAGGCCTGAGGTAGGCCTTTCAGCAGAACCACCGGACCAGAGACTGGGAACAAAGATGATCTGGGTTCCCTGAACCTCCTTTCCGGGGCAAGAGTGAGGGTGTGTGCTGTGATCCCTGTGGGGTTGAAGAGCCCGGGGAGGCCGCCCCCCATCTGCCAGGAGGAGGGCAGGGGATCCTGGGAGTGGTGGATACCGGCCAGGACAGAGGGCCTCCAGCGGGGCTAACAAAGGGGTGGCCCTCATGGAGTAGTGATACCACTCGCAGGTCCTTTCCTACCAGCCTGATGTCCTGCTGGAGGTCGGGGTGGGAATGGGGCTCTCTTTCCCCTTCCTAGTCCTCACCCGCCTCACCCCAGTCGGCAGGTTGGAGGGTGTGTTAGAGCCGCCCAGATGAGCTCGGAAGAGGCCATTGTTCCTGCAACCAGAGAAATGAGAAGTTGTGCTCCATCTGTGTACAATGAATCAAAATGCATTCTGCCATCATGTCTACCTAAGAGGAATTAAAAAAAAAAAGAGCTGATTGTTAACTGTTCAGGAACTTTGTGAGCTGGCTGTTAGGCGCAGCTATCATTAAACTCAAATTATTCGGACCAGCGTTGCTCAACTTTTTGTTCATTATTGCTTTTATAAGGAGCCATTTTGGACATTTCTGTGCCCTGTCCCTGAAGCTCCTATCAACACAGGCTGTCCTCCCCCATGAAATTTTTTTTTTTTAAATATGTTTTAGTTGTTGGTGGATCTTTATTTTATTCATTTATTATTTATATGTGGTGCTGAGGATGGAACCCAGTGCCTCACGCATGCTAGGCAAGCGCTCTACCACTGAGCTACAGCCCCAGCCCCCCGTGAAATTTTAATATCACAGATGTATCATATCTCTGTTTATGTATTGGATATGTATCTGTGCTTCACGCATAAAAGGAGTTCTCTTTTTTTTTTGGTACCAGGGATTGAACTCAACCACTGAGCCACATCCCCAGCCCTATTTTGTGTTTTATGTAGAGACAGGGCCTCACTGAGTTGCTTAGCGCCTCGCCCTTGCTGAGGCTGGCTTTGAACTCGCGATTCTCCTGTGTCAGCCTCCCAAAATGCTGGGATTACAGGTGTGCGCCACCACACCTGGCTTCCAGGAGTGTTTGCAACTAGCGATTGCTTGTTTCTTCCTCAGATGGAGTACACACCTTTGTACACCTGTAGAGGTCAGGGGTATAGAGTTGAGACCCTCGTACTCCATCTCCTCCCAGCATCTCATATCTAGAGGACACCTAAATCTCCATTCTGCATGGCATGCAGAGCCCTCTGGGAGGCACAGAGGCCTGAGTGGCACTGCCTGGCCTCAAAACTTGCCATGAGATAAACCATGTGCAAGCATTGAGTCACTTCCCCCTGTCCAGGGCTCAGATTCTTCTGCAGTGAAACGGAAGCAGTAGACTGAGCTTCTCGGTGGACCCCAGCTCTCCATGTCTGGCTTGGAAAGTCACAACTCCTCTTCTATCTGGACAAAGCTAAGAGGCTCTGCCAGGGACCCCGTCCTCCGACCTCTCCAGCCTGCTCGTCTCTCCTCTGCTTGGCAGGATGGCCTCTCAAACTCAGCCCGGCTCCAGCTGTCTCTCCCACAAGAGGTGATATGCAAGGGGACAGAATGTGAACCCAAATGCTGTGACCTCCCTTGTCAGCTGGCAGATGGCGAGCCATGAACAGCTGATCCCAACACCTGTCTCCTCATCGTGAAAGCAGGAATGAGGCCTGCGCTGCCTGGGCTGAGGCAAAGTCACATGAGGTAACGTGATGCACACACACTAGGTCCCCGTGAGTGCTGAATGCGTCAGTCCAAGCTCCCTGTGCCTCAGAATGTGACCACATGGGGACCGGGCCTTTGGAGGCGTAATTAAGCAAATGAGAGCATTAGGGTGAACCTTAATTCAGTGACTTATAAGAAAAGGAAATTTGGGCTGGGGTTGCGGCTCAGTGGTGGAGCGCTTGTCTAGCATGTGTGAGGCACTGGGTTCCATCCTCAGCACCACATATAAATAAATAAAAATAAGCCGGGCGCGGTGGCTCACGCTTGTAATCCCAGCACTTAGGGAGGCTGAGACAGGAGAATCGCGAGTTCAAAGCCAGCCTCAGCAATGGCGAGGCACTAAGCAACTCAGTGAGACCCTGTCTCTACATAAAACACAAAATAGGGCTGGGGATGTGGCTCAGGGGTCGAGTGCCCCTGAGTTCAATCCCCAGTACCAAA
>CM053406.1:101730792-101784456 GCA_028644305.1 Xerus rutilus | reverse complement strand
GCCGGGCGCGGTGGCTCACGCTTGTAATCCCAGCACTTAGGGAGGCTGAGACAGGAGAATCGCGAGTTCAAAGCCAGCCTCAGCAATGGCGAGGCACTAAGCAACTCAGTGAGACCCTGTCTCTACATAAAACACAAAATAGGGCTGGGGATGTGGCTCAGGGGTCGAGTGCCCCTGAGTTCAATCCCCAGTACCAAAATATATATATATATAAATAAATAAATAAATAAATAAATATAAAGGTCCATCAACAACTAAAAACAATTTGTATATATATAAAAAGAGGAAATGTAGCTTGGTGTGGTAGTGCACACCTATAATTCCAGCAGCTTGGGAGGCTGAGGCAGGAGGATTACAAGTTCAAGGCCAGCCTTAACAATTTAGCAACTCAGTGAGAACCAATCTCAAAATAAAAAAGTAAAAATAAAAAGGGCTGAGGATACGGCTCAGTGGTCAAACACCTCTGAGTTCAACAAATAAATAAATAAATAAATAAATAAAATAAAATGCTACTGTAACCAAGGACAGTGGTCCGTGCCTATAATCCCAGTGACTCAGGAGGCTGAGGCAAGAGAATCGCAAGTTCAAGGCCAGCCTCAGCAACTTAGTGAGACTTTGTGTCTAAGTAAAAAATAAAAAGAACTGGGGATATAGGTCAATAGTAAAGCACCCTTGGGTTCAATCCCCAGTACCAAAACAAAACAAAACAAA
This sequence comes from Xerus rutilus, assembly GCA_028644305.1. NCBI lineage: Eukaryota > Metazoa > Chordata > Mammalia > Rodentia > Sciuridae > Xerus > Xerus rutilus. The sequence goes on along the minus strand of CM053406.1, from coordinate 101,783,745 downwards.
AACCAAACAAACAAAAACCAAGAAGAGGAAATTTGGACACCCAGGGGACACCAGGGATGTGTGTGCACAGAGGGACAGAGCCAAGGCAGCAGGAGGGTGGCTGTCTGAAGCCGAGAAGAGAGGCCGTAGGAGAAACCAGCCCTGCCCACACCTTGATCTTACTTCCAGCTTCTAGAACTGTGACAAGCGACATGTTTAAACCCCTCAGTTTGAGGTACTTTGTGATGGCCTGCCCTGGCAAAATAACACAGTCCTTCAGAGGCCCCAGTTCTCTCTCCTTTAATTCACTTTGTTCAACACTTGTTGAAGTGTGAGGTCTTGTCTCCTAATACGCTTGACACGGCTGGAGGGTGAGATCCAAGCAGGCATGTCTTTCCTGTGTCCTCATAGGGCCTGGTTCAATGCCAGGCCTGAAGGACCCAGAACTGGAACTCTGTCCTCACTCCCAGCTTCACCTACGTGCAGACCAGGGTGAGGTGACCCAAGTGGCTACCCATCATGGTGCTTTTCAAAATTCAGCTTCCGGAATCAAGTCAGTGAACTACATGAGCACTCCCCCAATGACCCTACCCCCAGTACCAGGAGTTGAACCCAGGGGAGCTCTACCACTGAGCCACATCTCCAGCCCTTTTCCTTTTTTCTTTTGAGAGAGGATCTTGCTAAGTTGCTGAGGGTCTTGCTAAATTGCTGAGACTGGCCACAAATCTGTAATCCCTCTGCCTCAGCCTCCCAAATCGCTGAGATTATAGGCATGAGCTCTATACCTGGTTATAGTTCCCCCATTCTTTTTCTTTGTTTGTTTGGTACTGGGGATTGAACTCAGGAGCATGCAACCACTGAGCCACATCTCCAGCCCTATTTTGTATTTTATTTGGAGACAGGGTCTCACTGAGTTGCTTAGGGCCTTGCTAAGTTGCTGAGCCTGGCTTTGAACATGCGATCCTCCTGCCTCAGCCTCCCAAGTTGCTGGAATTATAGGCAAGGCACCACGGTACCTGGCCCAAATCTTGATAACACCAATGTACTGTTTTAAAATTTTTCTTGAGTAAGTTTATGGTTAGAAAGCCAGCCAGCAATCAGTGAGGGCTTGTGTGGGTGGGGGTTGCATCCTTAGTGTGAAGGACTATAAGATGGCTGGAGTCACTATGTCCAGGCAAATAGCTATGGAACCCTGGCCTTGGGTGCTTTCATCTATGTGTCCCAGGGTAGGTGATATTCCTCTGGGCCTCAGTGTCCCACCTGTAGAAGAGGACTTTTAAAAACCTAGTTGTAGGGCTGGCTTTATGGTGAAGTGGTAGTGTGCTCGCCTAGCACGCGGGAGGCACTGGGTTCGATCCTCAGCACCACATAAAAATAAAATAAAGATATTCTGTCCACCTATAATTAAAAAATAAATATTAAAAAAAAAAAAAAACCTAGTTGTAGCCGGGCGCGGTGGCTCAAGCCTGTAATCCCAGCACTTAGGGAGGCTGAGACAGAAGAACTGCGAGTTCAAAGCCAGCCTCAGCAATGGCGAGGCGCTAAGCAACTCAGTGAGACCCTGTCTCTACATAAAACACAAAATAGGGCTGGGGATGTGGCTCAGTGGTTGAGTGCCCCTGAGTTCAATACCTGGTGCCAAAACAAATAAACAAGAAACAAAAAACCTAGTTGTAAGCTGGGTACGGTGGTGCACACCTGTAATCCCAGTGGCTCAGGAGGCTGAGAGGCAGGAGAACTGGGAGTTCAAAGCCAGCCTCAGCAACTTAGTGAGGCCCTAAGCAACTCAGTGAGACCCTGTCTCTAAATAGAATATTTAGAAAAGAGTTGAGGATGTGGCTCACTGTTCAGTATCCCCAGTACCAATAAAACAAAACAAAACAAAACAAAAATACCTAGTTACAGGACATTGTGAGAATTACTAGGCCAATTCTCCTTCAATAAAGGCACCTTGGACCAAAGAGACAGTTTATTTGATTGTTCCATTCAACGGCGCCTGAGTAGGTGAATTGTTGTCTTCCTGCTACACCTCAGGAGAAGGAGACACACATGCTCCTCACCCCACAGAAAGCTAGGGACTTGGGGGCACCCAGTAAGGTATTTCAGAGGCTAATTCCCAAGGTGAGACTCTTCTAAGGATTTTATGCAGGAAAAATTAAGTTCTGGTAAATCTCAGAGCAGCTTCCAAAGGAGAGTCCCTGAGGCCAGGAGAGGCAGCCCCCTGCCCTTTGTCTAGGAAATAAGGGGTCTGGGCTGATTGCCACCACTTCCTATTCTGGTTGGACCTGGGAACATTGTCCACAATCTCTGAGTCACTGCTAGAAGTCACCCTACCCTGGGAGGGCAAGGCTGGGACGGCTCCCCGTAGCCTGGTCCCCTCCCTCAGCATGTAGCAGGCCATGCCTCACTTCTCTGGGCCAGCTCTCTCTGAAACTTACAAACCTGCTTCCAAGCCAGGAACTTGGACATGAGTGGAATGTCTAGAATTCCTGGAGGGTTTATAACCCAGCAACTGGGACAGGTGGAGGTTGATGACTTCCACCCCCACTCTGACTCTGAGCCTGCCTCCTGCTCTGGCAATATTCTCCCTTCTCTGGCTCCCCAGAGCCATGACAGGGTCACCATCCTGGACCTCCATCTCCTGCTACAGAGAGTACTGGATACAGAGTCAGGGACTCTGTTTCTAGACCTGGCTCTGCCACTACCTCCCTGTGTGACCTCAGCAGTACACCTCACCTCTCTGGGCCTCAGTCTCTTTGTCCCAGATTTACCTGGTTAATACTTGATTTTCTGTAGAAATAAGATCTTTTACTGCTCTGTATTTTTAAAACTCTAGTAAATGAGCCAGAGTTGCTGAAACCACGCTGATTTCCTTCCCCAGATAATGAGACTAGTCCCTGCGATCCTGGGGGTACAGCTGGACCTTCCAAGCCATCAGGGCAGTTTCTGGGTTTGGGATCTGATTGGTGGGGCAGGGGGTGGGCATCATTTCTTCAGTTTGTACCAGGAGGGTGGTGCAGACTCTGGACTGCACAGGGTGTGCCCCAGGTCGGGGTGGGGCAGGGAGAATGATCGTAGCTCTCCTCAGTGATATATGCATTTATGTCCCCCAGATTGTTCCTGTTTCCTCTTCTCACCAAACTCTGCTTTGTGAGTTGAAAGCCCAACAACTATTCAGCCCCTTGGGCCCAGAAGTTCACAAGGAGAAAATGATCCTCAAAAACAATCCCTTAAAGCCAGGCACAGGGGCTGGGATTGTGGCTCAGCGGTAGAGCGCTTGCCTCGCATGCGTGAGGCCCTGGGTTTGATCCTCAGCACCACGTACAAAGCAATAAAATAAAGACATTGTGTCCATCCACAGCTAAAAAATATTTAAAAAAAAAAAAAAAAAAAAAAAAAAAAAAAAAGCCAGGCACAGTGGTACATGACTGTAATCCCAGCATCTTGGGAGGCTGAGGCAGGAGGAGTTTAAGGCCAGCCTTAGCAACTCAGTAAGACCCTGTCTCTATATCAAATATAAGAAAGAGCTGAGGTTGTGGCTCAGTGGTAGAGCGCTTGTCTAGCATGTGTGAGGCACTGGGTTCCATTCTCAGCACCACATATAAAAACATAAATGAAAAATAAAGGTCCATCAACAACCAAGAAAAATATAAAAAGGGGGGGGGAGGGCTGGGGATGTGGCTCAGTGGTTAAGCACCCCTGGATTCAATCCTCAGTACCAAAAAAAAAAAAAAAAAAAAAAAAAGCCAGAAAAACAATCCCTTAAATATCATTTTCTTTGGTGAAGGCCTCCTGCTTTCCTCCACAGCAGACAGTCAGTGGCCGAGTTGCTCATCCACTCACTGTGGACTGAATGCCACTATTTGCTCTTGTCTGCTGGGTGCTGATAGGAGACCCAGAATAGGACATGCTTCTCTCTCTCCACCTCCAGCTCCCAGACTCATTCCAAAAGTAGTGTTTGTGTTTGACACTTCCCTTCCCCCACCCCAGTGCTGGGATTGAACCCTGGGCCTCAGGCATACTAGTACTCACTACTATTATTACTCAGGTGTACTAGGACTCAGTACTCAGTACTAGTACTCAGGCATACTAGGCAAGTACTCTAACATTGAGCTACATCCTTGGCCCTCTTATGTATCTTTTTTTTTTTTTAATATAATCTTTTAGGGGGAGGGTACCAGGGGTTGAACTCAGGGGCACTTAATCACTGAGCCACATCCCCAGCCTTTTTTGTATTTTATTTAGAGACAGGGTCTCACTGAGTTGCTTAGCCCCTCGCTAAGTTGCTGAGGCTGGCTTTGAACATGCGATCCTCCTGCCTCAGCCTCCTGAGCTGCCGGGATGACAGGTGTGCGCTATTGCGCCCTGCCCTCTTACGTATCCTTACTTCTCAGAACTCAGCAAGCGTCTGTCATCTAACAGGGTTTCAGTACATTGTAGGTTATATCTGAGTGGACAAAAAGAGAAATAGGTTTATACTTGAAGCTGACACCAACTTCTGGTAATCAGGGATAATAAAAGATGGGGATTGTAATTAAGGCAGTTTAAACAGTATGCAGCTGCGATCCTCCAGAGGACAATTTGGCCATATCTATCAAAATTATAAATGCCTTCACTTTCTGATCCAGCTTCTATTTTTAGGAATCTGTTCTACAGATGGAGGCTCACATATGTGAAACAATGTATGTATGATGGTAGTTAATGTAGCGTTATTTTTTGCTTTTGCGACTATGTTGCCCAGGCTGCCCTTGAACTCCTGGGCTCAAGTGAACCTCCCACCCCAGCCTCTGGAGTACTTGGGACAACAGACAAACCCCACTGGCTACTATGGTTCTGTTTGCAACACATTGGCAACAATTCAAAGGCTCCTCTCTAGGGGCCTAGTTTAATAAATTATGGTATTCCTATAAAGAGCAGAATCCTAGCTGGGCATGGTTCATATCAGCAATTCCAGCTACTTAGGAGACTGAGACAAGAGGATCACAAATTCAAGGGCAATATGGGCAATTTAGCCAGAACCTATCTCAAAATGAAATTTTGAAAAAGGGTTGGGGATGTAGTTCAGTGGTGGAGCATTTGCCTAGCATGTGGGAGGCCCTGGGTTCCACATCCAGTACCAGGGACGTGGGGAGTGATGGGGGTTGAGTGGGAGCAGAATCTTACATTGGGGGAGGAGGAGGGAGAAAGCTCTCTTCAAATATTAATTGGAAGACCTCTAAGATATACTGTTCAGTTAAAAAATAAAGTGTGCCAGGCAAAGTGGCGCAGGCTGTAACCCAGCAGCTCTGGAGGCTGGGGGAGGAGGATTGTGATTTCAAAGCCAGCCACAGCAATGGCGAGGCGCTAAGCAACTCAGGGAGACTCTGTCTCTACATAAAACACAAAACAGGGCTGGGGATGTGGCTCAGTGGTCGAGTGCCCCTGAGTTCAATCCCCAGTACCAAAAACAAAAACCCATATAGTGCTTTCATTATTTTGAAAGAAAAAATAGTGACAGAAAATACACTTATGCGGGCTGGGATTGTGGCTCAGTGGTGGAGCACTTGCCTTGCATGCGTGAGGCACTGGGTTCGATCCTCAGCACCACATAAAAATAAATAAAATAAAGGTCCATTGACAACTAAAAAAAAATTAAAAAAAAATACACTTATGCTAAGAGAACCATATATTCTGAATTGTCTTAATTATGTAAATAAGTTATTGAAAGAGGCGGGAAAAAATGTGTCAAATGTTCACAGTTGTTGCTTCTGGGAATGAGATAAGAGGTGATATTTTACAATATTACAATGATCTTGTGTTACTATGACAGGAGGAAGGAAGGAAGGAAGGAAGAGAATCTAGTACAAGGGAATTCTTGGAAATAACTGTTGTGTTAGGGTAGTAAGATTATAGGTCATTTTTTGTTGCTTTGTTCTGTTTTCCAAACTTCTTATTACATGGTTTTGTTGTTATTTTAGCAGGAACAAAACCCTTCCCGCTGCAGGGTGGCATTTTTTCCACTCCCTAGCATCCTGCTGCTTTGTGTTGAAGAGGTAGCATCCCAATTTTCTGTTCCTCATTTCAAGGAACAGGCCCAAGGGTTGCTAGGATGGTGGGAGATTGCTACTAGAGGCATGTCATGGAGAGAGAGAGCGTGCGCAAAACATCAGAGCACCCCTAAACACTTAAAATGTCTTAGTCAGCAGACATTTATGGAGTCCGGTCAGCCTGGCTTGGTGCTGCTGGAGCATGGTGGCAGCAAGACTCAGTCTGTACCCAGCCCTTGCTCCAGCCTCCTATGGATTCAGAGGCAAGGAGCTACACACAGAGGAAGTGTGGGGGTGTCCTCAAGGAGGCCTGTGCAGGGGCCTGGCCAGGTCAGGCCCTGTATGCAGTGGCCAACTTTAGGCCTGTCCAAGGGTTGAACCCTCATTAATCCCCACCTGTCTATCCAGAATCTGTGGTGGAAGGTTACCGCTAATGAATACAAAATCAACTAACTGCTCAACAAATGTTTTGGTTATCCAAACTCAAGAGACCTGGATTCTGGTTGCAGGTCTGCCATTAGCTAGCTGAGAGAACTTGGGAAAATCACTCCACATTTCTAGGCCTCAGTCTGTCTCACCAATCTATAAAATGGGGAGAATCATAATAGTAAGGAATAATATCTGCCCTACCTTCCAGAGGTTTTTGTTTGTTTTTTAATATTTTTAAGTTGTAGATGAACACAATACCTTTATTTAATTCATTTATTTTTATGTAGTGCTGAGGATCGAACCCAGTACTTCACACATGCAAGGCGAGTGCTCTACCACTGAGCCACAACCCCATGCCCTTCCAGAGTTTTTATGAGAATCAGGTGACATAGGATATGTAAAAGCACTTTAAAAGCATAAAGGAGCCAGGCATGGTGGTGCACACCTGTAATCCCAATGACTTGGAAGTCTGAGACAGGAGGATCACAACTTTGAGGCCAGCCTCGGGAATTTAGTGAGACATTGTTTCTAAGATAAAAAATAAAGAGGACTGGGGATGGTAGAGCACTTGCCTAGCGTGTATGAGGCCTAGGTTCAACCCCTACTGCAAAAAAAAAAAAAAAAAAAAAAAAGTATTAAAAGGATGTTGACTGATGAATGAATAAACAAAATATGGTCTATCCATACCATGGGACATTATTCAGCCACAAAAGGACTGAAGTACTGATACATGCTGAAGTACTGGTACATGCTACAACATAGATGAACCCTGAAAACGTGTAACCAGACACAAAAGATTGCATATCGTAAGATACTATTTAAATGAAATATCCAAAACAGGCAAATCCATAGAGACCAAAAGCCAATTAGTGGTTGATGGGAGGTAAAGCAGTTAGGAGAAGAAACTGACAGGAGTTTCCTTTTGAGGTGATGAAAATATTCAGGAACTAAGTACTGATGATGGCTGCAGTACACTGAATATATTAAATGTCACGGAATTGCACACTTTTCAATGGTTAAATGGTAAATTTCACATTACGTATATTTAACTACAATTTTAAAAAACTGAAAAAAGTATAAATGATGATTCATGTCAAAGGAATTTTTATGATAATTATTTGCACAATTAATAATCAGAAGGGCCAGGAGCAGGGGCACACACCCATAACCCCATTGGCTCAGGAGGCTGAGGCAGGAGAATCATGAGTTCAAAGCCGGCCTCTGCAACTTAGCGAGGCCCTAAGCAACTCAGTGAGACCTTGTCTTTAAATAAAATACCACAAAGGACTGAGGATGTGGCTCAGTGGTTAAGCGCACCTGGGTTCAATCCCTGGTGTGTGTTCGGAGGGGAATCAGAAGGACTAGATGTCCAGAATTTCAGAATTTCAGAGTCCTCCATACCAGGGCAGAGTGAAAAGCCACTAGAAAAAAGAAAAAAAGACAATCCATCCTACAAGTGTGAGGAGCCTCTGTGACAGGACCTGCTCAAGCTGTCTGGAGTAGGGGGACCAAAGGGGAAACCCAGACTGGCAAGGCCAGGGAAGCACACTGACCTGGAATTTCAAAATCCATCTGTGTGGGCTCCCGCTTTACTTTGATCTCCTGGCAGTGTGGTCCCTGCGGGGAGGTCTGATCCCAGCTTCCTGTCTTTGCCCTGTTTCCCAGCCAGCCTGGAAAACGCTGCTTCCTGGTTCCTGCCCTGAGGGCCAAGAGCAGCCTCCTGGCCCCAGAGGGGTCCAGACCTGGCTTAGCTCCTGAGTGACCCCAGAGCTGGAGGGACTCCAGAATGAAGACTTTTTTTTTTTGTAGGTGACAGAATATCTTTATTTTATTTTTATGTGGTGCTGAGGATCGAACCCAGTGCCTCACGCATGCTAGGCAAGCACGCTACCACTGTGCCATAATCCCAGCCCCCAGAATGAAGACTTTTTGATGACAATGTAACATGTTGATGAGGATGATGTGACTTAAGAGCAAGAATTCACTCCCTGGACACTCAGATGTGCAAAGACGATATTGTCTGTCTCTGTTTCTTTTCTCCTGTTACTAATTGGTTTCTCTCTCTCTTTTTAAAATATTTTTCTTTAGTTGTAGATGGACACAATTGACTTTATTTTGTTTATTTATTTTTATGTGGTGCTCAGGATCAAACCCAGTGCCTGATGTGCTAGGCAAATGCTCTACCACTGAGCTACAACCCCAGCCATAATTGGTTTGTCTTATGAGCCACTTCGAGGTGTGGGAGTCAGGAAGGAAGGGGACAGCTTATCAAGTAGGCCTCTTGGTCTATTCTCCTTTTTTCCCCTAGACATATATACATATAGTGAAATTTCATTTTTCACTTAAAGGAAGCGCTTTATGTTTTTTCTTTGGAATACCCAAATTTCCAGCATCACTACTGTTGTGCTTTGGGATTATTATTAAGTAAAATAAGAGTTACCTGAATATAAGCGGTGCAGTGTTGTGAGCATCTGAGGCTAAGTGACTAATGGCAGACGCAGTGGAGAGTGCATGAACTGCAGAATGGGGTGACTCATCTCTCAAGCAGGACAGAGGGGGATGGCGCAAGATTTCATCATATTTCTCAGAAAGGGACACAATTGAAAACTTGGGAATTCTTTATTTCTGGAATGTTCCATTTAATATATTTGGATTGCAGCTGACTGATTTGCCCAGAAAGCAAAAGGAGAATCTGCAGTAGAAGTAAAAATCTTGCCCCAGATCACACCACCAATAGATGGGACTTGCACTGATCTGTGAACCTCTGTACTCTCTTAAGTCACCAGGGTCCTGCTCCCCAGCTTGAGATTGCTGCCTCTTGAAAATCATCTAGTTCCAACCCCCCCCCCCATACTGGGGATTGAACCCAGGAGTGATCTACCACTGAGCTACATCCCTTTTTATTTTTAGACAGCGTTTCGCTAAGTTGCTGAGGGTCTCATTAAATTGCCCAGGCTAGCCTCCAACTTGCAAATCCTCCTGCTCCGGTCTCCCAAGCTCCTGGGAATACAAGCAAGTGCCAACTGCATCTCCAGGCATGGAGAGGAAAAGTGACTTGCTGAAGGACATAGAGCTGATTGACAAGAAGGCTGGGAATGGAGCCCAGCTCTGAGACTCTTGGTCCAGTGCTCCTCCTCTCAGCCTCAATGTTCCATCCTGGCATTTGATGTACCATCCTGGACATTGAGTAGCTACTACTGTGAGGGGCTGTCCAACTGCCTGAGGACAGTGGGAATCTTCAGGAGACTGAGGTCTGCCCCATGGGTTTCAGAACTTCACTGAGTTCTTAAAATGAGAGGGACACATCAAGAGCATGGCTTCAATATTGTTGCACTCTCAGCTTTGATTCATTGATGATCACTGTGCGCCTATCTTTTTTTTTTTTTTTTTTTTTTTTTTTTAAAAATATTTTTTAGTTGTAGATGGACACAATGTCTTTATTTTGTTGCTTTGTATGTGGTGCTGAGGATCGAACCCAGGGCCTCACGCATGCGAGGCAAGCGCTCTACCGCTGAGCCACAATCCCGGCCCGACTGTGCGCCTATCTTGGCTCTGACTTTTTACTATCTCATTCTAGTTTGCAGATTTTTAGGAACTGAAGATGAAGGTAAGGTCGGTGGCTTCCTCAGGGCCTCATGCACCTTGTTTCACCTTTACAAGGTGCAAAGCCTGGAGGCAGGGGACTCCTTTGAGGGTGTGAGTCATTGGGATGAGAAGCCTTTGGACCTCCAGGAACAGGATTTTCGACCCAGTACATTTCACAAGCTGGGAGCGGGAGCTCCAGCTCCCAGGTGGAGGAAGAAACATTTAGGGAGCGGATATGATGTGCCGGGCCCTTTGCTAAATGTTTGAACAAATTTAAATTTACTTCATGTTATTCTCACCCTTGCCTTGAAGGTTGGTGCTAGTATCACCATTTGACAGATGAAGAAATCAAGGCTTAGAGAGGGAAACTTGCTGGAGGTCTCAGCTTTTAAATTAGCTGAGCTGTGATTTGAACTCAGAGTCTGTTGGACTCCAGAAACTATATCTGAAACAGGTCAAGGGTGAAATGCCACCTGTGAGCCTGGGGGGAGGAATTCCTCTGAACCAGCTCCAAGCGTTGGCTGGTGATTTCTCTGCCCTTGGGTTCATCTCCATCCCTATCGGTCACACATCTGCTGCCACACATGGTTCCTCACTACCCTTCATTTATCCTAACCCCTCCCCCACAACACCAACCCAGGTGGCAGCTCTTGATTAGGTGCTCCTCTCCTCTGGAGGTCACACTGTGCCCATCTCAGCTTTTGTTTTCTGGCAAGAAGGAGTAACTAGCCTTAAAGGGGAGATGTTTTGGAGATGCCAGTCACCGCATGCTCTGCCCACATCCCTTCTGGGAGACTCTACTTGTCAATCTGACCCCCAGAGCTCAAGTTGATTGCTCCAAAATAGACACCTAATCAAGGTCAGGTCTCCCAGCTACTCGTGCTTTGGGAGATCTTGCATAGCTAGGAGGCGCTGTATTAATCTGATGCCTTTTCAAGGATTTGGGGACTGGACACTGACTCAGTAGTGGCACTTGCATTGTAAAAGCTGTGATGTAGAGGGCTGGAGTTGTGGCTCAGTGGTAGAGCACTTGCCTCATATGTGTGAGGCACTGGGTTCAATCCTCAGCACCACATAAAATAAATAAATAAAGGTATTGTGTTCATCTACAACTAAAAAAATATTTAAGAAAAAAAAAGCTGTGATGTAGAAAGGGGACCAGAAAGTGGGGAGAAGCCTAATGATTGACTTTTTTTTTAAGTTGTTGACGGATGTTTATCTTATTCATTTATTATTTATATGTGGTGCTGACGCTCGAACCCAGTACCTCACACATGCGAGGCAAGCGCTCTACCACTGAGCTACAGCCCCAGCCCCTAATGATCCACTTCTGAATTGATGAATACATAAACCAAGCCTGTGCAATGGGAAAAGAATAGGGTATAAATGCAGAGGGGGCAGAAAAGCTATAAATACCCACCTTTTGCACAGGCCACGAGGACACACTGTGTAGCAGTTCCTGTTCTTGGTTTCCCACGAGCCCCTCTGTATCCTTTCATTAAAGCCCCTTTCCTGAGGTAAATTGAATGGGTTTCTTCTTTTCTTTGAAACCAAAGAAGCTTTGTGTCCTGCAGGAGGAAATTGAAATAATTTATAAGGTTTGAATTTCTTTACAATTGGCCAAGGACACTTTGAATTAAGAGTTCTCAAAGGGCTTCAACCAGCAAGTCGTACTGACCAGCTTTTAAGCAGTGACAAAAAAGGTGGTCACAGAGTTTTCTAATTATCTACTGCTGTGAGTGATCCCACCCCACATCTGGAGCCTCAAAATAACAACCATCATTTCTTTTGCTCCTAAATCCATAATTGAGATAGGGCTTGGCCTCAACAGGGGTAGTGCAAAGGCTGGGGCTGGAATCACCCAGAGCCTGGATCATCCAACTCGTGCACTCACTCACACATTTAGAGACTGGTGCAGGTTGTGGACGAGGACCTTGGCTGAGCTTGTCTGCCAGATACCTCCACATGGTCTCTCTGTGTGAATTCCTCATGGCACGGCGACTGGAAGTCAAGAAGAAGCATCCTGGGGTAAGGCTGTGGCTCAGTGGTAGAGTGCTTGCCTAGCATGTATGAGGCACTGGGTTCGATCCTCAGCACCACAAAAATAAATAAATAAATAAAATAAACAAAGGTATCGTGTGTCCGTCTATAACTAAAAAAAAAAGAAATGAAAGAAAAAAGAACAAGCATCTCTAGGGGACTGACTGGAAAGTGCATCCCCTTTCATGAGCTAGCCTTGGAAGTCATGCAGCATCCTAGGTTCACTGAGGGAAGAGTGCATCTGCAACAGAGTGTCCACATTACACTGCATGTTGGCTAGAAGGTATTGTGGCATCTGTATTTGGAAATATATCTGCCACGTATTGCTAATGAGCTGGACGTTAGGAGAATGCAGAAAGTGGAGGAAGCCCTTGGCTCATATTCAGACAACTCAATGTAAAATGCAGGAGCTGAATAAAAGGCTCCATAAAGCTGCCACTGCAGTGACACAAACCACAGACAGCAGAAAGTATGAAACACAGCAGTGCAGGAACAGTTAATGCAGATGCCAACAAGCAGGCGAACCCGAGTGATCCCTGGGCATCCCACCACCCAGCAGTGAGCTAATGTTGAGCACAGGCCCTCCGTTAAGAAGGCAAGCATGAGCCGGGCGCGGTGGCTCACGCTTGTAATCCCAGCACTTAGGGAGGCTGAGACAGGAGGATCGCGAGTTCAAAGCCAGCCTCAGCAACGGCGAGGCGCTAAGCAACTCAGTGAGACCCTGTCTCTACATAAAACACAAAATAGGGCTGGGGATGTGGCTCAGTGGTCGAGTGCCCCTGAGTTCAATCCCCGGTACCAAAAAAAAAAAAAAAAAAAAAAGAAGGCAAGCATGGCCGGGTGCGGTGGCGCACGCCTGTCATCCCAGCACTTTGGGAGGCTGAGATAGGAGAATCGCGAGTTCAAAGCCAGCCTCAGCAACCGCGAGGCGCTAAGCAACTCAGTGAGACCCTGTCTCTACATAAAACACAAAATAGGGCTGGGGATGTGGCTCAGGGGTTGAGTGTCCCTGAGTTCAATCCCTAGTACCAAAAAAAAAAAAAAAAAAAAAAAGGCAAGCATGGAGCTGCGAGTGGTGGTGCGGTGGCACAGGCTTGTAATTCCAGCTACTCATGAGGCTGAGGCAGGTGATCCCAAGTTCATGGCTAGCCTCAGCAATTTAGCAAGACCCTGTCTCAAAATATAATGAGAAAGGTTGGGGTGTAGCTCAGTCAGCGGTAGAGTGATTGCCTAGTATGCAGAAGGCCCTGGGTTTGATCTCAAGGAATTAAAAATAAATAAATAAAAATAAAAATAACGCAGCTGTGCAGTGAGATATTTTGGAATGATTGACATCAGAAATTATTAAAATACATTTTTTCTTTTTGCTCACTAGGGATAGAATCCAGGAGCGCGCTACCACTGAGCAACACCTGCAGTCATTTTTTTAAAATTTTGAGACAAGGTCTTGCTAAGTTGCCCAAGCTGGCCTCAAACTTGTGATCCTCTTGTCTCAGCCTCCAGAAAAGCTGGATTACAAGAGTGCACCATCACATCTAGCACATATTGCCTTTTATTTATTTATTTATTTATTTACTTATTTTTGGTACTGAGGATTGAACTCAGGGGCACTCGACCACTGAGTCACATCCCCAGCCCTATTTTGTGTTTTATGTAGAGACAGGGTCTCACTGAGTTGCTTGCTTAGCACCTCGCCATTGCTGAGGCTGGCTTTGAACTCGCGATTCTCCTGTCTCAGCCTCCCTAAGTGCTGGGATTACAGGCTTGAGCCACCACGCCCGGCTACATATTGCCTTTTAAATGGATAACAAAGCAGGAGATTAACTTTCCCTCATGAAGATAAATATTTCTATGGTGTCTAATAATTGTTTTTTGTTTTAGCTTCCGACAGAAAGAACAACTGAAAGAGACGGGTGTGGGGTAATCTCCTGAACACCTGTAATCTCAGCTACTTGGGAGGCTGAGGCAGGAAGATCACAAGTTTGAGGTCTGCCTCAGAAGCTTAGTGAGACCTTGTCTCAAAATAAAAATTTAAAGCCGGGCGCGGTGGCTCAAGCCTGTAATCCCAGCACTTAGGGAGGCTGAGACAGGAGAATTGCGAGTTCAAAGCCAGCCTCAGCAATGGCGAGGCATTAAGCAACTCAGTGAGACCCTGTCTCTACATAAAACACAAAATAGGGCTGAGGATGTGGTTCAGTGGTCGAGTGCCCCTGAGTTCAATCCCTGGTACCAAAAAAATAAAAAAATAAAAAAATAAAAAAAATAAAAATTTAAAAAAGGGCTAGGAGTGTAGCCAAACCATGGGTTCAACTTCCAGTCTGTAGCGGGAGAGGGGGAGAAAATATAGCACCCTTTCTGGAGATTTAATTCCATTATCTTCCATCTTCTATTGCTGTTGAAGAAAAGTCTGCTGTTACTCTCTTTTAGTTCTTTTGTAGGTAATGTCTTATTTCCTTGGTTGCACTTAGCCTTTTTCTTTTTGGTGTGTCGCATTTGCTTTTATTTAATATTTATTTTTGGTATTGGGGGTTGAACCTAGGGGTATTCTACCTACCACTAAATTGCCCTGGCTGGCCTCAAACTTGCCATTCTCTTGCTTCAGCCTCCTAAGTAGCTAGGGTTATAGGTGTGCACCACTGTGCTTGGCTACATTGACTCTTACATATGTGTCTATCTATGGAATTAAAAAACAAAAAAACGGGCTGGGGTTATGGTGCAGTGGTAGCGTGCTCGCCTAGCACGTGGGAGGCACTGGGTTCAATCCTCAGCACCACATAAAAATAAAATATTGTGTCCACCTACAACTAAAAAATAAATATTAAAAAAAAAAAAACTAGGCTCAGGATGTGGCTCAGTAGTAGAATGCTTGCTTAGCATGCATGAGTCCCTGGGTTTGATTCCCAACATTTAAAAAAAAAAAAATCTAAACTGTTCCGAGTCAAATATATTCTTCAATCTGATGAACATTTGTATAATAAAGAACTTGTCTGGCTGGGTACAGTGGTGCACATCTGTAATCCCAGCAACTCAAGAGGCTAAGGCAGGAGGATTTCAAGTTCAAGGCTAGTCTCAGCAACTTAGTGAGACCTTGTCTTAAATTTAAAAAAAATAAAAAGGATTGGGAATGTATCTTAGTGGTAAAGCCCTGTTGGGTGGCAGCAGCATCATCAACATAATAATAATAAATTGTCCATCCTGGATTCCTGGGAAGGAGCTTTTAAATCCTTATTATTTCACAAGTGATATAAGTGTCTTTGTTATCATGATGGAGACATCAGACCATGCCTGCATTTATGCTAATACGGTGACTCAAGTTAGAGTCTGGTCATATTGGTGAGTTGGAGATTGAGCTATATGATCCCAGATCAGTCTCCTTCAGGAAGGGGAGGTGGGCTGGAGACTTGAATGCAATCTCAGGGCCAATAATTTAATAAATTATGCATACAAAATGAGACCTCAATAAAAACTCCAAACACGAAAGCTCTGGTGAACCTTCCAGTTGGTAAACACATCTATGTGCTAGAAGGTGACATGTTCATGTTCCACAGGAAGAGGGAAGGGAAGTTCCGTGTTTGGGACCCTCCCAGACCTCACCCTATGTGTCTCTTCCTTTGGCTGGTCCTGATTTATATCCTTTATGATAAAAGTGCAAAATGTGAGCTAGCATTTTTTTTTCTTGAATTCTGGGAGTTGTCCTAACAAATTGTGGAATCTGAAAGGGTCATGGGAACCCCTGCATTTGTAGCCACTTAAAAGTGCAGTGTCCTGGGGACACCTGAATTTATGGCTGGCATCTTAAGTAAGGTAGTCTTTTTTTTTTTTTTTTTTGGTACCATGGATTGAACTCAGGGGTACTCGACCACTGAGCCACATCCCCAGCCCTATTTTGTGTTTTATGTAGAGACAGGGTCTCACTGAGTTGCTTAGCACCTCACCATTGCTGAGGCTGGCTTTGAACTCGCAATTCTCCAGTCTCAGCCTCCCACAGTGCTGGGATTACAGGCGTGCACCACCGTGCCCGGCTAGTAGGGCAGTCTTTTTTGTTTTAAATATTTTTTTAGATGTGGATAGACCTTTATTTTATTTATTTATATGTGGTGCTGAGAATCGAACCCAGTGCCTCACACATGTTAGGCAAGCGCTCTACCACTGAACTACAACTCCAGCCCCTAGTAGGGCAGTCTTAATGGGGACTGTGCCCTTAAACCGTGGAATCTGTGCTAATCCCAGGTGGTTACTGCCAGAAATGTATAGCAGTGTTTTATGTACCTTACTTTACTCTGGAAAGACATCAGTTTTAGGCACAAAAATTCAGTAAATGCAACACTGGGTTATTGAAAGACCTGTGATGTCCTCCTGCCTCATTGCCTGTTGTTCCAAATAGGAGCAAAACCCTGGCCTCTCTGCCTGGCAACAGAGACATGCCATTAGCCATGGGGGAAATAATGTATTTTTGATGCCAAAATAAGACAGTATTAAAAAGAGGCATTATTAGTGCTCTGCCCAGATCTTAGATCTCCGTTCAGGTTCTGTTTCCTCTTCTGTTTTCTTTGAGATTTTGTTTCAAAGAGCCATGTACCTGCAACTTTTGGAGAACTGCTCCAGGGTGACTGGAGCAGCTTCATCCAGGCTCAGAAAGCCAACAGTGTCTGGTTTCTTATGTTCCCTGGGAGCAATACTTAACCAATGATTGAAGCTATGGAAATATGAAGGCCCAGCTTCCTTGCTTTGAATTGCGATAAACTCTAAGGTATAATTTACACTCCAGTCGACTGAGCTCAGGACTTTGCCTGAAATTATACCCTTACTTGGCTTTTCTCCTTCTCTGTCCTGCTCCCCCAGTCCTTTTCTGGATTCTCCTAGGAATACTTCCTTAATAAATCACTAGCCCACAGATTCTTGACTCAAGGTCCACTTCAGGGGAACCTAACCTAAAATAGTTCCCAATTATTCACTACCCAGCAGGTTGCCATGTGACTTGCAGTGCTTGAGAGGAGGAGGGATCTACTTCTCAGCCCTCATTGAGTCAAGCTTGGCCATATGATATGCTTTGACCAATGGAATGTGAGAAGAAATAATGCATGCCATACATTATTGACTCAGACTTATCACCTAGTACTGGGAACTGCTCTTTTCTCTGGGGAAGGGCTATGATAGGGACTGTTCCTTCAGCTTGGACCCCAGAACAAGACATATCAAACAGCCATGGCTGACAAACAGGCGAGAATAAACCTTTACTATTATAAGACATGGAGATTTGGGGGTTGTTACTGCAGTCTACCCTAACAGATTTCATATAGGCAATGTAGCAAAGCTGAGAGAAGATGCCCTGGAATTAAGACAGCCTGAGGTCAAAGTCAAACTCTACTACTTACTGGCTCTATAACCTTGGTCAATGACTTAGGATTTCTGAGCCTCCATTTCTCCATTTGTAGAATGATATCTACTTTATAAGATATTGTGGGAATCAAATGAGTTAACACAAAGTGCTTCAAGTAGTGCTCAGCATGGTAAATGTTTAATAAATATTAACTGAAGTGAACTGTAATTATGAACGATAATAGATCATCTCCAAGTTTTCAATGTTTTTTCCTATGATCACTGAACTTGCTGGTTGCCTCTTGAGACAGAACATTCCTGTCTTCCCAACATTCATATGTTGAAATCCTGAGCCCCAAAGTGATAGGAGGTAGGGCCTTTGGGAGGTGATTAGGTCATAAGCCTTCAGGAATACAATTAGTGCCCTTATAAGATGGGCCAACGAGATGACTCTGTCTCTCTTTCTACCATATCAGGACACAAAAATAAGACTGAAAATTGCGAGACCTCACCAGAACCTAACCATGCTGTATGCTGGCACACTGATTTCTCCAGAACTGGGGAAAAGAAAATTTTGTTGTCTGTAACCCACCCATCTGTGGCACTCAGTTATAGCCCAAACTGATCAAGATGCCTCCCTAGCAACCATTCCACTCTCCCCATCAGGTTCAGGTTCTACTTGGGGAACCTATATAGTTTGGGAGAAAATGATTTCATTGACTTCATATGGCCTAAGTCAAAAGATAAGATCACAACATTATAACATTTTTTTTTGTACTAGGGATTTAACTCAGGGTTACTTTACCACTGAGTCACATCCATACCCCTTTTTATTTTGAGACAAGGTCTCACTAAGTTGCTTAAGGCCTTGCTAAATTGCTGAGGCTGGCTTTCAACCTATGATCCTCCTGCCTCAACCTCTCCAAGTCTAGATTACAACAAATATAAAGGTCTTAGTCTTAAGATTCTAGACTGGAGCAATATTTCACTCTGTAAACCAGAATAAATATTCAGATGAGCTGAGCAATTTAGTTTTACAGACTGAGAAGGCTGAGAAAAGCAGAGAACAAAAATCAGACTGTTTTTTTTTTTTTAATTTTTTTAGTTGTAGATAGACACAATGTCTTTATTTTATTGCTTTGTATGTGGTGCTGAGGATCGAACCCAGGGCCTCACGCATGCGAGGCAAGCGCTCTACCACTGAGCTACAATCCCAGACCCAGACTGTTTTTTTGTTTGTTTGAATTACAGGCAATTAAACCCAGGACCTCACATGCTGGGCAAGTACTAAGTTACATCCCTACTCCTTTTAAAAAAAATTTGAGATAGGGTCTTACTAGCTTGGTCTAGAACTTGCTATCCTCCTGCCTCAGTCTCCTGAGTAGCTGGGATTACAGGTGTGTGCCACTGAGTCTGGCCAGATTGGTTGTTTTAAAGACACTGGGTAAAGGTAAAAGCAGAGGGAACTCTCTTTTCATGCCTTCTAAAACTGGCTTGTCAGGGGATTTGACTATTATTTCTCTTGAGATCTTGGAAGGTCAGGAAACTTAGTTTGGGCTTGGTGACATGGAACTACAGCATGAATGACGCCATTTTGGTTTGGACTGCAGGCCTAGTGCAGAAGCTCACACCAAACCAATAGCCTCCTATAAATTTCATTCAACACCTGAAATGAGCCAACCAACCAGTTGTGTACTGGTAAACCAGCTCCCAGAAGGGTGAAAAGATGATTTCCCTGGTGTGGATTCACCCTCCATGACCAATGTCCAGCCACCAATGGATTAATGACTGGCTTGCAAATTTCTTGAATATTTAACAACTGCCTCGTGAGCCCTAATAGCCAGGCTAGGACACCACATGACACTCCCCTAGTCGTCATATTAGGGCAAGCTGCTCCAATCAGTGTGATTCTCGGAATGTGTGCGACTTTGATCAAGCATAAACAATTCCCCTGAATGCTGTAAAACACATATTTTCTAAGCTGTATTAAGTTGAATGTATGAACATGCCAAGATTAGACCAATTTTAATGTACATAAAGCCTAATTTCGGTGGCTGGGATTGTAGCTCAGCGGTACAGCGCTTGCCTCACATGCGTGAGGCCCTGGGTTCCATCCCCAGCACCACATACAAAGCAATAGAATAAAGACATTGTGTCCATCTACAACTAAAAATATATTTAAAAAAAAAAAAGCCTAATTTCGTATGAGTTAATATAACTGATCAAATACACATGAAAATATGGCCGAAGAAAGGAGGAAGGCCGAAGAGGTAGGGAGAGGAGGTAGATCCCACCAGAAGATCTAAAGTATGGCCATTTAAAGAGAATATAATCCTTCACTCCACAATGGGTATGAAATGTAACTTGGGACAACCAGCTACTTCATTGTCCTGTTTAATTCAGCCTCGGGCCCTGTGGGAAGCGTCCCACACGAGCCTCCTAGACATCTATCTGCATTCCTCCAGCCCGTGTTCGCAGCAGGAAGCCTGGATCCTGGTCCATCACGGACGAGAATTGAGCGAGGTCTCTGCGGGGCGACTCTGGCGAGCACTTTTGACCGGTCTCGGGAGACACTCGGGGTCACACTATCCAGCGCGCGCGGCGTTTTTCTCCGGGTGGAGCCGCTGCCGTGGGCGTCGGGGACGTGGGGGCGGCTCCCTCCCGGCGCCTCAGTAGCTCAGCTGTGCGGCGGAGGGCGACGCGGGAACGAGGAAACTCGGGGCACGGGCCTGACCAACCAGAGTCAGGACTAAACAGGACAATTTAGACTCCGGCCGAGCCCCCGCAGCACGGCGCCGCCATTCTCGGCGAGGCCGCCGCGCCCAGCCCGGCGCCGCCGCAGCCGCCGCCTCCCGACAGCCCTCGCGGTGGGCGTGGCCGCTCCCCAGAACGCCCCGCCCCCGCGGCAGGGCAAATGCGGCGCCGCCCGCGCCTGGGGGCCCCCTGGCTCGGCAACCGCAGCGCCGCCAGTGTCGCTTACTTCGTTCTGCGCATTCCGCACACTTGTGCAGCGTCACGTGCGACCACCACGCCTCGGCCCAGACACACCAGCACACGTCGCCACACTCAACAGCGTCCGGTGTTTTGCACACAAATGACACAAACCCCCACACCCGACAGAGCCCACGCACCACTGCACACGGAGCATGCGCAGAGCACAGAACAAATTCACGCGCACTTCGGGCGCACATATCTCAGCCCGCGCACTACAGAACTCACAGACACCGCCAGCACTCCTTCTGCTTGCCAATGACACGAACACATCCCATAACACATCAAACAGCACACCATTATCCCTTCCCTTACACACGCATACATTACACACCATGCATGGGGCCAAGAGACCATGCCAGTCACTCGTGCCTGCACACCCAGTTACAACTTTCCAGCCGTCTGCAATATGCACAGTTCCCAATTTTCACACAAGTGAAACGTGCATTCCACACTACACCAAACACAAAATACACATACACTGATATTCCTGCTGATAAAAACACATTCATCCAATACATTACTCATACCGCACTAAATCTAACACACCATACAAACCCTACACATTCGCATGCATCTTACCAACAGCACACACCATCTCAAAGCAGAAATCCAACACACAAACCTGAACATACCACCCAATCCGCCCCACATCCACTGTGCACAAACATGAATAATCACACATAACCCACACCTCAGCATACACAGCAAATACACACCACACCAAAGAAAACCCATACCCGACCTACCTCTGGGGACAGTTCAGATGACCAACCATCTCTGTGTACTCAGAACTGGCTCAGTTTTAGCACTGAAAATTCCGGGCCCCAGAAAACCCCTCAATCCTAGCTAATCCAGGATCATTAAGTCACCCCACACATTGTTCAAATGAATCATGCCTGGACCCCCAATAAACACTAGTGATAAAACCTGAGCTGCTCTAAGAAAGATGGAGACCACAGTGGCTTTGAGCTGAGGGAACCCAGGTGAACCTTCCTGAGTGCCAAGTCTCCTACCCCCTTTTATAGAAGAGGACACTTGGCTCAGGGAGGAAGTGCCTTAAAAACAGTGAGGAACTGTCAACCCCTTCCCCAAAAAGAAAAGAGGCAGAGAGGTCTAAGGACCCCTGATGCTGGGCTTTCACCTTGGTGAAGCCCTTTTACTGAACTTTCCTCTCCTGATCCCT
Organism: Xerus rutilus; assembly: GCA_028644305.1. Classification (NCBI taxonomy): domain Eukaryota; kingdom Metazoa; phylum Chordata; class Mammalia; order Rodentia; family Sciuridae; genus Xerus; species Xerus rutilus. The sequence continues at coordinate 101,762,190 of CM053406.1, read as the reverse complement.
ACAGGAACCTGTAAGGTGGGTAGCCTAGGTGCTGCCATGACAGTGATACTAGAAAAGCCCAGGTCATGCAGAGGGAGTCTGGAAGTCCCATCTTCCTGTTTCTCCTGACCCAGACTTTCCCCTCTGTGTGCATGTTACCCCTCCCCCATTCTCTCCCCACCCTGGCTGAGACATTGTGGCTGGAATCAAGAAACCACCTGTCTTGAGCCACTACCTTCAAAAGCTTTTCATTCCGTCCTAATGGGGCAAGGCGCCCAGGCTGCCCCACCCTCGGGGTGGATTAGGCGTCCGCCTCTCTGGTGAAGTTTAAGGCACATCAAAAGAGTTTCCTGCGCCAAAATAGCTCTAGTCTGAAATTATACCAGGGGAGTCTTCTTTCAGGTGAAGGCATTGTGTTTCGTGCCTCCAAGGGCCCTGCTCCCGAATGCACCTGTATCCCTGGGAGGGTCTCTCACCCCGCAGCCTCTAGTACCTTCCCTGGCATTGTCCCTCCATGAATTGCAACAGACGTTGCCTAATACGAGGTTGCTGGTGGGACTGGATTGTTTCTAGCACGTTTTGTGGGAATGGGCACGAAACGGAGGAGTTTTGATCAGGGGTGAGGGAAGGTGTGAGAAGGGTACAGAGTGACTTGGAGACAGGCAAATAGGATAGGAGAGGTATGGGGGTGTTGAGAAGGGAGGAGACATGCCCTTGGAAGAGCTGGAGGAGGCTCTGGGTCTAATAGGGAAGGCAGAGGGAATGGCGTATGTTATTCAGAGATGCCAGGAAGTAGAACAGAGCGTGTTTTTGGGGTGGAAGGGCCCAGCCCGGGGATGGGGATTTTTGTGGAAAACATTCTGGTTAACAGGCACTCACAGTATTTCTCCATGGAAGTTGCAGAAGAAAATGTAATATGCAAAAATGTGTGTGATCTTTTGATAGGTGAGAAAAAAGGAAGTCACAAAATAAGACATAGAGTGGGATCCTTATTTTGTAATACTGGCCAGAAAGACACAAAAATGACTGCTCTATCAAAGATGACTTGCATTTCTTCTTGGAACCTTTCTATATTTCCAGATTTTCTACAATGAACTGGGAATGTAACTTTTTTTTTCTAGCTTGGGGGTGGAACCCTAGGCTTGGTGCATGCTATGCAAGTGCTTTACCACTGAGCTACATTCCAGCTCCCCTGGAATATGATGATTTTTATAAATATCAGATTTTTTTTTTTTGGTACCAGGGACACTTACCCACTGAGCCACATCCCCAACCTTTTTTGTATTTTATTTAGAGACAGGGCCTCACTGAGTTACTTAGCACCTTGATAAGCTGCTGAAACTGGCTTTGAACTCATGATCCTCCTGCCTCAGCCTCCCCAGCCGCTGGGATTACAGCCATGTGCCACCATGCTCATCAGAACTTTTTATTTTTGAAGAGGATTCATCAACTATTTATTGAGTTTGCATTCTTGAGGGTTGGCACTGCATAGCATGCAGAGTCATGGAAGCTGTAGTCACTGCTTTCAGATTATCCTTAAAACTAATTATGGCCAGGAGGGTGAAGCCAGAGGATCACAAATTCGAGGCCAGCCTCAGAAATTGAGTGAGGCCCTAAGCAACTTAGTGAGACCTTGTCTCAAAATTTAAAAAAAGGTCTGGGGATGTGGCTCAGTGGTTAAGTGCCCCTGGGTTCAATCTCCAGTGCCCAAATTCAAAACAAAACCCACAACAACAACAAAACACTAATTTAACACAGGGCTATTGTTCAGTGCAGAAGATCATGGACTTTGGAGTCAGATTGTTTGGGTTCAAACTCTCTTCTGCAGCTGCGAGTCCTGGGCAAGTGACTTGACTTCTCTGTGTGTAGGTTGCCCCTTTACAAGGGTTAGTTGAGCGGATACCTGTGAACACTCAGACAAGCAGCTTGCACGGGGTGATCCCAACGTGAGTGTCAGCTGTTACTTTATTAGTGGTTAAGAGCCTGGCCTCTGGAGCCAGCCTGTCTGGATTCTCTGACTGGCCTGGGAAATGATTTCATCTTTATCTCTACCTCAGTTTCCTAATCTGTGAAATAGGGGTGAAAGTTCTGATGCTCATGAAATGGGTAAGGAGAAAATTAATGAACTAATGATAGATAAAGTACTTAGAACAGAGCCTGGCACATAGAAAGTGCTCAGGAAGTGTGAGCTACTTTACTACTAATTATTAGTAGCATTACTGTTGGAGGAGACAAGAAATGAGTGAGCACCCTGTGGGGGTGGGGGTATGCGTGAGATGGCTGGCTGAGAGCTCCAGGAGGGCCCCATTCTCTGTCTCTTATCTCTCCAGTGTCCTCCTCCCAGCCCAGGTTATTCTGGTCCTTTAAGTTTTTTTTTTTTTTTTTTGGTACTGGGGATTGAACTCAGGGGCACTCGACCACTGAGCCACATCCCCAGCCCTATTTTGTGTTTTATGCAGAGACAGGGTCTCACTGAGTTGCTTAGCGCCTCGCCATTGCTGAGGCTGGCTTTGAACTCGCGATTCTCCTGTCTCAGCCTCCCTAAGTGCTGGGATTACAGGCGTGCGCCACAGCGCCCGGCTAGGTCCTTTAAGTTTTAAAGCTGTGGGCCCAGGTCCCACCCCCAACTCTGCACATACACTGCTACCTCCTGATCCTTCTCCAGTTCCATGCAAAGGTGGATTTATGGTGCAACTGATGAAGGGAGGCTTCCAGAACTATCATTTGCATGGGAGGTACTCTGGCAATATTCTGTTTATAATTTGTATCTTTTTTCCATAAATAGAACCTCCATCATTGTGTAAACTTCAGCCTCAACAAGCTTGGGTCCTGCTTTGGTTTTGGGAAGGGGGCTCCTAATTCAGATTTCCCAAAGCCCTACCTACTAAAATCCAGCCTTTCTTTAATTGGGCCTGGTCACCAGAGTCCTACTCTGGGTGGTATTTGTGCCCAGGTGAGCCTGTTTACTTTGGGTTTGTTTTGTTCTTGAGGAGAATCAGCAGGGAAATAGTTTTGTCCTGGGGTGGAGCAAAACCCTTGGCAGACAGGAGAAGATGGAAGGTGTTTTTTGTTTTGATTTGTTTTGCTGTACCGGAGTTTGAACCCAGGGGTGCTCAACCACTGAGCTACATCCCCAGCCCTTTTTAATTTTTTATTTGGAGGCAGGGTCTCATTAAATTGCTCAGGGCCTCCCGAAGTTGCTGAGGATAGCTTTGAACTGCGATCCTCCCACCTCAGCCTCCCAGGCTGCTGGGATTACTGGCATGCACCACTGCACACTGCTCCAGAAGGCAATTTGAATGACAAGAAGTTTCTGAGATCCCAGAGTATTTGGCAGCTCTGATCTAGCTACAAGGATGGCTGGGAAAATATGCCAACTCTGGAGACTTAACCAGAAGCTGAAATGGACAAACTGTCACAGATCAGGAGAAGGGAACATGATGACTTATGTTCTTTCCTGGGACCTTGTGATCTTCTTACATTTAGGTGTTATTAATGCTACTCTGCCAGTCTGCTATATAAAATGTTTATGCTGCTATTTAAAATTGAGTAAAAGGCTGGGGCAGTGGCGCACACCTGTAATCCCAGTAACTAGGGAGGCTGAGGTAGAAGAATCACAAGTTCAAGGTGGGCCTGGGCAATTTAGTGAGGCCCTAAGCAATTGAGCGAGACCTGGTTTCAAAATAAAAAAGGAAATGGGTTGTGGATGTGGCCCAGTGGTAAAGCACCCCTGGATTCAAGTCCCAGTACAACAACAACAAAAAAGAACCTGAGTGTCTCCATGCGAGGCATGAATTCCCAGTGTCTTTCTGGGCTGTAACTGAGGGACCCTTCTAGGCTGTGCTCAGAGCCTCATAACATGTCCCACACTAGGTGCTTCCTCATGCTGTTTGTGATTGTTTACCATGTCACAGCTCTTTGTCCTCCTTCAATTGTCAACTCTGGCAAAGTGGGGACTTCCGTGTCTCACCCTGGGCAAACATCAAGGCTGGATTGAGTTGGCGGGTTAAGTCGGTGTGATGGCTAACTTCATGTGTCAGTTTGGTTAGGCCACGATACTCAATTGGTTTTGGTCAAACACCAGTTGAGTTGCCACTGTGAAGGTAATTTTTAGATGTGGTGAACATTTAAATCAGAGCTGATTGCCCTCTATAATGCATTGAGCCTCATCCAATCAGTTGAAAGTGTCAAGAGAAAAAAGATTGAGGTCCCTAGAAGAGGAACAAATCTTACTTCTAGACTGTCTTGGAACCAAGATTCCAACTTCAATTCCTGCTAGAATTTTCAACCTACCAGTTTGCCTAGCAAACCATGGACTTGCTGGTCGCACAATCCCAAGTGCCATTTCTTTTTCTCTTCCTTTTTCTCTCTCTCTCTCTCTCTTTTTTTTTTTTTTTTTGGCATCAGGGTGCTTAATGACTAAGCCACATCCCCAGCCCTTTTTATTTATTTTATTTTTTTAAAAATTTTTTTCTAGTTGTAGATGGACACAATGTCTTTATTTTTATTGCTTTTGTATGTGGTGCCGAGGATCGAACCCAGGGCCTCACGCATGCGAGGCAAGCGCTCTACCACTGAGCTACAATCCCAGCCCCCCAGCCCTTTTTAATTGTTTTAATTTTGAAACAGGGTTTCACTAAGGTGCTTAAGACCTCACTAAGTTGCTGAGGCTGGCCTTGAACTTGTGATCCTTCTGCCTCAGCCTCCCTAATTGCTGGGATTACAGGTATTGAGCACTGTACCCGGCTACAAGAGCCATTTCTTCAGATATCTATCTATCCCTGCTTATCCATCTAGATATGATAATATACCTGTATCTTTTGTATTAGTTTTGTTTCTCTGGAGAACCCTGACTAATATAGTAGAATGAGTGTAAATTGTTTTCTTGATTGGAAAAATCATTGTGTGTGTGTGTGTGTGTATGAAATCCAGGAGTGTTTCAGCACTGAGCTACATCTCCAGCCCTTTTTATTTTTTATTTTGAGACAGCTTCTTGCTAAATTGCCAAGGCTGGCTTAGAACTTGTGCTCCTCCTGTCTCAACCTCCTGAGTCCCTGGTATTACAGACATGTGCCACCATACCCAGCCAGGAAAAAATTATCTCTAATGTAAATATTTTTTATGATATAAGTAGATAGGTGGGTTAGGAGGTCCAGGGGCCCTAGCAGATTTTTTTTTTTAAACCCCTCTCCTCAGTCACAAATAAATATTAGGAATGAAGATCTGGTTCCCCAACCCCAAAGTATAGTGAACTACATCTAAAATTAGGTGTTTTTAATAATAGAAGACTAAAGACATCCTAAATGTTCATCCATGTGCCTGAATACTATGCAGAAGTACAAAGGAAAGGGGAAGCTTTTTATGTACCACTGATGTGGAATTACTTCAGATAAAGTGAGTGAATGCTGGACTAGTGGTGCATACCTGTACTCCCAGTGACTTTGGAGGCTGAGGCAGGAGAATCAGCAGTTGGAGGCCAGCCTCAGCAACTTAGCAAAAATAAATAAATAAATAAATAAATAAATAAATAAATAAATAAATAAAACAAAATGGCCTGGGGATGTAGCTTAGTGGTAAAATGCCCCTGGGTTCAATCCCCAGTATTCCCCTCCCCACCAAAAAATAAAGTAAGTATACTACATTGTGTTTCCTATTCAGGTGTTTGTAGAATATATATATGTTATAGAATATATGTGTATATACCCTGTAGAATATATTCTATATAAATATGCAAATTACAATATATAAATATTATTATATATAAATATATTACATAATATACATATAACTTATATATATTTATAAACTATATCTATATGGCTTATAGGCTCACAGTCCCTTATCCACAGTTCCAGAATCCAAAGGGCTGGAGATGTAGCTCAGTGGTAGAATGCTTGCTTAGCATGCACAAAGCCCTGAGTTTGGTGCTCAGTAGTGAAAAAATAAAAAGTTCAGAAAAATAAAGTGTTTTTCTTTGGTTTATAGCAAATATATTTGGTAGCAAAACCAGAGCTGAAAAGACATGTTGATTTTTTCTTTTTCTATTTATGCTTGTTATTGTGAAAATCTGACACCTCAGACCAGGGTGACGACCTGTCCTGGTTTGCTTGGGACCGTTTGGGACCCCAGGTATAGCCTAGAGGGGATATTACAAAATATATACTGTATGCACCTCATTATGCCTAAAATCTGGAAAGTTGCTGGGGAAGGTGGCACCTGCCCAAAATCCCAGTGACTGGAGAGGCTGAGGCAGGAGGATTGTAAATTTGAAACCAGCCTCAGCAATTGAGCGAGGCCCTAAGCAACTATCTCAAATTTTAAAAAGGGCTGGAGATGTGGCTCGGTGGGTAAGCGCCCCCTGGTTTCAACCCCCAGGACTGAATTGGAGGGAAAAATCCAGACAGTTCTAGATTCTGTAGCCCAACTGATTTCCAAGGGTTTCAGCTCAGGACCATGGCCCCCAGTTCCTTGTCTATATATCTGGAAGGAGACAAGCCACCAGCCACTGCCTCTGGAGAGGAAACAGTGGCTGGAGGGCAGGACCGGGGCAGAGTTTTCAGGGCATATCCTTCTGCATATTTTGACTATGCAGAACCATGTGAATGTATTATCTACTCAAAAAAATAAATACAGGAAATTATGGCAAAACAAAACTCTGCACTTTGGGCTACACTACAAATAGAATTTCAAAGATTTTTGAAAAAATAAATGACCGTGCTGCTGGTATTGATGTTGTCAAAGCAATATTTGTCTTTCTGATTCTGCTGACCCCGTGTGCCCTGTCCTTAGAGCTGCTGGGTCTACCGAGCTCTGATTTGGAAGTCAAGCGTCTTGGCTTTGGTTTCCTAGGCTCGGAGGGCTGGGCAGGTCTCTCCTGGAGCATCAGGGGGACCCAGCTCGCTCTTCTGCAGGATGCATCACAAAAGGAGGAGGGGGCAGGGAGGGGCAATTTTTTTCCTTGATTGGTTGGTGTTGTTATTATTGTTTTGAAAAATCAAGAAGAATCATGCAAAGCAAGTGGAAACAGGCTAGGCCAGCTGAAAATACCCACATGCTCCTGCTCTGGGTCTCTGGGTGATATAATTAGCTGTTTTTTTCCAGCAGTGAGTGGGCGGCTCACTCCCCAGGCACTGGGCAAGGCCCCAGGATGATTCAACGGCAGACAAGCCCGGGCAAGGCCTCGGGAGCTGCGGCCGCGGAGGTGCTGGGAGGTGCTGATGCGGGAGAAAGATGGGGCGCTGAAGGGGCGCGGGGACCCAAACCGCCCAGCAGGCAACGCTGGTCTCCTGCCCACCTAGCCTTTAGCACTTCCACCCACCCGCCCCAATTTCTGGCTCCCCACTCCTCTCCCTCATCTCTGCACAATGACAGAATCTGTTCCTAATTCAGGCTTCTCCAGAGTTGGCAGTCTCCTCAGAGCTTCTAGAGGCAAGTTGGGGAACCCTGTGCCCACAAGAACTAAAGCCACCTTCCCAAACCTTGACAGGGAGGGCAGGAGCTTTCAATCCTCTAGGAGATTTTTCTTCCAATTTTAATTTTCTGGGTTTTTTTTTTTTGTGGTGGTGGTGGTGGTAGGTGATATTAGGGTTTGAGCTCAGGGGCACTCTACCACGGAGCTACATCTCCAGCCCTTTTTATTTTTTATTTTGAGAAGGAGGGTGGGGAGGGATGAGAAGGGGGGGTGGTGGCATCTGGCTAAGTTGCTGAGGCTGTCCTTGAACTTGGGATCCTCCTGCTTCAGCCTGGGCTTTCAGGTGTGCACCACAACCAGCACCTCCAGATTTTTCAAAACACCTGCATACACAGTCAGCTGACCCTCACCCAGTTTTAATTCAGTAGATTTCTACAGGGCTGGAACATGGAGTGTATTTTTTTTTTTTTTGTTAATTGTTGTATAAAATAGTACTAACTACTTCAAAATAGACTATGAAGAACTAACTGTGCCTGGTGGGATGATGGATGCCTGTAATCCTAGCTGCTTAGGAGGCTGAGGCAGGAGGATCACAAGTTCAAATCCAACTCCAGCAATTTAGTGAGGCCCTAAGCAACTCAGTGAGATCCTGTCTCTGAATAGAATATTAAAAAGGTCTGGAGCTGTGGCTCAATGGTTAAGCACCCTTGAGTTCAATCCCCAGTACCAAAAAAAAAAAAAAAAAAAGATTAAACCCACTTTGCTCTCCAAGGCAAGCAGGCTACGCACAGCACAACTCCAGAGGGTGCTGTCCACCAGGGGTTAGTGGGGCCTTGGAGCTGGGCAACACAGGTGACTTGCTCCTCTCCCCACACGCAGCCATGGTGATTATTTCATTTCTCTTCTGGCAGAGAGTCTATGTATAGGACCTGAGCATTTTTCTCAAGGGGATCCCTTTTCTCCCCTTCCCTATGTTGAGAATCACTGGTCTAGGGTGTAGGACGGTCTAGTGGCACCATTTCAGGCATGTGGAAAAATCAGGAAGGAGAATAGGGCCTTCCCTGAAGTCTCAGCACAGCAAGCCTACGGCCCCTACCAGATCTAGGCTGAGTCCTAGACACCCCATCACGAAACTGTCAGGGTCTCTTTACCTGTATTTCTGGCAATAAAAGGACTTTTCTTCAGAATAATCCTTCTTCTGGGGCCCCAGGGGGTTTTCAGATGGATTTGCTGAGTAAGGGATTTTTCCCACATTTCAGTCCAGTGACTTCTCAGACTTTGATGTTGACTAGTTAAAAAAAAAAAGAAAAGCTGTGTAGCCAAAGGAGGAAGTTAGTCCCGCTGTGTGCACACTCTAGGCCGCACACACTGTCTCTTTGTGTCTTGCTTCCTCCTTTGGCAACTGGGGAGGATAGCTTCTACCTCATTTTCAATCTCTCAGCAGGGCTGAGGAGGATCTATCTACCTCATTATTTTTAGTTTCTCAGGGGAGCTGTAAGATCGAAGATATGAAAGGATCCATTTTATAGGTGAAGATACTGAGGCTCGAGGCCACTGTGCACTGCAGAGGTGGCACTGCTCTTTTGTTTGTTTGTTTGTTTGTTTGTTTGTTACCAGGGATTGAACTCAGGGCCACTCGACCACTGAGCCACATCCCCAGCCCTATTTTGTGTTTTATGTAGAGACAGGGTCTCACTGAGTTGCTTAGCGCCTTGCCGTTGTTGAGGCTGGCTTTGAACTCGCGATTCTCCTGTCTCAGCCTCCCAAAGTGCTGGGATTACAGGCGTGCGCCACCGCGCCCGGCTGGCACTGTTTTTATAACACTCAGTCTGTGGGTTATTCCCCTTGCCAGTGTTTTTATTGGCCATGTCTGAGACTCAGTAGGAAAAGACCCTCTTGTAGGAAGATGGGGGAAAGGAAAGGGTCCCATCTGCAGTGTTCCCTGCTGTTTGGGGGAGGGGAAATGGCTAGCAGATGTCATTAGAAATCTGCACATACCCAGGGACTACATGGACCTGTGCATCTAGGTGGGGCTGTAAGCCAAGTTCTCACCAGTGGAATGTGTGTGGGAGATTATTCAAGTCCTTCTGAGCCAGGTGTGACAAAATGCACACACCTTCTTCATGCCCTTTCTCCCCCTTCAGCCAGAGGCAGAGATCCTGAGGCTCTAGGGGATAGTGGAGCCATAGGCTGGAAGGAGCCTGGATCCCTGAATCATCACATGGAGGTCAGCCACCTGCCAATTGGAGCACTTTTATTGGATTTGTATGTGGGTGAGAAATGCACTTCTGCTGGGTTGTCCCTGAGACACGATGGTTTATTACAGTGGCGAAAGTCATCCTAACACAGCCCCAGGGTTTTCCCCAAGTCCACTCCTGAGCTTCCAGGAGGTGCCAGGAGGAGACATCAGCAATTAGTCTTCCCCACAGGTACAGGATTGGGAGGCATCACTGAGGACTTGGAGAGGAAGGAACACCCCCCTCTCCCTGGCTCTGAATTTGGCTGCAGTGGGCTACTAGTATTCAGGGCTTGGGGTGGCAGCTATTGCATTACACAGTGGCTCTGGTGACATCACCATTCCAATGATACTTAGAGCCACCCTAGGGAAGCACAGACAAGGACGAACAGCTGATGGGAGGGGGATCATAGCAGAGAGGGGCCCCATCTAGAGCACTCCTGCCCTGGTCCCCTGTCTGTGTCACCCCAGCCAAAGCCAGCACTTCCTGGGGCCTCTGTTTCCCTGACTACGTGTGAGTTTAAAACACCTGTCCTGGCTGGGGAGGAAGGCGGGTGAGATGGTGAGTGAGAAGCAAGGTCATGGATCTGAGGTCCTGACACCACTGACCCCACTTTGCTGAGTATCAGAGGCTCTAAACCCGAGGCCCTCTGTACTCTGATGTATGGAGGGCAGAGTTTTTTCTTGGGATGAGCTTAAAAACAATATGTTAGGGAAGAGAAAAAGTAAAGAATGCATTATTCCTACTCTCTTGGGATCTTTCAGAAGTTTGTTCTGGGCTAATGAACCTGGAGGCAGGGTGTCTTGGGGGCTTTGAAGGCAGCTCACAGGGCTGGACTCAGTCTGTGGGTTATTCCCCTTGCCAGTGAGGGTCTATTCTCAGGTATCACAGTATCTGAAATTCCACCAGAAGGGCTTCATTTTTTGGATTCCTCCCCCCTCCCCCCAAAAAAAATACCCACAAGCAGTGACAACCTAATGCACATTAGACTTTTCCCAACAATCCTCAAAGAGAGATGGCAAGACACAAATGCCTGGTGTGGAAGTTTCTCCAGTCACATTTCTCCTCAGGAAGATTGTGGGACAGTTCTATTCCTCCATGTACATCCTAGAGAAATTCTTGCCCATGCCCAGAGACAAGGATAAGAATACTTACAGCAACCCTACGTATAATAACAAAAAGTTGGAAATAACCCAAATGCTCATTGATGGAAGAGATAATTGGATATTCAAAAAAAAAAAAAAAAAAGAGAGAAAGATCAAATCATGTTTTAATTATGTGTACCTGCCTAACAAACCAAGTCAAAACACAGTGGTGCTGGATATGGTGGCACACGCCTGTAATCCCAGTGGCTATGGAGGCTGAGGCAGGAGGATCGAAAGTTCAAGGCCAGTCTTAGCAGTTTTGCAAGGCCTTAAGCAACTTAGTGAGACCCTGTCTCAAAATACAAAATAAAAAGGGCTGGGGATGTGGCTCAGTGGTTAAGTGCCCCTGGGTTCAATCCCTGGTACAAAAACCAAACAAACAAAACCTCACAGTGAGAACTAAAACTGTTTATTTGGGCTGGGATTGTGTCTCAGTGGCAGAGCAATTGCCTAGCATGTGTGAGGCACTGGGTTCAATTCTCAGCACCACATATAAATAAATAAAGATCCATTGACAACTAAAAAAATATTTTAAAAAATTTATTTGCTCACAATTATCTAATTTAGTCAGGGACTTATTGGGGATGCCTTGTCTCTACTCTGTGTGACTTCAGCTAGGCCTGTAGAATCAGCTTCTAAAGTGGTCCTCACTGGCTGGAAAGGTGATGCCGGCTGTTGGCTGGGAGATTAGCTGGAGCTATTAGCTGGGAGCCAGGTTTACCCTGCACGTGACTTCTCACAACATTATGGTCTTAGAGTAACTGAACATCTTTTTTTTGGTACTGGGGATTGAACTCAGGGGCACTCGACCACTGAGCCACATCCCCAGCCCTATTTTGTGTTTTATGTAGAGACAGGGTCTCACTGAGTTGCTTAGCGCCTCGCCGTTGCTAAGGCTGGCTTTGAACTCGCGATTCTCCTGCCTCAGCCTCCCTAAGTGCTGAGATTACAGGCTTGCGCCACGGCGCCCGGCTTGAACATCTTAACACAGTGGAGTCCCTAAAAATGCAAAAGCAGAAATTGCTAACTCTTTTTAAGGTTTAGGACTGGGATTGACACATGGTAACTTCTGATCCATTCTGTTAGTTGAAAGAGTAACAAGGTAGCTGGGTGTGGTAGTATACACCTGTAATCCCAGTAATTTGAGAGGCTGAGACAGGAGGATCACAAGTTTGAGGCTAGCCTGGGCAATTTAGTGAGACAATTTGGGTAGACCCCATCTCAAAAAATAAAGGAAGTAAAAAGGACTGGAGGGTACCACTCTACTTAGTGGTAGAGTGCCCCTGGGTTCAATCCCTAAGTACTGGGGGAAAAAATCACAAGGTAGACATATTTAAGGGGCAACAACTGCAAAACAGTTTGAATACCCAGAGGTATAACTTATTGGGTGACACAGACATCCACAGATCACAGCCTCCCACGATGACATGGGTACATCTTAGGTTAGGCTATGCTGAAGTAACAGCCTCCGTATTTCTGGGACTTTGCTCAACCAAGGGTTCCTTATTTTTCACATCCTTGTCCCATGCAAGCTGTGGGACACTCTGCTCCATACAGTCTAGCAGGGATCCAGGCTGATGGAGGCTTCATTGCATGGTAGCAGCACCACTGGGACATAAGACCTTGCTTTTGCCATAGCTGTGGACAGGAAGCCTGGAGAATTTCACCTGGCCTTATTCCTAAAGGGACATATGTTACTTAGTGTCAAGTTTCATTGTCTAGAACCAGTTGGCATGACTCTATCTAAACCTGTAGCAAGAGGGGGCTGGGAAATGTAGGAGAGGACCTGGAAAAATTGACCACATGTGACAGAATGATTGTTTTAAATAGCTACATGTAAAGTTCAAGATAGTGTTTGCTTCAAGGTAGGGGCAGAACACAGGCAAGGGCCAGGATTGTTAATGTTTTAGTTTTGGGTTTAAGCAGAGAAGGTTAACTATGTATATTTTTAAATGGATGAATGAGTAAATGGATGGATAAATGAAAGAGAAGTCGCAGAAGCAGGGGCACTAAAACCTCATCCCAGAGTGCAGGCCAAAAAGGGCCCTTCCATAAATATTCACAGAGCTCCCAGCGATGGCCCCGAGGCTCCTGAAGTACAAAGATGAATAAAATATGGCTCACCCCCTCCAAGTTCCCTGCTCGGAGGACTCAGTAGGCACAGAAACCAAGCAGGCCAACAAGGCCGGGTGGACAGACTTGCTCACCAGGCTCTGGGGTCCAAATGGAGCTTTGTGGAAGACTCGACTCAGGAGGTCATGCGAGTTAGGCCGTGCGGGGTGAGTAGGAGCTCAGAGTGGAGGTGAAGAGGTTGGTCAGGAGCCACAGTGTGTACAAAGGTGCAGGCGCCCTGTGCTCCTCGCAAATGAGCTGCTCTCCAGAACCCCTGTGGGCCAGGGCACTCTTTTCCCTGGTGGCTGCCAAACTCGCTGCCCACCATGCCTTTGGCTTCTTCAGGATTTGGCTTCAGATAAGGGAGCTGTCTTGCTTGAGGGCATGTACCCCCTTGCTTCAGGGAAGTGACATCCTGATGATGAATTGAAGCCGAGCTATAAAGGCCTCGCCCCATATGCTTTCCTTCAGAGGACCCTGCTCCAGGGCTCCTTGTGGCATCGGCTGAGGCCTCTCTAGGGCCGCTAGCCTAAATGAAAGCCCCTCCCTCTGCACAGTCCTGTGTCCTTTTTATTTTGGTTGCAAACACGCTCCTCAATAAACCTCCTTCAAACGACTCTCCACTTCAATGTGTTCTCTGAGAAACCTACCTGAGATCCCCACTAACGTTTAAATGACTACTGAATTCCATGAGATGCTTTTCCCATAAGTGTTTATAACCAGTAATAATAACTAATATTCATGGGGTGATTTCTTTCCCTTTTCTTTTTTCTTTTTTGGTTCCTGGGAATTAAACTGAGGGGTGCTATATCACTGAGCCACATCCCCAGCCCTTTTTATTTTTTTATTTTGAGACAAGGTCTTGCTGAATTGCTTAGGGCCTTCATAAATTGCTGAGGCTGGCCTTAAACTTTCAATCCTCCTCCCTTGGCCTCTTGAGTCACTGGGATTACAGGCATGATTCCTACACATCAGGCTGTGTACTTTGTCTATATGATCTTTTATTTAGTGAAAAATAGAATTTATGCCACAGGAATGAATTTCAAATGGTGAGATTCTAGGTTTAGATGGTAGGTTTGGGAGGCTGGGAGTGTTTATGTGTCACAAATTCTATCACAGATCTCTCTGTGATACAGTATGATTGGTGTTGACCTTTGTGCTCCCCATCATTCCCCACTCCCCTCCCGCTGCAGGTTAGACAGGGCCTCGTGATTGGTTCTAGACCAGCCACGGAAACAAGAGCATAAGTGCAACTTGGAGAGGGTAGGTGGGGGATGGGGTGGGGGTCCCAAGCTCAGAGCCAGGTGGGGAAGTCCACACCTCCGTGCCCATAATCCCAGCAACTGGACTACAGGGTGCTGAGGCAAGAGGATTCGAGGCCAGCTTCAAGGCCAGCTTCAGCAACTTAACAAGGCCCTAAGCAACTGAGACTCTTTCTCAAAATATAAATAAAAAGGGCTGGGATGTAGCTCAGGTAAAGTACCTCTAGGTTCAATCCCCAGTACTAAACCAAACCAAACAAACAAAAACCCCAGGACTTCTTGTGCTCAGTAATATAGTTTCTCTGTTCCGCCTTTCCTCCGGGGTCTCACTTCTACGTGGAGGTGAATTCCTCTGAAAGCTGACTGTCCCTGTTTGGGACTCCCCAGTCCTTTTCTAAGAAATGTAGATGTTGTTCCCACACTTCCTCCCTGTCTCAGCTCCTACAGCCACCGTGGAACCCTCCTCACATCCTCCTTCTTCAGGCTTGGCCTTCTGTCCTTTCCCTCACTTGCCCCACAAATGTCCAGTCTGAGGTGGGAGCTGGTCTGGACCCTCCTGTCTTCTGGCTGAGCTCTCTCCATCCCTAAGCTGCCGGCTTTCTGGCATGCCCAGGCAGCAGGCTGTGGTCCTGACTGGCCCTCTGGCCCTCAGGAACATGTCCTAACATGTCAAGCCTTGCTCTAGAAAACGCTGCTGGTTGCTTCATCCTGGAACAGCTGGCTAGAGGGTGAAGAGGGGCATGGTGGGACACAAGAGACCCCTGGAGACCTTGCCTCAGTTTCTCTGAACCAAATATGATTTGCAGATTTCTTGGGATAGGCCTGGGATCTGGTGCACATGTGTGTGCTTGTGTGTGTGTGTGTCTGTCTGTCTGTCTTGTGTGTGATTCCTGCTCCCATGCCCTCTTCAGGGCTGACGTCCTCCTTTGTCCTGGCTACACATTCAAGTGCATGGTCACAAATAGTTATTGAAAGCTGCTGGATAGAGAGGCACTGAGTAAGTACTTAATAAGTATTTGTTGATACTCCTGTGGTTGTGGTGAGCCAGAAGTTATAATTTTTTTTTTGTTTTTTGTTTTGTTTTGTTTTATTTTACTTCCCAACATCACCAACAAAAAGAATTATTTCACTGTGAAGCTCAGGACCACAAAAATTTAAATAATTCATGATAAGCCTTCATTTAAAAATTCCCCCACTAAAGTCAGCAGATAGATAATGTCAGGTCTCTCTGAAATGCTTGAAAGCTGAGGGATTCAAGTTAGTAGGAGGATGTGTCTGTCCTCTGCTGTACACCTGACAACCAGACTTTGGATGGCATGGGTGGGGTGAGGGAGGGGGCAGCAGCCAGGGGTGGGAGTGGTCCTGGCCTGACTCTGGGTCCAGGCAGGTGGAGAGTCTGGGACTCAGCGCTACCACGCCTACCGGGGCTCCCATCCCCACAGCTGAGGAGAAGGGGGCCTGTCCTCTCTGAGGTCAGCTGCATTAGAGGAAGAGGACCGGGCATGTCCGGGCAGAGATTTCCAGACACCAAACAGCCTGAGACGTCAGTAATTGTAGCTGCTGCAAACCCGAATTCAGTTTTTTAGTGAGATTTCACACTCCATTTGGATAATTTTGAAAAACAAAACAGGGAATCTTTGAGGTAAAGTATGGAAGGCAAAGGTCAGAAGCAAAGATGTTTAGGGGTGTGTAGGTGGGTGGGAGCAGATGGACACCTCACATCTGTATCTGTCAGAAGCACCAGTGGACCCTTCCAGAAGAATCCTTTATCAATGTCATCTCAGTAAACTGCCTGGAATTGAGGGGTGCTAGATATTTTCCTCATTCTGGACCTAGAGAAATCAAGGACCACAAGCAGAGAGCTCTAGGTAGGAAGCAAAAGGCTAACCTTAGTCATTTATTTGCTGTGTGATCTGAGTTATGTCATTGGACTTCTCCGAGCCTCAGTTTCTCCAGAAGTTTATGTGGGCTGTGTGGAGGAATACTCAGGAGGTGACTCACAGCCCAAGTCCCTCTCCACTTCCTACTGCATTCACACTGGTTTTACTGCTGAGGTGGAGTCAGGGGGTCTGAGACTGGCTCAATGTCGGCTTCCTCCAAGTCTCTGGAGAACAGATTGCTCCCCTCCTATATTAGGTACTGGGGGTTGAGCCTTCAGTGCTCTACCACGGAGCTACATCTCCTGGCCCTTTTTATTTTGAGACAGGGTCTTGCTAGGTTACCAGGACTAGCCTTGAACTTGCAATCCTTCTGCCTCAGTCTCTGGGGTAGCAAGGATTACACAACTGTGCCTGCACACCAGGCTGTTGGCCCCTTCTGAAAAGCACTGGAATGCCCTGACAAGCCATGACTTTGCATACTGTGGCTCTCTGGGCTTCACTCTCCTCATCTGTGAAGCAATGAGGATTGAATTCTGCTTTGGACCCAAAGATGCTTTGCTGGGATTTCAAGGTGACTCAGGTGCTTCTTGGAGAAGTGTTTAGTGAAAGACAAGTAGGGACAGTGGTGTATAGTGGCCTTTTTTTTCTGGGAATTGTAAAGAAAGACACATTATTTGTATTACTTATGGATTTTTATCTGTTAGCGTCATACCTCCTGATCTTCTCAGCCGTATGGAGTAAATCATACCCAGAGTGTGTCAGTGGTGGGCCCGAAAGGGGGCTCTTCCTAACAATGCGTCCCTTCCCGAGGGAGTGCCAACTCCTCAACTTTCCAAAGTCCCATTTGTGGCTCCCGTCGTGGGGAAACGTGTCAAGCACACAAACCCAGGCGACGGCTAAGGGGAGGAGGGGAGCGCCCTTCGGCAGCCCGCGAGTTTCCCGGACCCGCTGGCCTGCTGGAGCTCTGCCAGGTCCCGGAGCTGATGCTACGGCTGGGGAAGGCGCGTCCCCTGCGGCGCGCTGGGTCGAGCGGCGGGTCCCGCCTCCCCGTGGCTCGGAGGCGGGCTGGGGCGGGGCCGCTGGTTTTAAAAGAGCGGTGCGGAGCGGCACCAGCTGAGGTGTGAGCAGCTGCGGAGCCAGTTCTTTGGAAAACCGGGGTCGGGAGCAGGGGCGCAGATTCATCAAGGCACAGACACCAGAGGAGGTGAGGGAGCTTCGACAAGGAACAGCGGCCCCCAGCCGGCGGCTCGGAGCTGAGCCCAGCGTGTCCGTGGGGATATCTGTCCGCGTGTGCGCGCGCGGGGTCCACAGGTGTTTCTGTGGCAGGTGAATGACTGGCGCGGGTCTGAGTGCTGGGCTTGACACACGCGCGTCGGTACAACAGCGGGAGACCAAGGGCGGGCGGTGTCCGAGACTCAGCGTGGGCAGCGGGAGCTGGAGTAAGAGGGTCGGCAGCCCGGCTCCCCGCCCCTGGCAGCCCAGCTGGGGCGAGGGAAGGAGTGGTTAGGGACGCCCCAGGAGCCTGCTTCTGGGGGCGGGTGTGCCTGGACTCCAGGAGCAGCTGCTGGGGCGTGAAAATGAAGCCCAGGTCCCCCAGGGGGCCGAGAAGGGGCGGAGGACCCTAGTAGAACCAGTTCATCTGGGATCCGACTCGCGACGGTCTCCGATCCAAAAGATGCCGTCCGCGTCCAGGTCCCTGAGGTTCAGGTCCTCTACGGCCTGGTGTCTGCCTCCCCGCTGGGCGCTGAGGTCAGCACGGGCTGTGTCCCTGGCCCTCGGGAACGTGTTAGGACATGTTCCCTAAGGACAAGAGAGGAGGTGACTCGCTGTGACAAGGAGACCCCAGGGACGGGACTATGAGATCAGAACCCCACCCAGACTGGGGAACACTGGCACCCCAGAATCCCCCTTCCCTGCCTCACCGCAGTGTCTGTCCCCCGTCAGCATAGTGACCTATTTGGCTGGCATAGCGTGTTCCCAGGGAAGCCGGGACTCTAGGAGGTCTGGGGCCGGGCGTCCGGTGTCCGGTCCCGCTCAGCGGCGCGCCCTCGGGGACCGGGAGCCGAGACCGGAGCTGGGCAGGCTCTCGCCAGCCTGCCAGTCGGGCAAGCATAGGGGTCCTACCCACCTCTCCCAGCGCGGCGGGAGAAGCCTGGCTCCTGCTGCCCTTGCGTCGGGGCTCGGCTTTGGTGCGAGAGTGTAGCCTGCTCTGCGGGGCCACGGCGCATACACTGGGGAGGGACGCGAAGTCTCTCATCTCTGAGGGATGTGGCGGCCAGAGAGCGCGACGGTGCGCAGGGCATCTGTCAGCTGCTTGGGGGTTTCGGACCTAGTCCACAACCCCGGTCGGAAGGTGACTAGGCTGAGTGGACTAAGAGGGCGAGCCGCCCCTTGGGCGCGTCCGCCCCGTCTAAAGCCTGTGGGGGACCTTTGCGCCCTCCTGGTGTCCCCGATGTTAGGACTGGGTTTGGCATTTTGGGGCGCCCAGGAAGCCTCCTTTGTCTTTCCGTTCCTTCACGTCGCGTTTCTGGGAGGGCTTTCGAGCGGTTTTGTTTTCGTTGCTCTCGTCTATTTTTATTTTCCAGGGATCTGACTCATCCCGAGCTTTGGGCGTGGGGATGAAGGTGGAGGGGCCAGATTTCCGCGCGCCTGTGCGTGCGCGAGTGTGTGTGTGTGTGTGTGTGTGTGTGTGTGTGTGTGTGCGCGCGCGCGTACCGAGCGAGAGCGCGCGGTTTCCCAACAGCGGCGGGAGTTTCGGAAGCCGGACGGCTCAGCGTGACGTGTTCGCGGCTCTAGGCCCCTCCTTCCCTCCGCTCCTCACCCCAGGGTGACGCGCGGCGGGAGGGGAAGAGAAGTTTTGGCGGGCGGGGAGCGCCTCGCAGGAAACTGACTCATCACTACTCGCTGGCGCTGTCCAGGGCTCGGCCCACGCACCTCCCACCCGGCGCGGCATTGCCGGGAGACTCGCGCCCCCTCCCGGCCCCGGCGCGAGCAGCAGTCCCGCCTGCCGGGAGCGACGCCACACCTGCGCACTCACAGGAAATAGCTCCCAACGGCCCCTTAAATAGAGCACCCCACTGACTCAGCATTAGTTACTGGGAACGTCACTGGGGAACCAGTATCTACTGGCTGAGATCTATGGGAAGCCATTCTGAGTTGTTGGTAAAACGAGGGCTTGCGTTTGAAGCTGTTTTGAGATGGGAGTCAGGACACCCGCACCCAAGAGCAAACTTGGGGAGGAGAGGTGCACGAGCGAATCCAGAAAGGGTGGTGGAAGGGGAGAGGGTCCCTGTCTGGACTCTGGTCCCATCTTCAGCTCCCAGGAGCCAGGGAATATCCAGCTCCTTGATAAAGCCCTAGATGAGCTCCTCCTTGTGCCTATGGGGCACTGAGACCATCAGTGTGTCCCCCACCCCCACCCAGAGAGTGCTCATCTGGGGCTCACAAGTGATCCACGTGCACAAATTCCCTCCACTTTGGAATAAGTTGGTCTGGAGTAGCAGGGGTGCATCAATCTATGTATGTTAAAATGCTCCCCAAGTGATTCTGATGGACCTCTCTAAAAACCCTCAAAATACAGGAGACAGAGAGATAGCATGGTTCAGCTCTAGAGCACAGAACCTAGAACCTAGGGCAAACAGGTCTGGGTTCAAATCCTGGCTTTGCCACCTGTGAGTTGTGTGACCTCGGACAAGTTACTTCTTTGAGGCTTGGTTAACTCTTCTGTAAAGAGGAGCTAACATACCCACTTTCAAGGAGGGTCGATATTTGTAAACTGCTTAGAACAGCCCCTGCGCGTAGAAATATAATTAAATCCTGCCCCCTGAACTGAACGTGCTGGGCAAAGGTTATATGAGCTCCGTGTCCAATGTACTGTGTGATCCCTTTATAGGGTGGCAGACTTGGGTCATTATTAGGTGTGTGATTTAAGGGCAAGTCTCATATCTCTTCAAGATCCTGCCCTTTAAACCTGTTCTGGGGTCACTGAACGCCTCCCTTCTCCAACCAGCTGAGAGGTGGAATTGTGGACTACACTTATCAGGAGAGGTGGGGTGGGGGTAGGTGTGACACAGGCTCAGGGCTTCCTCCCTCAAGAGGCCACTCAGCAGAGCTTTCATCCCTAGAGCCTGCAAGTCAGGACTTGTCCCCAGGAAACAACCCAGTCCCTTCCTAGGTCGTTCAGCCTCTCAGCCTTGGAGTCAGGCCAGAGCAGAGCACGTAGATGCCAGGACTCCTCATGGGTTTTCCCACTCCTGAGGTGGGAGGAGAGGAGCTCGATGGACCAGCCACCTTCAATTTTCTGTGCCTGCAAAACGGGTTCCTTGGATGCAGGCGACGCAGGAGGGCAGGGGCTCTGAGGTGTCTAGACTTCTGATCACCTGATGAGCCTGGCAGGATGTGTCTCAGCCTGGGAGAAATCATCGCCCTGCCCTGCCCCACCCATCCCTCCTTTCCCCTGATGACATTCTTGGGAAAGGCCCTCAGCCTAGAACACCTGTCAGCTGCTGCCTGAAGGAGGTGGTGGCCAGGGGGACTGAGGAGGAGGAGGCTCAGCCCAAACTGCAGGCAGAGAGAAATAATAACACTTTCATTTTCCAAGAGTTTCTGCATACTAGGTGCTGCTCCCAGCACATTACTTACCATAATTCAGTTAATCCTCACATCTGCCTACAGAGACAGTCACCATCATTGCCTCCATTTTACAGATGAGGCACATAGAGCCCAGAGAAGTTAAGTCACTTGTCCAGAGTCAACCAGCACAGCTGGATTCCAATCTAGACACTCTGGCTCCAGATCACTCACATGGATCCACCAAAACACACAGCCTCTCAACTTTCTTCTAGCTGCTTCCCTAGCTAATTGCCTGAACATTCTCCCACACTCCTTAAACTGTCACGTAGCCCCACATATGCATGAGAAAACTGAGACCCAGAGACATTAAGTGACTTTTTAAGGTTTAGGTAGTAAACTGCAGAGCTACTAGGACTACAGCCCAGGGCACTTTTCGTTTGCAGGGCCAGGTTACCCCACTTGGGTGGGGGGATTCAGGAAGCTGGAGGAGCTGCCACCTGACCATTTGGGAATTGACCTCCTGGCCAGGGATGGGGTTAGGATACTGGACTCTGACAATTCACACGGATTTGGGGCATTCACACCCTGAGAGACAGCTCAGGGGGGAAAACAAATTTATTTTAGCTGATAATACCTGGTGGTAAACAGGACCCTGATCCCTGCTATTGCAGTATACCTGCCTCTGTGGACTTCCGCTTGTCCTTCAGTGCCAGCTCCTCCCACCCTTGACCTTGGGATGCTGGGCTGGCTGAGCTCTGCCAGCCCCCAGTGTGTGCTGGTGGGCTTGGGGGTGTCCTGTGGGGAGGAGTGGTAGCAAATCAGCTGGAAGGGACCAGAGAGACCCCTGTTACCTGAAGTGGCCCAGCCACACCTGGCTGCTAAGGGAGGGCCTTTCCCTAGTGACTGGTTCTTCCTTGTGTCCACAGGCACCATGACAGAGCCATCTGGGGATGCTCGTCCGGTCCCTCATGGCAGCAAGGCCTGTCGTCGCCTCTTTGGCCCAGTGGACAGCGAGCAGCTACGCCGTGACTGTGATGCCCTCATGGCTGGCTGCCTGCAGGAGGCCCGGGAGCGGTGGAACTTCGACTTTGTCACTGAAACACCGCTGGAGGGCAACTTCGCCTGGGAGCCTGTGAAGGGCCTGGGCCTGCCCAAGCTCTACCTGACCCCAGGGTCCCGGGGTGGCCTGGATGACTTGGGAGGGGGCAAGCGGCCTAGCACCTCAACTGCCTTGCTGCAGGGGTCATCTCAGGAGGACCATGTGAACCTGTCACTGTCCTGCACCCTCATGCCTCGTTCCCCTGAGCGACCTGAGGGGTCCCCTGCTGGGCCCGGGCCCTCTGGGGGCAGAAAACGGCGGCAGACCAGCATGACAGGTGAGGACAGGTATAGGGAAAGATTCTCAGAATCCTAAGGGCTGAGCTGACTGGTCCAGCTTGTACCTTAGATGGAGGGAAATGGGCCTGGAAAGAGGAAGCTACTGCTTGAGGTCACACAGCAAGTTTGTAGCCAAGACCAATTAGGTAGCATTTATTGGGAGATAATTACATTCCAGGCAAGAGTTTCTAAGGTGGATTTCTTTTAGTTCTTCTAGCAAACCAATCTAGCCCGGCTTGATAAGACATTCTTAGCGAGGCACAGTGGTATACTCCTGTAATCCTAGTGACTGGGGAGGCTGAGGCAGGGCCAGTGCAAGTTTGAGGCCACCCTCAGCAACTTAGTGAGACCCTGTCTCAAAATAAAAAATAAAAAGGGCTGAGGATAAGCTGGACGCGGTGGTGCAAGCCTGTAATCCCAGCACTTAGGGAGACTGAGACAGGAGCATCGCGAGTTCAAAGCCAGCCTCAGCAATGGCGAGGTGCTAAGCAACTCAGTGAGACCCTGTCTCTACATAAAACACAAAATAGGGCTGGGGTGTGGCTCAGTGGTTGAGTGTCCCTGAGTTCAATCCCTGGTACCAAAAAAAAAAGAAAAAGAAAAAAAGGCTGAGGATATAGCTCAGTGGTAGAGCATCCCTAAGTTCAATCCCCAGTGCTCCCACCACAAAAGAACATTCTTGCTACTCTTTTTTCAGAACTGAGGATCAAACCCAAGGCCTCATGCATGCTAGGCAAACACTCTACCACTGAGCTGTATCCCCAGTCCTCTTACCTGCTTTTTAGAGCAAGGAAGCAAGGCTCAGCAGTACTGTGATTTGTCTAAGGTGAATTTGCAGTGGAGAGAAGATGAAGGCTAATTTTTAGTCCACTCTGTGCAGATTCCCTTTCCCAACACACTTCCCTCCCCGTTTCCTGCCTACCTGGCTATCAACAGCACCGTCCTCACCTCACCTCACTAGACATTGACAGGGACCTGCATCTCTGGTTCATTGCCAAATCCCCAGCACCTAGCACAGTGGCATAGAGTAGGTGCTTGACAGATGATGAATGGAAGGTGCTGACATTTGAACCCTTGTTACACTGGGTCCTAGACCAAGCCTTCATTCTATCCTTAGGGCACCACGCCATGTTATACTCATTTTACAGGTGAGGAAACCGAGGCCGGGTGATGGAGGCAGAAATCCCATGGCATATTTGCAGTTGGTCAGAACAAATAGTGATGATGACAATAATAAGAACAACATTTATGTGAGCCATGCATCGAGCAAGACACTTTTCACAGACGATCCCATGGGATCCCCATATTAGTGCTGTTCAGTAGACTTTGCAGTGACAGAATAGCTCAGTGCAGTAGCCCTCATAGTGGCCACTTGTGGCCATCAAGCACTTGATATGTAACTGAGGGACTGAGCTAGCTAGCTAGGTTTTTTTTTTTTTTTTTTGGTACTACTGGAAATTGAACTCGGGGCACTCGACCACTGAGCCACATCCCCAGCCCTATTTTGGGTTTTATGTAGAGACAGGGTCTCACTGAGTTGCTTAGCGCCTCGCCATTGCTGAGGCTGGCTTTGAACTCGCGATTCTCCTGTCTCAGCCTCCCTAAGTGCTGGGATTACAGGCTTGTGTCACCGCACCCGGCTTGAGCTTTTTTATTTTATTTTATTTTTGTCAATTCACATAACCACAGGGCTAGTGGCTGCTGTGCTGGACAGCTTGGCTGAGAGTAGACCAAAGGGTGCAGGTGTTCTTACCGTCACATCTGGAAAGCCCATGGAATACTCCATGATTACTCCTGAGAAACAGTGGAAATTCTCCAAGTTCTTCCCCTACTTAGCAGTGTGTCAGGTAGCTCAGTGCCTTCTTCCTTCCAGCCTGGTTGATATTTGTTCTCTCCCCACAGATTTCTACCACTCCAAGCGCCGGCTCATCTTCTCCAAGAGGAGGCCCTGATCCACCCCCGGAGGCGTGGCACTCCTAGACACAGCAGGCCCCTAGGCCTCTCCCTATCTTCTGCCTTAGTCTTTCAGTTTGTATGTCTTAATTATTATTTGTGTTTTAATTTAAATTCCTCCTCATGTACATACCCAGCCTGCCCTCTTTCCCCCCAGCCTCTAGCATTAGAATTATTTAAAGAAAAATTAGCCAGTAGAATGATAGGCTCATCAGAGTGCTGGGTACTTTTATGATATGAAATATTATTTAAAACCTTTCATTCTATATTCTGTTTCCTGTCGTGGAAGTTAGAGGGGTCTGGCTTCATGCCAGCCAACTCCTCCTCCACCCTGACCCACTGTGTGGTCCTCTCTGGAGGGACCTGTTCCTTCCCTCTGCTCACCGTCTCATGAGCATTCTGTGATTCTGCCCCTTTCCTGGATTCTCAGAACTGAATTCTTTATCATTTGAGAATTAAATAGATAGCACTTTGAAGGGGGCCCAGCCAAGTGGGGTCATCAAATAAACACTTTGAAGTTCCCTCACCTCCTCTAAGGTTGGACAAGGTGACTGTGAAGTAGGCACCGCCTAAAATAGAGCTGGGCACTTCATTCCTCCTGGCCCTGGCTACCCACCTTTGCCCTGTGGCAGGGGACAGTGGGCCCTGTAGCAGCTCCCCACCCCACTGAGGCCCCCTCTACCATCCCCTGGGAGCATGCCTCGTGTTTGGGCTTCTCTCCGGGTAGCTCCCACTCTACTTTTTGGGGGGCCTCGACTGGCTCTCAAGGCCCCTCTGCTGCTCTCCCCTCCCCTATGTCCTTTGGCTCTGGGTACCTATCCTCTCCCACCCCAACCCCCACAACTGCATGGACTGGAAGGAAGACAGACATAGGAAGTGGAGCTCCCAAGTTCTACCTCAGGCAGCTCAAGCAACAACCGCCTTCTCCTCTTTTAGCTCTGGGGGTTGGGGTCCTAGGTGGTCAGGCACGCCTCCCTGAGTAGGGATCACTCCATGTTAGGGTGTGTAGTGGGGGGAGTGGATTTTTCTAGGACAGATCCCAGCCCCTGGAACTCATCCAGTGACCTTCCTTATCTGCCTCATCCCTCCAAGTCTCATTGCACTTTGAGTAGCAGCTGAACAAGGAGATGGGCCAAGATGGCGGGCATAGAGGCTGAGGAAAGGTGCACTAAGCAGACTAACAGATGGAGCTGGGGGTGGTCGTTTTCCCCAGCACTGAGCATGGAGCCCCCTGGAGGTACTGAAGCACTTAGTGGGTCTGACCACAAACACCTTCCAGTTCCTGTAACATCCTGGCCTGGACTGTTCCTCTCAGTCCCCCAAGTGTTCTGGTCCCCATCTTTACCTAGACTGTAGACCTCCCAAGGGCAGGGATCATGCCCTGTACTGCTCTGTGTCCTTCCCACCTCCTCCCTCAGTGCTGGATATACAGCAGGTGCTCAATAAATATTAATGACTTTACTTGTAATATTGCTGTTGTTGTTATATCTTGTCATAAGAACAAATAGGTGGAGTGCTCTGGGTGGTTTTCCTAATTGATTTTTAAGAGGCTGGGGGCATAGCTCAGCGACAGAATATGTGCTTAGCAGGTGGGAAGCCCTGAGTTCAAGCTGTAGCACCCCAACATTTTTTAAATTAAACATTTTAATTTTTAAAATTTAGGAAGCTTAGCAAATAGACCTTGCAAAAAAAAAATTATCACACCTCTGCAAATGTCACCACTGTCAATATTCTGGTCTGTTGTATAGTCTTTGCATCATTAGCTTAACATCATTACTCCTGGGGAAATGCACGGCAAGGTGGCTCACGTCTATAATCCCAGCAACTCAGGAAGCTGAGGCAGGAGGATTACGAGTTCAAAGCCAGCCTCAGCAAAAGCAAGGCATTAAGCAACTCAGACACACTGTTTCTAAATAAAGTACAAAAATATGGCTGGGGATGTGTCTCAGTGGCTGAGTGCCTTTGAGTTCAATCCTCAGTACCCCAAAATAATTTTTAAAAGCCAGCCTCAGGGCTGGGGCTGTAGCTCAGTGGTAGAGCACTTGCCTAGCATGCGTGAGGCACTGGGTTCAATCCTCAGCACCACGTATAAATAATAAATGAATAAAATAAAGATCCATCAATATCTAAAAAAAATATTAAAAAAAGAAAAAGCCAGCCTCAGCAAAATCTAGGCACTAAGTGACTCAGTGGGACCCTATCTCTAAAAAAAATAGGGCTGAGGATGTGGCCCAGTGCTTAAGTGATACTGGGTTCAATCCCGCATACCAAACAAAAACAAAAAAATCACGCATGCGCGCACGCGCACACACACACACAAAGATACCACTATGTGCTTGTCAGAAAGTATCAAACTAAAAGGTCTCACAATGTTAAGTGTCGTCAAAGATATGGAGAAGCTGCAATGCATAATTTTTTTTAAATATTTTTTTTAGTTGTAAATGGACACGATATCTTTATTTTACTTATTTTTATGTGGTGCTGAGGATCAAACCCAGTGCCTCACGCATGCGAGGCAGGCGCTCTACCACTGAGCCACAACCCCAGCCCTGCAAGGCATAATTTGCTGGTGGAAGTATACAATTTTTCAACTTTTTTTCTTGTGCTGAATTTTTAGTTTTCCAAAGTAGTTGAAATAGGCTTGGAGTGTAGCTCAGTGGTAGAGCACTTGGCTAGCATGGGGTACCCCCGCCTAAAAAAAGCCCACCTTTATGTTTCTTCCTGGATTTGTTCTCTAATGAGTACACATTTCCACCAAAGACATACAAAATGTTTCTAGCAGCATTATTCATACTAGATCCAAACTAGAAATAACTGAAGTGTCCATGACAGAAGAGACCTGTAAATTTTGGTATATTTATATAGTGAATTATTATACAACATTAAAAAGAGCCAAGTACTGTAACATGCATACTCTGATTATCTATATGTAATTAACCATCCTAAGACTTAGTGACTTAAAAAAATAATCATTTATTTGCTTCTGGTTCTGCAGCTTGGCCAAGAGCTACCTTTGAGAGGTTGATCATCCCCTGTGGTATACAGGGCGTGGCTTTGCACCAGAACCCTTGGGTCTTTCCAGACTTCTCCCTATCTCCTCCCAGGGCTATGCTCAGTCCCAGGGGACATGCTGGGCTGTATGACCCAAGTGCTTCTTCCACAGCTTGCACCTATCATAGCCCTCTCCTGCTCTGGATTTTATCCAAATGTGGCAGCTAACCAACGCTTCCCATAAATAGGCTCGAGTGGTGTTTATTGTACCACCTCCAAAATCCAAATTAAAAAGCAGTAGGAGGTACAAGATATAAATTGTCCTTTAACATAGACAATGTCCCAATTCATTTAATCACTTAATACTTAACTAAGGTGATGGATTTCTGAATTTTGGGAGGGAATATGAATGTGAACATTTTTTTTTTTTTTGGTACTGGGATTGAACTCAGGGGCACTCGACCACTGAGCCACATTCCCAGTCCTATTTTGTGTTTTATGTAGAGACAGGGTCTCACTGAGTTGCTTAGCACCTTGCCGTTGCTGAGTCTGGCTTTGAACTCGCGATTCTCCTGTCTCAGCCTCTCAAAGCACTGGGATTACAGGCATGAGACACCGTGCCCGGCTGGGTCTTTCTTTTCAATCAGAGAGTCCTGGCTCACATCTGGAAACTGTGAGACAGAGATCTTCTATCCTGACAGCTGACCCCATCCTCTCCTCACCTACCCTTGATCTTTTGTGGTTAAGCGATACCCTCATTAAACGCACATCTATCTTTCCCTTGGGGACGCCACTGCCACAAAGTCCTGGAGATCAAGGACCACTGGTGACCATTCAGGCCTTGCTGCTCATTATTGTAATTGTGTCCACCTTGGCTCTGATGATTTGATGGCCCAGTG
Source organism: Xerus rutilus (assembly GCA_028644305.1). Lineage (NCBI taxonomy): Eukaryota > Metazoa > Chordata > Mammalia > Rodentia > Sciuridae > Xerus > Xerus rutilus. Next base: position 101,734,372 of record CM053406.1, on the reverse strand, counting down.
GCCTCTGCTCTTCTGGAATCTTACTGTGCCCATTGACTGTGGCCATGGGTGCTGTGGCAGCATCTCCTCAACTACCCTGGCCTGGGGAGGGCAGCCCGCATGGACTTCCCCTCATCAGTGTGTCCTCTACTGCTTCAGGAAGAGAGGCCCTCCTGGGCCGTCCCCTCTGAGTCTGCAGCTTCTCCTTGTAGGCAGTTCCAGCATTGCCACCTCACTGACCATATGCTGTCATTGTGTCTAGCTTTAAGGGCCAGTTCTTTGCTAGGATATTAAGTCCTGGGTATAGAAAGAGTGCCTCCAAAAAACCTTCTTTATCTAGGCTTATACTCCCCTCTCCTCCCAGCCCCAATCTCACATTCTCCATGTCTCCTCCTATATATGTTTCCTGTTCCAACAAAGACATATCAGCCACACTTACAGTTTTTTTGGTGAATATGTTATTTTTCCCAAAAACAAGGACTATACTTTCCTGCTTGGGCAATATGAAGACCTCTCATTCTGATCTAGAGCAAGGTGGGCAAACCACAGCTCTGTGGACCAGCTGCTTGGGGTATGTGTGTGTGTGTGTGTGTGTGTGTGTGTGTGTGTGTGTGTAGTTTTGGGATGATAGACATGCACATCTTACCAGTTGCCTGTGGCTGTTTTTGCACTATTGTTTTAGGTAGTGCAAAAGCAGAACTGGAGCCAGGCGCCATGGGACACGCCTGTAATCCCTGCACTTTGGGAGGCTGAGACAGGAGGATCGCAAGTTCAAAACAGCCTCAGCAATGGCAAGGCGCTAAGGAACTCAGTGAGACCCTGTCTCTACATAAAACACAAAACAGGGCTGGGGATGTGGCTCAGTGGTCGAGTACATCTGAGTTCCATCCTTGGTATCAAAAAAAAAAAAAAAAAAGCAGAACTGGGTAGTTGCAACAAAGACAACCGGCTCACAAGGTAAGTCTAATATTTTCATCTTGCCCTTTAAGAAAATGTTTTCTGGTCTATAGGTAATGAGGGGAGGAGGGATGGATCTTGAGGAAGCATCACCTCGTGAGGCATCTACCTCAAGGTGAGTTCTTTGTGTGGGATTAAGGCAGTAGGAAACTCGTCTACCAGAGGTGAGGCCTTCTGCAGCTTGGAGGATTCAGGAGAAGCTGGTGGTACGAGATTCTCAAGTATATCCATCCAAATATCTCCACTCAGGTCTCAGTACCCCACGCTTTCCCTATAAAGGTCCTGGTGCTAGGATAGGAGGGCTGCAGGGGCGGTGTATTCAGCCTCTTTGGCAGGTCCACCATCAGTACAATCAGATCCTGAACCTGACTTTCAGCACACCCTGGCCTTGGGCAATAAGATGAGATTCACTTAGAATGCTGTGGTGCGGTTCTGTCTCCCCAACACGCTCCAAGTTGTGCATGTCCTCTCATTTTTCTTTGAGGCTGCTCTCTTCCGCTCTTTCTCGCTCTCTCCCCTCTCTGTCTCCCTCTTTTGGTACTGGGGATTGAACCCAAAGGTGCTTTTCAGCACATGCAGCCCTCTTTCTTTTTTATTTTTACTTAAGCTCTTGCCAAGTTGCTTAGGGCCTCGCTAAGTAGCTGAGGCTGGCCTTACACATGCAACTCAGCCTCCTGAGTTGCTGGGATTACAGGCATGCACCACCATGCCTGTCTTCTTCAAAGCTTCTAACAGCAAATCAACCTACACCACAACCCTTATAATTGTCCACAGCTTTCAAGTGTTAGATGTAAGCCGGGCGCAGTGGCACAAGCCTGTAATCCCAGCACTTTGGGAGGCTGAGACAGGAGGATCGAGAGTTCAAACCAGCCTCAGCAATAGCGAGGCACTAAGCAACTCAGTGAGACCCTGTCTCTACATAAAACACAAAATAGGGCTAGGGATGTGGCTCAGTGGTCGAGTGCCCTGAGTTCAATCCCTGGTACCAAAAAAGAAAGAAAGAAAAGAGTGGCTTTCGGTTACTAACCATCAACTCGCCCAGTGCTGGGTGAACGTATGAGCACGAAGTCATTGTGGACTCCCCGGTTCCCACCCATCCCACAGAACCGTGAGCTTCCTGAAAGCAGGTCTCAGCCTATTTTCTTCACTGCCATATCCCAGCTCCTGGTGCCTTGTGGGTGTTTAATAAACATTTGTTGAATGAATCAATGATTCACCATTGCTTGAATTTCCTTCTTGAGCTGAACACTGGTCCTCCAGTTCCAACCCCAAGCCTTGACCCTGTCCCACCCCATCCTAGCTCGCAGGGCACTGGTCATTGCCCCTCACCACTTGACTATCAGTCTTAACTTAGGAATAGGTCGTGTGTAGATTGGTAGGAGGGAGCCATCGAAGATTCTTTCAGTTTCCTTTCAACAGTTGCACAAATAACAACAGCTAACGTTGATTACCATCTGCCTAACACCATTCCAAATGCTTTATGTGGTGCCCATCATTTAATCTTCATAACAAACCTACAAAGTGGGCATGGTTACCACCCCCATTTTGCAGATGAAGAAACTGAGGCAACAAGATAAAGTCACTGGCCTGATAAAGTCACACTCCTAGGAAGTGGTAAGGAGCCGGGGGCTCCACGGTGAAGTTTGCAGGTCACACTGGCTGCCTGATAAACCAGAAAGGAGAAGTGCTCTGCTGACAATTCTAGGAGGAGGCTGGTGGGGACCAATCCCCTTCCGTGCCACTCCTCAGTCTTTGATGTAACTCACATTTTCTCAATTTTCCCGGAAAGAGCTATACAAATACAGCTTCAAATCCAGCTGTCAGCTGGGCGCGGTGGCGCACGCCTGCCATCCCAGCACTTTGGGAGGCTGAGAAAGGAGGTTTGCGAGTTCAAAGCCAGCCTCAGCAATGGCGAAGGGAGGAGCTGACATTGTTTCCTAGCACTTGGTCTGTCTAGCCGGTCAGCTCAGCCTACCTGAGTTGCTTCCCTGGGACAGATGCCAAGGACTGACAAGGGAGGGCTGAGCGGGGCCTGCAGGGGTGGAGGATGAGGATGCTCTGAGATCCTGGGGCTGGGTCTGAAAATCCAGCCCCACTCTGTGCTCAGAAAACAGCATGGTTGGTTGCATTTGCCCCAATACCTCAGCAAACCCTGTTGGCCTGGCTTTCAAAATATATCCAGAGTCCAACCTCCTGCACCACTGTCCTCCTGGTCCAAGCCATCACCTCTTGTCTGAATTAGTGGAATAACCTCCTCACTGGTCTCCCTGCTTCTGCCTTTGTCTATGATTTATTTTTAGAATGAAAGAGGGATCCTTTTAAAGTCTAAGTTGACAGAGAGCTAAATCCAAGCTCTCCCCCCACTGCAAGACCTGATGGTAATAGTCCCCACACCCATCACTGTAGCCCTCTTTGAATAAAGTCTTCGTTATCATCTTTTTTTTTTTTTTTTTTTTTTTGGTACTGGGGATTGAACTCAGGGGTACTCGACCACTGAGCCACATCCCCAGCCCTATTTTGTGTTTTATGTAGAGACAGGGTCTCACTGAGTTGCTTAGCACCTCGCCATTGCTGAGGCTGGCTTTGAACTCGCGATTCTCCTGTCTCAGCCTCCCTAAGTGCTGGGATTATAGGCTTGAGCCAC
>CM053406.1:101708928-101730692 GCA_028644305.1 Xerus rutilus | reverse complement strand
CGCCCGGCTTCGTTATCATCTTAAAAAAAAAAAAAAAAGGACTGGGTGTTGTGTTGCACACCTGTAATCTCAGAAGCTCAGGAGGCTGAAGCCGGAGGATCGCAAATTTGAGGCCAGCCTCAGCAATTTAGCAAAGCCCTAAGCAACTTAGTGAGAATCTGTCTCAAAATTTAAAACAAAAAAATTAAAAGGGCTAGAGATGTGGCTCAGTGGTAGAGCACTCTTGGGTTCCATCCCTGGTACCAAAACAAAACAAAACAAAAAACCCAAGTTGGATCATGTCACATTCCAAATGGCTCCTATCTCACAATAAAAACCCAGGTGCTTACATGGTCTGCAGGTCACGCCTGTTACTTTCAATCTTGTGGCCACTCTTCCCTCTGCCATGTGCTTCTGCCATGCTGTCACCCTGCTCTGGGTAAACGCTATAGGAAGCATGCTCCTGCCTCAGGGCCTTTGCACTTACGCCCCTCCTCCCAACACTCTGGAGCTTCTTTCCCACAGGTTCTATTCCAACACTGCCTCCTCAGACAGACCCTCCCCTGGCCAACCCATTTATTTTTTAGTTTTTTGCCTTTTGACCTTTTATGACTCAAAGAAGCTTCATTTAAAAAAATTTTTTTTTTAGTTGTAGACGGACATAATATCTTTATTTTTTTAATGTGGTGCTGAGAATCAAACCCAGTGCTTCACACCTGCCAGGCGAGAGCCCTACAACTGACCCACGACTCCAGCTCTCATTTTTTTTTTTTTAATTTAGCTTTCTGACTCTGCTTGTGCCTCCAACACTCTCACAACGATGTTCTGCTCCTTGTTGAGGAAAGCGCGCCTCATCCTGTCACAGACACGGTTCGCACATGGGGCTGAGAACTCAGAAGAGCTTGAGGTCGCAGCACAAACCACTCCAAGTCTGCACCCCATGCAGAGAGTCTGGTGCTCTCTCAACCTTCTTCTTCTTTTTTTTGGTACCAGGGATTGAGCTCAGGGGCACTCGACCACTGAACCACATCCCCAGCCCTATTTTGTGTTTTATGTAGAGACAGGGTCTCACTGAGTTGCTTAGCGCCTCGCCATTGCTGAGGCTGGCTTTGAACTCGAGATTCTCCTGTCTCAGCCTCCCTAAGTGCTGGGATTACAGGTGTGCACCACCGCGCCCGGCTTCAACCTTCTTGCAATAAAGGAAACAATTCTATTCCGTGGGGCTCAGGGCAGCCTACTCTTGTCAGAGCTGTGTAGTAGGAAAGCCTATGGCAGTATGTCAAGTGCTAGACCATTGTGAGTGCCTCCGACACCGTCTCCGGAAGAGGAACTGATCCCCCCATTTAAAAGCACCTCCCATCACTACTCTGTCCCTTCACTCTGCTGTACTTCCCTTCATAGCCCATGTCACTGTGGGACTTGATGTTATCAAGGGTTTTCTTCCACTTTTGTAGCTTCAATGCTCAGCACAGTGTCCAGCACAGAACAGTGCTCAGGAAATACTTACTGAGCTGGGCTCAGGGGCGCACGCCTGGAATGTGACTAGGAGGCTAGGGCAGGAGGATGGCAAGTTGGAGGCCAGCCTCAGCAACTTAGTGAAACCCTGTCTCAAATACAAAAATAAATAAATAAAAAGGGCTGGGGATGTAGCTCAGTGGTAAAGCGTCCCCGGGTTCAATCCCCGGTACCCACTAAAAACAAGAACAAAACAGAAAATCCAATATTTTCTTAGGCAAGAATGTGCACATTAAAAGACACTATTTAGTCAGGCATGGTGGCACATGTGTATAATTACAACCACTCAGGAGGCTGAGGCAGGAGGATTGAAAGTTCAAGGCCAGCTTTAGTAACTTAGTGAGAGCCTGTCTCAAAATAAAAATAAAAAAAGGCCAGGTATGGTGGCACACGCCTGTGATTCCAGCAGCTCAGGGAGGCTGAGGCAGGAGGATTGTGAGTTTGAGGCCAGCCTCAGCAATGGCAAGGCCCTAAGCCACTGAGTGAGACCCTGTCTCTAAACAAAATACAAAACAGAGCTGGGGATGTGGCTTGGTGGTCAAGCGCCCCTGGGTTTAATCCCTAGTCCTAAAAAATTCAAAAAACAAAAAGACTTTGAAGGGGCAGCCAGGGTCGCTTCAGCAGGAAGTCCCACGGGTGACCACAGGAGATTGGCTCGCTGGGGAACGGAAAGGATGATTAAGCAAGAGACAAGACTGTTAACAGTCCTGAGCGCGTGGGCTCTGAAGGGCAGCCACCGCCTTGTCACCAGGTCCAGGAGCACAGGGCTGCCGCTGGGAGCCTTTGAAGGTGGGAGCCACACCCTGGGGTGCTGGAGGGACAGGATGGGAAGGAGGTGCAGCCCCAGTCTGTCTTTGTGGCAAGGTGCCGAGGGTGGCAAATTCAGTGGCCTCTGCATTGTCTGACAGAGGGCACTGGGGCAGGAGGCCAGGCAAGTCATCTACCCTCAATGGCTGGTGACCTTGAGCAAGGCCGCTGGCTTCTTCCCTTCGTGAGGGTAAGCAGGCTGGGTCGAGGCCCTGGGTGGTCTCTCGGGCCCACCAACCTGGGCCGTCTGGGCTCCGTGGCCATCATTCTCTTACTGAGCTAAGTGGCATGGGCAGCCGGCACAGGCTCAAGCCCCTCTGTGCCAGGCTGGTGGCAATGGGGAGCCCTAAGGCACTGCAGGTGCCATGTTGCCATCTGCCTCTTCCCCTGGCCCTTCCCTCGTGGTGGCTCCCCACTTCCCGATGGATGGCCTGTGGGGCCTGCTCCCCTGAGTCCCACGGCGAACCCCGCTGTGGGGAGCTGGCTCCTGAAGGCACCTGGCGCGGGGGCGGCTGGCGCCTGTGCCGGGCTGCGCACGTGCTGTGGTTTCTGCGGTGTGGGGAGAGGCAGTGGTGTGGGGGGCAGTGGAGTGTCCTTGGCCCCGAGCTCTCTGACTGCTAAGGGTGTGGGTCCAAGGATCCCCAGGGGCACTGTGGAGGCAGACGGGGTGCTGGCCGGCCTGGCCGGCTGATGCAAGGGAGCGGTTCTGAGCAACTGTGCCGGGGACCTTTGCCCGCGCCAAGATCAAGAAGGGTGTTGTGTCTAATTGAGAGGGGACTGGGCCAAAGCAGGTGACGATGGCCTGGGAGGGAGCGTGTGTGCGTGAGCACACCTGTGCACCAGCATTGTGGATGGACTCAGGGATGTCCCTGCTGTCTATGAGTGGCCATGAAGGGGACACAGATTGTTTTTGTGCTACGAGGCCATGAGGGGCCTGTGACTGACCTGAACACAAGCAGGGACTGATGGGGACAAGTGTTCTGAATGACTTGGAGGCGGCACTGGCTGTGGGGCATCTGCTGACTTCCTGCCCCAGGCCACCTGACAGACAAGGAGGTGCCTCCTGGAAGAGAGGACAGGCTGCGAGGCAGACACTGAGGTCCCCCGGCAGGGTGTCGCAAGGAGCTGCTTTCTCATGGAATGTGGGGAGACTGCTAGAAACGGGCCACAGAGGTGCAGTGTGGCTAGGGCCCCCCAAGAGTGATGTCAAGGGTGCCCTGTGCTCTAGGATGTGGCTGCAGGGAATTCATTTCAGGACTCTAATTTGCTTCCCTGTGGGAACCTGACAATCTCAGGGACATGGCGCTCACGTCAGTGAATTCCTAGCCTAGCACTTGGGCTCTGGGGGCCTCCACGCTCGGACTCTTATCTTGCTCTGCCAGCACGTTATCTCCATTGCCGGAAGTACACGTGAGACTTCTCCGAGTGTCCCAGTACCAAGACTGAGTCACATCACATGAGCACAGCCAGCCCACGTCTGGCCTGCTCTGAAACCCTTGTCCTTCCCAGGGCCGCTCCACCGGCGTCTGCAATCCCCAGAGGGCCCTCTGCCCACTCTTCCAGTAAATGTGTTGGGTAAGCTCATCCCAAGAGGGGCCAGGAGTGCAGAATCTAGTGCCAGTTCCACGACATCATGGCTGGGCAGCTCAGCGTCTCTGGAAGCCTCTGTTTCCCCATCTGAGCAGTGGGGAGAAATCACGCCCACACGGACCCCGGCTTTTAACAACTCAAATAGGATTTCACCCTCGTCAATGTCAGCACCAGTGTCATCATTGCTACCTTTATCCAGTGTTGTTCTGTGCCAAATGGCGTCCAAAGTGCTTGACGTGGATTTATATATTCAACAAATACTTGCTGAGCATCAGCTGTATGGCAAGCACTGTACTAGCCATTGGGATGGAGCAGTGGCTAAGAGTGGATCTTTATTCATAGAAGGCTTGTATTTCAGTAAATGGAAATGGAAATTTATAAAATAAGTGAGTAAAAGACTATTCTGGCTGGGCGTGGTGGCGCACGCCTGTCATCCCAGCACTTAGGGAGGCTGAGACAGGAGGATCGCAAGTTCAAAGCCAGCCTCAGCAACAGCGAGGCGCTAAGCAACTCAGTGAGACCCTGTCTCTACATAAAACACAAAATAGGGCTGGGGATGTGGCTCAGTGGTCGAGTGCCCCTGAGTTCAATCCCTCGTACCAAAAAATAAAAAATAAATAAGTAAGTAAGTAAGTAAATAAATAAAAGACTATTCTGGGATGGTGATAAGTGCTAAGAGAAAGTCAAGGTGAAAAGGGAGGTGGACGCTGCTGGGGAATAGGAAATAGTGCTGCCATTTTAACTATCTTGTCTAATCCTCATGGCAGCCGGGTGTGGTAGATATTAATCCTTTGTTTCCAGTGAGGAAACTGAGGCACAGAGAGGCTAAGTGAGTTGCATAAGGTTGCACAGCTAATGAGCAGCAGGGGTGGGAGGGTCAGAGATCTGCCTGACTTTCAAGCAGTATGACCAGTGGCCTCTCTGTGGCCACTTTTCCTACATCTCTAGGTCTAGGGAGAGACTGATGCTCCTCTGATACTGATGCTCACTGAGTCTTTCTTTAGCCCAAAAGGCCAGAGGTGCCAGGATAAGCCCCACTAGTCCCTGGAGAGCCACATGGAACAGAGACGGACAGTGGCTTTCTGGGTGTGGACGATGTGGCCCGAGGTGGGGTGCACACCACATGGTTGTTTCCACAGGGCAGTGTAAGGGTGGGAAATATTGGGGGAAGCGCAGTCAGATTAGTGGAGGGACTTCCCTATTCTAGTCCTTGGAATCTCACTCTTCTTGGCTATTTTCCCTCCCTGCTTTTTATTTCTTTTTTAAGAATAAAGGTCATGGACCTTTATTTTATTTATTTGTATGTGGTGCTGAGAAGCAAACCCAGTGCCTCACGCAGGCTAGGCAAGCGCTCCACCACCAAGCCACCGCCAGCCTCCTGCTCTTTATTCACAAGAGTCCATCAAACAGCACAGTGAGCGGCGCTGCGCTGGGGGGTTCTTGGCCCTTTGCTCTCCACACTCCTGACACTCCTTTTCATTTGTTATGTATTTATTTAGAGTCATTTGGAGGCGAGTGGAAGACACTCCATCCCCTGCCTTTAAGGGACAGCAGATTCCCCAGCAGGATTGCCACACCTTCATGTACCTAGGAGACGTCCCACTGCTCAGCATCAGCTGGACACGACCTATTTTCACATTTCCCTGGTTGTCCCAAAAAAGCCCCTTATTCCTGTGCTTTTTCTTTCTGAAAAGGAATCCACCTAAGGATCCCAAGTTATATTTAAGTGTCACTTCTTTTTCTTTCTTTCTTTCTTTTTTTTTTTTTTTGGTACTGGAGATGGACAGGGGCACTCGACCACTGAGCCACGTCCCCAGCTCTACTTTGTGGTTTAATGTACTGAGTTGCTTAGCGCCTCGCTGTTGCTGAGGCTGGCTTTGAACTCGCGATTCTCCTGTCTCAGCCTCCCTAAATGCTGCGATTACAAGCGTGAGCCACTGCGCCCTGCTGGCTCTCTCTCTCTCTCTCTCTCTCTCTCTCTCTCTCTCTCTCTCCCCCCCCTTTCTCTTTCTTGTACCAGGGATCCACTGAACCACATCCCCAGCTCTTTTGTTTTGTTTTGTTTTGAGACAGAGTCTCACTAGGTTGCTTAGAGCCTTGCTAAGTTGCTGAGGCTGGCTTTGAACTCGTGATCCTCCTGCCTCAGCCTCCCGAACCCCTGGGATTATAGGCATGTGCCACTAGACCTGGCTAGGTGTCATTTCTTTTCATTCTCTTGAACATTGAACCTTGGGTACAGGCTCTGGAGATTGAACCCAGTGGTGCTTTGCTGCTGAGTTCCATCCCCAGTATAGTTTTAACTTTATTTTTTTTATTTTGAGACAAGACCTCCCTAAATTGCTGAGGGTCTCATTAAGTTACCCAGACTGGCCCTGGACTTTCAATCTTCCTGCCTCAGCCTCCCAAGTCACTGGGATTACAGCTGCATGCCACCGTACCCACCTTTATTTATTTATTTAAGCAGAATCTATATTTTTCAACAGTCTATTCAGTCTCTTCTAGTGGCATGTCCCCATCCAGGGGACAGCATAGGGGAGGGTGGTGCCGGTGATGACAGTCCCGGCCAGGTTCCGTGTCCCCAGATGTGAAGACTGGACACCTGAGAAACGCGAAGCAAGCATAGAAAGCACGTTTTATGTAAAGGCTAGAGCAGAGATCCCCAGGGAGGAAGAAGGGGATCCAGAGCTGGTATCCAAAGGAGTGGGGACGTCCTGCCCCTTTTATACGTTCTAGATTCCCTTCGTTCTGTGCTTTCCTTCTCCCCTCATCTTGCCTACGGACCAAAAGGTGGACCAACAGGTGGAGTGAGTGATCCAGGGAGCGGCCCAGGGGGCAGGAATTAACAACTCCCACAACCCCTGCACAGAGGGACAATTCCCTGGGGGCAGGTTACCTTGGCAACAGGTTGGAGGAGGAGAGGGAAGGGCTCTGGAGGGATTAGCATGATTTCCTTTTGAACCAGACCCCATCTCCCCAATGGGACCCAACTATTTATTATTTACACTGATTGTCCTTTTTGTCCCCTGGCCTCAAGGAGAGGAAGAATTAAATAACCAAAGGTCCAATGTGTGTCCAGAGCAGGGCTGGGCACCATGGGGGATCCTGGGTTCAGTATGATGCCTCCAGCCTGGAGCTCATTGCTCAAAGAGGTCACTCCCTCCAGGAAGCCCTCCTTGCTGGCCCCTGACCAGTGAGTTGCTCCTTTCCAGTCTCTCATAGCACTTGGCTCAGGTCTGTGGCTCTGTCCAGGCTCCACTATAATTTTTGCATTTTCTTCTGAGTGCTTCCAGAGGGGACCAAGGGTCAGTCACACCTCTACTTACAGGTCAGGGGCCCTGCTTGATGCACAGCCCTGCATGACAGTGGCTGGCCAAGGCTGAGTGGGGACTGGAATCCACTCCATGTTCTATCTGTCAAACCAAGGCCCAGCTCTGGATGATGTCTGCCGAGAGGAAGGCAGCTTTCCTAAGCTGCCTAAAGGAAACAGATCATGACAGGCCCTGCTTAGCTCTGTGCTGGTATTCAGTCAGCACTGAGTAAATGCTTGTTGCTTAAGTGCATGATAGATCTCGGGAGAGCTGGAGCAGAAGGAAGTCTCTGGTGTGCTGGTAACAAACTGTTCTTTGAGAGGAAAGCGCCCAGAGTGGGGCCTTGGCAGCCTCCCAGGGTGTACCTGCTCCCATAGTGGGGGATTCAAATTTGAAGAGTTAGGAAGAGAAGCCCATTTGACTTTCCCCAGCCCCAACACCTGGCTCTGTCCCGTGCACGGCTGGAGTTCTACATCAAGGTCTTAAACTGTTTCTGGAACAGGCTTGGAAGCCGCCCCATTCAGCCTTGGGCCCTGTGTCCATCAGCTTTTTGGCACTGTGAAAAAAATACCTGAGAAAAACAACTTAAAGGAGAGAAAATTTTTGTAGGCGTGTGGTTTTAGAGGTTTCAGGCCGTGGTCAACTGGCTCAGAGCATCACGGCAGAGAGGGCCTGGTGGAGAGAGGGCGGAGACAAGAAGACCCTTTCCAGGGCACGCCCCCAGTGCGCTGCATCCTCTAATTAGGCCCCGCCTCCTGCAGTTCCCACCCCCTCCCGATAGTCTGTCCAATCCTGAACCCAGCACGGTCAGAGCCCTCGTGATTCAGTCCCTCTGAACCCCGTGCACTGGGGACCATGCCTTAACACAAGAGCCTTCGGACAATGTCCCAGATCCAGATCATAACAGGCCCCTCCGTGAGAGCCCAGGGCACATCTCCTCCCTCCGTAGCACAGGCAGGTTCTGCTGCCTCTAAATCCCACCTGCCTCCTTGAGGGCTCGCTTATGTCCTACCACCTGCAGAAGCCACCCTGAGTGCCCATCAGGGTCTTCCCATTCTCTGCAGTTCCATGTGCCCCAGACTCACTCCCCTGAGGGCAGCTTAGTCTCCCTGGCCCTTGTCCTGGGGTCCTCAACTAGAGAATGTCTATCTTTCAATGTCTATTCTTGTCAACTGACTGACTGAACTAAGGCCTTCAGCAACAGATGAAGGGGCCCCAATAAATGAACTTGACAACTCTTACATGAGCACCTACTATGTACTAAGGTTCTAGGATCAGTGTGGACTGAGGTGCACAGAGACATCCATACCAGGGGATTCCAGGGCATTGTGGGAACTGCCTTATAGAATACTACAGATTGGGTCATGTATAAAGTGCAGACATCTAAGAGATCAAGGAGCTGGCATTTGGCAAGAGACTTCTTGCTGCATCATCCCATGGTGGAAGGCAGAAGGACAAGAAAGAGCAAGAGGAGCCTGAACTCCTCCTTTAACAAGGAACCCACTCCTGCAGTAACAGACCTGATCCTTTCCAGGGCACGCCCCCAGTGCGCTATTTCCTCTAATTAGGCCCCGCCTCCTGCAGTTCCCACCTCTTCCCACCTGATTTCATGATCACAGCTGGAATTCATTCTTAAGGGTGGAGCCCCGTGACCTGAGCCCCTCCCAGACCCTGCCTCCCAGCACTGTCACACTGGGGGTTACGTTTCCAACACATGAACTTTTGGCGACATAATCAAACCATAGCAGGTCACATACAAGGGGACTCTGAGCCTGAAGCATGAGGGTGGCTGCAGGGAAGGCTTCTTGGGGGAGGCAGCCTCTGAGGTGCGAGGGACAGTATTAGCTAGACTAGCCGTGAGAGTTGGGAGAGGTTTGGGGCAAAGGGAGCTGCCCCAAAGGTGGGGGGAATACGGCATTCCTGGGGTCACCAGTTTTTCCTCAGGGTCCCCACGGATCACAAGGGTGTGAGGAGAGAAGGAAGAGGGGAGCGTGTCAGGCAAGCCCCTGAGAGCCAGGCAGGACGCTTTGCTGCATGTGTTCCTGATGCATGTGTCAAAGGAGGAGAGGAAAGCTGGGACAGGTGAGGCTGAGAGAGGGAGGAGGCTAGAATCAGTCCTTTCGAGCTGCCAGGTGTGCAGAAAGGAGCTGGCAGAGCCGCAGGAGAGAGAATTGGTCCTTCAACAGCAAGATCTAGGAAGATACCGTGTGATGTTCTCCTGGTCAGAAACTAGGGCAACTGCCTGGGGGCCATTTTATAGGGGAGTCAAAGAAGGGTTTCATGGTCCAGCAGAGAGCTAAAGGACATGGGGCATGTGGACAGCTGGGGAAATACACTCCAGGCTGAGGCCCTGAGCCAGGGGGGATGAGGGACAAGGCCAGAGAGCCCAGCCAGGGACAGGTTAGGCAGGGCTCTTGGGCCAAGGTGGGTTTTCTTCTGGAGGTGATGGGGACACAGTGAGAGGGAGCTGGTTTTTCTTCAGCAGCTTACTGCTCCCTTATTTCTCCTCTGTCCCCAGGTCCAAGGCACCATGGAAAGTGGACAGAGGATACCTCGAAAAGGCCGGAAGTTGGGCTCCAGTCGTCGTCGGCAGACCAGAGAGCCAGCTGACGGCCAGGATGCCCCTGCAGCCCCAGAGCCAGAGTCCTGGTCCTCCCAGGCAGATGCAGAACTGCAGGCCTTCTTTCAGGACTGTGGTGCCAAAGACAGGGGGTTTGTCACTCGCGAGGACCTGGCGGTGAGCTTGGGGCCCCTATCCTAACTCCTGAATCCCTCTTCTGCAGACTCCTGACACCTCCTAGCCCAGCAAGGCACAGGCTCAGAAAAGACTAGGGCTTCATTTATACCAACATGTAAATGACTGATAAGGCTTTATGTGGTATCCTCTTCCAGGAATATTTGCATTTTAACAAAGGAGAGGATTTTAAACCAAAGAAGTAATTTGCCAATGGTATAATTTCAGGCCTTTCAAGCAGGGAAGTTTATTCTGGGGAGCAGTCAGAACCCTGGAAATCAAACCAGATTGATGACTATAAACTTTATTTTATTACTATTGTTATTATTGTTGTTATTTGGTACCAGGGATTAAACCCAGGGGCACTTAACCACTGAGCAACATCCTCACCCTTTTTTATATTTTATTTACAGACAGGGTCTTGCTAAGTTGCTCAGAGCCTCACTAATACTGACGCTGGCTTTAAACTTGTGATCCTCCTGCCTCAGCCTCCAAAACTACTGGGATTATAGGTGTGCGCCGCCGCCCCTGGCAATGACTATAAAGTTTAATGAAACATGAGTTCAGCCATGGGTGTGTATTCCAGTGAGGAGTCTTGGGCTGTGGCCCAGGCCAAGATTGACTGACTTTGTTTCATCTTCTCCTCGTTCATGGCAAAAGGGCCTGTATGGGTTGCTGGAATCTCGAGGGGCCTGCTGATCTACGCTGATTGATGCTTGTACTTCTGTCCTTGCCCCATCAGCACTGACCTTCAAGGCCACAATAAGGTGTGAATAGCTGATATTGAAATGCAATTTTCAAAATGGTAAAAAAAAAAAAAGACAAGTAAATATGGAATCCACGAAATCAACACTTATCAAAGGTCTTGTCTAATTTATTTTTATCATTATTAATTAATGAGGGAAACAGAAAGATGTTTTGACTCGTTCAAAGAGCCCTTGAGCAACTAGGATATTTATAGGCCATTTGACAGAAAAGTGTTTTAAGATTGCCGAGTTCAATTTTAAATGTGGCTAATGTCCAACAGGCCATAAATCTTTGGGGTTTTTGTTCTATTAGATAAAAATTGTTTTCATTTTTCCTGGATAGAAATCTTCCAGCTAGCAAGTAACTTCAGTGAGTCAGGGACTTAATTGAAGACAAACAATACATGCCTTCTCTGGTCTGGACAATGGGTGGTAGTCTTATGCTTCCGTGTAATATTGAAAGGATGTGTTTTCTACCTTTTTGTCTTTTTTAAATTTTATTTTATTTATTTATTTTTATGTGGCACTAAGGATCAAACCCAGTGCCTCCCACGTGCTAGGCAAGTGCTCTACCACTGAGCCACAACCCTAGCCCCTACCTTTTTATCTTATTTCCAAGTTTCAGATAATTTTTATGTGATTGTAAATAATTTCCTAAATTTTTATTGATGTATGAAAGATTTGATCAGGTTTGAATTTTTTGTTTGCACAGCTGCAATGGGTATAAATTAAACGTATGGGCCTGTTTGAATTTTTGTCAAAATCAAGACTTGGCAGAATTGGCCTTTTTAGTTTCTGTTCAGAAGTTTTCACATGGAATCTTAGGTTGGACTTTAAGAACATCTGTAATGTGACAAGCTGTCCCAGTTTTCCAAAGACTTCAGGGGTGCCTGGAATTTGGGGACTTACTTGCTAAAACTGGGAAAGTCCTGGAGAAACCTGAGAGGATTGTCATCCTACTTGAATCCTCTCTCCAGCAGATGGCACCTATAGATTTGAGCGGCTTCCTTTCTTCTCAAAGTCCCCCAATTTTTCTGGGGGGAAGTAACCTTCCTTAATCATTTGGTTCCAAAACAGCTTCCTGAGGGCTCTTGCTCACGCCTGATTTAACAAGGATCATTCTCTAAAGTGACACTTGCTGTAGGGCCTTGGTTACACAATTGCTTTTTTTTCTTTTTGGCAGTACTGGGGATTGAACCCAGGGGTGTTCTACTACTGAAATAATCCCCAACCCCCTTTTTATTTTTTGTTTTGAGACAGAGTCTCACTAATTCACCCAGACTGACCTCGAACTTGCAATCTTCCTGCCTTAGCCTTCCAAGTAGCCGGGATTACAGGTGTGTACCATGGCACCTGGCTCACAATTGTTTTATCCAATTATATCCTGGTTAAAAAAGAGGCCAGATTCTATTGAAACTGCACATATAACTATATTGCTTTGGAAAGTAAGGAAATTTGGTAAAAGCATTGGTTTCTGGGAGGGGAAAGTGAGATTCAGATACCATTAAAAATCTTTCATTTCAGGGGCTGAGGTTGTGGCTCAGTGGTAGAGCGCTTGCTTAGCATGCACGAGGCACTGGGTTCCATCCTCAGCACCACATATAAAAAATAAATGAATAAAATAAAAATCCATCAACAACTAAAAAAATATTTTAAAAAAATGTTTCATTTCAGCCAGGCGCAGTGGCTCAAGCCTGTAATCCCAGCACTTAGGGAGGCTGAGACAGGAGAATTGCGAGTTCAAAGCCAGCCTCAGCAACGGCAAGGCACTAAGCAACTCAGTGAGACCCTGTTTCTACATAAAACACAAAATAGGGTTGGGGATGTGGCTCAGTGGTCTAGTGCCCTTGAGTTCAACCCCCAGTACCAAAAAAAAAAAGTTTCATTTCAGTTTACAAATGTGGAATGTACCAAACTGAAGATTAAAAACAGCTCAAGAAGAGAAAGAACTTCCTCACAGATCTATTAATGTAAAACAATAAAAAAATGAACCATCTTCTCAACAAATAACCAAAACCAGATCTCCTGCAGCTGCTCATTCAGAACCATGTCATTAACTTGCTGGATCTTGGATAAGGTGCTGCATTTGGACTCAAGAGCCCTGCAAATCCTCAGGCCACCAGGTCAATCTGAAGGTCATCCAGTGTCAGCCCAGAAGCCCATATCCAAGGAAGCATAAATAGCTCATAGAACCTGGGATGGCCCTTTTTCTCTAGTCTTTGACTGTTTCTTTGTTGAAGACACACACTGTGACCGGCAGCTCATAGCAGGGCCTTCAGGTGATCTGCTTTCCTTTTTCCTATAAGACAGAAAGGCTGTGGTGACTCAGTGGAGGGACTGACAAGACCAGAGTGGAGGACAGCTGAACATTCTACCTGGGGACAGACGTGACTATTTCATACGGGTTTGATGAGTGCTTCCCCGGAAGATAAGAACATATCATAGATAGCAAAAGGCATAGAGAAATCTCCAGGCTTCCCCGCAAAGCAGGATGTTGCTGAAATATGTATCTTTTTTAAAAACATATTTTTTAGTTATAGATGGACACAATATATTTATTTTGTTTATTTATTTATTTATTTATTTTGGAACCAGGGATTGAACTCAGGGGCACTCGACCACTGAGCCACATCCCCAGCCCTATTTTGTGTTTTATGTAGAGACAAGGTCTCACTGAGTTGCTTAGCGCCTCGCCATTGCTGAGGCTGGCTTTGAACTCGCGATTCTCCTGTCTCAGCCTCCCTAAGTGCTGGGATTACAGGCATGTGCCACCATGTCTGGCTTGTCTATTTATTTTTGTGTGATGCTGAGGATCTAACCCAGTGCCTCACAGGTACGAGGCAGGCGCTCTGCCACTGAGCCACAACCCCAGCCCTGAAATACTTATCTTAATAGCGTTTTGCCTGTGTAAACTTAGCCTGGGACGGGAGGGAGATCGCTTCTGACTTGGCAGTTATCCCATGATGCTCTTATAATAGCATTGAGGTATTTAAGAAATACAGAGAAAGATCACCTCAATATTTTATTTTTATTTTTCCCCCTACATTTAGGGGAGGCAACATTAAAAGAGCTGGCAGAGAACATCTGAGCCCTAGATTAAGATAGGATCCAAGTAGTCTCAGAAATAGCTGTGGATCACCTAGCTTAAAGTGATAGTAGAATAAAATATTTTGAAATAAACATGGAAGAAGCTAATATGATTACAAGAAAAATTAGCTCTTTCATAAGGGAGGTGACTTTGCTGTTTGTTTTTTTAAATTAGGATATGATATGGAAAAAACAAACCAGAAATTATTGTGGTGAGATAGAATCTGTTACCTATGTAGCTTACACGGAGAAAAAGTCACCCCCCTCTCTTTTTTTTTGGTATTAGAGATTGACCTCAGGAGCACTTAACTACTGAGCCACATCTCCAGCCCTTTGTATTTTTTATTTTGAGACAGAGTCTCACTAAGTTGCTGAGGCTGGCTTTTGAACTCTCAATCCTCCCGCCTCAGCCTCCCAAGCCGCTAGGATTATAGGCGTGCACCATCACGCCCAGCATAGTCACCCATTTTGAGCCTTTGCTGATAACTCTGAGACCAACTTATCATTTTAATAGAGATGAAGCCAAATTCTAGTTTTGCAGTAGTAGAACATCATGGCAGTTAATGTTTCGTGAGTTTTTGTTTATTATTATTTTTAAGCCCATCATGATGAAACCAAATTTGGCAAAGTGTTAATACATTTCAGGCATTATAAATTAGGGCAAATAAACGGTCTTTCAGCAAATCTTCTCTATTTATCCTTTTGCATATTCTGGAATAACCGGACACTTGGAGACAAAACCTCTTGCCTGATCCCTTGGGAAGCACAACCACATTCCATTTTCCTCACAGACACTATCGTGTTTCTGTCACTATTTGCTCTCAGTGGTGTCCTTCAGCATCCAGAGTGGTTAGTACTTTTAACCAATGTAATCAACCTCTATTTCACAGAAAGAACTGAGGGTAAATAATCAAGGATTCTGGAACACAACCATTTTTTAAAAAATATTTTTCAGTCGTCAGTGGACCTTTATTTTATTTATATGTGGTGCTGAGAATCGAACCCAGTGCCTCACACAGGCTAGGCGAGTGCTCTACCACTGAGCTACAGCCCCAGCCCCAAATAGAACCATTTTTATCAGACTAGCAAAGCTCACCAATGCATATAACACAACTTTCTACAGCCACACATAGAAAAAAATTGTGGTAAAGAGGATATAACATAAAATGTACCAGTTTAGTCATTTTCAAGCGTATGGCTCAGGGGCGTCCAGTGCATTCACACTGTTGTATAATCATCTCCACCATCCATCTCCAGAACTTTCTTTCATCTTCCCAAACTGAAACTCTGTGCTCATGAAGCAACAACTCTCCTTCTTTCCTTTCCCCATCACTTGTGGCCTTATTCTCCTTTCTTTCTTTCTTCTTTTTTTTTCCCAGGGGTTGGGGGTACTGGGAATTGAACTCAGGGGCACTTAACCACTGAGCCACAACCCCGGACCTTTTTTATTTTTGATTTAGAGACAGAGTCTCGCTGAGTTGCTCAGGGCCTCGCTAAATTGTTGAGGCTGGCTTTGAACTTGCGATCCTCCTGCCTCAGCCTCCAAAGCCACTGGAATTATAGGCATGTGCCACTGGGCCCGGCTCTTATTTTCCCTTCTGTCTCTATGAATTTGAGCACTCCAGATACTTCAGTGGGAGGACACAATGTTTGTCTTTTTGTGACTGGTTCATTTCACTTAGCATAGTGTCCTACGGCTCATCCATGTGGAAGCTCATGTTCAGAATTCCCTTCCTTCTGGAAGCTGGGTGCTATTCCCAGCTTAATTTTCTTTCTTAATTTTCGTACATAGATACCACATTTACTTTATCCATTTATCCACCGATGGGCCTTTGGCTTGCTTCCGGTTTGGAGCTGTTATGGATACTGGTGCTGTGGGTACGAACATACAAATGTCTGAATCTCTGCTTTTCCCTCACACCATTTTTTCTAAGTGGCAAAAATGAATTCATTCATTAATATGACTCAAAGATATTGAGACCTTCTAGCATGTGCAAAAATAAGAAGTAAAGGATATAAACTTAAATTTATGCTTAGCAATCAATGAATGTAGTTCAGTAAGTTCAGTATTAAATTTTTATTTGAAATTATCTAAGTATCCAAAAATTATTTATTAATGTAACTGAATATAAATTCAGGCTTTTAAAGTTACCTGAGGATTTTGGAAATTGTGTTGAAGATGAGACACTATAGGATGTTAAGTGTCCTTGGGTTCAATCCCCAGTATCCACCCCCCAAAATGATGAGACACTATAAAATTAATACTATGTACATAAAATGCATCTGTTAGAATCGTGAATTTATTTAGTTGAACATATATTTACATTTTTATAATCTTAAACAGTAACAACAACAATTGTTTAAGGATGATGTTGGCTTATTTCATCAGTAAGACAAAATGAAGAAAAAGAAATTCAGATTAATTAGTTTCCTCACAAAAATCAATATCTTATAAAATACAGAATGGATACTTGCATTATAGTTAACATAAAGTAGAGAAAACACAGATAGCTATTATTTGTGTTCTATACACCAAAATTAACAAATCGAGTTTAATTTGTTCAATAAGCCACCTTAATTATGTGAGCCTAGCTTTTTAAAATTTATTTTGAGTTAGCAGTTTCTATAAGATGACTTTTAAGTGTAGCATATTTATAACACTAGAATTTCAATTTTCTTATTTATTTTGAGAAACATTGACTTACATAAACCTGTCTTTGTCTCTGTAAACCAACCAATGCAGAACACTCTTTTTTTTTTTTTAAATATTTTTTAGTTGTTGATGGACACAATGTCTTTATTTTATTGCTTTGTATGTGGTGCTGAGGATCGAACCCAGGGCCTCACGCATGCGAGGCAAGTGCTCTGCCGCTGAGCTACAATCCCAGCCCTGCAGAACACTCTTAAGAGACATATTACTCTAAGTTAATTCCTTCCACAGGTAGGAAAATATTTCAGATTCTCAATAAGGGTCAAAGCCTTTTCTAAATTACAGACACGCACGCGCACACACACACACACACAGTGTCTGGCTTCATTTCGACAATTCCACCCACGGGTTGAAAGTAAATGCAAAGACATAAAAACTCACCAGCCCAGATCTCCAAGAGTCGTTCTCCTTCCCTGTGCATAGTAATTCTTAGCCAATTTGAGGTCACAGATAGAAAAACAAACAACAAAAAAGACGAGCGAACCAAATTTTCCGTTATCTCTCCACCAATAGGCACCCGGTCTCCATCACACATCCCAACAGGCCATGAAATCTCATTCCTCAGGGCTGAGGTTGTGGCTCAGTGGTAGCGTGCTTGCCTAGCATGTGTGAGGCCCTGGGTTTGATTCTCAGCACCACATATAAATAAATAAAATACAGGTCCATCGACAGCTAAGAAAAAATATATATATATATAAAAAAAGAAATCTTATTCCCCAGCACTGTTGCCCCCAACTGAGAATAGCTTAGCAGTGACGTGCAACCCAAAATAAAAACATAAAATCAACAAAAAGGAAACCAACAAACCAACCAATAATTAGAATAACAGAATTGGCAAATTCAAAGTTCTGTTCCATTTAGATTCCTTCTGAGAGTCAAAAAAGAAACACCTGGATTGTAAGAGTCCATGAGGTATCCGGCAATGTAGGGTGCTTGGCTCTGCCAGGTGAGTCCTTTAGGTGGTGGATCTTCTAAAGAAAATTAAAGGATAACTTTCCAAAAGGTGAAATCATGATCTACATTAAAAAAACATAAAAAAGTGCACATCAGAGCTGGGTGCGGTGGCGCACACCTGTAATCCCAGCAGTTTAGGAGGCTGAGGCAGGAGGATTTTGAGTTCAAAGCCAGTCTCAGCAACCTAGTGAGGCCCTAGCAACTTAGCAAGACCCTGTCTTTATTTATTTTATAAATAAAGTATAAAAAGGGCCAAGGATGTGGCTCAGTGGTTAAGTGCCCCTGGGTTTAATTCCTGGTACCAAACAAAGAACCTCATATCAGAGATTTAACTCATTAATTAATGTTACAAATGATTCAAAGCACATTTTAAAAAGCTAGGCAATTTAACAAAAATATTAGAACCAGATTGCTGAGTTGGATTTTTTAAAGCTGGTTAATGTTCAGCAGTTCATAACTCGTGGCGTTTTCTGTTCCATCAGATAAAAATTATTTACGTGTCTCCTGGATAAAATCTACATGTTAACATGTGACTTCATGTAGTCTGGGCCCTTATCAGTCCCATGACTTGAACTAAGTTCACCTTCTAGTTGGGAAGATGTGTGGGTGGCCCTTGTCCCTCTGTGATTCTGAAAGGATGTGCTATCCACTTTTGTAACTTATTTTCTGGTTTTAGATAATTTGTAGACAGCGGTGAACACCTCTGGGGAGGATTGGTTGCTGTCCCTTATTGAGGTCCTGAAGGGCTGGGACTCAGGACAGATGAGTTTAGATTTTGGAGGGAGAAAGGGAAAAGGTTTGGAGCCTGTTGGGGCTGCCTTGGGTGATGCTGGGAGCCTCGGGCAGGCCCTGGGTCGGGTGTTGGGAGAATGCTGATATCTGGGGGGCATGGGGAGCGGGGCTGAAGAGAAACACCTCCCTGTCTGTGAGTGATCCAGAGCCCCTCACTGTGGGAGTAGCCACCCAGCTCATGCCTGTCTTCCAGGACGCCAAGTTCAGTTTCCTGGGCAGCGAGGAGGAGCCACAGATGATCTTCGACTGGGTGGACATGGAGCAGAGGGGCCGCCTCTCCCTGGAAGAATTCAGCTCTGGGCTCAGTATGTCTGACCTGGGAGGGCCCCTGGGGACTTCCCTAGAGGTGTGCCAAACACACCCCTTGTGGCTGGGCTGACAGGAAAGGTGACCCCCTCCCATGCCCAGCTATTCAGGGCACTCCCCTGGGCACAACGAGAAGGCCTCTCCTCAGGGATTGGTTAAAGCCTCACATCTGCTCTTAGGCCACAGGCAGGTGTCTGCCTGAGGAAGGCAACATTCCTGCTTTGGTCAAGGGAATTCCAGGCCCCCAAGGAGCAGCAGAAGTTGGCATTTATAGGGTAGGGGTCCCCGACTAGGCAGGACCACCTGAGCTTCTGCCTCTCAAGATGATACTATCAGGACTCAGAGCCTGAGGTCACAGGGCACAATGCTCCCACTAAACTTCTAGGAAGTGGAAAACTTGTGGCTCAGGGAATGGAGGGGGCAATGTCCTCTCCAAGTCCCTGAAAAGTGCCTCGGCCTTCGGTGTCCACACAGCCATCCAGAGCTCTAGGATCAGTGCTGTCACTAAGAACTTGGGGGATAACAGAGAGGAAGGCCAGAGGTTTGCTCTCCTGGCTGGAGCCACCCCAGGAGATGGCTCTCAAGTTCTGGTGATTGAGAAGCTGAGGGCTGAGGAAGAGTCAGGACCTGGCATTTTGGGTAGGGAGCAGAAGGAACGTGGCTGTCCACACAGCCCTAGAAGGCCATCTTCACCTCTGAATCCAGTCATGACCTCCACACAGATATTTGTTCCAATGCCTGTGGAACAAAACTTAACCCTCCCCAGGGCCAACCTCTTGGGCTCATTCACTGCCACTCAACCCCGCTACCTCCACAGCCTGGCTCCTAATGCAGGACCTGGGTGTGTGCTGTTCTCTCTGCCTGGAGCATCCTTCTCTGGAAACCCACAGGACTTTCTCCTTGTTACTCACATATCAGTTTCCAGGTCACCTCCTGGGGACGCTTCTAGCCACTTCATCTAAAGTAGCCTCTCTTTAGTCTCCTAATGGAATTGACCTGCTTGATTCCTTTAGCTCACTTAGCAAATTTGCTTAAAAATAAATTTGCCTAAAAGGAAACTTGCTTTTCAACTCTCACTAGAAGGTCAGCTCTGCCGGGGATGGGATTTTGCCTAATTTAGACACCAGCACAGAGTAGATGCTCAATAAATATCCTCTGATGGTGTACATGAAGAATCTGCTGGCTTTGGGAGCCAGTGTATGAATTCCAGCAGGTCTTTTGGTATCTGAGCCTCAGATGATCTGTAAAATGGGTGAGTGCCTACCTTGAGTAGTCTGTCGAGGTTGCATGTGGAACATACGAATGTGACCCTGTATAAATGTGACTGGCACAGGAATAAGTCCTTCTTCAAGGGCTAGAGCAGGGCAGGGTGGGAGGTCAGGGCACACCCCCAACCTGCTCCCCTTTGTTCCACAGAAAACGTCTTTGGCTCCAGCCTAAGCACCCACAGGCTCCGCAGAAGGAGGCCACTGCCCTCACGGGTGTCCGTGACCACTAGCTTCCCAGCTCTGGAGGAGGCGGACGCTGAGGAGAAGGAGGCATTCCTTGCCCTCATGGGGCAGCTGGGGTCCAGCCACATCCTTCCTGAGTAAGGCACCGTGGTGAGGGTGAGGGCTTTCCTGGACACAGAGCCAAAGGGGCAAAAGCTGGGTGCAGATCCCAGCCTGGCTCCTTGCCAGCTGTGTGACCATGGGCAGGTGGCTGACCTCTGACCTCTGTTCCCTGGCTGTAGAATGGGGTAGAAACCACTGTGGGGTTGAAGCCCGTGCAGAGGATGCCCGGGGAGACCTTCCCCCCCTGCACCCCCTCCACTGTCCTGCCCTGAGGGGGCCTCCCCAGAAGGGTCAGTGAGTTGGGGTGTCAGGCTCCCAAGAGGGCTTGGGAGTGAATCTCTCCTGCTCAGAGAAGAGAGGTCTGCTTGAAAACGCCCCCTCCACATCCTCCAGGTGCCTTGGGGACCCTCAGAGCCCCCGCCCATTCACTCAGATTTGTTCACCCAACCCACAGGGCTCTGTGAGGACCAGACCTCTCACATCTGGCACTTGGAGGGTGGGGCCAGGTGTCGTGGGACAGGCAGGGTGGGACCTAGGGTGCGGGCTGGCAGGGCAGGTAGAGCAGGGAGCCATTACCCACTTGGCAGGTTGGTCTGGGCTCCAGCCCTCTGGCATCTGTCTTCATGACTTAATTAAAATCCATGTGAAAGCAGAATTTATTGAGTGCCAGCCGTGTGCCAAGTCCTGCGCTGGTGCTCTCAATGGCGTGTCTCTCACTCCCTGGTGACCTTGCCAGGTGGTATTGGCCTCCACATTTACAAATGGGCCCAGAGAGGGTTTGATTTGCAGAAGATCACACAGCTCCAGGGTGAGAGAAGAGGGGAGGCAGATGCCCTGGCTCACAGTCCTCCCACCTGCTGCTCATCACTGATCATGTGGACAGTGTTGTGGGAACGCAGGAAGGGAGAGGATGGCTCCAGGAAAGGTTCCTGGAGGAGGTGACTTTTTTTTTTTTTTTTGGTACTAGAGATTGAACTCAGGGGCACTGGACCACTGAGCCACATCCCCAGCCCTATTTTGTGTTTTATGTAGAGACAGGGTCTCACTGAGTTGCTTAGCGCCTCACCATTGCTGAGGCTGGCTTTGAACTCGCCATTCTCCTGTCTCAGCCTCCCAAAGTGCTGGGAATACAGGTTTGAGCCACCGCACCCAGCTGAGGAGGTGACATTTGAGTTGCGTCTTATAGGGTGTTGATAGAGTTGGTGCCCAAGGTTCCTGGAGTGTTGCCATTAATACTGAGCGGGGAGGGGGGTCCCCTGCTTCCTGGCCCCCTTGTCCCTGATCTCTGGTGGTCTCCCTTCCCCAGGCAGACGGAGCTCTGGCAGCTATGGGGGAAGCTGCGGCAGGAGGAGCCCCAGCTGGCAGGCAACCTGGAGGGCTTCCTGGCCAGGATGAGCAGCCGCCTGCAGGAGGTCAGGGCCGACAGGGAGGCTCTGGAGCTGACACTGAGGAAGTAAGTGATGGGGGGCCCTTGCTGCTCCCGGTCCCCAGAGGCTCTCTGTTGAAGCAGAGTCCAGTCCTGGCTCCTCCTGGAGCAGGCCTGGGAGCTGGGTAGACCGAGCTGAGCTGGAGGTGAGGGCTTCAGGGAGCCTGCTGGGGAGGACAGGATCCGTCCTTCAGCAGGAGAAGAGTGGCAAGTGTGTCTGGTGCCGGGACACTGTGGAGCCCAGCTCCAGGGTCACC
>CM053406.1:101687680-101708428 GCA_028644305.1 Xerus rutilus | reverse complement strand
CCCAGCCAAGACACCTAGGCAGCAAAAGGCCCTTCAGGAGCTGCATGCCGTGGGCGCTGAGCCAGGCCTAGGGTCCCAGGGGACCATGGCCCTCACAGAGGGGCCAGCTGAACCCTCCTGGGGCCTGTGGTCTGTGGCTCAGACTCCCACAGAGGAGCTGGAGCAGGGCAAGCCCAGCCCAGCTGGGCAGGAGGGCCATCCTGAGGGGCTAAGAGAGGCTCCTGGCCAGGCCCTCAGGCCAGATGGGCTCCCTGCCTCCCCTCTCCTGGGGTCAAAAGAGGAGCCCAAGGCCGAGGAGGGAAAACCAGTGGACCGCAGCAGGCAGGACCCTGGTTCCAAGCGGAGAGTTGAGGCTCCTGGCGTGGAAACTGGGCATCCAGAGTCCCTCAGGCAAGATCCTCCGGGTGCCCCTCCCCCAGCTGACCTACCCCAGGCTCCTGTGGAAGCAGAAGCCCCTGCTCCTGGACATCTGTCCCCTCCAGGGGGCTCTCCGCCCAGAGCTGCAGCGGGGTCCCAGGAGCCCACCCCACCACTGCCCGCCTTGGCCGAGCTCGGAGCACAACCCGGGTCCCCAGCCACGACTGTTGTGATGGAAGAAGCAGGCCCCTCTCAGGCCCTGGAGCCAAGGGCAGAGAGCAGGCCTGAGGCCCTGGCCACTGACTCCCGGGAGGCTGGACTGACCTCCCCCCCAGGGGGCCCCCTGGCCAGCCACCTTCCGGCTGACCCCGATTACCTCTTCCATGTCATCTTCCTGGGAGACTCCAGCGTGGGCAAGACCTCCTTCCTGCACCTGCTGCACCAGAATGCCTTCGCCACGGGGCTGGCAGCGACTGTGGGTAAGGGCCCCGCTGGGGAGGGCGGCTGCCGGGAGGGAGCACCCAGGGCTCAGGGACAGGGAGCTGGAGCAGGCCCAGAGCCAGCCACCGGCCAGGAAGTGGCAGGTTCTGCCCTGGCCACGGGCCCCGCATTAGACCTTGTTTTATGTGGGTATAATCTTACTATTTCACTAATCGTCTCTAATTACAGGTAATTTGCTTTTTCTGCATTGATCTGATTAGCTTATAATGTGCCCCATCAACAAAGCACCTGGCAATTTAGGTGCCAGTGATGGTGGAGGGTGAACACAAGCCCATCTCCACCCACGTGACCATGGGCAGGCCACTGCAGGGCCGGCTGGATGTGATCACAGCCAGCCCCAGGCCAGTGTGCGTGCTCTGGCAGGAAGTCCCTCTGGGCAAGTTGAGTGTCTCACCTGGAATCCACTTGTAGAGTGTGGCAGAGGAGGCACACAGGTGTGTGCCTTCCAATCCTGGCTCTGCCACTTACCAGGGACGTGAACTTGGGCCAATTATTTAACCCCCGGTGCCTGCTTTCTGTCACTGTAACAAATATCTGCAATAATCAACTTATAAACCTCAGAGGGTTGAAGGTTTCCACCCATGGTTGGGTGGCCCCCTTTGCCTTTGGGTCTGTGATGAGGTGGTGCATGGTGGCAGGAAGCCTATAGTGGAGCTAGACCACTGATCTCGTGGTGGGAAAACAAAAGAAAGGAAAAGAGCCTGGCGCGGTGACGCACGCCTGTAATCCCAGCAGCTTGAGAGGCTGAGGCAGGAGGATCACAAGTTCAAAGCCAGCCTCAGCATCCGTGAGGCACTGAGCAACTCAGTGAGACCCTGTCTCTACATAAAACACAAAATAGGGCTGGGGATGTGGCTCAGTGGTCGAGTGCCCCTGAGTTCAATCTCCGGCACCAAAAAAAGAAAAAAAAAAAGACAAGAAAAAGAAAAAGAAAGAAAGGAAAAGGAGGGATTGTGTTCCTACTCTCCCCTTCAAGGTCATGCTCCCAGTGACCAGAAGACCTTCTGCAAGGTTTCCACCACCAAGAGTGCCAGGCTGGGAACCAAGCCTCCAAGTCATGTCCTTGGGGAGGCATTCCAGCTCCAAGCCATAATACCTCCTGAGCCCCCAAATCTTCATCTGCATGATGGAGATAGTGTCACACCCACTGCTTAAGGTGGTTGTAAGGATTAGTCGAGTTAATATCTGGCACATACTAAGTGCTCA
This sequence comes from Xerus rutilus, assembly GCA_028644305.1. Classification (NCBI taxonomy): domain Eukaryota; kingdom Metazoa; phylum Chordata; class Mammalia; order Rodentia; family Sciuridae; genus Xerus; species Xerus rutilus. The sequence continues at coordinate 101,706,364 of CM053406.1, read as the reverse complement.
GAAAAATGTTAGCTATTGATATTATTATAAGTAAATATTTATGCCTGTAATCCCAGCACTTAGGGAGGCTGAGACAGGAGAATTGCGAGTTCAAAGCCGGCCTCACCAATGGCGAAGCGCTAAGCAACTCAGTGAGACCCTGTCTCTCCATAAAACACAAAATAGGGCTGGGGATGTGGCTCAGTGGTCAAGTGCCCCTGAGTTCAATCTCCGGTACCAAAAAAAAAGTAAATATTTGAGAATGTCTAATTTGGTGGTTCCTGCAAATGAAGTGCGCCAAAGCACTTTCTGGAGCCAAAGCCTCCTCCCTTCCCACGACCCTCCGGAGAGCTGGCCACAGAGCGTGGCACAGAGTTACAGGAAAGCGAGCTTGTGGGAATGAAAGGAGACCCATTTGGGGACAAAGATGGGAGCCCTAGATGTCTTCATGTCAGGCCAGGGCACATCCAAGGGAGGACCTGTGCCAGGCTGGTGGCTTAATGACCACCCTTTCACAAGAGGGACCTGAGACACGCTCTCAAGCTTTTCTCTGCCCAAGATCCTCATACAGGGAGCTAGTTGAGTGCAATGCCCTCGGGAGTGGGACCTGTGGCAGGCTGGCCTGATGTGGAGTGGGGCCATGGGGTCTAGAAGGCCACCATTATGAATCCCCTAAACTACTATTTACCGGCCACCTACAGCGCAACAGGCGTCTTCCATGCACGTCTGATTCCTACAACTGCCCTCCTTAGGCTTGGACCTCCCAATTTTTGTGGAGGAAATTTCCATAAAATCAATTGAGAAAACAGGCTACAGCTGGGCGCGGGGGCGCATGCCTGTAATCACAGCATGGCAGGAGGATTGCAAGTTCAAGGCTAGCCAACGTAGAGGGACCCTCAGCAACTTGGTGAGAGTCTGTCTCCAAATAAAATAAAAAACGGGCTGGGGATGTAGCTCAGTGGTAAGGCACCCCTATGTTCAATCTTCAGTACCAAAATAATAATAATAATAATAGTGATAATAATAATAATAATAATAATAAATGATGACTCCTTGGGGTTAACAGAAAGGAAAAAAGGACAAAGAGAAGTGAATGCTGCAGACAAACTTCCCCTGGGGCCAGACCCGAGGGCTGACACTCCTCCCAGCATCCAGGTGGACAGCATGGGAGAGGGAGGAGCTTGGTGCCTGGAGACAGCTACGGTGCCTGGGTGCCTGCGGGTATCACCTTAGAGACCTGGAGAAGGGTGGCTGCCCCCTCAGGTCTGAGCTGGGCATGGCCAACATTAGGAGATCCACCTTTTGTGAGCGGGCCTGGGGCTGGCAGCGTGCTCTGCAGGCAAGTAGGTAGGATGGGGACAGAGCAGCCCTCCCGTCACTGCCTCTCCCATACCCATCTGGTTTCCTTGAGAAGTGGGGGTGGGCAGGAAGGGGCACCCCAACAATTCTAAACCTTCCTGGGATTTCCATGTTGCCTCCATCTTCCCACGGAGAGTCTGGAGGTGTGACCACAGGAGGCGAGACATGGCCGAGCCTCCACACAACCACTTAACCTCCCAGAAACCCTGCAACCTGGATCTTTTAAATTGCCACCTCGTAGATAAGAAAGGAGGCTCCAAGAAAGAAAGTGACTGGCCTGAGGTCACATAACCGGTGCAGGGATGGCCCATCAGTCACCGCCAAGGCGAGGGCTCTGTCCTTTGCCCCCACCCCCCACCCCGTGCCTGTCTATGGGTTGCCTATGCGGCTTCTGGGATTTGGAGAGCACGGTGGAAACCAGGTAGCCAGACTCTATCCCCGCATGGCTGGTGTCTGGGTCGGGTGTCTGTTGGGGCAGGCCTTGGCTAGAGGTCCAGGTAGTAACTTGCCAATAGGCCTCACCCTGCTCTGTGTGTCCTAGGAGTGGATTTTCGGGTCAAAACCCTGCTGGTGGACAAGGAGTGCTTTGCGCTGCAGCTCTGGGACACCGCTGGCCAGGAGAGGTAGCGACTCTGTATCAGTTGTCAGGGACCTGGGTGTGTGGAAGGGCAGGGGGCAGACGGCTGCCTTGTCCACATGGGTCAGAGGCAAGCAGGGGAAGTGGCAGCCGGCCCAGAGGCTCCTCGGCCTGCAGGGCGAGTTAGGGCCATTCCAACACCACCCTCAGGAGACAGCCACCTGATCACCTGTCCTGGAATCGCTGGCCTTCCACTTCACATCTAGGCAATAGTGATCATGACCTAAAAGGCACGTATGTTTTGACTCTGCAATTCCATTTCTAGAAACTCATTTTATAAATTATAAATTTATATACACATTAGCTACATGACTATAATAACAAAGAGCAGGGACTATTGACATCATTTATGTTACAAAACTTTGACCACAGCTGGTGCATGCCTGTAATCCCAGCAGCTGAGGTAGGAGGATTACAAGTTCAAAGCCAGCCTCAGCAATTTAAGGAGACCCTGTCTCAAAATAAAAAATAAAAGGGCTGGGGATGTAGCTCAGTGGTAGAGCACCCCTGGGTTCAATCCCTCATTCCCCAGTACCACAAAACACACACACACACGCACACCCCTCTGGAAAAAAATTTTAAGAAGCTGGCAAACCAGCCTGCCCCCTGGGGCGGGGGCTGGTGGCTGAGCATGGGGCTGGGCAGGGAGGATTCCTGGAGGGTGCCCTTTGGTACCTTTTGAAACTTGAACCATGAGAACGTTGCCAAATCAGCCACAGCCTCATGTAAGAGGGAAAGCAGACGCACACTCTCTTTGGGAAGCAATAATTGCTGAACAGGTCAATCACCCTCTGCCAAGTGGCTTTGGCCTCGAGGGGCCAGGACCTGGGATCAGGACACTAACGTGGTCTCACGCAGACTCTCTGGGCAGGTACCACAGCTTGACACGACAGTTGCTCCGCAAGGCTGATGGGGTGGTGCTCATGTATGATGTCACCTCCCAGGAGAGTTTTGCCCACGTGCACTACTGGCTGGACTGTCTACAGGTGAGCCTACAGCTGGCAGAGCTGGTTCTGGTTTTTAGAAACTATAGAAAGCTTGCATCCTGTTCGCTCCTCCTTTTCTCCCAGGGTTACAAATGACACAGCAGTCCTGTGAGTAACATTACCCACTGAGGGTATGTGACTAGATGAGTGGGGAGTGCAGTAGTACAAAGAAACCACAACCACATAGTACAGCCTCCAAACCAAACTGCTTCCTTTTTCCTGAGAGCATTTCTTCTCTATACACAGCAGCTCTGTTTATGAGGTCTTCTTCCTAACACCTGAGGATGATGTGAAAATTCCTCTGTTCACACATCTCTAGTTTTTTGTTTTTGTTTTTTCTCCAAAATACTTAATACGTCTATACTGGAACTCCACAATGCGTATGAGCTAATGCGTGAACCACATTAGCATGAAGTGAGACATGTGGCTTTTCTTCCAAATTTTCTAGTTAGTGAAGAGATGCAGGATAAGGTAAAGTATGGGGAGGGGAGCTGGGCTCTGGGCCTGACAGGACTTAACTTTGAATCCCAACTATCCTACCCCAACTCTGTGACTTTGGGCAAACAACTTAACTTGTCTGAACTTCCATTTCCTGACTTCTCTCATTGGGGAGCTTCGAAGATTAATCAACCTCATTGCTTCAGCACAGCACCTGTTGTATAGCAAGCACTCAGTTCTCAGAAGCTGTTTATTATTATTAATAATTATTATTAATCAAATAATTAGGGAATGTGCCAAGGCAGCCTGTGTAATCAAGCACAAGCAGGAAGAAAGGGACATTGGATAGGAGCAATCCAGGAAAGCTTCCTGGGGGAGGTGCCCTTGAGTTTGGCCTTAGAATGTAGGTGAGAGGTTTGTAGGCAGAGAGGAGGGGCAGACTCACTGCGGGTGCGGGGAGGGTCCAGGTGAGAAGGATGTAGGTGTGACATGGATAGGAAGGCACCCTGTCAGTTTCTGGGAGCTTCGAGCTGGGCTTGACCATTGTCTACCTGGGGCCTGGCCTACGCAGAGAGGGCTGAGGTTTGCGTTCTGTGCACAGGATGCAGGGTCAGGCCAAGCCGTTGTCCTTCTCTTGGGAAACAAGATGGACTGTGAGGAGGAGCGGCAAGTGCCCACTGAAGCTGGGCAGCAACTGGCCCAGGTGAGCCCCCAGGCAGCGACCCGTCTCCCCACCTGGACTGGGTGGACACCTCCCCAACAGGGGTCAACCTGGCCTGTGCAACTGAAGAGGACCCCTGCCCATTCCTGCCTCGGCCCCAGGGTCAGAATGGACCACCTCCACCTCCCACCCACCCTGGGCCACTGCAGACCAGCATTAGGCCCAACTCCCAGGCTGTTAGGGACGTGACGCTGACGCTCACCGTGGAATTAGCAAGTTCTCACACAATAACCCAGCTGCATTAAAAAAAAAATCTTCAGAGTAAAAAGGTTTTAAAAGCTTCACTTAAAATTCCCAATCAAATCTTAACTTCATCTCCGCTCTCCAATTAGCATACACCCTTCTAATTTGTTTTATTTTAAGAATGAAATCCTTCCTTGGGAAGACTACATCAAAAGCCTCCCCGGCAGACAGTGGATACTCTTTATTTACAAGTAGGATTTAATCACATTCTAGAAAACCTGGAGAGTAATAAGAGGGAAAAATCCCTACTGACACCCACCCCGGAGGCAGCCCTCTGGGGTATTTCCTTCCCATTTCTTCTCTCATTTCTCATAATCCTGGGGTCACTGTGGAGGCTCCCGTCGGGCAGGAGTTTTGCCTCTTAAAAGCAGTAGTTCACGCTGGGTGGAGTGGCTCATGCCTGTCACTTAGGGAGGCTGAGGCAGGAGGATTGCGAGTTCAAAGCCAGCCTCAGCAATGGCGAGGTGCTAAGCAACTCAGTGAGACCCTGTCTCTACATAAAACACAAAATAGGGCTGGGGATGTGGCTCAGTGGTCGAGTGCCCCTGAGTTCAATCTCCAGTGCCAAAAAAAAAAATGCAGTTGTTCCTCCTTCTGGCCCTAGTAACTTCTGTGGCACTTTATTCTAAGGGGAGAATCAGAAATAGTCCCTAAGGGAATATGGAATAAACACCCACCTGTAAGGTACAACCAAACCTGATGTTCATTACCGTGTTATTTATAAGAACTAACATTTGGCAATGGTTGGTGGTTAAATTGTGGAGGGTCCTCTGAAAGCCTGATATTGCCATTAAGAGTTCTGCCCTTGGGGCTGGGATTGTGGCTCAGTGGTAGAGCGCTTGCCTCGCATGCGTGAGGCACTGAGTTCGATCCTCAGCACCACATAAAAATAAATCAATAAAGATATTGTGCCCAGGGGCTGGGATTGTAGCTCAGCGGTAGAGCGCTTGCCTCGCATGCGTGAGGCCCTGGGTTCGATCCTCAGCACCACATACAAAGCAATTAAATAAAGACATTGTGTCCATCTACAACTAAAAAAATATTTTTAAAAAAAAAAAAAAAAAAAAAAAAAAAAAAAAAAAAAAAGATATTGTGCCCACCTACAACTAAAAAATATTTAAAAAAAAAAAAAAAGAGTTCTGCCCTTGGGCTGGAGCTATGGCTCAGTGGTATGCTGATTATCAGCACCACATATAAATAAATAAGTAAATAAAATAAAATTCCATTGACAACTAAAAATAAAAATTAAAAAGATGTCCCAGAGCGTTGGGCTGTAGCTCAATGTAGAGCACTTGCCTCATTTGGGACTCAGTTTCCTGCTGTCACTCTGAAGACTATGGGATGCCTCTGGGTGGTGCCCTTGACACCTCGGCTAACCAGGGTAGAAGGGTAGTGGGCAGGGACTCTGCTGGGGACCGTGGGCCATGCTGAGACAAGGCTGCATCTCCCATGGAGATGGGCAGGACTCTGGCCCAGAGTTGGTGGCAAGGGCTGCGTCTGGCCTTTCCGCTGTTTCCCCAAGGACCTGTGCCCCTCTGTCTGCCTGCAGGAGCTGGGAGTCTCCTTTGAGGAGTGCAGCGCTGCCCTGGGTCACAACATCCTGGAGCCCATGGTGAACTTGGCCCGGTGAGTGCCTTCCCCCAACCGCCCGCCCCCACCCAGAATCCTCTGGGGCAGCCTTCCGTCCCAGCGCTGACTCCTGCAGGGCAGGGAAGTGGCCTCTGGTGTGGGCAGGACAGGGAGTGGGCACTGAGTCTCTTGACTCCAGCTCCATTCTGTCCTTCTCTGAGCCTCAGTTTCCTTGATTTTCTGGAAGAGGGAACGCCCCTTTCCTGCTCCCAACCTTCTGGTGACTTCTGTAAATTAAGAATAAAATCCAAATGCTTGCAGTAGCCTTCATTGTCTCCAGTGCCATCTGCCCTACACACACGCAAGAACCAGGGTGTCCGACCAGAGGAGTGCCACCTGGCTCACAGCAGCTGTGCCTGGACAGATGAATGCATCTTTTACTGTCTCGCGACCCCGAGTCTTGGCCCTCTGCCGGGAACCTCCTTTCTGCTAGCAAACCTTCCCCACGGCTCAGGTCTCAGCTCTACTCAGAGCAGGTTACATCAGCTTCTTTGTCCCAGTTAGTGACCCTTTATAGTGCCCACTGCCCAGTGAGCTTGAAAGAATGCCAGGAAAGACACAGAAGGCCAAAGGCTCCCTGGTCCCATTTTCTGATGCCGTGAACAGAGCAGGGAGAGGAGGGAGCTTCGGTGCAGCCTCTCTGCCCCTGGCTACACCCATGGCCCCCCGACGCTGTTCCTGGAGGTGCGAGGGGGAACTAATGCCTGGATGTTGTCATGCAGGTCACTCAAGGTGCAGGAGGACCGCCTGAAGGGCTCACTGGTGGAGGTGGCCTCTGAAAGGCCCCGCAAGAAAGCTGGCTGCTGTTTCTGACCTCCTGTCCATCCCACCCGTCGGGGCTTCCTGTCCCTCAGCTCCTATGTGCCTACCTGGACACGGCAGCAGCCGGGACCAGCTTGAAAGTTCAGGAAAATCCTCCTGGAATCAAGACTCAGATGCCACCTCTGCCCTGTGCACTCCATAGTGGGACTTTGCTGAGTAAAATAAGGTGGGAGGGGGCGGTGGTGGTACAACTCTTCAAAGAAAGGAAAATTCTAGAAAACCAGCCTAAGGAAAAGACACCAAAATATTGGCACTACATCTCTGGGTGGTAAAATCACAGGGTGTGGGTGTTCTGTTGCTTTTTGTACTGTTTATATTTTCAGATTTTCTACAATGATAGGTATTCCTTGTATAATTGAGGGGGGGAGATGCTGAGTTGAAGAAAAGAAACTTCTAAGCTACTTACTTTGGAGCTGGTTCCTGATTCAGAACCTGTTAGTTACAAAGTACCCTATGTGTGGCCGCAGGGCGTGGGCTGCACCTGTCGCTCAAACTGTTTCCATTTGCAAAAGTGGGGTTTCTTCCAAGTGGAATCTGGCTTCTGGAAAGAGTGGCCTAGCCGGGCGCCGTGGTGTACGCCTGTAATCCCAGCAGCTCGGGAGGCTGAGGCAGGAGGATCATGAGTTCAAAGCCAGCCTCAGCAATGGCGAGGCGCTAAGCAACTCAGTGAGACCCTGTCTCTACATAAAACACAAAATAGGGCTGGGGATGTGGCTCAGTGGTCAAGTGCCCCTGAGTTCAATCCCCAGTACCAAAACAAAAAAAAAGAGTGGTCTTCTGATGGCCCCTGATGTGCCCCAGGCCTTCCTGTCCCCCTCTCTCCCCATGATCCACCTCTGAAGGTCACAGGGGGGATCCTCGTCCCTGCCTCAGTGCCCTGGAGTCCACAGGCACAGTGCTTAGTCTTGAGCTGTGGCTCCCTGGATGCATGTGATCGATGGGCTAGGAGGTGGCTGATGGCCTGGAGGACAGCAGGGACCCAGAGGGAAGTGTGCTTGGGGGTCTTAGCCTCGCAGGGCTGGACTATCTCTTGCCATCTGTGTTTGCTGCCAAGGTCTGTCGCATCTTTCCGGTAACCACGGTGACGCTCACCACAAACTGAACGTCTGGCGGGGGCCGGGTGCTGAGGTTGGTGCTTCTAATCACCGGGCGCTGGGGACTTCCCCTGCTGAGTCAGAGGAAAGCCCAGTTTCATGGAGAGACATCCAGACAGCTGGAGGGAGAGCGGTAGGGAAAGTGAAGGGACAGAGGGAATGCTGGAGCTGGAGGCGGCGGGCGGAGCCTTGTCCCTACCTTCTTGCCCAAAGCCCCCCTCTTCTGGCCCTGGCCCTCCCTGAGTCCCACAGGGAGGCCCCAGCAGCTTGGAGCTGCCTCACTGGAGGCCACAGGTAGGTGCCCAGTGACTCCTGGCAAGTGCCATGGAGGAGATTCCAGCAAAGGTGGGACTAGAGTCCTTAACAGATCCCTTCCACCTCCAGAGAGCTAGGCGCCCTGTGTCCCAGCGTCTTCCTCGGGGCCCTTCCTGAATTCTTTCTCAAGCCAGTGTCTCCTCCAGCCCCAGAGGCACCCTGCTCAGGGCAGTTTCTAGGGGGTGGGAGGGGGCGGGTGGACTGCTCTGGACAAAGCCGGGCCCTGCAAAGGTGGGGGCGGGTCCTGCTGCTGCTAACGGTGCTCCCCAGGGTCAGGGTGCAGACCTGACGGCCCCGCTTCTCTGTCCGGTGGACCAGGAGCTCATGAGGGAAGCAGGGAAGGTATGACTCCTGGGGGAGCCTGGACAGGAAAGGGCTGGGCCGCCCTCCCATTGGCCTCAGGCAGCTGCACAGGTTCCCCAGAGGTGGAGTGCCAGGGGGCGGGTCCTGCACGCCTGCAGGGACCCTTTCCAGCTTTCTCTGGCTGGATCCACCTTCGGGGCAGAGCACAGCTGGCAGGGGCCACCAGCCTTTCTCAGTGTCAAAGGACTCAAGTGAGCAAGCAGGACGCAGGAACCTCAGAGCAGCAGCAAGCAGCACAAGGTGGGTGAGGTCAGCAGCAGGAGGGACTCCAGGTAGACTTCAGAGTGAACTTCCAGGAAGGTGTTGACATCTTAGGGCATTCTCAGCCCGGAAGTGGCCCTGACCACAATGTAACTTGAGACTTAAGAAAAGGAGGGGGAGGCTAGGCTGACGGGGCTCAGGGTGTGACATGAGAGGGGAAGCACAAGGGATAGAATGGAGGCAGGGCAGGAGTATTAAAGAAGACAGCTTTTTAGAATTGAGGTGGGGCAGGGATAGAACAATAGCCATCATGTCCCCAGTGCCTGGTGTGTGCCAGGCACCCTTTCTAAGCAATAAACTCACTTACCTCAATTAATCTTCTCATCAACCCTGTGGAGATTGGGCTTATTATTACCCCCATTTCACAGATGAGGAAAGTGATGCACAGAGAGGTTGAGTAACTCACCCACAGTCGCACAGCTAGTAAATGCTGGAGCCAGGCTTTGACACCAGGCTCCTGTAGGAAGGAGCGGAACCCTGGGGTCACGGAGCTTCTTACAGGAATGTGTGGGTGCTTAGAGCAGGGCTTGGGGCCCTCAAGCCTTTCACACATGTGCACACATGCACCCCCCACACCCTCCAGTTCTTCCATGTCACTGGAGGGCCTGGAAGGGTCAGGTGTAGGGTCAGAATTTACAGAGGCCCTCCAGCCTCTCCCCAGCTGCTGGGAGGTGGGAGTGTGCAGGCCCGGGACAGGCTCTGTAGGGGGCTCCTGCAGGGGACCCTGGGCCTGGCTTTGAGCCAGGAAAGACCTCTCCAGCCCGGCTCCCCTGTAGGCGGTAGGGGAGGGAAACGGCCCCCAGGACCCCTGGGGAGGTCGCTTTGCTGCTGGGGCAGAGGAAATGCTGGGTAAGGATCATTGAGTTAACCAGCAAGATGCTTCCCAGAGAAAGCCAGGGTCCTGGGCTGTGTGGGCGGCAGGTGACAGTGGCAGCCCCTGGCTGGCTCTAGGATGTGGGTTCCAGCTATGTCCTTAGCTTGTGGGTCACAGTGAGGGAGAGGGGGAGGTTTGGCAGCCTGTGGCAACTACCCACTCCACCGTCCTGTCAGGGACCCACCACAACTCAACTTTGGGACAGTGGTCCCCGTGGTGGTCTGTCCCTTAGAATCACCTGGGATCTATCAAAAATGCTGAAGCCCAGGCAGGCTTGGGGGCGCACACCTGTAACCCCAGCTACCCTGGAGGCTGAGGCAGGAGGATCGCAAGTTCAAGGACAGCCTCAGCATCTTGGGGAGGCCCTAAGCAACTCAGCAAGACCATGTCTCTAAATAAACAATAGAAAGGTCGAGGGAGCCGGGCGCGGTGGCACACGCCTGTAATCCCAGCATTTAGGGAGGCTGAGACAGGAGAATCGCGAGTTCAAAGCCAGCCTCAGCAACGGCGAGGCACTAAGCAACTCAGTGAGACCCTGTCTCTACATAAAACACAAAATAGGGCTGAGGATGTGGCTCAGTGGTTAAGCACCCCTGGGTATAGTCCCCCGTAGCAGGAAAAAAAAGAGGAAAAAAACCACTCAAAGCCTATTATATCTCTGGAGGTGGGGCCCAGGCTTTAGTACGGCTGAAACCCCCAAGGTGGCCCTCAATGTGCAGACAAGCTCGGGCACCACTGGTGGGGACTAGAGACCTCATAGCCCTTTACAACAGTTTTCTCATTTGAACTTCAAATTGAGTCTGCCTTTTCTTCAGGCAGGGAAGGATTTTGTTCTTAAGAAAAATAAATGTATTTTATTATTATAAATGATATATTTTAAATATATGATATATGAATATTTATAAAAAATATTGTTTAAAAGTAAATAATATATTTTATTATTTGTAATAAATAAATAAATATTATTATAAGACCATATATACTCCCTGCAGAAATTTTAGAAAGAAATTATTAACAACAAAATGAAAATTATCTGAATCCCCATCCTTGGTGTAGCTGCTATTGGTGTCTGTTTTATTTCCTTTTATTTTTTATTTTTATTTATTTTTTTGTACTGGGGATTGAACTCAGGGGTACTCGACCACTGAGCCACATCCCCAGCCTTATTTTGTGTTTTATGTAGAGACAGGGTCTCACTGAGTTGCTTAGCTCCTTGCCGTTGCTGAGGCTGGCTTTGAACTCGCGATTCTCCTGTCTCAGCCTCCCTAAGTGCTGGGATTACAGGCTTGAGCCACCAAGCCTGGCTTCCTTTTATTTTTTAATTAATTTATTTTGTGTGTGTGGTACCAGGGATTGAACCCAGGAGTGCTCCACCACTGAGCCACACCCTCAGCCCTTTTAATGTTTTATTTAGAGCCAGGGTCTCACTGAGTTGCTTAGGTCCTCGCTAAGCTGCTGAGGCTGGCTTTGAACTCACGATCCTCCTGTCTCAGCCTCCCAAGCCTCTGGGATCACAGGCGTGGGCCGCTGCACCCTGCTTATTTCATTATCTCTTTTCTTTACTGTGGAGGAAACCGATGTAGAGAGTCATCCAGTAACTTCCCAAGGTCAGGGGCTACGGAGCAGCAGTCAGGATGTGGCATTGACAGCCTGGAGCATCAGGGTGTGGAGGGGCTGGTCTGCCGAGGGCGGGCACGCCTCGGGGTGCACCATAGGCAGAGGCTGTGGAAGGAGGAGGGCTGGCCAGGAGCAGGGAGGTGGCCGTGGGTCTGATTTCTCTCCTGTCCTTTCGTGTCTGAAACAGGATGGAGCCCAACGCCACGTTCACCAGTGGGCTCCCGGCTGGCCCTGAGCGGCTGCTGCGGCCCATCTTTGCAGGGCTCTGCGGGCTCATTCTGCTACTGCTGCTGCTGGCCCGGGGCCCAGGCGCCCGCCGCCCGCTCCTGGCCCTGACCCGCGGCCTCGTGGTGAACATCACGCTGTCCGACCTGCTCTTTCTGGCCTTCGTGGTGCCCGTGCTGCTGCTGAGCTTCCTCCAGCAGGACTGGTGGCTGGGCCCCACCGTCTGCACCGCCAGCCAGGCCGCCAACACGGCCACCATGTTCTGTACCTTCTACAGCATGGTGGCCACGGCTCTTGTGCGCCACGTGGCGGTGGTCTGGCCTGATGTGGCCCTCCCAGCCAGCCGGGGTGCCCGCCTGCTGCTCTGTGTGGCCATGTGGGTCCTGGGTCTCACCGCATCGCTGCCCAACTGGCTGTTCCAGCGGGTGACAGTGGAGGGACAGACCACGGGGGCCCCCAAGGCCCAGGCCTGCCTGTTGCTCCTCAGCCCCGCTCGCAGCTCGTGCTACTTGGCCCTGCTGGGAGCGCTGGCCTTCCGGCCTTGTGTGTCGGCACTGGGCTGCTCCTTCAGCCACGTGGGCTGGCTCCTGTGGGCCCGGCCCCGAGGTCCCGCGGGGGAGAGCGTCCCGAGCACCAGGAGAACACAGGACTCATTCTTGTGGTGCTGGTGGTTTTCGTGCTGATGTGGGGGCCCTGCTCTGTGCTGGGCTATGTGGCAGCCACGGGCCGCCTGCCTGACACGCTGGGGACTTTCGTGGCCTCCAGCCTGTGCACCATCCTGGTCTACTCCAACTGTGTCGTCAGTCCCCTCCTCTGCTTCTACCTCTCCTGCCCCTTCCAGGCAGGACTCAGGGGTCTCTTCTGCAGGCCCACGACAGGCAGGCATCCCAGGGGGGCGGGAGGGACTCCTGCCGTGATGGACAGCACCCAGTTTGGCCAGGTCAGAGCCCCAGGAAGACTTCGAGGGGTGGCAGGGGTCTAAAAACAGAGGCTGCTGGGAGGGTTGAGATTCAAGGGCAATGGGAGGAGCCTTCGTGACAGGAGAGCCCAGCTCTTCCATTTACCAGTAGCAACTATGGACTTAGCTCTAGGTCATGTCTGTAGGTGACTAGGCGGATAGGCTCGGAGACCCCTCGGCTCCACTACTTTCTAGCTGGATAAGCTTAAGCAAGGCCTTTCACCTCTCAGTGCCTCCATTTTCTCATCTGTAAAATGGGGTCATGAGAGTACCTCCCTCACAGGGCAGTTATGAAGGTGAATGAACTCGACACACGTAAAGTGCTTAGAAGAGGGCTCGGTGCTTAGTACCTAAGAGTGTAGGTCAAGCAGGGTGCGATAGCGCATGCCTGAAATCCCAGTGACCTAGGAGGCTGAGGCAGGAGGATCATGAGTTCAAAGCCAGCCTCAGCAATGGCGAGGCACTAAGTAATTCAGTGAGACCCTGTCTCTACATAAAACACAAAATAGGGCTGGAGATGTGGCTCAGTGGTCGAGTACCCCTGAATTCAATTCCTGGTATTAAAAAAAAAAGAGTGTGAGTCATGCTGGGCACGGTGGCATGTGCCTACAATCCCAGTGACTCAGGAAGCTGAGGCAGGAGGATTGTGAGTTCAAGGCCAGCCTCAGCAACTTAGCGAGGCCCTGTCTCTAAATAAAATATAAAAAGTGCTGGGGATGTGGCTCTGTGGTAAAGAGCCCCTGAGTTCAATCCCCAGTACCAAAAAAAAAAAAAAAGTATGGGTCATTATTACAATTATGATTTCATTTTTTGGATTCAGAGGCATTTGAGAGATGAGTGAATCAAAAGAGGTCAGAGGGGCTTCCAAAGGCAGAGAAGTAAAGGAGCGACCTGGGAACAGGCAGCCTGGCAGTGTCAGGGAGCTAGGTGGGGGCAGCCACACCCCAGGGGAGAGCTCAGAGTCCAGGAGGGCCTTTCTGTCACCTCTCCCTTCTCTGCCCCACCCCCCAGCTTGGTCCCACACATTCCTTAGCCCCATAATGGAACGAAAATAAAGTCAAGCACAGAGACATGAGGCTGGGCTTATGAATGCATGAGCATCTGCTCTCTTCCATGTGGTTTCTCCTCCCAAGGAGGCTCTTTCCAGGCTTTTCCTTCTCTCTGGGTTTCTATCTCCCCACCCCTGTCCTCCAAGACATTCCCTCCCTCTGTGGCCTCCCTCCAGCCTCTTTGGAACAGGCCTCAGGCTCCTGTTGGCTTGGGAACCAGGGAGACTGTCTCTACTAAAATTCCCAAGGCAGCATGTTTTACTTGGTGAGTGTTGTCAGCTGCACACACACACACACACACACACACACACACACACACAGGCTCTGTGGTCAAAAAGCTTGGAAAATGTTGGGGTGAACCAAGTCAAGCCTGTCTCACGGCTGCAGAACTTGCCAGAGCCTTGAGTACCCCAAAGGCCACTGAGACTCTCCCAGAGGGGTTCAGAGGAAGCAGGCCCCCAAACCCCACACTGGGGAACCAGAGTTCTGTGGAGTCGGTGCTTCCGGCGTCCTGTCTTGGGGCAGTGACTCTGAGCCCCAATATCCCCGCCGGGTGGCATCTCCTCTCCATACTTTCCCACGGTGCCCAGCTTGAGGTGCAATGGGCCATGGGTTCTGGGAACATCCCTTCTCCCAAGCTGTGACCCCACCCCATTCCCGCTCAAAGCATAATGCCAGTCACAGGGGCATCTAATTACAGGGACAGCCGTGAATCAGCTCTAATTTACTAGAAAATCTTAAGAAGCAAATAAATCCCAAACTTTTGGTATAATTAGTACTGAGCTCCTTCTGATGTGCAGGTCCGGAATGACGGCCCAGAGGGCGAATTTGAGGGCAAACCTGCCGGGAGAAGGCAGAAGTCCCCCTTCCCTGTGATCCTGCTCCCTAAAGGCTACTGGGATCTATATGTGAAGAGGGACCAGGAGGAGGACAGCATGTACTGTGTGCCTGAAGTGCAGCAGGCCCTGGTTGTGTGTCACACACAGTGGCATGCCTAGCTGTCATCTGTTTGCACAATTCTGCAGGGAAGAGAGATGGCCCCTGCACAGAGCAGCAGGAACTCGTCACGGGCACGTGGCCCATGAGCCATCCAGGTTGGGCTGGGAGCCCCCTTTTAGTGCCCCCAGGCCCTGGTCCCTCCCGCTGGCAGGGCACCAATACTCCACGGTGGACTGTATGACTGCATGTGACTCAGGGTCTCACTAAGCAGGGCCTGGCTCAGTGTTCAGTAAATACTTGTTCAGAGATGAGTAAACAAGTGACCCAATACAACAGAGTCATCCGTGTGCTTTAGAGAATCTGATCACGCACTCACGTCTCATCTCCTCAATGGTTCTCTCTCACCAGAGTAAATGTCAAGAGCCCTACCATGGACTCCACAGGCCTATGCCGTCGGCTCTCTTCACCTCCTTGACCTCATCCCCTACACTTTCCCTTCCTTATCTCCAACCATACTGGCTTCCTTGTTCTCCTTCATAGACACCAAACTCCTACCCCAGGGCTTTTGCACGTGCTCTTCCCTTTACTTGGAACCCTCTTCCCCTAGATATCAGCATGGCTCCCTGTCTCATTTCCTTAGAGCTCACTTCAACTGTCACCTCCTAATCACTTCACTTAAAATGCTACTGTATCTGGGCATGGTGGTGCACACCTGTAATCCTAATGACTTGGAAGGCTGAGGCAGGAGGATTGCAAATTTGAGGCCAGCCTCAGCAACTTAGCAAGACCCTGTCTCAAAATAAAAAATAAAACAAAGGACTGGGAGTGTAGCTCAGTGAGCTAGCTAGAAGTGCCCCTGGGCTTGATACCCAATACTGGAAAAATAAGTTAATTAATGAAATAAAATGCCAGTCTACCACTGTCTGTCCTGTCGTTCTCTCTGACTTCTCTTCGTAACTCATCACCACCCAGGACTGCTCTGGTAACCTATGTACTTATGTGCGTATTGTGTCTCTGTCTTATTTGTGTTGTTGGAGGTTCCCCATGGACACAGCCTGCCTTCTGTCCCCTGTGCCATCCCCGATGCCTGGCACAGAGATGGGCCTTTGGCAGGTGCTCAGTGAATCTTTGCTGAACAAAGAATTGAAGAAAGAGAGAGAGGAGAGGCTGGACTCCGACAACCAGCAACATCTGTGCAATGGGGAAAGGAAAACAAGCGACTCTACTAAAAGAACCAAATTTACTTCCGTTTAAGGCAAATTCCACACAGACGGTCTCAGAGACAGGTACAGGACCAGACAGTAGAAACACCACCACCACCATGCATGACGAGAGGGATGGAGGGCCATGCGGCAGGCAGGACAGCATGCGGGACCTGCGCCCAGGTGGGTGGAGGCTGGCGGGGGCCTGGAGTGGGGGAGATCCCCTCCCCCACCTTCCCCACAGCAGGGGCCGGAGCTCTGGCTCAGATGCCACAGCCCAAGTCGGAAGGACTGGGGTGTACTTGGGGTGACAGAATGGAACAAGGTGACCCCTTGAGCCAAGACGGCCGGGGATAAGGGTCGCGCTGGTGAGGAGTGGAATGGGGGGAGCTGGACATGGAAGTCACAGCAGAAGGAAACCCCGGGACTATCTGGTCAACCTTCTCACCATAAAGATGTGGAAACGGAGGCCCCAAAGGCAGGAGGGCCTTGTTTGGGTTCCCTCAGTAGGCAGGGCTGGGCAGGGCTGGGGCCCAGCATTCCCATCTCCTGTCCCCAGAGATAGGAGGGCAAAGGGCAGGAGGCCTCCAGGTGGGCAGTCACCGAGTGGGCGCCGAGGGCCCTGGGCAGCCTCGGAGGAGCAGGGGACACCTGGAGCAGGAGTCAGCTGCGAAAGTGCCCACGGGCCCACACCAGGAGAGGCCCCGGGATTTAGGTCTGGAACGTGTCACACTGGACCTGAGGTTCCAGAAAGGGCTCTGTGTCAACAAGCCTGTGCTCCTGGCCCAGCAAGTGGCCTAGGGGCCACCATCACAGCCTGGCTCAGGGGTCTGCACGGCTCGCACTGCATGTGGCGCTCCGGGGAGGCTCACCCGCTCAGGCATTCCTGCAGACCCACCACCCCCAGGGGTGCACGGGAAACAGGAGCATGGGAGGGGGACCTGGGATAGCAGTAGACAGCTCAGGAGGATGGGAGGGGCCCGGACCAGGCCCAGGCCAGGTTTCAGGGTGGTAGGTGAGCAGATGGGATTACCTGGGGTGGGCTGGGGGGCCCCCGATTATCCCCATTTACACCTGCCTGGCTGGACCACAGTGGAGCATTAGGAAAAAGAGGGCCTGAGCCCAGGACCCCGTGCACCCAGGCGTCATTTGTACCCACTCCCTGGGTTTGGGCAGTTAGCGAGGCCAGGAAATTGGGGAGGAGCCTCTGGAGGCCTCGCCAGCCTCCCAGGCACTCCGATGTCCAAAAGGCTGGGAGTGCCCACAGCAAGGGGTCTGGGGACTCTGCCTACCCGTCAGGCCTCCCCAGTCCTGCGTCACTTGCCTGCACAGCCAGGCTCAGATGTGGGTGTGCAGCGGGGAGGCAGGGGGCGTGCGGGCTGGGGACTGTGGGGGTGACGGCTCCGGTGCTGCGGGCGGGGGCCGCGGGCGGATGCCCTGCGCCTTCATGTAGGACACCAGCTGGTCCGGGATCTCCGCCAGCACGTCGCGGGCCAGGCGGGCCATGCTCAGCACGTGGTTGCCTGTGCGATCCACATAGTCCCTGAAGGGCACGAACTGGCAGGCGGGAAGGCAGGGTCAGGCGGTGCCTCCCAGGACGGTCCTCCCAAATCTCCAGGACTCTGTGTCATGTCCCACCCCCTCCAAGGCCCTGCCCACTTCACTAAATCCCCCTGGGTGAATTCCCCCAGGGACTGTCACAGTCACTCAAAAAATACTCATTGTGCGTCTTATTCTATGCCAAGCTCCGCTGCTCAAGAATATTCCTTAACTTCTGAATCTGGGCACCTCTGAGCCCTTGGAAGGTGCCAGGAAAGGTTGCACCAATGCCCTTTGGGGCCCCAGCCTCCTCCCAGCTCTCCAGCAGAGCCCTGTGTCCTGGTTCCCCTCTCTATCTTTGGGGCTAATCTGGTCAACACCTATAGTCAGTCCCCTCTGGCCGCCTCCTTGGGGTGCCTCTAAGGGGCTCACTCCTGCCTCAGGGCCTTTGCTCATGCTGTTCCCTCCTCCCAGATCACACTTACTCTGAGTTAGAGCCCCTATCTTTGCTCTCCACACCCTCTCCAATTTTTAAGCCCATGGGTTATGAGGATGTCCATTTTGGAGTTCTGCATTGCCTATGTACTGGGGTCATGGTATGCAGGGGATTCAAAGGGACATGTGCTTGCTGAGGACGCTTTCCTCAGCCTGGGTAGATGGGAATTCCCTGAAGACAGGGCCCCTCTGCTCTTTCCGTCTGCATCCTGCGTGGAGATGTGAAGACACCGATTCACTGAATCAAGCAATGTTCAACCCTGTAGGGGGCCGTGAAGACACTAAAGACAGCCCCCCTGTCGTGGCACCCCTTCCCCCACAGAAAATCTTAAGGAAGCTTCTCCAGAAATCTGCACCATAATTGATCTTAGGACCATCAGCAAAAGAGTCTCTACCAAAGAGTTCAATGTAGTTAAGCTTCCTATTTCCTGTGCTCTATCTTACAATAATTAAATCTGTCTGGGCGCGGTGGCTCAAGCCTGTAATCCCAGCACTTAGGGAGGCTGAGACAGGAGAATCGCAAGTTCAAAGCCAGCCTCAGCAATGGCAAGGCACTAAGCAACTCAGTGAGACCCTGTCTCTACATAAAACACACAATAGGGCTGGGGATGTGGCTCAGGGGTCGAGTGCCCGTGAGTTCAATCCCCGGTACCAAAAAAAAAAAAAGATAGATTCTTTAAAGAAGCCTCTGAGCTTCCGAGATGTTTACATTTCAAAGAGAAGATGTTACTAATTGGGCTCCATGGTAACAGCTGGCAGGGGGAGGAGAGAAAGGGGAGAAGAAGCTGTCCCCTTCTCAGGTGCTGTCCTTGAAGGGTTAACTTGCCCAGCACAGTGAAAGAAAGCACTGCTTTTGTGTGAACTTGGGCAGACTGTGAACTTCTGAGCCCCTCCCCTTACACGCGGGGTATAAAGTTCTGAAACTGCCTGAACTCGGGG
>CM053406.1:101644328-101687180 GCA_028644305.1 Xerus rutilus | reverse complement strand
AGACCACAAGTGCTTTTTCTCTGCTTTCTGTTTTTGGAGAGCTCAAAGAGAAAATTTTTTTTCCAGCAGGCAAAATGTATTTTTTCCCCCAAAGAAGCATAAAACCCTTCAGCTGTCCGCTCGGCAGCCTGGAGTTTGGCTTCTTTTGTTCCCTAAATCGAGGCCGGAAAAGCAGAGCCTTTCCTTTGCTCCACATTCACCCCCAAGGAGTCATTTCCACCTCAGGGGCAGTGGAAAAACGTCATCCACCAGGCTGTGAGGTCAGAAGTACCCGAGGCCCGAGCAAAGGGAGAAAGCACGGGAAAGGCGAGAGCAGAGCCCTTGGAGAGGCTTGGGGGGATTCTGGGCTGCTCCAGTCTGAGGGGGGGACACATTTGCCCTCAACCTGAGATGCTGGGTCAAGTGGCCTTCATACACCCCAGTCATCTCCAAACACAGCCCATGAGCCTGGGTTGATACAGAGCCGAGACTTAGCTGCAGCACAGAAAGACATTGAGTCTACAAGCTCGGCTTTGCCTGGACCAGGGGTCTTAATGGGGGTCCTTAATGGGGGTCTTAGAGCTCCTGAAGTAGTAAGCATGTGGCCTATTGGTACACACACATGGGCACATTTTGGGGGCAGTTTTCATCAGATTCCCAAAGAGATTCAAGAAGTTGCAAAGGTTAAGAAAACAACCCACAGTAACTTGCCCTAAATACCACTCCAACTTCTGGTGGAAGGTCACAGAGTTGGGGCTTCATTGCTGGGGTTGACACCAGCTCTGTCCTCACGAGTTGTACACCTGGGGCAAGTCATTAACCTCTCCGCACTTCAGCATCCTCACCTGTAAAGAAGGGGTCATCTTCATCCTGGCCTCCCAGGGTTTTCTGAGATCAAGAGTCTCAGAACAGAGCCCAGAGCTTAATTAAGCTATAAATTAGAGCCGGGCGCGGAGGCGCAAGCCTGTCGTCCCAGCACTTTGGGAGGCTGAGACAGGAGAATTGTGAGTTCAAAGCCAGCCTCAGCAACGGTGAGGCACTAAGCAACTCAGTGAGACCCTGTCTCTACATAAAACACAAAATAGTGTTGGGGATGTGGCTTAGTGGTCGAGTGCCCCTGAGTTCAATCCCTGGTACAAAAAAAAAAAAAAAATTGCCAAGGCTGCCCTCAAACTTGTGATCCTCCTGCCTCAGGCTCCCCACTTGCTAGGATTACAGGTGTATAGCACCACGCCTGGCTGCTTAATAAGAAATGTGTATTTACAGCTGGTTGCGGTGGCACATGCCTGTAATCCCAGCACTTAGGGAGGCTGAGACAGGAGAATCGCGAGTTCAAAGCCAGCCTCAGCAACGGCGAGGTGCTAAGCAACTCAGTGAGACCCTGTCTCTACGTAAAACACAAAATAGGGCTGGGGATGTGGCTCAGTGGTCAAGTGCCCCTGAGTTCAATCTCCAGTACCAAAAAAAAAAAAGTGTATTTACATTCCACCTCCATGTGAGTGCTATGAGGGAAAAGAATTTCTCGTCTTGTTCTCAACTATATTCTTGGCACTTAGAACTGTGTCTGGCACTGAAGGGTGCTCAATAGCAAATGCAGATCAGCGTCTGTCATCAGGTGAATGAATGAGTCCATAGTGTTCAGTTGTTGATACCTGTTATCACTAAGCTTATTTGGCATATTCTAGTTTTTTTTTTTTTTTTTTTTTTAAATATTTTTTTAGTTGTAGATGGACACAATGTCTTTATTTTATTGCTTTGTACGTGGTGCTGAGGATCGAACCCAGGGCCTCACGCATGCAAGGCAAGCGCTCTACCGCTGAGCTGCAATCCCAGCCCTAGTTTTTGAGTTTTTTAAAAAATTTTTTTTTAGTTGCCAATGGATCTTTATTTTATTTATTTATATGTGGTGCTGAGAATCAAACCCAGTGCCTCACACATGCAAGGCAAGTGCTCTACCACTGAGCCACAACCCCAGCCCCACGCATATTCTAGTTTTTATAAGATTCCACAAACTTAATCTCTTTTATCTTTGTAACAATCCTAGAGGCTGTGGGCAGGACCAGGATTTTCCACCATTTTGTAGAGACTGAGGTGGGAGAAAAATGTCCCAGCCGAGGTCTGGCTGGGACCTGCACTGGCTTTCAGTGCCCTGCCAGAGTCCTTAAATACCCAAAGGCATGATACTTTCAGGGTGCTGAGCTAGGCCACCAGAGGGGGTGGTAGGGGCAGAGGCACCTGAGGTGCTTTGCAATCACACGAAGTCTGTTTTTCTTGCCTGTCTAGAAAGGAAGAGGGTAGTCAGGGTTTCAGCCCAACCACACTTGGAGAATCGGTCCTGTCACCTAACGCTGACTATGGAAAGCTGAAGGGTCAGTTCTCCAGGATGCCAGCCCCAGGCCCCTTTCAGCTCCGGGGAGCTCAGGCAGAGACCATTTGGAAAGCCTCTTTGAAGCAAAAGCCATGCTGCCTATCTAGCAAATATTCCCCACTCTCTTCCTGCTAACGGAAGTGGCAATGGTTTAGATCTGATGGAGACCGAATTAGGCCAGGGAAAGTAGATCCTTGTCCTTAGTCTAGATGCAGACATGGACCTAGCTTTGGCCACTGAAATAGAAAGTCTGCTAAGAGATTTTGGGAGGGGCCATGCTTTCCAGATTAAAAAAAAAAAAAAAAAAACCTTTGGCACTATGCCTTGTTTCCTGTCTCTTGATGCGATTGCAATGCCTAGCGCAGAGGCAGTCATTTTGTAACAATGAGGCCCACTATTTGGTTGATACCACATAGAATGATAGTTGAGTCCTTCCTGGCAAAGTGACAAACCAGCCCTCAGATAACTTACCTCTGGACCCATTGTGATCTGCAAAAGAAAATATATTCCAGGTTCAAACCACTATCAGTCGATTGTGTTATCTGCAGCTGAAGCAACCCTAACTGAAGACCCCTCCCTGAGCTTTCCAGTCTCATATCCCTCCTTGCTTCCTACCATCTCTTCCCAGTGGTGGGTCATGGCTATCAGTGACCTTGGATCTGAGCAGGAAGGGTTGTGTGTTGGAAGAAGGGATGGCAAACTACCATCATCCTACGGTCTGGATGCCACGAATGGCTGGCTCTGTCCTGTGGTTTTCTCTGGTCTCTGCTCCCTGGGGATTTCCAAGTTCTGAGTTTACCTCTCAATGTCAGAAGCGCCCCTGAGCAAGGAAGGCCTCTACCATCCCTGGGGAGAGACTTCCTGCCTCTTGATCACGCCTATATAGTTGGTACACAGCCCCCCTTCCCAAGGCCTCCGTGGAAACTGTATTCCCCAATCCAGGAAGCCCTTAGGGCTTTGAAATCTGAAGGAACTAAATTTGGAACCCTTTCTCCAAAAATGTCCTGGCTGTGTAAACTTGGGCAGGTCTTTTGACTTCTCTGAGCTTTGATTTCCTAATCAGCAAAATGAGAGAAATACTATTATCTATCTCATAAGACTGTTGTGACATTAGAAAGATACAGTAGTTGTGGTGGGCGATGTAATGTGTTCCCCAAATTCCTGCTCCCCGTGAACATGCCTCCATAATCCTCTCCTCTCGAGTGTGGGCAGGACTTGGGACAGTTGCTCATGTGACTGGATTATGACATAGGAAAGGTGATCTGATGCTTGTCGTGTGGTTACAGTGAACTTAGATACGACAGCCAAGGCAGACTGGGGAGATCTCCCCCTGGCTTTGAAGAAGGAAGCTGCTATATTGTAAAACAAGCACTTGGCACCTGTGATCCCAGTGACTCAGGGGCCCAAGGCAGGAGGCCTGCAAGTTCAAGGCTAGCCTCAGTGACTCAGTGAGACCATATCACAAAATAAAAATTTAAAAGGGTTGGGGATATAGCTCCAGTGGTAAAGCACCCTGGGTTCCATCCTCAGTAACAAAAAAAGGGGGAGTAGGTACTTGGCAGCATCTAAGGGCAGCCCCAAGGAGAGTCACTCTGGTCCAATAACCAGCACGGAAAGAGGACTTCAACCTTACAGATACAAGGAAGTGAGTTCTGCTAACTGGTGAGCTTGGGAAAGGCCCCCACGCCCTGGATGAGACCGTGGTCCTGCTGACACCTGGCTCTCAGCTGGGCTGAGCCTGCACGTGGGACCTACAGAACCCAGGAGGTAAGAAGTTTGTGTTGTTTTAAGCCACTAGGTTGGTGGTCATTTGTTCTGCAGCGATTGAAAACTAATATAATGACCTTAGCTTGAACCATATGAAAATGCTGTTCCAGACAGTTACAACCAGTTGAGCACAGGTAACTGCACACGGTTCAGCCTAATAAAATCGTGCAGTGCCTAGCTGGCAGTAAGCACTCACTAAGCGCTGCTGTCCCTGGCTCCACCACACGAGAGCCTTGGCATGTTCAGTGGTTCAATGGACCCTTTTCTTCCAGCTGGCTTTGACAGCTGCCACAATGTCCCCAGGCCCCTCCATCCCCAACGCCCCCTCCCCTTGCCTGTCAGAAGAAAACTCCCAGTAGATCCCTGCTGAGTGCCCCCACCCCCCATGCAGCTCCTTTCAGGCCCCAGGGCAGCCAGACTCCAACCTGCCCAAGCAGCAAATGTATCTCTGGGGCAGAGACAGCAGCTGCCCACCAGCCCACACCAGCGGTGGGGAGAGAGCAGCTGTGTGAGAGACGCCAGCTGGGCTATGTGACCAGGCTGCCTCTGGCCTGCCCCTTCTTCCCTTCCCTGGGGCTCAGAAGCCCACCATGTGGACTGGGCATTGCTTCTCTGGGCAGGACACAGTCCAAGTGCAAAGGTTTCCTGTTAAAAAATTTTAAAAATGCAAATTGGCCATGCACGGTGGTGCATGCCTGTGATTACAACTACCCAGGAGGCTGAGGCTGGAGGATGGCAAGTTCAAGGCTAGCCTGGGCAATTCAGTAAGACCTTGACTCAAAAAGAGGGGCTGCAGCTTGGGCTGAAGCTCAGTGGTAGAGTACCCCTGGGTTTAATGCCCAATATGGAGGGAGGAGGCAAATTGTTGTTGTTTTTTTTTTTTTGTACCAGGAATTGAACTCAGGGTCACTTGACCACTGAGCCACATCCCCAGCCCTATTTTGTATTTTTTAAATTTAGAGACAGGGTCTCACTGAGTTGCTTAGTGCCTTGCTTTTGCTGAGGCCGGCTTTGAACTCATGATTCTCCTGTCTCAGCCTCCCCAGCCGCTGGGATTCTAGGCGTGCAAATCATTCTTTTTAACTAACATATCAACATGCTGGTTCGGGATGCACAGAAACTCGAAAAATAATAAGGCCTTTGGGGAATGGAATGGACAGGGGACAAGTAAGTTTCAACCGGGTCTGCAGAGTGGCGGACAAAATCAGAAAAGGCTTCAGAACAAACTGTTAGGAGAAGTAACAGCTTCTGGCTCAAAGGAGAAAGGTCTTTAAAGTCACATTTCCCACAACCTCTACTGATATCTAGTTCCATAAACCATCTCCCATACCTACTCCCAAAATCACTTCTAAAAATCTCTAGATCAATGTTCAAAATCCATGCAAATCCTGGGACCCTGCTATCGAGACAGATCTTTATGTACTGCCAGGTGTCAAACAGATGGACACAAATCACTATTCATGGATGAATCCGGTGAGTCCCCACAACTGATATTAATGCTTCCTTTACAAAGGAGGAAACACAGGCACAGACAGGCCACATAGCTTACCTAGGACCACAGGAACAAAGCCAGATGAACCCAGGTGGGTCCACATTCTTTTTTCTTTTTAAGGTACTAAAGATTGAACCCAGAAGTACTTTACCACTGATCCACATCCACAGCCCTTTTTATTTTTTGAGACAGGGTCTCACTCAGTTGCTTAGGGTCTTGCTAAGTTGCTGAGGCTGGCCTTGAACTTGTGATCCTCCTACCTTAGCCTCCAGAGCTACTGGGATTACAGGTGTGCACCACCACGCCCGGCCTGGACCCACATTCTTTTTTTTTTTTTTTTTTTTTTTGTGGTACTGGGGATTGAACTCAGGGGCACTCGACACATCGCCAGCCCTATTTTGTGTTTTATGTAGAGACAGGGTCTCACTGAGTTGCTTAGCGCCTCGCCCTTGCTGAGGCTGGCTTTGAACTTGCGATTCTCCTGTCTCAGCCTCCCTAAGTGCTGAGATTACAGGCTTGAGCCACCACGCCCAGCTTGGACCCACATTCTTAATCACTGGGCCAAACAACCATAGGTTTTCTGATCTGCAGCCCGGAGTTAACCAAAGTTGAAAAAAATAATTGTTCGGGAGTGGACTACAGCTGAGCCCAAGATGTACTCTGCCTGAAGCAAAGGCCCAAACAGGTCCATCCCACAGTATCATCTGCCTTCTGCCGAGACTTGGCCTGCCTCATGGCGGCTCCGTGCTAGGGATCAAAATGAGCCTAAACCATGCAGCATTGCTTAGCTAGGGGTGCCCCAGGACAGGCACCGCCAGCACCTCCTCTCCGCACTGGGCAGAAAGCTCCTGGGTCTGGGGGTGGGGGCAGGAATTTACAAAGAGCTGAGAGAGAAAGGAACAGAGAGGGGGATTCCTGGGAGCCGGAGATGGCAACTCATATCTTCCCTGAAACACCGTCCCCTAGGTGCCCATTCTGAACCCCTGGAGTTCTCACCCACCAGCCCCTCTGCCTATTCTACTGCTCCCTGCCTACTGGCAGGTGTCACCTAAATGCTCACACAGGGGCATCCCATAGCCTCCTCTCCTGGGTCCTGGTGATGCTGACTACAGGGTGCAGGGAAGAGGGACTTGACTCTTTAACTGGTGACCACAGAGTAAAGAACATGCTAGAGAAATCCACCTGTGCATCTCTCTCCTCCTCCTCCCCCCTCCTTTTCCTCTTCCTATGTCTGTCTGTCTGTCTGTCTCTCTCCATTCTAGAACCTGGCTAGTTGGTCCCTGGTGAAGCAAAGAGATGATCTACGATTTCAAGGCCACCAAGGTTGGTTTTTTTGCCTCCTCTCTGTTCCAAATGACTCCTCCCTCCTCATCTCTCCTCGCCAAAACCCACATCCCCATTCTTTCCCTTTCTGGAGAGCAGGAGTGGGGCCCAGGTCAGGCTCTCCTTGGGCTGACAGATCATGGCCTCTAAGAGAGAATGGACACTGGGTGAACCCAAGAACCACAACCTCCAGGAACTCAGATGCATCCCCAGGTACCGCTTATGCAAGAGACTGGCATCCTCTGGACACCTCCACTTCCAGAGAGCAAGTAGGAGGACCCAGTGTCATGGCCTTGAGGAACCTTCGTAGCTACTCACTGAGCACCGTGGTGTGCCACGCTGGGTGCACCATGCTATTCCTCCCAGTTAATTCCACCCACAGTACTTGGGCCTACTATGTGCCAGGCACTGACCTAAGCAAAAAGCTGCCCTCATGACAAGGTTTCTCCATGAACATACAGATTTGACAGATGGGGAAACTGAGGCTTAAAGGTTTCCCCTAACAGTGAATCAGAGGTTGCATTACAAGATGTGACTCCATGAGCACATTATCCTGTCTTCTACCTCTTTCCCCTCCACTAGGGTGGTGGGTTCAGGGGACTAATGCACGGTGGAAATCCCTGCCCGCCGATGCTTTGCTAGAGACAGGATTAATCTGTACACCCGAGACATCTTCGTAGGTATGAGGGACCTTGGGCTGTGGCTCAGTACTCAGGGCCCAGGGAATACAGAAGGCAGTGATGTGAGGTGCGTGTCTCGCGGGTGAGCGGATGCCTGCAAGTGGGAGCACAAGGCCAGGTTTGTCAGGATGGGGGACACAAAAGAGGAGTGGAGTCTGTTCCAAGGCCCAGAGACGGGAAGGATCTCAAGAGGACTCTGAGGCGAGGGGCTGCTTTGAAGGCACAGGGGTGCGGCAGGCACAGGCT
The DNA here is from genome assembly GCA_028644305.1 of Xerus rutilus. Classification (NCBI taxonomy): domain Eukaryota; kingdom Metazoa; phylum Chordata; class Mammalia; order Rodentia; family Sciuridae; genus Xerus; species Xerus rutilus. Next base: position 101,679,325 of record CM053406.1, on the reverse strand, counting down.
GTGCGTCCAGGAGACGAACAGCCTGTTTATGGTTGAGGAGGTGAGACTGGAGCTCATGGGCCATTCGGAATCTCCCAGCACAGCAATGGCAAGAGGCAAATGGCCCTGGGAGATGATTCTGACAGCACCGTGGAAGGTAGTGGAGACATCTGGAAGCTATCACAGCAGCCCCCTCGGGGTGCTGCCATTGTTCTACCTCAGGAGCCCTCACTCCCTGCCACTTTCAAGCCTTCAGGACAAACTCCTCTGAGTCTCTCCCTCTTTCAAGCCCCAGACCAGTGTCTTGGGCTCCACCTACACTGCCCCAATCAATGTCTCAACTTTATACTGTAGGGCTGGGGCGGGGGGCACACAAGGATGGGTGAGGGCCACTCTGGCCAAAGAATGACCTAGGAGAAGATGGGATGGATGATTTGGGACAAGGGCGCAGCCAGGACTCTACATGCCATTGGTTATTGGGGGTGGGGATGCTACACTGGGGGAACCTCAAGGTGGGCTATGCCTGGGACACAATGCCCCTCAGTTCCAGCAAGGCAGTGACTCTAGGCCAACCAGAGGGGCTGCACCAGGGAAAAATCCCCCTTCTCCACCTCTACTCTCTTACTGCCTGGGGCAGCCACCACCACAACTACAAGAACCCAGCTCTTAGGGAAGTTACCACAAACCCTGTGTGACATGACTTGAGCATTTGGAGGTGGTAGCCCACAAAAATACTTTTTTTCCTTTCTTGCTTATTCTAAAATTTCACCAACGGTGTTCCAAGCCTTTGGCTTAAGGTTTCTGACCCAGGTTATTATTATTTTTTTAATGGTGTCACTTCAAGTTGTTATGGGTTATCCACACCTCAGTATGAATGAGTCAGTCTGATCCTTTTTCCTTGTTGTTGGAGGTGAAGGGAGGCTTTGGAATCCTGGGTTCTAGGACGGTGAGGAGGTGGAAGGAGAGAGAGGATAAGGATGCTGGGCAGCGCCAGAGGAGAGGAGAAAGGAGAGCAAAAAAGGGGAAGGTTGGCATGCCTGCGAGGGATGGGGCAAACCTCTCGCTTCTCCATTTATGGAGGTGTTGATCAGAGATAGCCTGAGCGAGGACCCTGGTGTATCTCCCCTTCCCCGCTCGGGTGCCGAGACCCCCTGCTCCTGTGTCTTCCTGCTGTCCTCGAAGCAACAGCCTGGAGTGCAAACTTTCCGGGCTACGACCCCAGCCTGGCTTCTCTTTCTGCCATCGCCACCCACAGCTGGGCAGGGGCTCTTCACGGACCGGTGGGGTGGGGTGGGGGGCATCCTGAAGGCGAGGACATTCTGGGAAAATGACTCACGTAGATAAGAGGATCGAAGCGACAGGGGCCGCGGGGCTCGGGTCCAGGGGCGGGGCAAGGGGACCCGGCCAGCGGGCAGCTCACCTGCAGGACACGGTGATCTCCACCTTGGTGGCCGGGATGCTGCCCGCCAAGGAGTCGAACTCGCTCAGCGACGCCATGTCCTCGGGCTGCTCCATCACCCACCGCACCCCCCACCCCAAATTAGTCAATTCTTGCGCGATTCACGCCTCCTCCGGAGCGACTGGAGCCCTGGGCTCTCCCCCAACTCCGGAGCCGGGGCTGGGCGGCCAGGGGAGGAGAAGAGCGCGAAGAGGGGGCGTGGGAAGTGAGAGAGGGAAGGGGGCGGAGGGAGCGGGGGCCGCGGAGAGGAGAGGGGGCGCGGGTGACGCTGCGACGAGGCTGGGGGCCCAGCGGAGAGGGGCCAGGAGCCTGGGGAGCTGGGGCGCAGCGGGGAGAGGCAGAGAGGGGTTCCGGGGAGAGGGCACCGGGAGGAAGGCGCGGAGTCGTAGACAGGGGCGCGGGCAGCGGGGGTGGAAAGGGTGCAGGAGACTCGGAGGGTCGTGGGGGACCGAGGCGCGGGAGGGGGTGCGGGCGGCGGGGGTGGCAGGGCGCGGGCAGCGCGGAGCCCGGAGCGCCCGGACTGCGCCGCCTCTCCCTGGGTCTCGGCGCGGGCGGCGGCGGGGCTGGGACGCGGCGGCGAGCGCCACCTCCTCGGCTGGGGCTCCGGCTCCGGGGCGCCCGGACTGCGGGAAAATCAAATGTGCCCGAAGCCGCCGCCTCCCGCCACCCAGAGCGGGCTGCGTGCCGGGGCCGCGAGCGCCGGAGGGGCCGCCCGCAGGGGCCGGGGCGGGGCCGCGGGCGGGGTCTGCGCGCGGTGTGAATGCGTGTGAGCGGGGGAGCCTGTGTGTGCCTGTGTGCGCGGTGGGCGTGGGGACGTGGCTCCAGATCCTGGGGGCATGGGTAACGGCCGCCGGAGATGGTCCCAGTTGCGTGTGCCTTGCCTCTGCGCCTGACCTCCATCCTGGTCCAGGGTCTCTGCACTGGGGGAAGGAGAGGGTCTTGTGAAGCCAGGGGCACCTGTTTGAAAAGGGTCTAGGCGGGACGGGTGGCAGGTTGAGAGGAACATGTGCATAAAGGGGGTTGGGTTACAGGGTCTCTCCCAGAAGCGGACTTACTTTCTGCAGGGCAGGACCCCAAGTACCTGGAGAGGGCGCCTCGTTTTCCCAGTTGGGGCCTTTTGGCCCTGGGTCGGTTCATAGGTGTTTCTCCATCCCGCCTCGGGTTCCCTCCGGCCCTGGCCTCGGGGAGTCAGCCACCTAAACCACGCGCCAGCGCCCTGCTCCTCCCCCGCCCGTCATGACCACACGACCGAGCCAGCCCCCGGGTCTAGAAGCTTCTACCACCAGACTAGGAGGATGGCCTGAGTTCTCCGGGCTTCTGTGCAACCAGCACCGAGTAAGGCCTGCAGTGTGTGGAGCTCCAGGACCTGCCCTGGGGAGTGACAGAGTTGGAGCACCTCGTAGCAGATCCCTGCCCAGCGGAACCTCTCACGGTCCCCAGCCCGCCCTCCCAGGTCTGGGGTTGCAGCGCTGAGGCGTCTCCTGGAAACTGCGCACGTAGTCTTGTCTCACAAAATCCACCCGCGGCCCCTCCTCAGCCTCAGTCTAAGCTCTGCTGACATGGAGCTCCACTTTCGCGCCCACCGCCCCACGTTGTCCAAACCTGATGCACAGGAAGCCAAGAGTCAGGCTGGACCGCGAAGCGTCGCGCCTCTGGACCTGCCCTTGGCAGCCAGACTGTGCGGGGACGCGCCCATATCCTGTTTGAAGTCAATTCCCAATACATCAGATACAGCCAGAATAGAAGATAAGCATAATACATCAGGGACAGCCAGAGCAGAAGATAAGCATAGGAACGCCTTCCTTGGGTTAGGACGAGTGTTTGATTTTTTTTTATTTTTATTTTTTATTTTTTTACCCATAGCTCAGAATCAGCTGGACTCCGCTGTTCTGCCACCTGGGACAGAAAGGGGCAAAGGCATTGGGATTCCCTGGGGCAGCAGGGAGAAGGTGGGTCAGGAGACCTCACTTTTGGATTTGAGACTGAGGCCTTTCCTCCACAGAGAATATTCAAGGTCCTTTTCTTCCTTTTAAATTTTTTTTGAAATTTGTATTGATTTTAAATTTAAAACAAAATCTAGAATGAACTACAGAATTCAGTTTGAAGCACCAGTAGGAATATAGTGTACTAGTGAAGGTGGTGTTTTGTTTGTTTTTCTTTTGTTTTGTTGATAGTGGAGATTGAACCCAGGGGCATGCTACCTTTGAGCTACATCCCTGGACCCATTTATTACCTATTTTTATGACAAGCTGTGGTTAAATTGCTCAGGCTCTTCCCTAACTTGAGATCCTCCTGCCTCAACCTCCTGAGTACCTGGAATTACAGGCATGTGCCACTACATCAGGCTAGATATACAATGTTTTCCATTTACTTCTAAAAATTATTATTTTACATAATAATAGACCAGAATTAACAGCATAGCATAATATGAAATTTTCATTCCTGTGTTCTATGTTTTCGTAGAATAATTAATTTGACATCATTTAATAGAATTACACAAAAACAAAAATATTTTCAAGTGATTTGCTAAAACTTGTTATGAATATGTTTAAAAACATAATTCTGCACCAGGGACAGTGGTACTCGCCTGTAATCCCAGTGACTCAGGAGGCTGAGGCAGGAGGATCCCAAGTTTGAGGCCAACCTCAGAAATTTAGTTAGGTCCTAAGCAACTTAGGGAGATCTTGTCTCAAGATAAAAAAAATAAAACAGGCTGGGGACTTAACTCAGTGGTAAAGTGTCCCTGGATTCAGTTCTCAGCACATGCACACAATACACAATCACACAACTCTGCAAATGATTGGTTGAAGAAGAAACACCAAGCTGGGTGCAGTGGTGAATGCCCTTAATCCCAGCACTTTGGGAGGCTGAGACAGGAGAATCGCAAAAGTTCAAAGCCAGCCTCAGCAACAGCAAGGCGCTGTGAGACCCTGTCTCTACATAAAACACAAAATAGGGCTGGGGATGTGGCTCAGTGGTCGAGTGCCCCTGAGTTTAATCCGCAGTACCAAAAAAAAAAAAAAAAAAAGGAAACACCAAGTGCCTAGAAGTAGGTAGCCATTAGGTAGCCGTGCCTTCTCTCATGCATGTTGTCAGCCCAGGACCACTTCCATCTCTGTCCAGGGCACTGTTAACTTCCTCTCTGTTCATAAAACACCAGACTTCTTTTCTTCAGGGATGAAATAAAGCCAGACCTGAATCTCTATGTTCCCACCCCCCATACACCTAACATAAACAAGTACTCAGAATGTACTTGTGGAATATGCTCTCTGTTTATTCTCTGAGTATTTACTGAGCACCTGCTGTGGGCCTGGCCTGGTGCAAGGCCACGGGGGAAGTATTGTTAACGATGATTATTACCATTTAAATTTTTAAAAATATTTTTTAGTTGTTGATGGACCTTTATTTAATTATTTATATGTGTTGCTGAGAATCAAACCCAGTGCCTTACACATGCTAGGCAAGCGCTCTACCACTGAGCTATAACCCCAGCCCCCACCATTTAAATTTTAAAGAACTGAACTAGATACTATGCTTGTTTTTTGTTTTTGTTTTTCTTTTTTTTTTTTAGATATTATTCACATTCCATAAAATCACCATCTGAAAGTGTTCAGTGATTTGTAGATTATTCATAAGGACTATGCATGATTTTAAATTCTCAAAATTACTATCACTATGCACACTTTGGAAATAAGGAAACTAGTGTTCAGAGAGGTTAAGTCATTTGCCCATGATCACTTAGCTGGGAACTGGCTGAACCCAGGCAGTTGAGACCAAAGCCTGACACTGTATAAGATGCTTTTTAGCATGGGCCAGATGATAGAAGTTCTTAAAAGTCACCCATGAAATGAGGTCCTGGGAGGGGATAATAGAGAGCCATTGCAAGTTGTTGAGCTGGTGAGGGATGAGAGTAAGTTCTACCAAGTAACCTTGCAAAGTGACAGCATTTAGAGTAGCAACCCTAGGGTTTCTAGAAAGAGTAGGAACATGTCTGTCACTCCATTCCCTCTTAGTTTTGCTGGATCTTTGGCAAAACAAAAAACTGTATTGGGCATCTGCTTTGTGCCAGGCACTGATCTAGGTTCAGAGAATAAAAAGGCAGAAAGAACATCGTGTCTGTCCCTAAGAGGTCCCAGGTTTGTGGGCGCCTAAGGCATGCAGACAGATAAACCACAGTGTGGCCTGAGGAATGCTGTCAAGGTTGACATCAGTCCTGGGAACAGAGGAGAGTGACCAACAGCCCTCCCGGAGCAGGAGCAAGGGCAGGTCTAGGGAAACTGCAAAGCAAGGTGGATTGAGATGATTAAGGGCCAGATCTCGGTGTAGATGGAGAAGAAGGCGAGGGTTGGTGGAGGCAGAATAGGAGGCAAGTGGCCATGCTACAAGGTCACAGCCTGCTCCTGCCTTTTCAGAAGGGGCCTCTGAAGGAGAAGGATCTGAAAGGCACCCTCAGGTCCATGAGTGAGCCCCAGAAATAAAACTTGCTGACCAGGCCGAGGGAGCAATGCTTCCAGAATTTGCTCAAATGGATTATAGTGGGTGCTGCCACTGGATGGGCTATTTGTCCTCTGAGATATGATAGTGCCAAGTAACTGTGGTCACTTGTGATGTCTGAGCTAGCCAGCAGGTGCTGCAGACATGCTGTCTGGGCCTGGCAGCCAGATTAGAACCAACTTGGCCCCTGGTCCACCCCTCATGTAACTGCGACTTGTCCCTCTGATTAAGAACTGCAAGCACGGAATGGGCCATGCCCAGAAGATCTGGAATAATCAGCATCAGCGGTTTGCCTCTGCCATCCAAGACTGCAAACACGCTCTCATCTGACCTAATCCTTGGTGTTAATGACGGCAGAGCAATTTTGAGAGGCAACTCACAGCATCGATAAGGAGAGGAAAAGCACGGGCGGGCTTTGGGGGCAGAGCTCCTCACAGAAGAGGCAGCTGCTGCCCCCTCCCCCCAGGCACTTGGTGGAAATGCTGCCCTCCCATCTGCCCTGCTGGAGGAGGCGATGGCAGAAGAAAAGGCTGTGGAAGAGCGCAAGTGGGAGCATGCAAGGGAGGGAAGTGGGGGCCACCTGAACCGCACCTTAGAATGGACTAGAAAAAGGCATTCTTTGCTCTGGATAAATACAGGTTTGAGCCAGGTACGACACGTGGCTTACTGGGCAGAGTGCAGGCTGGACTTGAGGCCCCACTGGCCCCTTCGCCCAGTGCTCTTATGCAGTAAACACCCCACACCACTATACATGGCAGCCCCAGGGAGAGAAGTAAAGACAGAGGACATGACAGGAAATTGAAACCACTGTGGCACTAAGGGGGCAGGGGAGATGCAGTGTCTGATTCCATCCATTAATAGAAATACTAGAAGGGGCTTGGTGGGAGACCATCTAAGTTAAACCCCTTCTTTTGCTAAAAAGCTGAGTGAAGGGGAGTGATGGATTCAAGGTCACAAGTCTTCAATTAGAAGCTCCACAGCAAGGTCAGGTACACAAGAACAGCAAAGGCCTGCTTTTGAAGGGGTGGTGAGAAGCCATATTCTGTTGGGATAGAGGCCAGAAGGAGCCATGGAGTTCTCTATGCCTCCCACCCCTCACTCCTCCTGGAAGGGTGGCAGCCTCCCTAGATGACCACCATCCCCACCAGAACCCACGCCCCTCACAGCCTAGCTAGCTCAGTCTGTATTCCTCTGGGCAAAGGGAAGCCAGGGCTCTCCTGCTGCCGGCCCAGTGGCCTTCTTCCCCTAGGACCCACCTACCCTGCCCTGCCCAGTATCCATCAGCAAGCAGCCCAGGGACACTGGCCCTGCTCTCCTTCTCCTGTGCTTCTCTTCTTGCCAGGCACTGGTGCTTTTCCAGATGAGCAAGGCCTACCTGCCCCTGCAGTCTAGAGAGTGGAACCTTCACAATAAGGAGGGAAGCCACTTGCAGCTAAAGTCAGGATGTGTCACTCCTCTGCCCAAGACCCTCCCCTGGCTCTCATCTCACTGTGTGGGAAAAGGACTGGGCTACAGGCCCTTCCCCTTCTTCTCCCATCTCCTCTTTTCCCCTTGGTGACTCTATTCCAGCCACAATGGCCTCTTTATGGTCCCTGCAGGCTCCTGTCTCAGGGCCTTTGTACCTACTGTTCTCTTAGGCTAGAAATCTCCTCTGGGTCCCTCAAGTCTCTCCTCAAATGCCCCCTCCTCGTGAGGCTTCCCTGGCACACTACCTAACATTGCACTTGGCCACCCCTAGCCCCTTGGCCCCCTTTTTTTTTTAATTTTTAAAAAAAATTTTTTTAGTTGTAGATAGACACACAATAGCTTTATTTATTTATTTATCTTTTTTGTGGTGCTGAGAATCGAACCCAGTGCCTCACACATGTGAGGCAAGTGCTCTACCATGGAGCTACAGCCTCAGCCCCCCTTTGGCCCTTTTTGTTTGTTTGTTTCTTTTTCCTTTTTTTTGGTACCAGGGATTGAACTCAGGGGCACTCCACCACTGAGCCACATCCCAGCCCTATTTTGTGTTTTATGTAGAGACAGGGTCTCACTGAGTTGCTTAGCGCCTCGCCATTGCTGAGGCTGGCTTTGAACTCGCGATTCTCCTGTCTCAGCCTCCCTAAGTGCTAGGATTACAGGCGCCCGGCCCTTCTTTGTTTTTCCTCATAGCAGTCTTCTTGTCTTTTCCCGTATGCAGACAAGGACTTCATCTTAGTCACTGTTGCATCTGCAGCCCCTGGAACAGCACACAGATAACACATAGCAGGTGCCTGATTTGTCAAATGGCTAAATGAAGAGTCCACCCTTACCCTAGGAAATACAGTCCTTCATGAGGCCCCTCAGCCTCTACCCCCAGTCCCAGACAGCGCCCAGGTCTCTGTCATCACATGCATCTCATTGACCTTCATCCAGCAAACATTTATTTGGAATTGATTATGAATTAAGCTGTCGACTCCTTGTTTGACAACTATCAGGCTGAAATTCTCTGGCCTCCTGGCCAGTACCTCAGAAGGGGACAGGGATTCTTATGTATTTATCTTATTTACGGAGGACTCGCCATGCAATAATCACCGCAGTAAGAATTCAACGGCCATCAGACATTGAATCCCCACAGAACCCTGCAACGCTGCTGCTGTCCATTTAACAAAACTTACTCTCCTGTGCTGTATTCTGTGCAGCCTCATTACTAGGGTAGAGTGATGAGGAAGATGCAGCCTCTTTAGGAGCTCAGTCCAGTTAGGAATTAGGGTCCCCATTTTGAGTTGATGTTCTGGGAAAGCCGTAGAAGAATGAGTGGTATTTGCTGCATTTTTTCATATGAAGGAACTAAGGTCCAAAGTGATTCAGTAACTTAACTTGCCCTGTGGACAACTAATTTGCCCAAACTCACAGAGTTAAGTAGCAAAGATGGGATGCAAACCTCAGACCACATGGGTCCAAAGCCCCTGTCTACAGACACCATGCAAGCTCCTTCCACGGTTCTCAGGGAATGCCTCTGCTCCACAAACCCATTCAGGGCCCTTGCCTTGAGCCTCAGTCTTGGCCAACATGACCCAGGCCCCTCACAAGTCTGTAGGGCATATTCAGTGCTAGGGACTTTGACTCTTCCACTTTCGCTCTGTGTAAGCATAGACATCACAGCCTGTCACATCCCCTAAGACTCCTGCCTTATAATTTAATCCAGTGTTTAGCTCGGTATTGTTAGTCATGAATTACAGATCTCAGTGATGCAAAGGCCTTTAAAAGAGAGTCCAGCTTGCCTCAATCTAGAAACGGAAGCCAAGCGAGGGAAAGCAATTCATCAGGGTTGTTTGGCCAATATGTAGTGATTGGCAACAAAAGCTTATAAATGCTAGGATTAGAATCAGTCTAAAGGAGTCTTCCTTCTTTTACTTCAAGTCCCTCAAGGAGAGATGGTCACCTTGACTTTTCATTGATTGACATGAATTGAATGGGCCTCTGGCAATCAAGGCCAAAGTGACCTGCCACCATCAGGCTTTATATCAACCAGCTTGGTAGCCCTGGGCCTATCCTCTCTGCTTGGTCCAAATTCCACTCATCTTTTAAGTGCCATTTCTTCCAAGAAGCTAATCTGGATCCCTCCAATCTGAATAGTTTCTCCTATAGACATCCAAAAGGCTTCACCTACGTATTTCTTTCTCTCCTTTCTCCCTTAAGAGGGGGTGTAACCTGCAGGCAGGGTCTGAGTCTTCTTACCTTGCTCCTTCAACTCTGGCCTTTCCTAGCCTTAGCCTCCCTCTTTTGTTGCTGGATGTAATTTTCCTCCTTCCCTCCCTCCTTCCATTCCCTTCTCCTTTCCTCCCTTCCTTCCTTCCTTCCTTCCTTCCTTCCTTCCTTCCTTCTGTGCTGGGAATTGACCTTAGGGCCTTGTGAATGCTAGGCAAGTGCTTGACCGTGGAGTAGCATCCCCAGCCCCTAATTTGATTTGAATGTATCACCTCCCACTCAGCCAGGGGGCTCTTAGGCCTCCTGCACTGTCTCTCCAGTCCATGTAAGTCCATTTCCCCTTGTTTGAGCATCTAAGGAAATGGAAAATGAGTCCTCACATTTCTTCAGAAGCTTAAAAGCAAACGAGGCCCCTCCCTAACTGCCAGCTTCTCAGTGCCTTTCTGATTGGCATGCTCAGTCTCAGGTGAGGCGTGGGCCTCTCAACCAATTGTGTTCCTGGAACTCATCCATCTCTCTCCTGAGCCCGTTGCCTGCCTGAGGGTCTGCCTTGGCCACAGGACTCTGCACTCCCTCCCTCAGGTGATTGGGAGGGAGGTGGGGGACTGTCAATTCACCCCAGCCCTGATTCTCTGTCACCACTGCTCCTTAGTATCTCCCGTGGCCACCAAGGATGAAAAGCTCATTTTTTTAAAGCTCTAAATTCATTTTCATGCCAAGCTGCCTGTATTTGCTTGCCTGACTGCCGAAGGTCACTGAAACGTGCATGAAATGCCACGAGGCTGGCTTTGTGTGGAAGCTGAGGTCCCCATGGCCCTGCCCCGGAGCGTGCCTGCTTGCATCTCCAGCCGCCTGTGTGATTTCCCTGGGTTTATTAGCTCTGGCCTTGCACCAGAGAGGAGCTCATCAGACACACTTCACGGCCTGCCTCCTCCACCTCTGGCTAAGAACAGTTGCCCAGATTATGGGAAGTATTTGTTCCCCAGTTCTCTGATAATTCTATCAGAGCCTGGAAGAGGCTCAGGTGTCAGGCTTCGGGAGCTGCTGCTGACAGCCCCTCGGAGCTGCTGGCCTGCCTGGGGGGCAGAGTACAGGGATCTCGCCATACTGTCTCACTGCATCTGTTCTGAGGTTCCCCAGCTTTAAAAGGGGGCTACTAGGGCCATGCATGTAGCTCAGTGGTAGAGTACAGCTTAGCATGTACCAGGGCCTGGGCTCAATCCCCAGCGCCATGCACACACACGATGGGGATACTATACTCATTGTACCAACCTCCCAAGAGTTGGGATGAGATTCCAGGTAGATAAGGATGTGCCCATAGCTCCCTGGAAGACAAATAATATCATAAAATCACACACATTTCGGCCAGAGAGGGTTAGAATGAGTCTGGGCCTCTCATTCTATAGAGGGAATAACAAAGGACGGGGAGAGTCAGGCAGGGACCAGATCTGACTTGAAAAACAGTTTCTGTATTATTTGAGCTATAGGAAGGAGGGTGCAAAGAACAGTAAGGAAGCCACTCCAGTGCCAGAGGGACAAAGCAGACCCCACGATTAAATCTCAGCTTGCCAAGGCCCAGCCAAGGGACGAGAAACCTTCCTCTCTGAAATGGGCATTGAGCTGCCTTCTTCATGGCCCTCCAGAGGGGGTTAAACGGAATAATGCAGGTAAGGTGCCGGCACCTCCTAAGTCCTCAGACCCCAGGCCCTTCCCTGCTCTTGTTGGATCACGCACAGCATCACGCATGCTTTTAAAGAGGAATATGTAAGCTGAACATGGTGGCGCACATCTGTAATCCCAGCAGCTCGGGAGGCTGAGACAGGAGAATCGTTGAGTTCAAAGCCAGCCTCAGCAATGGCGAGGCGCTAAGCAACTCAGTGAGACCCTGTCTCTACATAAAACCCAAAATAGGGCTGGGGATGCGGCTCAGTGGTGGAGTGCCCCTGAGTTCAATCCCTGGTACCAAAAACAAACAAACAAAAGGAATATGCAGCCTTCAGATGGTGCAGGCCTGTAATCCCTGCAACTCTCTCAGGAGGATGAGGCAGAAGGATTGCAAGTTCGAGGCCAGGCTCTGCAATGTAGTGAGACTCTGTCTCAAAAAATAAAAATAAAGCCGGGTGCGGTGGCTCAAGCCTGTAATCCCAGCACTTACGAAGGCTGAGACAGGAGAATCGCGAGTTCAAAGCCAGCCTCAGCAACGGCGAGGCACTAAGCAACTCAGTGAGACCCTGTCTCTACATAAAACACAAAATAGGGCTGGAGATGTGACTCAGTGGTCGAGTGCCTCTGAGTTCAAGCTCCAGTACCAAAAAATTAAAAAATAATAAATAAATAAAAAGGGCCAAGTGCGGTGGCACACCTCTGTAATCTCAGTGGCTCAGGAGGCTGAAGCTGGAGGATTACAAGTTCAAAAGCTAGCCTCAGCAACTTAGCGAGGCCCTAAGCAACTCAGGGAGACTCTGTCTCAAAATAAAATTTTTTTTTTTTGGTACTGGGGATTGAATTCAGGGGCACTCGACCACTGAGCCACATCCCCAGCCCTATTTTGTGTTTTATGTAGAGACAGGGTCTCACTGAGTTGCTTAGCGCCTCGCCATTGCTGAGGCTGGCTTTGAACTCACTATTCTCCTGTCTCAGCCTCCCTAAGTGCTGGGATTACAGGCTTGAGCCACCATGCCTGGCTTCAAATAAAAATATTTTAAAAGGGCTGAGGAGGTGGCTCAGTGGTTAAGCGCCCCTGGGTTCAATCCCTGGTATAATAATAATAGTAATATAAATAATATAAAATAATATATAAAGGGCCTGGGACTTAGCTCAGTGTTGAAGTACCCCTGGGCTCAATCCTCTATATCACAAAAAGAAAAGAAAAACCAACAAACAGGGAAGGCACAAAGGGAACATTTTCTCTCAGAACTAAATAGATTAATTGCCAAAAAGACAATTGTAATCTTTGGATTCCCTTGCCCTTGGGGGCTTTTCCTATACAGTGAATATGAAATGGTCATTTTCCTCATGACCATTTCCTCGCATAAGGAAGTAAAAATGTTAGTCCTCTCTCCTCCCCTGCTGTTTCTGCTGCACGAGGTCCGTGGGGCAGCAGCTCTTAATGGAGTCATGGCCAGATTCTCACAGAGGAAAGTGATTTCTTTGAGAAGAGCTGAGTGCTGAGGTTAATACAGTTGTGACCCAATAAACATACTGATTAGGGTCCTTGTGCCCCTCCCCTCCTGGTTCCAGCTATGCTGGGAAGGCGCTTCCAGACAGCTGAGGCTGGGGCCTCCTGGCCTGCTAGGCCTGAAAATGCTCTAGGAGAGCAGTCAGGTTGCACAGCTCAGCCTGGGAAACAGATTCAGCTGGTAACCCTGCCCTGCTACCAGATTCTTTCTTTCTTTTTTTTTTTTTTTGGTACTGGAGATTGAACTCAGGGGCACTCGACCACTGAGCTACATCCCCAGCCCTATTTTGTGTTTTATGTAGAGACAGGGTCTCACTGAGTTGCTTACTGCCTCGCCATTGCTGAGGCTGACTTTGAACTCGCGATTCTCCTGCCTCAGCCTCCCTAAGTGCTGGGATTACAGGCTTGCGCCACCGCGCCCGGCTCCAGATTCTTTTTCATTACATCCTTTCTGTATATGCCAAAGGTGGAGATAACAGAAAGAGCTAAACTTAAAATCAGAAGTCCCCAAGTTCTAGTCCTGCCTTTCACTAGTCATGCAGACCCTGCGCCCACTATTCTAACCATTCATTTTGCCCTTGGTCCTCAGTTTGCTCATCTAGAAATAAGCATAATAATGCCAACCTCACTGGTTGGTTTGGGAGAATAAGAGAAAAATATGAGTTATCCGCAGACCATGAAACACTTTTTTTCCTCTAGGGTTCCTGCTCTTTATAAGGCAGGCTACAAGACGAGGCCCTGGTCTGAGAGTTCTTCCAACCTTACCACACATGAAAGGAGGGCTTCTCCTCCACCTAGTTCAATAGACAGGACAGAGGGCTGGTCAACCTGTGCCAACAGAGTTTCCATAGGCTCCTGTGCCAGGCCGACATCTCTATTCTAGTCTCTCACAATCAGAGCAGTTGCTGGTTTTCTACATCCAAGGGACGGCAGGCATGGCTTAGTAAAATCATGAAAATCGTTGGCAGGCTTCTGCCTTTTGAAGAAGCTGTGAGGCTAAACTGTATTCATAGTGGCCTCTAGTGGTCCATTTCCCAAATAACATGCTAACAACAGCTGAAGGAACCTTCTGATTGACCCGGATTCAGATCTGAGGCTAAAAAGGGCCTAGTTCAGATCTTGGCTTGATGAATGAGGACACCAAACTCCAGAGGTAACGTGACTTCTGGAGGTTGCACAAAGGCCTCATACTCCTCATTCCACAAACCTTGCTACATCTGGCTGGCTGTGGTTTGTGTGACTTGAACCATCAGTTTGGAAGTACAAATGGGATCCAACTTCTCAATCAGACCATGTCAACCTCAGAGATCCTATCATGTTTTCTTCCCCTGCACATTTGCTTCTGTCTAGAGTATTACAGGAACATCCTCTGCCCCAGCAGTTTCCTGGAGTAATTCTACAGGCAACCAGGCTCTGAGGCCAAACGTGCTTGATGGCAGCAAACTCCCAACTTTGACAAATGTGCTTTTCAATGCTTCCTCCTCCACACTCCGCAAGAATGTGGTACCAAAAGGGGCTACAGTGATGCCTCAGATTGGCTCGAGGATCTGGGGGTAGGAATCATTCGCTTTGTGCAGGAAAAGCTATTTTGACATATTCTAGAGACACAATCCAAAAATAAATCAAGCAGAGGACTTCCAGAGGACTGAGAGGAAAGGCTTGGCGACTATGCCAGCTGACGCCTGGGTCTGTGACTCGTGGTACGGTGATTTCTGCTAATGGATCTCTCTTTTTCTGATGGAGAACATTTTATTTGATTCATTCAGCAATAACCTCAACACACTGCACAAGGTGCCGAGACGACTGAGAGAAGGAAAAGGCAAGTCTCTGGTCTCAGAAGTCAGCAGTGGGAGAAGTGGTTGTGCCAAGGTCAGCTGCTAGCAGGTTGGGATGAGGAGGCAGGAGAAGGGTGGGGGTGGCTCGGTGGTAGAGTGCTTGCCTAGCATGCATGACCCTGGGTTCCATCCCCAGCAGACGGGATGGGGGGAGAGGGGTGTGTGATGGCTTCAGGGGCCACTGGTAACAATAGTTGGCATTTTTTTTTTGTACTGGGGATTGAACTCAGGGGCACTCGACTGCTGAGCCACATCCCCAGCCCTATTTTGTATTTTTATTTAGGACAAGGTCTCACTGAGTTGCTTAGTGCCTTGCTGTTGCTGAGGCTGGTTTTGAACTCATGATTCTCCTGTCTCAGCCTCCCAAAGTGCTGAGATTACAGGTGTGTGCCACTGTGCCTGGCTAACAGCTGGCATCTTTTAGGTTTTTTTTTTTTTTTTTTGTCAGATCCTATTCTAAATACCTGTTCTTTTGTGTGGTGCTGGGGATTGAACCGAAAGCCTTGTGCATACGAGGCAAACTACCAACTGAGGAAATACCTGTTCTTGCTCATCCAATCCAAAAGTCCTATAAGGTTAGGATCATTATCTCCATTTTAGAGTTGAAGAAACTAAAGCAGAGAAATTGGGACACTTGTTCAAGTTCACTGCTGGTACGTGGTAGTGATGGGATCTGAACCCATGCATTCTGGTTCCAGAGCCCCTTTTCTTCATCATAATTGCTGATGCCACTTGTCCTGCATTTTTTACGTCTACTGAGTGCACCATCTTACCCACTGTGGTACCCACATAGGGAGACTAATGCCACATACCACAGCCTGATATCCATAGTGTACAAGAGTGAAAACAGAGGGTGCTGTTCCTTAACACTCTATTTTAGCAGCCAAAGCAGAAGCTGTTAAACTCTACCTGTGCTTCGAACCTCTTCATTCTTCCAAGGTCACCTGGATGAGGCAGTCTTGGTCTAGGAGGTAGAAGACCACGTGATGGTCTTGACTACTCCATGCTGAGGAAAAACCCCACCCCAGGTCCATGCTGGAAGTGCTCAGGGAGTGTGACCTCTCAAACCTTGCTACTCTTTTTTTTTTTTTTTTATTTTTTTAGTCATAGGTGGACAGAATATCTTTATTTTATTTATATGTGGTGCTGATGATCGAACCCAGTGCCTCACGCATGCTAGACGAGCACGCTACCACTGAGCCATAACCCCAGCCCCAAACCTTGCTACTCTTAAGTGTGGTGTCTGGATCAGCAGTCACCATCCCTGGGGAGCTGGTCAGCATAGAATGGCTAAATGCTGAACGCTACTTTCTGACAGGTTCCTTCTGTGATTCCTGTGTAAAGAGTGAGAAAACCTGGGCCAGGGCCCATGGTGTCACATATACCCTAGTGCCAAACATCTACCCATCCCAGGGGCACTTTCAGGAAGGCCTTTCACTGCTTATTTCCAAAGTTTAAAGCCTTTCCCCAAAAGTTTACAATCTCAGCTGGGCGCAGTGGTGCACACGTGTAATCCCAGCACTTTGGGAGGTTGAGACAGGAGAATCCCGAGTTCAAAGCCAGCCTCAGCAATGGCGAGGTGCTAAGCAACTCCGTGAGACCCTGTCTCTACATAAAACACAAAATAGGGCTGGGGATGTGGCTCAGTGGTCGAGTGCCCCCGAGTTCAATCCTCAGTACCAAAAACAAAAATCTCCTTCCCACCAAAGTTGTCTCTCTCCTCTCTTGGATGAGCCCATCTCCTTGGAGATGAGCCCTTCATTCATCTCCAAGTTATAAATGGATCCTTGCCTTCTCCTCGTCAGTCACCCTCAGCTTGGCCTCTGAGATGTGGCCAGAGTGATCTGCACACTTGCACACCCACTGACTTGTGCTCATGGTTCTTATTCTGAGAGTAATTAAGAGGATCTCTTTTAAATAGGCTCCCTCACACAGAAACAGGAATGTCTACATCTAACTGGCAGCGTGGCTAAGGACTGTCTAATTCCGGTCTCTTTGAGGTCACATCCTTTATAAAAACTGGTCCATGCCCATGTGTCACTGCCTTGGCACTATCTGCTGTACCTTTAGAGAAACAGGGAACTGTGCCTGAACCACTCTGTACAACTGTGCCTGCACACAGAATCTTCTTTACTTCAAAGGAACATTGATGCTTCCACTGTGCCTGTGTCCTGAATGGAAGTGGCAATTCCCAGGACTAGAATTCTGGTAGGTTAGTCGAGGAGTGTCTCATTCCTTGCTCTTAGAGTTAGCTCCAATGATGTCCACCCAGTCCAGTTCAAAGAAATGTTATTTCTATTATCTCAGCATTTAGAACATTACTTTGTAAACTAAAACCATTGCTGAGAAGTTACAAAGTCATTTATATACTTTTTTGCTAGGTTTTATTTTTGTTGTTTTTTTTGGGTACCAGGGATTGAACTCAGGGGCACTCAACCACTGAGCCACCTCCCCAGCCCTATTTTTTTTGTGTTTTATGTAGAGACAGGGTCTCACTGAGTTGCTTAGTGCCTCGCCGTTGCTGAGGCTGGCTTTGAACTCGCGATTCTCCTGTCTCAGCCTCCCTAAGTGCTGGGATTACAGGCGTGCGCCACCATGTTCAGCTTTATTTTTGTTGTTGAGGGAAGACACAGATGAAGAAAGAGGCTAAAGGTGGGGAAGTCTTGGGGAGTAGAATCTTGACCATTTCAAAAATCACCATTTCTATAATTTATAGTGATAGAGTATTAGATTTGCCATCCCCTCTCCCAGGAGCTACTGGTTTATGGAAGTTCAGGCCACAACACATTTGCCTCTGCCCTCTAGCAGTGTGCAGCTGCCCCCGAGTAAGCTGGGGTTTTTTTGGTCTCTGGCATGCCCACCTGGTTCACCTACAACTCACCCCTTCAGAAATGCTGATATCATTTCATTCTTTTTTATTTTATTTTTTGGTTCTGCCTTTTTTCAGAACTGTTCCTGAGTGGGGAAAGCCCAATGAAGACCCACAAGCCTAAATGATGTGCAGTCTGCAATCTACCTGAGATGTCGAGATTGAAATGGCTGTTAGAACCTCAAACAGTATTTACAACCAGACCTCACCTGTGATTAACCACCAATAGCATTTTATTTGGAAGTTTCTATGTATTACATAGGTATTAACTTCCCTTCTTCCCAAGTTACTCTTCCTCCAAAACCCAGAAAGATTTTTTTTAAATGTACAAAAATCTCTCATCTGATTTCACTAAAGTCTTATGTTAAAAAAACTTAAGCAGTGCTTTTCCTTGGGAGCGCGGCTCTGAAGGAGAAGGCAGTCTGTCCTTGTGCTCACTACAGACTTCTACTCCTGGGGAAAAAATGGTCAATGCCTCTGCTTCCTTCTAATAAATTCCTTTCTCAATTATTAAACATTATAATTCCTCACTTGGCACCTTCTTAGAAACTTGATTGTTGGATGCATTTTTCATTTGGCAAAAATTCAATGTGGCTTTGCGTGGGATGTTTAAGCATAAGAAACAGCAGTGTTGATGTTCTGGTTTTGAGAGGGAAAACAGAGATATGCACACGTTCCCTGGAAGAACAAATGCATGGGACTAAGATGGGGTATGCACAGTTAACAAGGCCAATAGACACTACTTGGTTTTGAATTCTGTGGCTGTCAGCTACCAGCAACTGCAGTGTAGGCCAGAATATAAATCTCTCCAAGAACAAGTTTGCTTAGGCTCTGTGAGATGACAGCCTGCTTCATTTTGTTCCAAATGTATCAGAGCAGACACACACAGCAAAGAGAAGTATGGTCATCCACAGAGGGCAGTAACCTGTAAGTAAACATATACAGGCATTTCTGCAAATGCCCCGTCAGCCTAGGAACTAGGCGAATAAAAAAGAAGCATCCTATTAAAGTACACTTCCATCTCAAACTCACCCAAGGCCCCAAGCTTCCTTAGAGCCAATATATTCAAGGCCAAAATGAAGTTGAGTTACATGTCACTCTAGGTTATCTGGAAGCTGGTTTGTTGGAGCCATTGCAGAAGACTTGGGTATGGCCATGAGGGCAGCAAGTCTACCCAGAAGGGTATGCCTTAATGATCTTCACATCGTCCACAGGGCGGTCCTGGGAGTTTGTCTCCACCATTCCCACTCGATTCACCATTCCTATGCCCTGGCACACTCGGCCAAAAATGGTGTGTTTCCCATCGAGCCACTGGGTGGGGGCAAGGGTCACAAAGAACTGGCTGCCATTGGTGTCCGGCCCTGCATTGGCCATTGCGAGAATTCCAGCCCCTGGAGGGAAAAAGGAAGAGAGGAAAGAGTATGAATAACTCTCAGGGCGGGCTCCAGCTGTTGCACCATTCTAGGGATGCAAAGAAGCCAGGACTTTGTTCTGTTTTCACCAAGTGTCCACCCCTAGATGACCTGTCTCTTTCAAAGCTGGCGCTCTGCCCCGCACAAAGGTGGTCACTGCACTCTATTCTGATGACCTTGTCCCCCCTGTCCTCACCTACCTCGCAGCCTGGACCCTTGATGACCCCCATTAACCACCGGCCCATGTCACCGATTCCCTTCAGAAACTCAGCAAGGTCTTGTGTTTCTTTGAGGAAATATTTGTTTAGATATCCATTAGTCTACAAATTTGACTAGTAGGTAAGAGTCTAGAACACTTAGACCAAGACTCTGAACCACTGAGTACTCTGTGAGACACTGTTTTCTCTTATCTGCCACAACTCTTCATGGCGCCATGCCTGGGCAGCAGCCTGGCCATACGCCATAGTGTCAGGCATTCACTTTGAATCACAGCCAAGAAAGCAAGCTTTCAAAATCTGCCCCTCCATCCTAACCAGTTCAGTTCAGTCAGATGATGCACTTACCAGTGAACTTCAGGTCTGGATGAAGTTCATCTTCAAACTGTTTGCCATAGATAGATGCACCACCTCGACCTGACAATCAGAAGATGAGAAATGAACCAGTTCCACAATCTACCTTATATCAAGAAGGACACCCAGAATCAAGGGATTTGTCAAAGTACAGAAAAGAAAAGGGCTCTTGCTAGATATATTACAACTACAGAATCAAGTACTAACACAGCACATTCAAAACACTGGTTTCATTCAGGTGAGATATTTCTTTTCAAAGTAACAGTGTTCCCCTCTGCTCACTAAATTAATACATGTTCACTGTCAAAAATGTAGAAAACATAACTTTATCAAAAGAAAACAGAAGTCCCCTATAATCTAATTGTTTGCAGACTACCCTCATTCATAATTTGACATAGTAAGAGGTTTCCTGACATTTAACAATTTTATTAGTATTTTTGTGGAAATGCCCCAAGCCCTATCCCTGTGCCTATTACTGATATTGCCATCAATCAGCATTCTTCCCTGCTGAGCTTAGACTTGCCTACAAATCCTTATTAATCCACAACTCCAGGCAGCCATTATTAGAGGATCAGAAATAGCAAGGCGTTGAAATCTATTTGCCACCCTTAACTTACAGTATGGAAAATAAAATTCACCTAAATTGCCAGGTATGATGGCACATACCTGTAATCCCAGAAAGCCACAGCAAGAGCATCACAAGTTTGAGCCCAGCCTCAGCAACTTAGTGAAACCCTGCCTCAAAATAAAATGATCAAAAATGCATCTTAGTCAAAGCTATCCAGGTTAAGAAGAAATAGGGACAGCCGGGCGCGGTGGCTCAAGCCTGTAATCTCAGCACTTTGGGAGGCTGAGACAGGAGAACCGCGAGTTCAAAGCCAGCCTCAGCAATGGCGAGGCGCTAAGCAACTCAGTGAGACCCTGTCTCTACATAAAACACAAAAATAGGGCTGGGGATGTGGCTCAGTGGTCGAGTGCCCCTGAGTTCAATCCCCAGTACCAAAAAAAAAAAAAAAAAAAAAGAAGAAATAGGGACAATGGTAGGTTTGATGTGGCAGAAAGGAATATTAAAATAGCAGAGTTCACTGAGAGGACAAGTAGTGTACAGTCAAGGGAAAATGAAAAAACAAAGGACTGGGAATGATCTACAGCAACACCACCACCAAATGCTATTTACATTATGTTCACAAGAGCATGGTACTGTGGACGCCCTAAGCTCAGCAGGTTCTTCGAGCAAAAGGATAGAAATTAAATACGGGTTTTTGTTCTCTTTTCTTTCTTCTTCTTCTTCTTCTTCTTCTTGTTCCCCTGTATGGGGAATTGAACCTAGGGGCACTCCTCCACCAAGCTACATTCCTAGCTCATCTTTTTTTAAAATTTTATTTTGAGACAGGGTTTTGCTAAATTGCTAATGTTGGCCCTGAATTTGTGCTCCTCCTGCCTCAGCCTCCAGAGTAAATAGGATTACAGGCATGCACCACTATACACAGCAATATGGTTTTCTCAAAGGAAAACACGTCACAATAGGGGGCAGCTTTCCCAAACAATATTCATCAATTATATAGTCAACCATACACCTTATTGTACCACATTAGTTTATCCAAGTTCGCCAAGCAGGACAAAACAGCCTGGAACAAAGTGTACACTGGATTTATGTGGTTTCTCTGTTTCCCTCTGATTTTTCCAGCTTCCCTCCTTTTACAGTCAGCTATAAAAGCAGCAAGATTCTGTACCATGTTCATTCCAGGGCCCTGGTCATGGCTACTGCCTTTCCACAATAATAAAAAAAAGAAAGAAAGAAAGATAGAAAAGACAAGTTCTCTGTTTCACCTTTCAGGTTGCTCCACCACAGGGAGCCTATCAAAGTCCCTGCTGGGAACAAAACACTGTTCTCATGCAAAGAAGCATGGGGTGAATCCTAGCCCTCTAGGGGAAACTTCCCACCTAGCCCAAGCTATTTCCTTGCCCTGGCCCTGGAAAATCACTGAACTATACCAAACTATGTAAAAATTAATTCCAAAAATTGTACCCTGACAGTATACTCCCAAACAGCACTTACATAACCAGTGGGTTCTGGCTTGTCCCTCCCTTTGTTCTGCCCTATGGCAGTCACAAGGATTAAGGCTCTTGCCTTGAAAGTGTGAACCCTACAAATTGAGGGCTGCCAGACGACACCTCCAGGCTTCTGCCCTCTAGGAACTGAAAGTCATCACAGAAACCACCATAAACAAGAGATTAAAGAACAGGCCAGAGAAAGTCAGAGATGAGGATGGGGCCTTGAAGCCATCAGGAGACAAGAAGAAAGAACATAGAGGCCCCTTTTGAATCACTAGGCCTGGTATGACCAACTGCGACTAGCTTGGCCTCTGCAGCATCACTTACTCATAATTCGTTATCTTTTCATAACCCCATTCAACTCAGAAGAGTTTGCAGCAAAATGTCTGAAAGACAAGCAAATCCAATCCAAACATTGATCTGGGCATGCAGAGCAGGGGAGAGGTGGCAGGAGCAGGGAGTGATGACAGAGTTCACTGGTGCAGAAAACACTACACAGATACCAACGACCAGTTAGAACAATCTGGAAGCTCTGCAGGCTGCGCCTGGTCTAATACATGTACAACTTGCATAGGCACGGACCTGCTTCCTAAGCACTGTACTTCAAGGTTCGAGTTTCCTCTTCTGTCTGCCTTCTCAAACACCTACCCAAAGTATATAATTCAGACATACCAAAGACACAAAGAATAATGTGACAATGAGGTCCCCACCTGCCCCAAGAAATAAAGTATAAAAAATCCAGATCCCAGCACATATCCTACTGCATCCCTCTGGCCCCTCCCTCTCCTAAGAGCTAAGAATTGCTTCCAAAAAATCACTTTTTCCATGTGTTTTCTTTTTCACTTAAAAAGATACTACTGTTTTGCATGATTTTAACTTTCTTGTATGATATTATGCTCCATGTATCTCTCTATAATTAGCCATTTTCTTCCTCGCTGTGAGGCTCATCTACTCTGCTCCTTGCAGTTCTCTATGGCGTTTATCCCATCACGTGCTTATAACACTGTCTCACCTCTTCCTGTGTTGATTAACACTGAGGCTCTTTCCAACATTTTCACTCTTGTCAACCATGCTGTAATCATCGTCCCTATGTCTCCCAAACACAAGTGGGAGAGCTCTCCAGACTCTACCTCCTGGGGATATGCAGGGTCACAGCTGAGGGTTTCATCATTACTAGATTTTTCTGTCTGGTCAATGAGGATGAACCAGTGTGCACCCCACCCACAGTGCTCTCTCTCACTCCTACAGGTCCTTTGCCCACCTTTCCGATATATTTGTAGTCTGAGAGGGGTATTTTATCTAGATTTTCCTGAAGTTGTGCATACTTTCAAGTGTTCTGTGAACGGCCTCATTGACATTTTAAAATTTATATATCAATCTATCTTATGGATACCAACACTTTGTCAGTTAATGCTTTGCAAATACCTTCTCCAGGTTGACTTTTTTTTCACTCTTTTGATAGGGTCTTAAGATGCACAGAAATCTTTGCAGTTGATATGTGCTATTTTTTTTTTAAAAGAAAAAAACTTTTTCTTATTCCCAAGACTTCGCCATTGCTCTTCTTCCTCCTCTTGCTCACTGACTAGAAACCTCCCAAGAAGAACTAGAGAGACATCTAAGACATGGGATGTGTAGAATGGTCTTACACAAAGATTACCATACTTGGTGCTACTTGTCCCCACCCCTCCCATGTCCTGATGACTAGACCACAGATTAATACACAGGCCCAAAGTCGCCATAGGTGGGCAGTGACCCAGAAGGAGGATCATGTGAAGGCTCTGCCTGTAGGAAACTCAACACCAGAGGGCAAATGACCAAAGGCCTCTCTTCCAGCAATAGAATCTAGTCACTTCAGGTCACTTGTCTGCTGAACATCCTCAATCTCCTCCACAGACTACTTCAGTCTCAGACAAGGAAGGCAGACACTGACCAGCTCCTTCTGTAGCCACAGGTGACCAGAAGACCCAGCTCTGACTTATGATGGAAACAGAAGTGTGCTGAGTGGAAGTTCTGAGAAAGACAGAGCTTTTCTGATAAAAAAAGACATATATATTCCTTTGTGTTTTATCCATAGCTCTTTCCCCATCTTTCTTTGAAAGCAGGGTGACATCAGGAGTAGCAGCTGCCATCTTGCAACACCAAGACAACAGTTTGAGACCAAAGACCAACACACAAGAATGTCAAAGTGGAAAGATGTGGCAAGCCCGTGTCCCTGACAACCCTGCTTGGGCAGGTGAAATCAATGACCAACACTCTCCTCTGGATGTTTTGTTATATGAGGAATACACAATAGCCACTGTGGTTGAGTCTTCTGTTACTTGTAGCCAAAAGCACTGCTAACTGATACAATTACTTAGTAACAAAGCAGGAAGATGAACAGACTTCTGGATCATCCTGTAAAGGCCAGGTCCCTGATCTATCACCAGAAACAATGCTAGGGCTCTACAGGAGGCTTTGAAGCTCTTACTTGCCTTTGGGGTCAGACACTTGAATACCCCAGTTGTGACTATACCACTTACTATTTAACTTTTTTTAAAAAAAATATTTATTAGCTGGGCGCGGTGGCTCACGCTTGTAATCCCAGCACTTAGGGAGGCTGAGACAGGAGCATCGCGAGTTCAAAGCCAGCCTCAGCAATGGCGAGGCACTAAGCAACTCAGTGAGACCCTGTCTCTACATAAAACACAAAATAGGGCTGGGGATGTGGCTCAGGGGTCGAGTGCCCCTGAATTCAATTCCCCGGTACCAAAAAAAAAAAAAAATTATTTATTTTTTTAGTTGTAGGTGGACAGAATATCTTTATTTTATTTTTATGTGGTGCTGAGGATTGAACTCAGTGTCTCACGTGTGCTAGACAAGCACGCTACCACTGCGCCATAACTCCAGCCCCACTTACTATTTAACTTTAAGCAAGATATTTAACTTCTTTAAAAAAGGAGACAAGTGTGGAATCATGCAATGTATAACATGAAGCAAACACACGGTAGTGTCACTGATGATGACCCTTATCCAACTAAGGGAACCTGAGTATTTTCCACAAAAGGCAGCTGTATTCATGATCAGCAGGACACCTGGGCAGCAGTCTGGTTGATCCCAGTTCTGTTGTCCTCAAAACCCGACCATTCCTTGCTGCTTGTTAAAGATAACCTTGCTTCCTATTTTGCTGAGCAAAAGGAAGCATTCAGAAGGGAAGTTTCAATGCTGTCACCACCCAATACACTTCCCTCTCTTGGCCTCTACCTTTCTCTCCCTTCCTGCACTATTAATTCACTGCATGAAGCAACTGTTTCCAACACCACCCCACCGCCACCTGCTCAGCCCCATTCACTATGAAGGAACTTGAGAACTACAAATTCCTTCCTCCTGCTATCAAATTTTCTTCTTTAACGCATCGTTCCTGCTAGCATGTAAGCATGTTATCGATATTTCATGTCTTAAAAACAAAACTCCACCTCCAGTATCCCATTTTCCTGTACCCCTTTCACATACTACTGGAAAAAACTGGCGACACCTGGTGTTTCCAGGGCCTCTTTCCCACTCTCTCCTGAACAGGCTTCATGCAGACTTGCCCCCTTCCCTCTACTGAACCCGCTCTTGCCAAGGTCGCTGGTGACTTCCTGCTGTGAATGCAGGAGGGGCTCACTTTGCTCGCACCCTTCTTCTCAAAATAGTCTTCACTAGATTCCCAAGACTCTTGTCCTCCTGGCGGCTCCTCCTTTTCTCCTGCTGCCCCTTCTCTTCCCTGCTTCTTCCACCAGCAATCAGGTGGGCCGACTCACCCTTCCAACTCTGATCCCTTCCCTTTTACTTTCCCCAAAACACTAGTCCAATAAGTCTCTCAAATGTCAACCTCTGCCTGGGTGTCTGCTTGCCTGAGGACAGCACCAACAGCTGCCATCGCCATGGCCCAAACCACAATTGTCTCTAGCTTTGATAACAAAAGCTCCCCTCAGTTCTCCTAGCTCCCCACTTTCCTCAGCGGTCTCTTCTTCACACAGGTGGGGGATCCTTTTAAAATCAGTCCAATCCTGGCACTCTCCTGCTTAGGATCCCCCATCAACTTTTCATCACTCTGAGAACAAGATCACTGTCCCCACCTCAGCCTACAGACTCTCCATCCTCTCCACAGTCACCTCCTGCCACCACCACTGGCCCCCTCTGCTCCACCGGCACCGGTCCTCAGCTGTTCCTGGCAAGCACGGGAGGCCTAAGGCCTGTTGTTCTGTTTGGAGTGTCCTCGCCCCCAGCACTTAGTCTCACGGCTCACTACTTCACATTATTCGGAGCTCTGGTCAAATGCCGCCTTATCAGAGAGGGCTTTCCTAATCACACTATCTACCCTCTAGCCCAGGGGGGCTTACCCTAGGACACTGGGTAATATCTGGAGGTGTTTTTGGTTGTCATAACTGAAGGGTTCTGTTGTCATCTATCTAGTGGGCAGAGGCCAGGCACGTTGCTCAACACCCTTCAGTGTTCAAGACAACCCCAGCAGAGAATCAGCCAGCCTAGAGCAATAACGCCAAGGCGGAGAAACGCTGCTCTATGCCCTTTAGTACTCATGTTTTCCATATCATCTGCCACAACCTGACAGGATGGCATGTTCTTATTTGTTAATATTCCATCTTTCCCACCACGATGGGAGGTTCCACAAGTTGTTGTATTCCCAGCAATGCCAGGCCTACGGAAAAGTCCAAAAGACATCTATTAAATGAATTAACAACCAAAATAAATAATAATTACACTTTTTTTGAGCTCCTACTTTCTATCAAGGTGTTAACCATTTTACAAACACCAGCTCATTTATTACTCACAATCATCTCAGGAGATATGCATACCCACACTCCCCATCTATAGATAAGAGTCAGGTTACATGACTTGTGTATGTTTTATGAGTGTTCATGTAAAGCTAGGATTTATGTACAAGTCTACCGGGCCCCACATCCCTGCCCTTCACCTTGACACTACACTACCACATACCACAGCTAGATTAAATTGTCTCACCTATTTTTTTCTTATTTATCCCAGACTCAAGAATCCCAAATGAAGCCGGGCATGGTGGCGCAAGCCTGTAATCCCAGCACTTAGGGAGGCTGAGACAGGAGAATCACAAGTTCAAAGCCAGCCTCAGCAACGGCGAGGAGCCAAGCAACTCAGTGAGACCCTGTCTCTACATAAAACACAAAATAGTGCTGGGGATGTGGCTCAGTGGTCAAGTGTCTCTCAGTTCAATCTCCAGTACCCAAAAAAAAAAAAAAAGAATCCCAAATGAGCTAGGTCCAGTGGCACCTCTGGGGAGGCTGAGGCAGGAGGATTGCAGGTTTAAGGTTATTCTGGACAACTTGGTGAGAATCCAACTTGGTGAGATTCAACTTGGTGAGACCCTGTCTCAAAATGGAAAATAATTAAAAAGGGGCTAGGGATGTAGCTCAGTGGTAGAGTGCCCCTAGATCCAATCCCCAGTACTGCAAAAACAACCCAAAAAACCCAAACAGCCCTGAGCCATGCTAGATCTCTCCATTTCTCAAGAGTTAAAATTCTACATTTCTTTCAAGATCCACTTCACGGTACACTCCCTCACCATTCTAAGCCCACTGCACTGCACTGGTTCCCTTGTGAATCATTCCAACCTGTTATATACACATAGTCCATACCACGCCACCATAACATCTGCATATTAATTATATTGCTACCTTCCAGTTATTTCTTATAATGAATAGCTTGTTTCCTGGCAGGGCTGGAGCTCTGCAAGGGAACGAGGCCATGGTTTCTGATGCTCAAGCACTCCTCACAGGCCTTGGAATAGCACAGGACACCCCCCGGACTCTTAGCAAATATTCATCAAATGAATAAAACTAACAAGGAGCTCACCGCTCAATAGGATAAATTTCAGGTGTTCCTGGAGCTACCAAGAAGAGAGATGAAATCAGTGCCAGGGTGATGCACAGGGTAATCAGCATATAATTAATCATCAAATCACAGCAGCTGGTGAGCACTATAGGCCCAAGTGCAGAACATCAAGACCTCAAGGAAGAACTCCAGAGGATGTTAAGTCTAAAGGGGAGGAGAGGAAGAGGCTAGCAAACAGAAGGCACACAGGGCTGAGGAAAGTGCTGGCATTGAGTTATGTTAATATGAGCACCTGAGGGCAGAAAAAGGAAGCCAAGCAGGAAGTCAAAGGGTATTTGAGAAAGCATCTGGGAAAGAAGTGTCAGAAGACGACTGTGGAGAAAAACGGTTCCAGAGCAGTCAAACAGGACAGCTGAAATGGCACATCCAATTGCTGAAGATCCCAGGATGCCACACGCCACCCAGCTGAGATGTTTAGCAAAAAATGTGTCACCTACTCAGCTAGCAGGCATGGTACAGTGACCCAGGAAGGCCTACCTTCTGTTTTTTGTCACAGACCTTCTGGCAGGCTGCTCAAACATTTACTATACTTGAGACTGGAGGGAGTCATTTGGAAATCTGTGTGATTCAATTTCATTAAAATTATATCATGGAAATGTGACATAAGGAAGGATCGCGAACCAAGTACGGAAACACAGGGAAGTTCTGGCGTGAGCAACTCATGTCTGAGTCATTTCCGATTCTTACACATTAACCATGGACTTTCTCAGTTCACTGGTGTTATGAATGAAATTTATTTCATTATCGCAAAGAGAGGAAGAAGACAGGAAAGAGGTACACTGAACTACCGGCAGAATGTAGTCAGACGAAGCGGACTGAGGGAGGATTAGATTCTGTCTCCACTCAACACCCAGTGAAGTGAATGGAGAACAATGAAAATTTAAAAATCCCAAAAGTTCACCAGTATCAGCCAAATAGAGAAAACGAACATTCTAAAAATTCTGAAAAGGGTCAGCCAAGAAAAGAAATAGAAGATTCTCCTGCCTGCACCACCTAAAAGTAATAATCAGGAAAGGAGTATCCTGCTGAGAATTCTCAAATGCCCTCCAATTCGGAGAAGTCAGCAGAGGGAACGAGTGAGCAACCTGACACAGCAAAGGCACAGCTCTCGAGGGCAGCAGCCCACACACACCACAGCGGCTCAGATGTGGCTGGGCAGACAACCAGGGCTGGCCACCTTCTAGGGCATGGAGCCACACTTGAGGGATGGTTGACTCAGAGTCTGGGTTAGAGGCAGAAGGTCACCACAGGCTGGTAGAGAAAGCCCTGGGACAGGGTTTAGGGGAGTCTGGAAAGAAAACAGAGGCAAGCCCTCCCACAAGAGGCTCCCTAACACTTCTTCAGGCTAGCAGAAAATGGAGACAAAGCATCCTGGCATTTATAGTGGGGAAAACAACTGGCCTCACATATATGCGTGAGAATGACGAGGAAACTCCACTTACACTGTACCTGAGCAGAGGAAGGTAGGCCCCACAGAAGTGCTAAAATTAACCTAGAAAGAAATGGCACAGAAATTATGCAAACATGCCACAACAAACAGAAGGACAGAAAGAAGGAAGGAGAGGAAAGAAAAAATACCTCAGGTACTCAGCATAGGAGAAAATATACTGAGAAGTGGCTTCTCTATGGCTGTCTCAAGATACAAATGATTCAGTAGAAATGAGAATCTAATAAAACGAAAGCTCAAAGACAAGATGATAAATCACAGAATAAGGTGAAAAGATTGCAGAGCTAAGGACACAAATTGAGATCCAAATGATACCAATGAAGAGGTAATAAATAAATTAGAGCAGCAAAGAACAGACGTAACTGAAAATTGAGCGAGGCAGAGGAAGGTTTGAGACTGTGTTAGTAAAGGCAGGGCAAAAAGGAAGAAAGCCATCTTCTTCTCAATCAAAAGAAATGTGATAGATACAGAAGGCAAAGGTGATGAGAAAAGGGATAACTGGTTTCCTGAAACAGAAAACACAGTAAGTACAGCTGAGAAAGTATTCAGAAAGAGGTTTTAAAAAATTTCCCTGAATTGAAGGAGTAAATTTGGCCTCAGAATTTTCCAAAACTACGCTCAAACCCAGAAGGCAATGGATCAGAATTGTCTGAAAAGATCTAAGAGAATGAATGTGGCCCAAGAATACTACTATACCCAGTCATGGTCTTTTTCAGTATAAAAGGAACAGATAGAAATTCACAAATAACTGGGTAAAGCAGTGCAGGCCTGTGATCCCAGTGATTCTGGGATTTGAGGGAGGCTGAGGCAAGAGGATGGAAAGCTTGAGGCCAGCCTTAGTAACTTACTGAGATGTCTCAAAATAAAAACTAAAAAAGGTTGGGGGGCTGGGATCGTGGCTCAGTGGTAGAGCACTTGCCTTGCATGCGTGAGGCGCTGGGTTCGATCCTCAGCACCACATAAAAATAAATAAATAAAGATATTGTGTTCATGTACAACTAAGAAAATATTAAAAAAAAAAAAGGTTGGGGATATAGCTCAGTAGAGTAAAGCACCCTTGGGTTCAATCCCTAGTACCGAAATAAATAAATAAAATTCTCAAACAGAAACCAGTTAAAAAATATAATGACTTTCAGCTCTTGCAATAAAAAAACAATAGATAAAAAATCCTGCTGGGTGGGCACCACAAAGCCTGTAATACCAGCAGCTCAGGAGGCTGAGGCAGGAGGATGGCAAGTTCGAAGCCAGCCTCAGCAACTGAGTGAGGCCCTAAGCAACTTAGTGAGACCCTGTCTCAAAATTTAAAAACAAACAAACAAACAAAAAACCACATGAAATCCTTTCCTCTAGCACACGTGAAGATAAGTGGTGGGCAGAATCACTGAGAAAGAGGGGCTCGGGTTGTGGCTCAGTGGCAGAGCGCCTGCCTAGCATGGGTGAGGCACTAGTTCTATCCTCAGCACCACATAAAATAAGTAAATAAAATAAAGATATTGTGTCCATCTACAACTAAAAATTTTTTAAAAATCACAGAAAAAGAGCACACACTACAGCTGAGTTACAAGTATAGAAAACAAAACAAACAACAAAAATTAGGAATCAGAATGGGTAGAAACTTTTAATTACTAATTACCTCATCCTTCGTAAAGGAAGTCAGTTTTTTAAAATATCTACAAAATTAAAAGAAACAAAACCAAATATACACAAAATTACATATACCACTATTTGTTTTAAAAATAGCATAGATAGGGCTGGGATTGTGGCTCAGTGGTAGAGCGCTTGCCTTGCATGCGTGAGGCACTGGGTTCGATCCTCAGCACCACATAAAAATAAATAAAATAAAGATACTGTGTCCATCTACAACTGAAAAAATATTTTTAAAAAAGCACAGATAAATATCTCATTCTCTTGAAATTATTTCTATTTAGCTAGTTATCTATGCTAAATGGTTACCCTTTTTTTTTCAAGCAGGGGATTGAACCCAGGCCCTTGACCATGCTAAGCAAGTGCTCCACCACTAAGCTGCAGTTCCAGCTCTCCATGAATATTCTTAACCAGATATCTGAAAAGAAAGGCATCTAGAATGATGGCCTCCAGAAGCTAACAGTGCTCATTTCTCAGCAGAAGGACATTAGGAGATAAGCCAATGGTAGTTAGAAAGCTTTAGGAGCAGCCAGGTGCAGTGGCTCAAGCCTGTAATACCAGCACTTAGGGAGGCTGAGACAGGAGAATCGCGAGTTCAAAGCCAGCCTCACTAAGCCAGCCTTAGTGAGGTGCTAAGCAACTCAGTGAGACCCTGTCTCTACATAAAACACAAAATAGGACTGGGGATGTGGCTCAGTGGTCGAGTGCCCCTGAGTTCAATCCCCAGTACCAAAAAAAGCAAAAAAACAAAAAAAACAAAAGCTTTAGGAGTTTTGCTTTTGACCAATTTTTCTTTTTTTATGCATATTTTGTATTCTGAAATGTGTCCATATACATTTAAAAAATGGTTAGTTCTGACCATAAAGGACAATTAAGAATGGCAAAGAATAATAAGAGTGATTCTTATTATTAAGAATAATAATAAGAAAGATTCTTTTTTTTTTTTTTTTTTTTGGTACTGAGGATTGAACTCAGGGGCACTCGACCACTGAGCCACATTCCCAGCCCTGTTTTGTGTTTTATGCAGAGACAGGGTCTCACTGAGTTGCTTAGCGCTTCCTAAGAGAAGCTAAGAAAGATTCTTATTCAGGGGCTGGGATTGTAGCTCAGCGGTAGAGCGCTCGCCTCGCATGCGTGAGGCCCTGAGTTCGATCCTCAGCACCACATACAAAGCAATAAAATAAAGACATTGTGTCCATCAACAACTAAAAAAAATTAAAAAAAATAAAAAAAAAAAAAAAAGATTCTTATTCAGAGAAAGATTCTATACAGAGAAAACCAAGATTGTTTAAAGGCAAAAGAGCAGGAATTAGCAGCCAGGCGCGGTGGCTCAAGCCTGTAATCCCAGCACTTTGGGAGGCTGAGACAGGAGAATTGCGAGTTCAAAGCCAGCCTCAGCAACAGCGAGGCGCTAAGCAACTCAATGAGACCCTCTCTCTACATAAAACAAAAATAGGGCTGCGGATGTGGCTCAGTGGTCAAGTGCCCCTGAGTTCAATCTCCAGTAACAACAACAACAAAAAAAAGAGTAGGAATTAGCAAACAACAAGCAAACTGAGAAGCAAGTGTTCTTGAAATGAGGAAGCATTCCACCGGTTTCACTAATAAAGCTCATTTAAAAGCCAGAAGTTCCAAATTCGTATCTTTATGATAGCTCGTCCTTTGGACTACAAATTCATATCCAACTACTTATTCAACACACCTAAAGATTACTGAGTATTTCAAATAGAATGCATCCAAAACTAAATTCTTGATCTTTCTCTCCCAAGTCTACTCCTCTACCAGCCTTTCCCATTTCACTATTCATGTCAAAAACTTTAAAGTTGACCATTTCCTTCTCTCACACCACCTGTCCAATCTGTCAGCAAATCCCATCAGCTCTATTAAAAAAATAACCTGAATCCAGCTAGACATGGTGGCGCACACCTATAATCACAGAGGTTTGGAAGGCTGAGGCAGGAGGATTTCAAGTTTGAGGCCAGCCTCAGCAACTAAGGAAGGCCTTAAGCAATTTAAAATAAAAATAAAATAAAACTTAAAAATAAAATAAAAGTGTCTCAAAATAAAACTTAAAAAATTTAAAATTTAAAAATAAATAAATAGCCGGGCGCGGTGGCTCAAGCCTGTAATCCCAGCACTTAGGGAGGCTGAGACAGGAGAATCGCGAGTTCAAAGCCAGCCTCAGCAACGGCAAGGGGCTAAGCAACTCAGTGAGACCCTGTCTCTACATAAAACACAAAATAGGGCTGGGGATGTGGCTCAGTGGTCAAGTGCCCCTGAGTTCAATCCCCAGTACCAAAAAAAATAAAAATAAAAAAATAAATAAATAAATAATTAAAAGGACTGAGGTGTGGCTCGGTGGTTAAGCACTCCTGGGTTCAATCTCTAGTATTAACCTCCCCCCCAACCCATCTCCCAAAAGCCTAAATCCAATCACTTTTCACCGCGTTCTCTATTATCAGTCTAGTTCAACCACATATTTGTAGACAGCAAACTCCTAAACTGATATTGGCTCCTATTCTTTTCCCTACATCTGTTCTCCAGAGTGATCTTTTTAAAGCATAAGTCAGATCATGTCATTCCTTTGCTCAAAACTCTAAAATGGCTCCCATCTTACTCAGAATAAAACCCAAAGTCTCTACCACTCTCTACACAGAACTACATAGAACTCTTGCCTCAGCGCCCCAGTGCTAGCTCTTCAATTCACCCAGAATTTTCTCCTTTATCACAAGGTTCGTTCTCTTTCTTCATTCAGATCTCTGCTCCAATAACATCTCAGTCTTTGATTGTTTCATTAAAATTGTATTACCATACTCCTTTTCTTTTCTTCTTGGTACGAGGGATTGCACTCAGGGGCACTCGACCACTGACCCACATCCCCAGCCCTATTTTGTGTTTTATGTAGAGACAGGGTCTCACTGAGTTGCTTAGCGCCTTGCCCTTGCTGAGGCTGGCTTTGAACTCCGATTCTCCTGTCTCAGCCTCCCTAAGTGCTGGGATTACAGGCTATACCACCGCTCCCGGCTACCATACTCCTTTTCTACTCTATTGAGAGCAGGAACTTTTCTCTTTATTCACAGCTATCTCACTACAGCTTAGAAAAGTATCTGACACAAAGCAGGAACTCAATATTTGTTAAATGAAAGAATCAATAAAGGAATCCATATTTTATTCTTTTCAACACACTGTGTATCTTTTTAAAATTTTTAACTTCTGACTGATCAGACTGCTCTATGGGTCACTACAATTCAGGTAAATATTATTTGCTCTTGCTGAAAAACCCACGAAAGGTATGAAAACCATCATGCTTAGGAGTCAAAACTAGTTTCTGGTCAATTCATTTGTTTGGGGAAGACATGAATTATCACCACAATCAATCAACCCAGACCCAGGTAAGTGGAAAAGAAAACCCTGGCTGCCTTAGCACTCAGTTACGAGAGAGTAAGACCCAGAAACCACAGCTGGGGCTGTGGCTCAGTGGTAGAGTGCTTGCCTAGCATGCGTGAGGCACTGGGTTCAATCCTCAGCACCACATAAAAATAAATAAATACAAAAAAAAAAAAAAAAAAAAAAAAGACCCAGAAACTAACGTTAGCTCAACTGTACCTGTCCCTGTTGGGTCACCACCCTGGATCATGAAATCTTTAATGATTCTGTGGAATTTGGTGCCATTGTAGTAACCTCGACGAGCCAACTCAGCAAAGTTCTTACAGGTCTTTGGAGCATGCTTCCAGTACAGCTCCAGCACAATGATTCCCATGCTGCAGGGAAAAAGGACAACACAACTCCAGTCAAGCCCAAAATCACAAGC
This sequence comes from Xerus rutilus, assembly GCA_028644305.1. Classification (NCBI taxonomy): domain Eukaryota; kingdom Metazoa; phylum Chordata; class Mammalia; order Rodentia; family Sciuridae; genus Xerus; species Xerus rutilus. The sequence continues at coordinate 101,644,994 of CM053406.1, read as the reverse complement.
CAGGTGTGGTGGCACATGACCATAATCCCAGTGACTGGGAGGCTAAAGCAGAAGGATTACAAGTTTGAGGTCAGCCTCAGCAACTCAGCAAGACCTTGTGTCAAAATAAAAAATAAAAAGGGTTAGGAATGTGACTCAGTACTTAAGCACCCAAGGTTCAACCTGTGGAACCAAAATAGTAATACTACTATAACTACTACTACTACTAATAAGAAAACCAAGATCACAGCCAATAGGATATCGTGGAACTGCTCCAGGTTTTTTTGGGGGGTATATTGGGGATTGAACTCAGGGCCACTTGGTCACTGGGCCACATATCCAGCCCTTTATATATTTTATTAGACAGTGTCTCACTGAGTTGCTTACAGCCTTGCTTATGCTAAGGCTGGCCTTGAACTTAGGATCCTCCTGCCTCAGCCTCCTGAGCCGCTGGGATTATAAGCATGCACCAGAGTCTGGCTAGGTTTCTTGATTTTCTTTTTTTTTTTTTTTTTTGGGTACTGGGGATTGAACTCAGGGGCACTTGACCACCGAGCCACATCCCCAGCCCTATTTTGTGTTTTATGTAGAAACAGGGTCTCACTGAGTTGCTTAGCGCCTCGCCCTTGCTGAGGCTGGCTTTGAACTCGCGATTCTCCTGTCTCAGCCTCCCTAAGTGCTGGGATT
>CM053406.1:101625863-101643828 GCA_028644305.1 Xerus rutilus | reverse complement strand
TTAAGTTATGAAATTGTGATAACCACAACATTTCATACTCAAACACACACAAATGCAAGTAACACAGAAAATCTCCTTTGTATAAAATATGCTGAGATTTCTAATATTTCTTTTAGGAAAACAAAATTCTTACACTTAATTTGTAAATTTTTTTAAAGGACATTAAATTATGGTTAGTTCAGATTTATTTATGTTTGCCTAACATGGATGGAAGACACCATGTTTAGGCCACCATGCCCAGCCTAAATTTTTCTATTTTTGATCCACATGAATAGATTACCTACCTTAAAAATTTTTTAATAGAAAAATAAAATTGGGCATGATGGTGCACAGCTGTGATTCCAAGCTACTCCAGAGGCTGAGGCAGAAGGATTCAATTACAAGGCCAGCCTTGCCAACTTAGCAAAACCTTGTCTCAAAATAAAAAATAAAAATGTCTGGAGATGTAGCTCAGTGGTAGAGAGCTTGCCTACCATGTGCAAAGCCCTGGGTTCAATCTCAGCACCACACACACAAAGGTACAGTTTTGTGTTTGGGAGGGCATAAGATGAACACAAAACCTGATGACTTCAAACTTTTGCATCTACCCAACGTGATAAATGCTTTTTTCTCCCCAGTATTGCTAAGGATAAGAAAGACAGGAAAAGTGCCCTCTCCTTCACTCCATCACCCAGCGAGACTTTTTGTTTAAGTTGTAGATGGACACAATACCTTTATTTTAAATTTATTTATTTTTACTTGGTGCGAGGATCAAACCCAGCGCCTCACATGTGCTAGGCAAGAGCTCTACCACTAAGCTACAACCCCAGACCACCTACCCACTCACCCAAACTTTGAGCTCCAAGAATGTGAGAGTTCAGTCTACTCTGTAGAGCCTGGACACCCAGTGCCTTGCAAGGTAAGCACTCTAAATATATGTGGAATGTACTAAAAAATCATTTTTAGTCTTTCTACCTGCAGTTCATCCTTTACACTACCATTCAACACAGATTAACAGTTACTCTCTATGAAAAATTATTCTAGGTATTTTTTTCCCTTACAGAGCTTAAATTCTGGTGTGTATTTTTCTTTTCTTTTACAGTACTAGGGATCAAACCCAGTTCATGGCTGGCAAGCACTTTACCACCCACTGAGCTACATTCCCAACCCCTTGTGCATATTTTTAAAGTAAAGAAACCCTTTGGAATGACAATCAGGAAATAGTTATACAATTCTTAAGTGTGAATATCTCAGCAGTTTCAGCTTCTAAGTATCTATTCTCTAGGAAAACTTATAAAAGCACCTAAGGATATAATATATTCAAAGGTGTTCATTCTAGTATTTGTCATAAAAAAACAGAAGCAACTTAAATGTCCCCGAAAAAGAAAATTTCTAAAATATGGAACTACCCATGCTATGGAAAGCTACATGTTGTCAATGAGGAAAAAAAAAAAGCAAAATTACAGGGAAAAAAATATGTCCTATGGCCCCAATTTTGTTCAGAGATAAAACACAGAGGTGTTTATACATACATAGAAAAAGATCTACAGCCAGGCAGGTGGTGGCAGGCTCCTATAATACCAGGAACTGGGGAGGCTGAGACAGGAGGATCATAAGACTAGCCTCAGCAACTTAGTGAGGGGCCCAAGCAATGGCCTGTCTCAAAATAAAAAATAAAAAGTGGTGAGGATGTGGCTGAGTGGTAAAGTGTCCCCTGGGTTCAATCCCCAGTACTCCCCCCAATCTGGACAGTTATTTAACAGCTAATAGTGGGTTTTTTTGGGGGGGATGACTTTCACTCCTTCCTCTTTACACTTCTATTTTGCTTAGATTTAATTTTCAACATATTCTGTAATTTAAAAAAATACTGACGAGGGAGTTAAATTACAAACTGGGGCCTGTACAAGTAGAATTTTGCCATATAAGGTGAGGAAAAAGATGGCCAGCGCAAAAACAGTATAAGCAAATACAGAGGGGACTGAAAGAACTCTGCTCTAGTGCAAAGTAGCGGAATCAGTAACAGGCAAAGACCTTGGTTGGCCCCTGGCGGCTAATGGGGGAACCGCAGGTAGACAAGGACCAGATTGGAAAAAATAAATAAATAAATAAAGTTTTTACTTTATACTGTTTTAACAGCAAGGCGTTATTTAATTTTTGGGAAAGCTCCCTCGTCCTACTTTGGAAAGATCACTGAGTTTCTTCCAAAGATGCAAGAGAACGAATGGGGCTAAAGAACCTAACATGTGAGGCAGGCGGATCAGGATCCAAACGAGGTTCCCTCCACTTAATAGCTGTGTAGCTATGATCGTTTAACCTGCAAAATGTGTCACTTCCCTTGATAAAACTGTAGGGAGGTGAAGTAACACCTTCCATGATATGAGTCGCTAGGAGAATTAAACTAAATGTGATGGCATACGTCAGAGGCATGGCACAAGCAGGCTGGTGCTTAATCACACTGTTACCACATCACTCTTTGATAGTGGGGAAAACGTGCTTCTCGTGCTTTCATAGTAATTTTGTTTTTACCGCCGTCTAACGTATCACGTAATGTTCTACTACACCGTAAGCTCCTAAAGACAGAGACGTGTCTGATCCATCTCCGTATTCTCAGATTCCAGATCCTACCTATCTGGCTTGTGGACACAATCCACTTTGTTGAGTGAATGAATGAATGAATGAATGAATGAATGAATGAATGAATGAATGAACGAACGAATGAACGAAGGGACGAACGAGGGAGCGGAGTAGGAGGACGACAGCCGGGCAGCTGTCTCTGAGGTTTCGGCGCGAGCGCGTGCACCGCTGGACGCCGGCGTCACGGTCCTCCTTCGTCCTCAGGGGTCTTCACCGCCGCCGCTTCCCGCTCTTTGACGTGAAGCCTGGCCTCTTGGGGGCAGCGCGTCGGGAACCGAGCCCAAGGCTAGGCCCGGGCTTCGCGTCACCTCCGCCAACCCAGTCCCAGGGACCGACCCCCGGCCTCTCACCTGGTCTCCAAGTAAACGTTGGGCGGCTGCCAGGAGTCTGGGGGAATAGCCGCCATGACGAAGCCGCCGGAATCCTCCGCTAGCAATTGCTACTTCCGGCGAGTTGCTGGGGACCCGCTGCTGCTGCGCACACTTCCGGTCCCCGCTGTTCAACCCATTCAATTCCAGATTTAGGCGAATGGGACAAAGAAGACGAAGAACTCTTCTTCCAAGTTTGGAGTACCAGGCGAGAAGTAACTGGGAGGAAGGAGGAAGAAAAATGCAAGTTCCATTAGAGGCAGTCTCCAAAGGCGATACCGCGCTACTCTCCGGGCGATCTGATTGGTCCTTTTAGGGATGGAAGGAGGGAGTTTTCAAGTCTTCACTCTGATTAGAAGAATATCCTGACATTCAATTTGAAGGGTTTCGTTTGTTTGGTATCAGGGATTGAACCCTGGAGGGCTTAACCACTGAGCCACACCCCCAGACCTTTTAATGTTTTATTTTGAGACGATTGCACATTGCAAATGCAAGTTGCTTAGTGCCTCCCTAAGTTGCTGAGGCTGGATTTGAACTTGTGATCCTCCTGTCTCAGCCTCCCAAGTCGCTGGGATTACAGGCCTGCGCCACCGCACCTAGCCTGAATTTGAGGAATTTCTTAATCTCATGATTGGCAGGGATGAACAGGAGATTTAAAAAAACGAAAGGAAATAGAATTGAGAGATCCTAGTGATGAACTTTTTCAAGGAGCTGTGCGATTTCCCCAGCGTTTGCACTTTCATGTCTCATATACTCTACAAAGCAATCCTGTAGCTAGTATTATTCCCATTTTTCAGATGTGAAAATTTAGAGCAATTAAATAGCTTGTTTATCCCCAGCCACACACCAAATCTGAGCCTCCAGACTCCAAAGGCAAGGAGTCTGGGGAGAGAAAAGAAGGAAAGATCTGAAAGAAAATGAGAGGTAAGGAAAGGGAGAGTCGAGCAAAATACAGGTCAAAAAGATCAGAGCAGGGCAAGGTTTTAAATGACTGGCATTGGATAGATGGTGCTCCGAAGTTAAGGTTTGCTCTCGTGATATGGCACAAACTTGCAATCCCACCTACTTGAGAGATTGAGGGGAGAGGATTGCAGGTTTGAGGCCAGCCTGGATAATTTATCGAGACCTCATCTCAAAATAAAACTAGAAAGGACTGGGGATGTAATTCAGTGGTAGAGTGCTCCTGGGTTCAATCCCCAGTCCACCCCACGACCCCCTCCACCTCCAATAAAAGAAAGTGCTCGGCAAGAGAAGGAGAAACCAAGAGGAAGTGAGAGGTTTAGAGGGAAGACAAAAATGAAATGGGGTAAATAAATATTTTAAATGCTTCACACACCACTTAATGACTAAATAGATGCCTACCCTGTGCAAGGCATCAAGCCAACACTTTATTATATATTTTCAGGCTTAACCTTTAAAATTTGTTCACATAGATGTTACTCTTCTCTTTTTACTTAGAGAAAACCGAGCCTCACAGAGATTAAATAAGTTGCTTGTACCCACCTGGTGAGCTTGTGTTCTCAACCACAGTTCAACCCTAGTGTCCTTAATTGGTTGTTTTTTTGTTTGTTTGGGGTTTTTTTGCAGGGGGTACCAGGGATCAAACCCAGGGCACTTGACCACTGAGCCACATCTCAGCCCTATTTTGTGTTTTATGTAGAGACAGGGTCTCCCTGAGTTGCTTAGCACCTCGCCCTTGCTGAGGCTGGCTTTGAACTCGAGATTCTCCTGTCTCAGCCTCCCTAAGTGCTGGGATTACAGGCATGCGCCACCACACCCAGCTGTGACAGTCTTTTTGAATCCTAATGATTGACTGGTGGCTAGCAGCCCTTAGGTGGCTTCAGGATGGGGAGAGTCATGGGAAAGATCCAGGTGGGATACAGATTGGGACTTTCAGCTCCACCACAATCTCAGGGGAGGGGAGAGGGACTGAATGTTAAGTTGATCACCAATGGTTAGTGATTTAATCAATCATACTTATGTAATGAAGCCTCCATTAAAAAAAAAACTAAGCCGGGCGCGGTGGCTCACGCTTGTAATCCCAGCACTTAGGGAGGCTGAGACAGGAGAATCGCGAGTTCAAAGCCAGCCTCAGCAATGGCGAGGCACTAAGCAACTCAGTGAGACCCTGTCTCTACATAAAACACAAAATAGGGCTGAGGATGTGGCTCAGTGGTCGACTGCCCCTGAGTTCAATCCCCAGTACCAAAAAAAAAAAAAAACAAAACAAAAAAAAAAACTAAAGGAAAGGGGGCAGCTGGGGCGTAGCTCGATGATAGAGCACTTGCCTATATGCGTCAAGCTGTTAGTTTGATCCCTAGCACTGGGGGAAAATGAAACAAGGACAGAGTTCTGAGAGATCCTGGATAGCTGAACACATGGAGGTTCCAGGAAGGCATGGAATTTCCATGCCTGATCCCCCCGTACCTTGCTCAATGCATATCATCATTTGTGTCCTTTATAATAAACCAGTAAATGTAAGTGTTTCCCTGAATTCTGTGAGCCATTTGAGTGAATTAGTCAAATGTGAGGTATGAGAATACTGATTTATACCAGTAATTGCTTGCTTGGTGTGTGTGGGAAAACCCCACATGTCTAGTGTTAGAAGTGATCTGTGCTGGGAGAATGTAGTAGGAGAAACTGAATTTGAGTTTTTTGTTTTTTGTTTTTCCCTGTATATCTTCAGAATCCTCTTGGTCCTTAATTCTGTGCTGACTTCTTTTTGGAGGGGGAGGGGTTACTGAGGATTGAACTCAGGGGCACTCTACCACTGAGCTGTTGCTGAGGCTGGCTTTGAACTCGCGATTCTTCTGTCTCAGCCTCCCAAAGTGCTGGGATTACAGACATGTGCCACCGCGCCCAGCTCTGTGCTGACTTCTTTTGGTGTCTAACTACTTGTGTCAGATTCTCATCTTTCCAAGTAGATTGTCAAGAGCCCACTTTAAGAGCAGGGCACTGTGGTGCAAGCCTGTAATCCCAGCACTTAGGGAGGCTGAGACAGGAGAATCTCGAGTTCAAAGCCAGCCTCAGCAACAGCGAGGTGCTAAGCAACTCAGTGAGACCTTGTCTCTACATAAAACACAAAATAGGGCTGGGATGTGGCTCAGTGCTCAAGTGCCCCTGAGTTCAATCTCCAGTACAAAAAAAAAAGAAGAAGAAGAGCCCACTTTAGGGAACAAGTCCTTTCAAGTTAATGTTGATAAGGAGCCTGAGCGGTGGGAGCCCCCAGTGACTGCTCCAAACTAAGGCACCAACTCACAAACAAGCAGTTTCTGTTCCACACTGTACGGTTACCAGGGAACTTTGTCAAGGACTTTTCCAAATCTCAGCATAGGCCAACACTAAAGGCATGGTGGCACATGCTTGTCACTTCAGCTACTTTGAAGGCTGAGGCAGGAGGATCGCAAACTCGCAACTTAGCAAGACCCTGTATCAAAATAAAAAATAAAAAGGGGTGGGGATGTAGCTCAGTGGTAGAGTGTCCCTGGGTTTAATCCCCAATGCTAGGGGGCGGGGGAGGAATAGATTACCTATCACTTTGCTCCCTAGCCTCTTCCCCCAACCATTTCCTCCTCTGTGCCCCATTCCTATTGCCTTAGTCACCAGACATATCTTGATTTCTCATGTTCTCTCAGCTACTCTAAATCTTCCCTCCCACTTTACAGTTTACTGAAGACTTTCACACTCAGGATCTTTTCTCTGTCTTCCAACCGCCAGGTTTCACAGTGGAAGAGAACATGAAGTGCTCAGCGCTAGGACCCACCAAGAGTGAATGCGAGCTGGCGCCCATGCCTTTCTCCTGCCTTCCCCTTCCGGCAGCCTTCCCGATCTGTTAGACCTTGGAAATATTTTTTGAGTGGTTTCTTTTTCTTCCACTTCTCTTGCCCAGATCATGGAAATTGTTTTTCTCTTGATCACTATGAAGAGTTTGGAAAGTCAGAGAGTGTTTCTCAGGCTGTCTTGGGCCTGAGTGTAACAGAAGAGAAGTGGAGTCATAAAGGGTCCTGGGACTGGATTCTGAGGGTGATAGCGAGCTGTGAAGTGGCAGAATCAGATTTTGTATGTTGGCAACATCACTCTGGCTGTGGTATGGAGACTGAAAGAAAGGGCCAGTCTGGACTCTCAAGGGCCTCTGGACTCCCCAGAGCATTTATTTATTTAAGTACTGTGAATGGGACCCAGAGGTGATTTGCCACTGAGCTATATCCTCAGCTCTTTTTATTTCTTATTTTGAGACATGGTCTCACTAAGTTGCTTAGGGCCTTGCTGAATTGCTGAGGCTGGCCCTGAACTTGCAATCCTCCTGCCTTAACCTCCTAAGTCACTAGGATTGCAGGCATATACCACTGTGCCTGGCTGTACAGAGCACTTTTTTAAAGTAAAAATTTTTGTTGAAATATAACATACATTCAGAAAAGTGGACAGATTCTAATTGTGATAGGTTCATTATTACAAAGTAGAGGACTGGGGCTATGGCTCAATAGTGGAGCATTTATGGTGTGCATGAGGCTCTGGGTTAGATCCCCAGCACTACAGAACAGAAAAAAATAAAAACCAAAAGAACCAAAAAAACCCAGAGTAAACCCACATGTGTACCCACCATCAAATTTTAAAAATTTTTTACAGCTCCTCAGAGGCTACCCCCTACCTCTTCCTCCCTCCCTAAAGGTAACCACTTTTTGCCTTCTAATATCAACGATTGGTTTTTCCTGGTTTTGAATTTTATGTAGTCATAAAATATACATTTTTGTATTTGGCTTCTATTGCTTAATCTTATGCTCGGGAGAGGTATCCATGCTATTGTATGCAATGGCCATTTTTCAGTGCACTGTAGTATTTTGTTGCATGTTTCCAGATTGTATCTCTAACCAATAATGCTGCTACTATGAATATTCTTGTATGTATCTTGGCATACTTGCACATGAATATTTTGGGAAGTATATACCTCGTAGAACTGCTGGGTGATAGGTAATGTGTCGTTCTATTTTTACATGTGTGGTTTTATTTTTGGATCTGTATTGGTGCATTGGTTTACCTACCCCTGCATCACATCACACACTGCCTTTGTAGCTGTAGCATTTAGTCTGAACCGGTAGAATTGCTTGCAGATCTCGTGTAGAAAGCAGTTAAGAGCTGTGGCCATGCAGTTGGGCAGGATAAGGGGTCTGGGATTAAGTGCTGAGCCCATCACTCCTTATCTGTGAGATTTCCCTGCTCATGCTTGATTTGCATGAGCATAAATGTTATGGGGCTATTTATGTCATAGGGTTGATGAAGCGGTTTTGTCAAAGTGTAGTGCTCAGTCATGTCTGGCATAGAGAAAGCTCTCAATAAATGCAAATGAGTGGGCCAAGTGTAAATTGGAGTGATCGCTTGCTCGTCTTTCAGAGTAGGTGCACCCAGAAGGCAAAGTCTGCACTTCATTTACGTATTCCTCCCGCTCCCATCCCTCAGGGCCTAACACACTGCCCGGAACGCAGTAGGGGACTCATAAATGATTGTTGAATGGATAATTTAGCTATGAAGTTTTTGTCAATCCAGACAGAAAAGACAGACCTGGCCAGGACTACAGCAGACTGAAAGAGCCACACAGCAAGAGGGACGCCAGGGGGAGCAAGAACCTATACTCTCCAGATATCGCGAGAGTTTCCCCGCGCTCCGCGACGTCGCGCGTTTCGTTCTTGGCGGAAGCACAGGGCGGGAATGAAGAGCTACCCTAAAGCGTACGGGCCCGCCTGTGGTGTAGCAGTTGCTTCCGGGTTGTGCTCCCGGAAGCCGGAAGTTGGCCCGTCCTCCGCGCTCGGCGGCTGATGTCCCCGAGGCGGGAGGAGCCCGTGGGGGCGAGGGCCCGCATGTGAGTCACTGGGGCCCGAGGCCGGGAGGGGGGAGGCCGCCCTGTAACAGCCTCACCGCGTGCGGGTCTCTGACATTCTCGCGCCGCCCCTCCCGTGCCGCTGCTGCCACCTTTCACCCCAGCGTCGATTCCTTTTGAGTCGCGTTTTGCTGACTGACAGCTTTCCCTGGCAGTACCCCAGAGTCGATTCCCCTAAGACATCTCTTTCCTTGACCCGGCCGAGGAGAGTGAAACGAGGGCGACCCTGTTTGACTTGCTTTACAGGCGTCCGAGTGCCCGAGACAGCGGTGCCAGCCGAGTCCAGATTCTACTGCCCTTTTGACGGATTTCTTGTTTTCATTTATGCAGTAAACTGAAAGTCGATTCCCCGCTCCCCTCGAGTATCTTTTTCTGATAATTGCTAAGGGGAAAATACTTTTTTAAAAAACGCGTGGACTTGCTATGTGATAAACCTGGTGTGTGGGATTTCACCAAGGAATGTGTGTTGATGCATTGACACGAGTAAACGAGGTGTTTGTAATCACCTTTTAGTACGAGGAAATTAAGTTCAGAAGTATTTTAAAACTTTAACCCGCAAGGCTACAGTTTTTCGGGTCTAAGAGCCCACATAGGTATGGTACTCAAGAATGTTTCTTTGAAAGTAGTCACCAGTCACCTCTATAATAGAGACTCTTCCATATTCTTAGTATTCTGACCTTTGTGATTGCTCATTTGGTAGTTCCCATGGTGGAATTCTCTAGACATTTCTCCCTTAATAGATTCATTTATTTGGATTTGAGTTATCACAGCTTCCCTCTAAGGAACAACATGCCTTTAAAAAAATACCAAATTCAAGTACGGTGGCGCACACCTGTTAATCCCAGAAGTGCGGAGTGGAGGCAGGAGGATTGTAAGTTCAAAGCCAGCCTCAGCAATTTAAGGAGCCCGCATCTCAAAATGAAAGGGCTGGGGGTGTGGCTCAGGTTAAGTGCCCCTGGGTTCAATCCCCGGTACAAAAAAAACAAGTTCAATTTTGCTGCTGTGTAGTTTTGACTGAAAGTTCACATAGCCCAACTTGCATACCAGAAAGCAGAAAGAGACCCTGTTTACCCTTTTAAGCCCTTTTTGCCTTGAACTGAAACTTTTCAAGACCCAGTTTGAATGCCTGTCCTTCGCAGCTACTGTGAAAAACAAAAAGGAGGTCTAAGTGCTAGGTTCCTAATCTGCTTCTTTAAACCCTCATCAGGCTGATGCACTGTAAGAAGAAAAAGAAGAAAAGAAAAATAGTATAAAAAAAAAAAACAACCGGGGCTGGGATTGTAGCTCAGTGGTAGAGCGCTTGCCTCGCATGTGTGAAGCACTGGGTTCGATCCTCAGCACCACATAAAAATTAATAAATACAGATATTATGGCCATCTATAACTAAAAAATATTATTAAAAAACCAACCTATTAGTTACATTCAGTTAGTTTGGGAACAGAAGGATTTCTTTAGGTCCTTTCCATAAATTCCTCCACATTGATCAGGTTCCAGTGTCTGACGTGAACTTCATTGTCCATTCTTAGTGGTTTTTTTAAGTTATTTTCTCCTATTTAGTACTGCTTTCAAGGAACTTTCAAGTGTAGCGGGTAGGGAAATGGATGTAATACACAGTGACAACTGCAAAAAGCTCAAAGGGCAAAATTAATGTTGAAGTCTCGGAGTTCACTTACTGGACAAAGCACTGGGGGCTTGGCTTTGAAGGCATAGGAAACTGTGAAAGCAGAAAAATGTGAAACAGCATGATAGTGTAGTATATGAGGAAGGGTTAATGGAAATGAGACTCAGCAGGTAGGCAGTGACCAGATCATAAAGGGATGTCGTGAGTAATTTGACTTCATCTTTTTTTTTAAATTTTTTTAGTTGTTGATGGATCTTTATTTTATTCATTTATTATTTATATGTGGTGCTGAGGATCCAGTGCCTCATGCATGCTAGGCAAGCGCTCTACCACTGAGCCCCAGCCCCAGCCCTTGACTTCATCTTAAGACAGTTATTACTAAGTATTTAGTTTGGAACAGATGTTTTGCTTGTATCACTTGTAATCTTAACACTATAGGGTAGATAGAATTATCCCCATTTTGTATATGAAAGCTCTAAGGCTTAAAGAGGATAAGTAGTGTCTCCTGGCTATACAGTAGGTAGAAAAACCCAGCACTTGTGTACAGTTTTTATTTTCCAACTCCAGTTCCTGTGTCTTTATCCTTAACCACCATGCTAAATTATGCCTGAGTAGAAGATAAACAATATGGTTGTTTTTTTTGTTTTGTTTTGTTTTGTTTTGGTACTGAGGATTGAACTCAGGGGTAATCCACCACTGAGCCACACCCTCAGCCCTGCTTTGTGTTTTATGTAGAGACAAGGTCTGTCTCACGCTAAGTTGCTTAGCGCCTCATCGCTGAGGCTGGCTTTGAACTTGGGATTCTCCTGTCTCAGCCTCCCCAAGTACTAGGATTACAGGCATGAGTCACTGCACCTGGCTGAGGATAAGCAATCTGGAAAGTGTTGAACATGAACCAGTATGTGTTTCAAAAAAAATAATTTGTGCACAGGAGAGAGAACATACTAGAAAGGAGGACTGGAAGTATAGAAATTAATGTTGTTTTTATGATGGTCCATAGAAAAGGTGTTGAGGGCCTGGCCTGTGGCATTAACATAGAGCTAGAGAAAGGATGATGATATGAAAATTATATAAGGGGTTGAATCAAGAGGAATTAATGATAGTTTGGTGAGAATGAGGTATGAAGAAGAATTTTTAAATTTGGAAGACGTGTTTCTATTAAGGAAGGGAATATTGTGGGAAGAAAGTGTTGAAGGGGAAGTGTAATAAGTTCAGTTATGGACACATTACATATAGGAAACTGTCAGGCTGGCTGGTAGGAAGTTAAATAAATGGATAGATCTTGAACTCTGGAGAGAGTTCTGGACTGGAGAAGAGATTTGGAAATCATTAATAGCTGGTAGTTAAAGCTGTGGAGGCAATAAGAAGGTCAAGGACAACTGTGGTGTCCTGGCCAGTCTCAGCAAGAGAATGAGAACTATGCCAAGGGTTAGAGTACACAAGGGAGAAAATGGGTGGCCCCAACAGCTGCTGCAGAGAGGTCACATAAATTAGTAACTGAAAAATGTCCTTTGGACTTGACATTTAGAAAGCCATTGGCAACCTTAGAGCAGTATCAGTAGAGCAAGGGGGACAGAAATGTGATATCAGCAGGTTAGTTAACAAACTGAGACCTGAGGAATAAGAAAATAAGTGAGGTGTCCCTTATGCCCCAAGAAGCTTATTTCTGGTGAGAGAAAGAGTACTGGAAGTCTAGAGGATTTTTTTTTTTTTTTTTAGTACTAGAAACTGGAAAAGTGAGGAAGGGAGCAGACAGAGGTAAGTTTGAAAATGTAGCAGCTTCTGCATCAAATATATTAGTGACATAAAGGACCAAAAAATAATAATTCTCAAAATTTATTCTAGATTAAGTAGATCAGACACAATAGCCAGATGAAATATGTGATCACAGGTTGGATCTTGGATTGATTAATTTTTTTTTGCAGTGCTAGGAATCAAACCCACAGCCTCTCACATGCTAGGTAAGTGCTCTACCACTGAGCTACACCTTCAGCCCCTAGATCTTAGATTTTTAAAAAGCTGTAAGGTTGCCGGGTAAGGTGGTAAATGTCTGTAATTTCAGAAACTTGGGAGGCTGAGGCAGGGGGATTGCAAGTTAAAATCAGCTTCAGCAACTTACTTAGGCTGTAAGTAACTTAGTGAAGAACCTGTCTCAAAATAAAAAATTAAAAGAAGATTGGGGGGCTGGGTGCAGTGGCTCACGCCTCTAATCCCAGTGGCTTGAGAGGCTGAGGCAGGAGGATCTCCCAGTTCAAAGCCAGTCTTAGCAAAAGTGAGGCGCTAAACAATTCAGTGAGACCCTGTCTCTAAATAAAATACAAAGTAGGGCTGGGGATGTGGCTCATTGGTCGAGTTCCCCTGAGTTCAATTCCTGGTACTCCCCCAAAAAGGACTAGGGGCCTGGTGCGTAGTGCAAGCCTGTAATCCCAGAGACTCGGGAGGCTGAAGCAGGATGATTGCAAGTTCAAAGCCAGCCTCAGCAACTTGGCGAGGCCCTAGGCAACTCAATGAGACACTGTTTCTAAATAAAATATAAAACAAGGTGGGGATGTGGCTCAGTGGTAAAGTGTCTCTGATTTCAATCCCTGATTGGTATTTAAAAAAAAAAAAAAAAGCTGTAAGGTCTTTGTTTGAGGGACAGGGGAGCCAATGGGAAGATTTGACTATAGATAGAATATTTATTAGAGAATTTATTAATTGTAATGGGTATGATAATAATGCCAGTGGTTATATAGAATAATATCCTTAGTAGGCGATGAATGCTGAAATATAAAGAAGTGATTTCATGATGTGTTAACAATTAACTTTTAAATAATTATGGTTTAAAACAGAGAAAGCAGATATGGACAAATGTTCAAAACTGATAAATGCAAGTGAAAGATAGACAGATGTTCATTTTACCATTTGTTTTTCCAGAACATTGAAAACTTTCAAAATAAAAAGTTTGGAAAGAAATACAGAATTGAGGATGAGTCCATGTGAAGGCTATTTTTTCTCTGAACCAGGAAGGGGCATATTTTCAGAGTAAAGAAAGAACTAGGACTGTGGTTGTTGTTCAGTGGCAGAGCACTTGCCTAACATACATGAGGGCCTGGGTTCAATTCCTAGTACAGTAAAAAAAAATATAGGGTGCAGTGAGGCAGGACTGCAATCTCAGTGACTTGGGAGACGGAGACAGGAGGATCACAAGTTCAAGGCTATGCTGGGCAACTTAGCAGGACCCTGTCATAAAATAAAAAGAACTGGAGATGTCACTCAGTGATAGAGAGCCCCTGAGTTCAGTCCCCAGTATTGGGCAAAGGGGGAGGAAGAAAAGAAAAAGAACAAACAAAAGAACTAAACTCTTCAGGTCTCACTGAGTGGAGGTATCCCAAAAAGGGGCCATTAGATTTAAATTTTAAGAAAGTAGAATTCCTTTGATCATAAATTTTTAAAAATGTTAAACTAAGCTGGGTGCAGTGGTGCACACCTGTAATCCCAGTGGCTCGGGAGGCTGAGACAGGAGGATCATGAGTTCAAAGCCAGCCTCAGCAAAAGTGAGGTGCTAAGCAACTCAGTGAGACCCTGTCTCTAAATAAGATACAAAACAGGCCTGGGGATGTGGCTCAGTGGTGGAATGCCCCTGAGTTCAATCCCTGGTACTCCCCCGCAAGATGTTAAAACTATTTTATCAGGATACAATTGGCATACAGAAAGCTGTATCTACTTAATCTATATACCTTTTATGAGTTTGGAGATAAATACACACTGGTGAAACCAACACCATGGTCTATGCCATCAACCTGTCTGTTGCCTTCAAAAGTTTTCTCCTGCCTACTTATTTATTACTTTGATTTACAGAAAGATCATTTAAGATTTACCTTGTTAGCATAAGAATACAATATTCTTAACTTGAGCTCTGTGATATATAGTATATCTCTAGAACTAATTTGCCTTGTATAACTAAAACTTTTCAATCTTTGATTAATAACTCCTCAGCTTCCCTTGTCTCCCACCCTGGAAACCATTGTTCCCCTCTGGTTCTGTGTTTAAATATGTCAGATTAATTATACAAGTTGTATTAATTATTGTTAATTAATTAACTATTAATTATGTAATGTTGTGTTTGTTTTTCTGTGCCTAGTATATTTCACGAAGCACGATGTTTTCCAGGTCCATCCATGTTATTATAAATGGCCACATTTCTTTCTTTTAAAAGGCTAAATAATATTTCATGTATTTATATACCAGATCTTCTTTATTCATTAATCCATCAATGGACATTTAGGTTGCTTCCAGTCTTGGCCAGTGTGAATAATGCTGCAGGGAACATGGGAGTACAGGTATCTCTGAGATCTAGAATTTATTTCCTTTGAATGTATAGCCACCAGTAGGTTTGCTGGATCATATGGGAGTTCTATTTTTAATTTTTAAGGAACTTACATACTATTTTCTATAGTAACTGTACCAATTTACATTCCCACCCACATGTACCTTGATTGTAAATTTTAAGCACTCAATTCTGTTTTAAATTATTACTCTTTTAAATCATATTAATCATTTAAAAATTTTATCAGTTTTCCTTTAAATAGAGTGTTTTTTTCTTAGTAGTTTTTATTTCAATCCAAGGAACATATTTCTTTTTAGTAGAACATATCTTTAATTAATGGAAATCATGGGAAAAGTAGAATGGAATATAATATTCATAACACTAAAGAATGCACACCATGCTATGTAGTTAATAGAATACTAAAGAACCAGTAGGTGAAAAGAACGTTTAATAGTACTCTGGCTATCACTCCCATTGTTGAAGATTGGGACATTTATATGAGCTGTAAAACTTTCTCAACCGTGGTGTTTCCTCAGTGCACTTTAACTAAGTGAATTACTACTGTAACTTAGAGTTGCCTCGCTGGCATAACTGTCCAAAAAATTGAGAACCTCCAGAGTAATGTCATATTCAGACCCTCCCCCAAATGTTCCAGACATATTTATCATATCAATAAAGGAGTTCATTCTCTATTAAACAGTGCAAAGGTGAAATTTACCTTCATTTTGACCTCTTAACATGTTTTCTGCCTTAAACACACTTTTTTATCCATAAGTTCTATGACTTACTCTGTTAGATTTGCCCCTACCCTGTTTGTTCATAGACTGAAAGCCAAAAGGAATTGTGTAGAATATCTCATTGAAACTTCAGTTGTTCCCTCCTACTCCTGAAATACTCCTTTAGAAGTCAAGCAACTGTCTGGCTTACCTCCTACAGGCCTCTTTGGTTTTTGTTTATTTGTTTTTGAGGTACTGGGGATTGAACCCAGGGCCACTTACATGCTAGGCAAGTACTCTACCACTGAGCTGCATCATCAGACCTTCACAAGCCTCTCTTGAAAGCAAGAATTTTCAACCTCAGCTTTTTTAACATTTTGGGCAGGACAGCTTTTTGTTGGGTGTGACTGTCCTGTGCATTGTATGATGTTTAGTCTTTACCAGTTAGTACCCCTCCAGTGTTGACAGAATGTCTCCAGACATCACCCAATGTGCACTGATGAGCAGAATCACTCCTAGTTGAGAACTATTCTTCTAAAACAGTAGTATACCTTCAATCAGTGAGGAAGAGGCTGAGAAGCTTCTGTGCCTGGGCCCTACTACCAGAGAAACTGGCAGTTCAGTACAATATTCTCTGTTCTGGCAAGTTCAGTTACTTGTGATCTGAAAATATTAGTGGAAAATTCCAGAAATAAATAGTTTATATCCTTTAAATTTTGTGCTGTTCTGAGTAAGGTAATGAAATATTGTGTTGTGCTATACAGAATGTCAATCTTCCCTTGTTTAGTATAACCACTCTGCACATGCTACCTGCCACCTGCCACCTGCCACCTGCCCATTGGTCACTTGGTAACCATGTAGGTTATCAGATTGTTGCAGTATGGCAGCCTCACATAGTAGCCTAATGCTGTGTTACAGTCGTTCCTCTCACTTCATCTCATCATGCAGACATTTATCATTTCCCATCATCCCCAGAAAGGTAAGTATAGTAGAGTAAGATGTTTTGAGAAAGATCACGTTCAT
Organism: Xerus rutilus; assembly: GCA_028644305.1. Taxonomy (NCBI): domain Eukaryota; kingdom Metazoa; phylum Chordata; class Mammalia; order Rodentia; family Sciuridae; genus Xerus; species Xerus rutilus. The sequence continues at coordinate 101,627,306 of CM053406.1, read as the reverse complement.
GTAACTTTTATCACAGTATGTTGTTATAATTGTTCTATTTTATTATTAGTTATTGTTAATATCTTACTGTGCTTGATTTGTAAGTCAAACATTATCATAGGAAAAAACATGGTATATATAGGGTATGGTACTATCCATGGTTTTAGGCATCCACTGGGGGTCTTGAAGTGGATCCCTCACAGTTTAGGAGGAGCTACTGTGTGTCCAGGATGGTGCATGATACCTTGAATTCATAATTCCAGTAGTGATCATGCGTGTGCCCTTGCAGGTTTAAGCTACTGTTAGAGTCAAGCTCACTCTTCCGAACTTCCCTCTGTGGCAAAGCTCACTTCCGCCAGAGTTGGACCTTCTTTCTGGAGGTAAATGGACTTCCATTAAGCCTCAGCTATTTTATTCAGTCCTCTCATGCTTGATGCTTAGCCATGACTTTGTGTTTGATTTTTTATAAAAGGGACAAAAGATTTTGTTGTTTAATTAACATTACATCCTACAAAATGCTGGATGACAGTCAAAAATGTCTCCAATTTGGTGCTAGGGGTGTGACTCAATGGTGGAACACTTGCCTGGCATGTGTGATACCCTGGATTCAATCCCCAGTACCTGAAAAAAAAAGTCCCCAATTTAGACAAAATAATAATAATAATAATAATAATAATAATGCTGTCTCTGGGATCACTGCTCACAAAACCAAGATGTGAAAAATGTTGTAATGATTTATCACTTTACTCTTTTTGCAGGAATCTCTGTAGTGCCATCTAGCCCCACTGTTAGGCTGTCCATTGTCAATCTCTGACTCACTTTGTGTCCAGTGATGTTCTTTAAGGGTAGCTGTGGTATTTTTTTAATTATAAAATTAATACAGGAAAAATTTGAAAATATGAAAAAGCACAAAAAAATCAGTTATAATATCATCTCCAAGAGATCTTCTCCTGGCTTATTAATTGTATATATATTAATTTCTGGGGTGTTTTTGCTGTTGGTGGTGTTAGCATGACTTTTGATGTTTTGCCATCCCTTCTGGTTGCTAATTGAGAATAGCTTAGTGAAAAGAATGTGAGGTCCTGTTGTGGCTCAGGTGACAGCTGACTGGATAGTCTCAGATAAGTTACTTCTCTAGCCTGGAAATCAAGATGTTTGAACTGGATGACCTGAAATGATTGTCTAACAAAGTAGTTTAAAGGTGCAAGAAGTTGACAGTTGTTAAGCATATGCATTAAGAGAGTCTCTGTTGGGAAAAACAACTCTTTTTTTTTTTTTTTTTTTTTTACTTTTATTTGCATTTATTTTATGTTGAATTTATTCCCGTGCCATAAGTTTTTGTTTCTTCAGTTTCTTCTGGGATATCTTTTTCTTCTGTGCAACCTCTTCTTCTGGTTTAGGAACAATTTGCTCCTTTTCAGTGAGGATCATCTCAATGTGGCAAGGGGAACTCATGTATGGGTT
>CM053406.1:101585372-101625363 GCA_028644305.1 Xerus rutilus | reverse complement strand
TTTTTTTTGGGTACTGGGGATTGAACTCAGGGGCACTCGACCCCTGAGCCAGGTCCCCAGCCCTACTTTGTGTTTTTTTATGTAGAGACAGGGTCTCACTGAGTTGCTTAGCACCTCGCTCTTGCTGAGGCTGGCTTTGAACTCGCGATTCTCCTGTCTCAGCCTCCCTAAGTGCTGGGATTACAAGCGTGAGCCACCGCGCCCGGCTTTAATATTTTTTTGAAATCCAGTTTACGTTTTCTTTTGCTGCTTAGTGTGCTGAGGTCTAATTCAATATCATAAAGAGTTTCCCCTATGTTTTCTTGTAGGAGTTTTGGAGTTTTGGCTTCTAAATTTAGGACTTTGATCCATTTTGAATTAATTTTTGTTTACAGTATAAGTATGGGTCTAACGTCATTCTTTTACATATGGATGTCCAGTTGTTCCAGCACCATTTGTTGAAGATACACTTTTTCTTCTTTTGGTACTGTAATTGAACCCAGGACCATGTGTGTGCTAGGTAAATGCTTTACCACTAAGCTATAATCCCAGCCCCTTTTATTTTTTTATTTTGAGGCAAATTCTCACTAAGTTGCCCAGGCTGACCTCAAATTTGCAATCCTCTTTCCTGAGTAGCTGGGATTACAGGTTTGTGCTACCATGCCTGGCCAAAGATACACATTTTTAAATAACATCTGTAATATCTTTTATCCACATCTTATAATGAAGGCATAAATGGCCTGGGGGGGGGAAAAACTTTGGGCTGGGGCTTTAGCTCAGTGACAGAGTGCTTGCCTAGCATGTGTGAGGCACTGGGTTCAATCCTTAGCACCATATAAAAATAAACAAATAAAGGTGTTGTGTCCATACACAACTACAAAAAATCATTTTGAGCAAAAGCAAAGCAAGTTGTCGTGAGGCACTCAGCTAGAAGAGAAGACGCCTGCCTGATGTGTGTCCAGGGTTGTGACATTTCAGGCCTCATTTTCTTTGCTGGAGCAAATGGACTGTTGTTCTCTACCCTACAGGTGGCAGCATCTTCTTACTGAAAGAATGCGTGTGTATCATGTCAGAACTTTTTGAGGTTAGAAGCACTTTGGGAATGAAGTATGTGAAATAATAAGTATGTAATTTCACTTTTAAAATGGTACAGAGAGAACTCAACTTTGCCACTTTAGTTTTAATCTTTTATTGTGTGACCACTGTGAACAATCTGGCTTTGAAATAATGATGAGAATACAAATCAGAATTTGAAATTAGTGTAGACCTTAGGTCTTTTAAGTGAAGTACAAATAAAATGCCATATATTGTCCCTCGTGTTTATGGGAAGACACAAGGACTAAGGCTGCAAGGTGTGAACGGCTCCCATGCCATGGCTTTTGGTTGTCAGAAACCCCTGCTCTGTTTTCAGATCAGTTCCTCCTTTTGCTTGTGTTGCTTACAGATCTATCTGGGGGCTGTGGTAGAGCAGTTGCCTAGCATGCTTGAGGCACTGGGTTTGATTCTCAGCACCGCATATAAATAAATAAAATAAAGGTCCATTGACAATTAAAAAATATTTTAAAAATAAATAAATAAAGATCTATCTGGTATAACTGTATAGAAATAACTGATCAACATCATTGTCCACATTCCATTTGTATTTATTTTGGAAACAACCATAAGAGATCTTCTGGGATTGATTTCAGAAATCTTTTTGGTTGTCATCAGTGCTTCAGAGTCCCATTGGGGATTTTTATTTTTTTTTTATTGATTCTTGCTTTTTTTTTTTTAATATTTTTTTTGTTGTGGATGGACACAATGTCTTTATTTTATTGCTTTGTATGTGGTGCTGAGGATCAAACCCAGGGCCTCACGCATGCGAGGCAAGCGCTCTACCGCTGAGCCACAGCCCCAGCCCCCCATTGGGGATTTATCATGCTCCAAACCAGTGCTCCTCAAAATGTTTGAGAGCTAGTGAAATTGTCCGAGAGCTGTGCTGCTGTGTAGAATGTTACTAGCCCACAATTAAGTAACATTTTAAAATTTGTAAAACACCAGGTGCAGAGGTATACAGGTGTAGTTCCAGCTACTAGGGAGGCTGAGGCAGGAGGATCACTTGATTCCAGGAGTTCAAGATTATCCTGGGAAACATAGTGAGAGCCCATCTTTAAAAAACAAACAAAAATAATTGAAAACATAAAAAGTTGTACATGTAACAATTTGACATTGTCTCATCATACTTATGTTTAATAAGAGTATCTGTAGTGGATTGGGAATAACATGAAGCTGGTTCTTTATCTCAGGGTCAAGAAACACTGTTCTAAAGGAAGTAGCCTTGAGGAGGAAGTACTTTAAAGAAGCCATCTTTATTTTACATTTATTTTCTATCTCTTAGGGATTTTGTATTGGAAGACATGGATCTTGCTGCTAATGAGCTCAGCATTTATGACAAACTTTCAGAGACTGTTGATTTGGTGAGACAGACCGGCCATCAATGTGGCATGTCAGAGAAGGCAATCGAAAAATTTATCAGACAGCTGCTGGAAAAGAATGAACCTCAGAGAGGTCCACCCCAGTATCCTCTCCTTATAGCTATGTATAAGGTAAAAATAAAATCACTTCGAGCACAAACTCTTCAGCATCATCCCATATATTGTTGACTGATTTCACCATTACAACTTGGTTTTTCTGTGTAGAAATTGGCCTTTGCTCTTGTTATGTTATTATAAAATTTGACTGTGTTGTTAATTGTCATAGTTGAAAGCTGTATGTTCATAATGAAACTATTTGTGTACACTCTTCGTGGTGGACATAAACTCTGATTGTGATAGGAACTTGGTCAGCCTTCGGGTCCCCTTAGTTCTCCACCTTTAAATGCTTTCAGAAATGAAAGTAAATGACTTGTTTATGAAAGTAGATTTGTTCTTCTGGAAGTAACAGAAGAGGGCTGTGTTTTTTCTTGGCCTTAAGGTATTTTTGTTGTTGGGACAATTATTAATCTTTTTCTAATCTTTCCTTGTAGGTCCTTGTAACTCTGGGATTAATCTTGCTCACTGCCTACTTTGTGATTCAACCTTTCAGCCAGTTAGCACCAGAGCCAGTGCTTTCTGGAGCTCATACCTGGCGCTCACTCATCCATCACATTCGGCTGATGTCCTTGCCCATTACCAAGAAATACATGTCAGAAAATAAGGGAGTTTCTCTGCGTGGGGGTGATGAAGACAGACGCATTCCAGGTAGAATGCTGCATCTGCTGCCTATGAGATAGTTTTCCTGATAGTATTTGAGGGGAAAGGAAGTACCATTTATTGATACCTAATGAGTGTCATCTTTACTATATTGTTTTATTTCAGTCCCCACTAAAACTCTATAGGATGGTGTTTTAGTCAGTTTTTTCATGGCTGTGACTGAAAGATCTGATCAGAACAATTTTAGGGGAGGAAAAGTTTATTTGAGGGCTCACGGTTTGAGAGATCTCAATCCATAGATAGTAGGCTCCATTCCTTGGGGCTGGAGGTGAGGCAGGACATCATGGCAGAGAGTATGGCAGAGGGAAGCAGCTCAAATGGTGACCAGGAAGCAGAAAGATATGTCCACTTCCTAGATACAATTATATACCCCAAAGCTGTGCCCCCAATGCCCCACCTTCTCCAGCTATACCCCACCTGCCTCTAGCTACCACTCAGTTAATCCTGTCAGGGATTAATTCACTGATTAGTTTAAGGCTCTCACAACCTAATCATTTCCCCTCTGAACTCTCTTGCATTGTCTCAATGTGAACTTTTGGGGGATACTCACATATAAACCTTAACAGATGAGTTTTATGCCTATTTTGCAGATGGAGAAACTGAGGCTCAGAGAAATTAAGAAACTTGTTAGAGAAACACATCTATGTGGTGTGTTTTTACTAGAACACATATCTTGAGAATGAATGTTTATAAGAAGGATTTGACTGATTTTCTTCCCCTGCCTTCTCTTTTGTGATCCCTATCCATAAAGGATGTTTAATAACAACTGTTAATTTACTGCAAGTGTCAGGAGTTCAGCTTGCTTTTCAATAGGGTCTTCTAACAGTTTTTAGTCTATTGGGCTAGGTTTTTATCTAAACATGTATCATTCTTTTAATTTGTTCTTTCTCTCTCCCACTGTTCACTTAATTTAGTGCTCAAAAGTGTATCAATTTTGGGCCAGGCGCAGTGTTGCACACTGTAATCCCAGTGGCTTGGAGGCTGAGACAGGAGAATTCAATGTTCAAAGCCAGCCTCAGTAAGACAAGGCGCTAAGCAACTCAGTGAGACCCTGTCTCTAAATAAAACACAAAATAGGGGGCTGGGTTTATGGCGCAGTGGTAGCGTGCTCGCCTAGCATGCGTGAGGCACTGGGTTCGATCCTCAGCACCACATGAAAATAAAATAAAGATATTCTGTCCACCTACAACTAAAAAATAAATATAAAAAAAAAAAACACACACACACAAAATAGGGCTGGGGATGTGGCTTAGTGGCCAAGGGCCTCTAAGTTTAATCCCTGGTACCCCCCCAAAAAAGTGTATTAATTTAAAAAAAAATTTTTTAGTTGTAGATGGACACAATACCTTTATTTTGTTTATTTATTTTATTTGGTGCTGAGGATTGAACCCAGTGCCTCATACATGCTGGGCAAGTCCTCTACCACTGAGCTATAACTCCAGCCCCAACTGTTTCAATTTTGATACACATCAAGTTTAAGAAACATTTAAATTTAGTAACAGTGCATCAATGACAGCATAGGAATTCCTAGTCTGACAAGACCATTTGAGGCGTTTCTTTTTGAGATAGTGAACATGTGATAAAACTTAAAATTTATTTTTTGAGAAAGAATAGAGGGATCTTGGGAATTTTTTTCGGTACTGAAGCTCAAATCCAGGGCATCATGCATACCAGGCAAGCATTCTACCAGTGAGCTACACCATCAGGCCCCCTCCCCACTTTTTTAGTGGTTTTAATATTATTTGGATATATAGGAAATATGTACATTAATATCATAAATGTAGAATTTTTTTGTGCAATTGTTTTGAAACCTTTAGGATTCAGGATAATTTTCAGGAAATATGTTTTCCGAAAAAAAAATTATGAGTTTAAGCCAACTTTTGTCATCATAATGTCATTCTTTAAGTTAAAACCTATTCAGTCATAAAAATTATCTCTTGAATTGTGTTTCCTTTGAAAGCTATTTTTGTATACTTGAGGAAGTCATGAAAAGATTTCCATAATTAATCAAAATCAGAGGAAGGAGCTGGGTGTGGTGGTGCATGCCTGTGCACCCAGCTTCTCAGGAGGCTGAAGCAGGAGCAGCACAAGTCTGAAGATCACAGCTTAGTAACTTAGTGAGTCTCCGTCTCAGAATAAAAAAGGACTGGGGATATAGCTGAGTGGTAGAATGTCCCTGGGTTCAATCCCCAGTACCACAAAAAATAAGTAAAAATACAAAATCAAGGGCTGGGGCTGTAGCTCAGTGGTAGAGCGCTTGCCTTGCATGTGTGAGGCAATCCTCAGCACCACATAAAAATAGATAAATGAATAAAGGTATTGTGTTCATCTACAACTAAAAAAAGTATTTAAAAAAACAAAATCAGAGGAAGGAAACATTGTAAGATAAAAAAGTATCTTGGCCCTTTGTTTTTTCTTTTTAAATCAACAGCTCACATACTTAGTTTTTAAATTCTAGATATAACTTTCTTATATTTATTGGGAAGATTGTTTTTGAAAAGTCATCAACATAACTCAAAAAGTGAAGTTTCCAGTTTCTGTCAGAAAGGTCCAGGGTATATGGAGGAAAGAAGCAGAGAAGCTTGTCAGCCCAGACACGTCCTCCTCTGCTGACCGTTCCTCTCACGGCCTCCCTAGAGCTAGCTTCTGCACTTCGGCACATGGGATGAAGTAAACAGGGCCTGGTTGATGGCATTTACTTTCTTTCCTCTGCTTCATAGAGAAAGTCTTCATAGACAAGTTAAGAAATGAGAATTAATCAAGGGACAATGATTGCTCCTTCTCTAAATTATAGTTTAAAAGTTTAAGAAACTTCAGTATCTTGTCAGAAATCCAAATTATTTAGTCCACTTTAAATTAATATTTTGCCTTGCAGATTGAAATCCAATGAGTTCTTGGAGTTCAGATGTAAAGGGACCATGGAAGTGTGTGGTTTTAGCTCATTAATGTTGTTGATTCTATAAAAGTACCAACTTGGAAGTGTAGATACTGACTCATCGTATTTTCCTCTGTGATAGTTCTGCAAAGCTGTAAACATGTCAAACAACAACAGTGTTTCACAGAGTATTTAGAAGGAAAGTTAAGATGACATAAAGATATGAGGTGTAAATAGAATTGGGTGTGAAAAGTAGGAACCTCTGGGCCTGTAAGAGGGCTGGAAAAGTAAAAATATAATTCTTAAAGTCTGGTAAAAAAAAACAACTGTCCTCAGCTTGGGATAATTCTCAGTACCTTTGAAATAAGTGCAGTAGGAGAATGGCCTGGCAGATTACCCAAAGGAAACCCTGTAAGCATATTGTTTCCTTAAGTGCAGCTTGTTTGATGCTCCCAGGGTCTCTAGTGCTCCTTGCAGTGGCACCTTGAGAGTGAGAGAGGGCAACTTGATGTTCTGGAGGCACCACCACCCATGGTAAGAGCTTTCCTCCTGACCTCTGGTGGTTTTTCTTCCTGACCCCACTGGGGAACAAAAAGGCAACAGAAGTGGGGTTCTTTTCTAGGTTTCAGCCTTGGGTGGGAAATCCTACCTGCCTCCTTCCTCTTGATGAGGAAAGTGAAATGACTTTGTGGTGGGTCATGTGAACAATATACTCTGCAACAGAAAACAAGTAAATAAGCTGTTGCTTATAGTACTCACCAAATGCCAGTCCAGTTTAACAGGATTTTATTGGCTCAGTTAATCTTTACAATATCTCTGTGAGGTGGATTTAGGTTTTATGCCCATTTTACAGATGAAGACACAGTGGGATTAGGTCATTTGCCCAATTTCTAGGACTTGTATGTTTTGGAGCCAAGAAGCTTGTCATTGTCTGGGTTCTTAACCTCTCGTGTGCATAGTTCATAGCTGTACAGTATGTCTGAGGAGTCTAGTTTTAAGTTTGATTTTAGAATTCTATACCCTTTGCTCCTTCAGGTCACTAAATGCTTTCTCTCTCAGCTCTCAAGTCCCTGAAGAAACAAGGTTCTTTCTGTCTGGTACTGCAGTTCCAGTGATATGATCTTTTAAATTATTGACCCCTTTTTTGTTGGTACCAGGGATTGAATTCAGGGGCACTCGACCACTGAGCCATATCCCCAGCTCCTTTTTGTGTTTTATTTAGAGACAGAGTCTCACTGAGTTGCTTAGGCTGAGTCTTACTGAGTTACTTAGTCTCGCCATTGCTGAGGCTGGCTTTGAACTCATGATTCTTCTGTCTCAGCCTCCCAAAGTGCTGGGATTACAGGCGTGCTCCACTGCACCCGGCTTCTAAATTATTGACCCTTTAGAAGTTTCCTGAACTAGTCTTTTTCTAGGCTTTCAGCCCACCTTATCCTCCTAGTTTGTACTGTTATGGATAATGTTTGACTTAACTTAATACTTTCTCTTATTAGTTCATAGTTTTCCCTTCACATTTACATTTTTTGTTCTTTTATTTTTCCCCCTTTTGGGACTCATAATTTTTATATCTACTTTGCTTCTGTCCATGATCCTCTTTTTTTTTTTTTTTTTTGTGGTACTGGGGATTGAACTCAGGGGCACTCGACCACTGAGCCACATCCCCAGCCCTATTTTGTGTTTTATGTAGAGACAGGGTCTCACTGAGTTACTCGCTTAGCGCCTTGCCATTGCTGAGGCTGGCTTTGAACTCGCGATTCTCCTGTCTCAGCCTCCCTAAGTGCTGGGATTACAGGCTTGAGCCACCGCGCCTGGCTCATGATCCTCTTGACTTTCATCATTTCCATTAAATCACTGAATCTTTTTTTTTTTTTTTTGGTGATACTGAGGATTGAACCTAGGGCCTGGTAAGTGCTAGGCAACCAAGTGCTCTAACACTGGGCTGTGTCTCCAACTCAAATCATTAAGCCTTAGAGTTTAAAAGGAACCTTAGAGTTAGTCTAGTATATGCCCCTATTTTTTGGGGGGGGTACTGGGGATTCAACTCAGAGGTACTCAACCACTGAGCCACCCCTGCAGCCCTATTTTGTGTTTTATTTAGAGAGAGTTTCACTGAGTTGCTTAGTGCCTTGATGTTGCTGAGGCTGGCTTTGAACTCATGATTCTCCTGTCTCAGCCTCCCAAAGTGCTGGGATTACAGGTGTGCGCCACCACACCCGGCTTATATGCCCATATTTTATAAAAGAGGTCAGGAGAGGTGAAGGAACTTGCTTACCCATCTAAAAGTGGCAAACTAGCCAGACATAGTGTCACATGCCTGTAATCCCAGAGACTTGGGAGGCTGAAGCAGGAGGATTCCAAGTTCATGGGCAGCCTCAGCAATTTAGTGAGGCCCTAAGCAATATAGCAAGACCCTGTCTCAAAAATAAAAAATACAAAGGGCTGAGTATGTAGCTCAGTGGCAAAGCTCTCCTGGGTTAAATCCCTGGTACCAAAAAAAATGTGGCAAACTAGCACTTGAACACTAGTTTCGTAACACTATTCTATCATTCTGTTCATTATACCACTCTTTACCTGCAATCTCTGCCCTCAATCCAAGTTCTAGTGTGGTAGGCCCATTTATTTGATTTACTTCAGGCATTTTCTGGCCAATTTTAAATTAAAACATCCATTTATACTGAGGAGACTTGGGACGCCTCATATACAGTAAGAAGATGTGTGTCTGTACTGCAAAGCAGGAACTCTGTGTATCCATTGACCTTCAAGGAAGGATGAAGTAGGTCCAGCAATATCATGGAGTTTTGGGAATAGTAGGTCATTCATTGAATTAGAACTGAGGAACTTAGAGCGTCCAGGCCAGTGTCCAAATATGAAATGCTTGGTCCTTGAGGAATACATTACTCTTTTATTGGCAAAATAAGCTTACCTTCTGTGATATTAACATCTCGGACAAGCAGTACCAGGCACTGTACCATGTACTTTATATTCATTTCTCAGCCTCACAGCAATCATATAAGATAGTTAGCCATTTCAAAGATTTGGGACATGCAAGATTAGCTAGCTTACCTAAAGTCTCACCTTTGGAGACAAATTCTTTTTTTTTTTTTTTGGTACTAGGGATTGAACTCAGGGGTACTCCACCACTGAGCCACATCCCCAGCCCTGTTTTTGTGTTTTTATGTAGAGACAGGGTCTCACTGAGTTGCTTAGCGCCTCGCCGTTGCTGAGGCTGGCTTTGAACTCACGATTCTCCTTTCTCAGCCTCCCTAAGTGCTGGGATTACAGGCTTGAGCCACCGTGCCCGGCTTGGAGACAAATTCTTATACAAGTGAGAACTCATGAAAATAGGTGGACTCTGGTTTGGAATGGTTCAAATGTGTTGCTTCCTGGTGGCAAAGCTATTGGCAAAATGATTTCTTGGGCATTCTATACCTGTAGTGTATGAAGATGGCTCCAGCCCTGCTGCTTCCCGTGTAGAGCTAGCCGGGGCACCTTCACCAGCAAGGCTTCACCCCTTCCTCGCCAGAAGCAGCACTGGGCAACACGAGCTTAGTGGGCAGCCTGGTTAAATAGTGAGCATACACCAGTGTTAGGGTGACTTTACCGTGGACTGTGCAGGCTTTTCCTGGGTAAATTTCTTTCTTTTTTATTTTTTTAATTTTTTAGTTGTAGATGGACAGAATGCTTTTTTTTTTTTAATTTATTTTTATGTGGTGGTAAGGATCGAACCCAGTGCCTCATGTGTGCTAGACAAGTGCTCTACCACTGAGCCACCACCCAGCCCTCCTGGGTATATTTCTATATTTCTAATATAAGAAATCTAGCATAAGAAATCCTGAAGATATATTCATTATTTTTTATTTTTTAAAAGGATACTGAGGATTGAGCCCAGGGCCTTGCACTTTTTGTTTTATTTTGAGACAGGGTCTCACTAAGTTACCAGGCTGTGTTCGAACTTAGTCTTCTTGCCCCAGCCTCCCAAGTAGCTGAGATTATAAGTGGGTGCCACCACATGTGGCATTTAATCCTTATTTTGAGGTTTCTGAGAATTCATACTGCTCATTTTCCTCCCCATGGACTTAATCCAATTGTTAAAGTTTCTGAAAAGTCAGGAGTGGCCCCTACTCCCTTCCGTTTATAGAATGCCAGGCTCTGCTTTCTACAGAGCAGAGAACAAAACAGACAAACCCCTGCTCTTGCAGAGCTAGTTTTAGTTTTGTACCTTTCCTCTTCCCTATCCTTGTTACCCAGAGGGAGATTTTTGTTCTAGAAAGAAAGCTTTTTTTTCCTTTTGTCAGGTTAATAATCTGTGTGAAAGGACTGTCCCCACTGCAAATCCGAGGGTATGTTGTAGTTGTTCACAGTAAACCAGCCTACATGAGTATTCTTTGTAAATAACTCTCAGGCACCAGAAAGCCTTTTGACAGTCAGATCTTGGCCCACCCACTTTTCTGCAGAAGGTCCAACTTGTAAAGAAGGGTGGGAGGTTACAGTCTCCTCATCTCAATTTCAAGGCTGTGTTTGGTCTAAGAGATTATTTTTGACTTTCAAAAACATGAAATAATTCCAAATCATGGTGAGAATTTGGACTACAGGTCATGAGTTTTTTGAACTCTTATATGTACAAAGTTTCTTTTTTCTGCCACACTTTTTTTCCCTTACATATGAATAACTGATATGGGAGCATATCTGGAGTAAAGGCATTGTGCCTTTCTTCCCTATCCTTGTTACCTAGAGGAAATTTTGAAAGGAAGATGGGCAGTTACTATGTACCTTCCACTGGCATTTCTGTCTGGTGCTGTAGAAAAGAGTAGGCAGAAACAGGAGGACTGGAAAGAAGTAAGTTGTAGCAACTTAGATAATTGAAAAAGGGTTATGAGCTAGGGTGGCATGGGATGGTCTGTCTGTGTGCTCCTGACTGTTTCCCAGGGTGGAGTTTTGCTCATTTTGTGGGAGGATGGCTCCTGCCATATGTAGGGAAAACATCACATGAAATGTTTGCAGATAGGTGCAGGCTCACTGGAGTCTGGCCACATCTCTATTGTTGAGGATTCTATGGAAATGGAGGAGGAGCCTATAACTGTCCCCCACCCCACCCCTAAATAGTCCTCTGCCTGCCCATTTCACCAAATACAAGCACATTCCAAGCACATTCTTTTTTTTTTTTTTTTTAAGTTGTAGATGGACACAATGTCTTTATTTTATTGCTTTATATGTGGTGCTGAGGATCGAACCCAGGGCCTCACGCATGCGAGGCAAGCGCTCTACCGCTGAGCTACAATCCCAGCCCACAAGCACATTCTTTATCTACCTTAGTGATCTCAAGGCTGCAAAGAAAGCAGAAGTAGCTCTTGAAATTTGGATGGCATAGCCTACCCCATTCCAGTGGTCCTTTCCTGTCATTTCCCTTCCTCTTTTGCTGCCTGCCCTTCTGGCCGCCTGCTTCTGCTCCTGTCGTTTGGGTGTTTCTCCAGGGGCCTGCCTTCTGGTATGACTCAGTTCCACATTTCAAAGTGGGTATTATTGGCTTAAGTTTTCATGATCTCCAAAGATATTTTTTACTTGGAAGATACATAGAACACATACATACAAAGAAAATAAATATTTTGGTTTAAAAAAAAACTTTTTGGGGGAGCATGCTGGGGATGAAACCCAGGGTGGGTCACATGGTAAGCACATGCTGTACCACTAAGCTACACCCCCAGCCTTAAAAAATACTTTTTTTTTTTTGTACCAGGTATTGAACTCAGGGCTACTCGACCACTGAGCCACATCCCCAGCCCTGTTTTGTGTTTTATGTAGAGACAGGGTCTCACTGAGTTGCTTAGCGCCTTGCCATTGCTGAGGCTGGCTTTGAACTTGCAATTTTCTGTCTCAGCCTCCCAAAGTGTTGGGATTACAGGTGTGTGCCATTGCATTCAGCAAAAAATACCTTTAATGATATTTTTCACCTCTGTTTTTCTAACTCTTCAATCTAAGCAACCACTAGCAATTATTTGGATTTCTGAATTTTTCCATGTCTATGTAGATAGATATACTTTATATGTACATATATATATAATATACACACAAATACTTTTTTGCTTTACATATACATAAAGGGGCTTATGTAGGTCATTTTGGCTAGACACATTACTTTCTTAGGCTACTAAACCAAAGTTCCACGGACTGGGTGGCTTAAAACAACATAATCTGTTCTCTTAGATCTAGGGGCTAAAAGTCTGAAATCAAGGTACTGGTAATGGCCATGCTCCCTCTTGAACCTCTTCCAGCTCCTGGTGGTTGTCAACAGTCCTTGATGTGCCTTGGCTGAGGCTCCAGTCTCTGCTTTTATCTTCACATGGCTGTCTCCCCTCTGTGTATATCTTTGTGTGTCCTCTGCTTTTTTTCTTCTTTTTTTTTTTTAATATTTTTTCATTGTCAGTGGACCTTTATTTTATTTTTATGTGGTGCTGAGAATTGAACCCAGTGCCTCACACATGCTAGACAAGTGCTCCACCACTGAGCCACACCACCAGCCCTTCTCTGCTCTTCTTATAAAGACTGTTTTAGTCAGTTTTTGTTTGTTGTTGTTGTTTTTTTCTGCTGTGACTAAAAGACCTGACAAGAACAATTAGTGGAGGAAAACTTTATTTGAGGGCTCACAGTCTCAGAGGTCTCACTCCATAGACAGCTGGCTTCATTCTTCAGAGCTGGAGGTGAGGCAGAACAACATTGGTGGAAGAGTGTGGGGGGGGGGAATCGGCTCATCTGATGATGAGGAAGCAGAGAGAGACTCCACTTGCCAGATACAAAATATATACCCCAAAGGCAAGCTCCCAATGACCCACCTTCTCAAGCCACATCCTACCTGCCCTCAGTTATCATTCAGTCAGTCCAATCAGTGGATTATATGGCTGTCATAACCCAATCATTTTGCCTCTGAACCTCCTTGCATTCTCTCACAAATGAGCTTTCAGAGGACACCTCACATCTAAACCATAACAATGGCATCATTCAGATTGGGTTAAGGGCCCACTGTGCATCAGTATGACCCCATCTTAACTAATTGCATCTGCAGAGATCCTTTTCCATGTAAGGTCACATTTTGAAGTTCCAGAAAGGATATAAATTTTGGATACTATTTAATGCAGTATATAATTTGGGGAATTTTACATTCCATTCTGAGAATATTCCATAATTACAAATTTTGCTTTGCAATTAATATACCTGGGATATTCATAAACATTTTTATATACACGTACTATTATTTGTATAAGATGTACATATATATTTTGTGGGTTAGGGTTGGGGTTAGGGTTAGGATTACACACACTAGATCTATTTCCACATTCTTAAACTTTTTGCCCATATGTATTTATATACATATATATATACACATACATACATACACACATGCACAAACACATATATATTTGTTTTTCTCTATGCAGAGGAAGCTTCCTCTGTACCACAGTTGATTTTCATTATTTATGGTAGTTATGTACTACGAAGTCTCTGAGAACACTGGCTTAATGACTGCTAGATTACTGCCCTAACAGGAAATACAGGTTAGGCACCTGTAAGCCTCTCCCACAGTTTTATAATCAATCAGTACACACTTTTTTTTATGTATGTTTCTGTTTAAAGGCCCTTCATTTAATATATATTGTTGCTTCATTAACATTAAACTTATAGTCAACAGTACTGTAATTCCTGAACAAATGTATATTTTTCCTGTAAAGCACATTATAGCCTTCTGGCACTTAGGAATACCAGGTAGCACTTTAGCACTGCATTTGGGAACTTTATTTATTTTATTAATTAACTCCATTTTTTAAAGCAGTTTTGAATTCACAGCAAAATTGAATGGGCAGCCTTGTGCAGTTGTGCATGCCTGTAATCCCAGTGGCTTGGGAGGCTGAGGCAGGAGGATTGTGAGTTCAAAGCCAGCTTCAGCAAAAGCCTCAGCAAAAGCCAGATGTTAAGCAACTCAGTGAGACTCTGTCTCTAAATAAAGTACAAAATAGGGTTGGGGATATGGCTCAATGGTCAAGTGCCCCTGAGTTCAATCCCTAGTCCCTCCTGCCTCCCAAAGAAAAATTGAATGGGGAAAGTACAGAGAGGTCACATATACCCTCTGACCCCACACATGTACTGTTTCTCTTAGGAGGCCCTTTTAAATAACAAAATCACTCAACAAAAAGCACAAAAATGCCAACAAATGTGGCATTAAAATAGATAATGAATAGGATACTTGTTTATCATATGGGAAGTGGAGGAAAAAAAGCAGGATATTACCTTGTTCTACCTCAGCTGGGATTTGCTGCTCTGTGAATGATGCCAAAAGCATCTTGAGTATGGATTTTGGGGTTACAAATTAATTTTAGTGGGTAGGGAAATTTGAAAATAGGAATCTGAATAATGAGAACTGACTTTACTATTTTAATTATTGTAGCTTTATAGAATGCTCTAATATCTGGTAAAGCAAATCCTTCATTTCGTTTTCCAGAATTTATTGTTAACTGGGTATGGTGGTGCATTTGTGTAATCCCAGCTATTCAGAAGGCTAACTCAAGAGGATCAGGTGTGAGGCCATCTTCAGCTATTTAGTGAGACCTTATCTCAAAATAAAAAATAAAAAAAAGCATTGGAGATGTAGCTCAGTGGTAGATTGCCTAGCCTGTGTAAGGTTCTGTGTTCAATCCCCAGAACTAAAAAAAAAAAAAAATTGTTGGGCTGGGATTGTAGCTCAGTGGTAGAGTGCTTGCTTCACATGCGTGAGGTACTGGGTTTGATCCTCAGCACCACATAAAAATAAAGATATTGTGTTCATCTACAACTAAAAAATATTTTTAAAAGAATTGTTTATGGGCTGGGGCTATAGCTCAGTGGTAGAGTGCTTGCCTAGCATGCATGAGGCACTGGGTTCAATCCTCAGCACCACATATAAATAATAAATGATTAAGATAAAGATCTATCAACAACTAAAAAATATAAATAAAAAAAAAGAATTGTTTATACCTCTTAAAATCTAGTTCTAGAATAGGACAACCAATAAAAAATGAGCAGAGTTTGAGTAGATATTTCTTTAAAAATATACATGGCCAGTATATACATGAAAAGATATCTCCTCAGTATCATTAGTCATAAGGAAAATACAAATCAAAACCACAATACGATGCTACTTCATACCCATGAAAATGGCTGTAATAAAAAAAAGATAATAACAAATGTTTACTTGGACATGGAGAAATTGGAACTTTGATCCATGCTGATGGGAATGTCAAATAGTGTGGCTGCTTTAGAAAGCAATTTTGCAGTTCCTCAAAGAGTTAAAATAGAGTTACTATGTAACTTGGTAATTCCATTCCTAGATAAATACTCAAGAGAGGTGAAAATGTGTCCACACAAAAACTTGTACACAGATGTGAAAACGTGTCCAAGCCAGGCGCAGTGGCACATGCCTGTAATCCCAGCACTTAGGGAGGCTGAGACAGGAGAATCGCGAGTTCAAAGCCAGCCTCAGCAACGGTGAGGCGCTAAGCAACTCAGTGAGACCTTGTCTCTACATAAAACACAAAATAGGGCTGGGGATGCGGCTCAGCGTCCAGTGCCCCTGAGTTAAATCCCTGGTACCAAAAAAAAAAGTGTCCACACACAAAAACTTGTACACAGATGTAATAGAGGCATGAGTCATACTAGTCTTAAAGTAGAAACCACTCAGACTTCCACCAACTGATAGATATGTAAACAAAATATGGCATATCCATACAATGAAATATTACTTGACATTAAAAAAGAATGAAGGCATTGGGGTTGTAGCTTAGTGGTAGAGCACTTGCCTGGCACATGTGAGGCACTGGGTTCAATCCTCAGCACCACATAAAAGTAAATAAATAGTTATTGTGTCCATGTACAACTAAAAAAAAATTATAAAAAGAATGAAGTAATGATACATGTAAAGACAAGCCTTGCAAACCCAAAGGCTAACCCTAACCCTAATCCTAACCCATGTAAGCCAGGCATGATGGCACAAGCCTATAATCCCAGCGGTTTGGGAGGTTGAGGCAGGAGGATTGAGAGTTCAAAGCCAGCCTCAGCAACTTAGCAAGGCCCTAAGAGACTCTGTGAGGTCCTGTCTCTAAATAAAATATTTTTTACAGGTGGGGGAGTGGCTCAGTGGTTAAGCACCCCTGGATTAAATCCTCAGTACCAAAAAAGAAAATCTATGCAAAATGAAAGAAGCCAGACATAAAAGGCCACATAAAGTATGATTCCACTTATGTGAAATATGAGAATAGGCAAATCCATAAAAACCAAATAGATTAGTTGTTCAGGCTTGGGTGGGGGTGGCAAGGAGCTGGATATCAGTGACTGTTGATTGATAGTTTGTTTTTGGAGTGCTGAAAATATTTTTAATAATGATAATTACAACTCTGAATTCATTAATATTTGGTGAATCATTTAAACTTTTTAAATTTTTATTTTTTCTGATAAATTGTATACTTTAAATGCTTGCATTTTATAGTATGTAAATTTTATCATAGTAAAGCTTTTTAAAAAAATGTATTGACAGCTACATAGAGAAAGCAAAATTATGCTCTGCCCCTCCAGTCCTGCCCTCCACTGCCCAGCTGGATACGGGCTCAAGCCTGTTAGTTATCCGTGGGCAGAGGTGGGGGTCCTTAAGTCAGTTGTTTGCCCAGTGCCTGACACAAAACTGTGCTCTAACCGTTCCTGTGCCTGAGGGGAGTGTCCTCCATAGATTTTAGCCTATGACCATACTTGGGAAATTATTTGTATTATCCAGGATGGTTGGGCAGGGCTAGATTACTGCTTGTTGCTATTTACATGTTTATTCTTATAGGTGAACTTTAGAACCCAGTTGTTACAGCTTCATCCCATCCCTGCCTTCATTAGTAAGAAACCTGATGTGATTCTGTCCAAGTTGTATTAAATTTATATAAATGGCTTTGGGAAGATTTGACATCTTTTGTGTGTACGTGTGTGTTATTAAGGATAGAACCCAGTGCTTCCCACATGCTAGGCAAGCACTCTACTGAGCATCCTTAGACCAAGATTTGACATGTTTGTTTCTAGTCTCCCTATCCAGGACTATAGTACATGGTTCATTTCTTTGAGATCTTATTTTTATTTCCTTTAATAAAATTTTAATAGTTTTTGCCTTTTTTTGCTGGGGGGGTGGTACTGGAGATTGAACTCAGAGGTCCTTTACCCTTGTACTTTTTTTTTTTTTTTTTTTTGGTACTGGGGATTGAACTCAGGGGCACTCGACCACTGAGCCACATCCCCAGTCCTATTTTTGTGTTTTATGTAGAGACAGGGTCTCACTGAGTTGCTTAGTGCCTTGCCATTGCTGAGGCTGGCTTTGAACTTGCGATTCTCCTGCCTCAGCCTCCCAAAGTGCTGGAATTACAGGCGTGCGCCACTGTGCCCAGCTCCTTGTACTTTTTAAAAAATTTTGAGACAGGGTCTCACTAAGTTGCGGCTAGCCTTGAACTAGTGATTCTCTTGCCTCAGCCTCCCAAGTCACTGGGATTATAGGCAGGTGTTACTGCACCCAGCGCCTAGTACCTTTCTTGTTAAATTTATTTCTAGTTTTTATGAGTTGGATCATTTTTTCATGTCAGTTTTTAACTGATTAGAGTAATAAAGCTATTGGTTTTTATGTATAGTATATCCGCATCTTACATTATTTCATCTCATATTCTTTCTTTAGTACTAACATTTGTTGACATGTGTTTCTTGGACTTTCAGGGAATATCATCCCTAGGTATTTCTCTTATTTCCCAAGATAGTGTCCTGTTTTTGATTTCCTCACCTTTCTTGATTGTCCTTTACTGAGTCTTCTTCCTGCACCTGTGCTTCAAGGGATCTCCTCCTGGAAACACCAAGAATTTCTAAAGCTCAAATAAAATTAAACAAGTTACACTAGCCCATGAAGCACATTTGTACAGATTAGAGGACAGTTCCCCTTTGTCTTGATGCTTTATTCTTATCTCTTGAGAAGACTGCCATAATTATCTGATTCTGTTGGAATATGACACATTACTGCAGAAAATATAACAAATCTGCAGGTCTCCAGTGTCTCCCATGTTGGTGCTCTTTAGGTGAGGAGCCCAAGGGCGGTGACATCCAGCACAAACATTTACAGTAGTGCTGCTCAGATCACCTCGGGATTTGCCCTTTTCCTTCAAGCCTCTGTTTAGTCTCTTATTGTGCTTCACTTCTCATCACAGACTCTTCACCCTGGAAGGGCAAAATCAAAATATAACTAGGTGTTCCTCTTCCCAGTCTTTCTTAGGGCACTCTAATCATAGCTCAGAATAATGTCCCTAGAACATCAGGAAACCCCTGCTGAAAAGCCTCGTTGATGGATCAAAATGATGTCTCGCTCACGTCCTGCGTGGGTGAGAGAATGGGTACACATCAGAGGGATGGGCTGGCTGCGAAATAAAAGGTATGAAAGTAATATATCAGAAAGTAAAGACACAAGGCAAGAATATTTTTAAAGCAGGGATGTGACCTGTTGAGCTGACCAGAAGGGTCTGGCTTCTACCAAAGAAAAAGCCTGCGCTTGCTTTGTTGATAGTGGTACAGATCAAAGGGGCTAGGGTATGAGGTTTCAGTGTGGGAGGAGTCTGTCTTGCTTCTCTGAGTGGCAGAGATCTTGCAGTAAACAGGTTATTGGGCATTTGGCAGGCTACACTCATCTCCAGGAGGCTGTTTTTGAACTTGGAGCTATGAGCTAGGTCAGAGAGCCAGCATGATTCGGGCATTCTCGAACCGGGAGATTCCACCCAGGAGTTCCAAAAGAGTGGCTTCCCTGCCAATGGCTCAAACATTGCTCAGTTCACACAGGCTCATCGATGGCTCCCAACAATGATGGTTCCTCATTTTGCTCTCAGAGTCAGATATGCTCCAAGCCCTGGAAGCAACAGTGTTCCCTTGAGCCTCCTGCCCGGCATCCACTGTGCTCCTGCTGCTACACTCTTAGCTTTCAGTTTATTCATCTGTAAGGTGAAAGTAGTGAGGCCTCCTCCATAATCCCATGGTAAACATTAAGCAGTATAGTATGCAGAATGGCAAGTGCAGGGCCTGGCTCTTGTGGCCTTAGCTTCCTTTCCCCATCGCTTTCCCTCCCAACTACTTTGGAAACTGAAATACTATATGTAATTGTAACATGTTGTTGTAATTATTTGTGCTTCGTGGTGTGTCCATTACCTGGAGTTCTTATATTTTGGTAAGAATTCATTATTTTTGATTCTTATTAAGGAACAGTTGAAAATATTCCAAAGGCAAAAATGTACAACTTTGCAGCCTCAGTGTATCTCTGAAACAGGTGGCACTAGAAGTTTCTTCAGCTGGCCCTAGAGGCCCCTGGAGAGCCATGTGGGAGGAGAGGCCCCCTTGCAGGAGAGATGCACCTCTCCTGTAGTTGTCTGGTTGATAGATTGACCTAGGAGCGGAGCATCTCGAAGAAACTCAGGCACTGTCTGTGAGGGAAAGTGTTGGACACAGGCTTTCCTTAGTGGGGATCGCCCCTGTCCCTCTGCTGCTGCCTCAGTGAAAACCAAGATGAAGTGTTTACTGCCAATTGCAGAAAATGTTCTGTGATTAAGAGTTGGTTTCCAAATGAATTTACTGGTTTAAAAAATTTTGTTCACTTCGCACAGTGACGCATGCCTGTAATCCCAGCAACTTCAGACACTGAGGCAGGAGGATTGCAAGTTCCAGGCCGGCCTGGACAACTTAGTGAGACCCTGTCTCAAAGTAAAAATGGTTGAGGGTGTAACTGAGCAGCAAAGTGCTCCTGAGTTAATCCCCAGTACCTAAATAAATAAATAAAATAACTGAGTTCATTCCAGCCACATTTGGTTGTCCCTCGCCTTTTGTTTTAGGCTCTCTCTGGATTGATTTCTACTGGGTTTTAATCAGAACCATGTTGTGAAACATTTTGGATTCAAATTAGAGTTTAAAACAAACAACACTGAGAGAATACAGATGAAACCCAGAACAGAAAATAAATAAGAAATTATTCAATAGCATTATAAAAAGGATTCTCTCAGAGGGAAGGAACAGAAAGAAACTGGGAAGGACCATATAGAAACAGAACTCCCTCAGAGAAGGAGCCAGCTGGGGGAAGGGTTTAAGGTAGCCAGTGAGCACTCGCACCAGGGTCTGGGTTGGGGTCCTTCCTCTTCTGACCAACCTGTGGCCCTTAAAAACAATGATTAATAGTAGCCCTGCCTCCTCTTGAGCTAGGGTAGAGCAGTTCCTACGGGCAGATGCAATTCACTGTGTGTTGAAAGGTCCCCTAGGAAGTCCTGTCTCCTCTCCATCCCTTCTGTTTGCTGTGCCCTTTCCTGACTCTTCCTTCCCAGAGTTGTCCTGGCTCCTACTTGTACTTGCGAGCCAAGGGTCTAGGTGCTCAGAGCACAAGAAGACATGTATCAGGGTTGTGAGGCTGGCCATTCTGCCTGCCCCTCCCGTGTGCTATAGACATTTTAAACAAGTGAGTCACAGGTTAGAAAATGCTGAGAAAAAATGGGGTTTTTTTCCAACTGTTATGTTTTATTTATTGATTTGATTTAGGAAAATACATTACATGTTAAAAGACATTTTCTGCAAAGTGAAGTATACAGAGAAAAGTACCCTCTTCCCCACGCCTTTCCCTGGATCCTCTACTTGTGCCTCACAGGGTGCTTATTTCACATGTACCTCTTGGGAGGTCTTGTGCTTATCATTGCTTGCTTTGAAAATTACGTTCCTCTCACTTTGATTCCCGGAGCTGCTGAATCTACCAGCTGTGTTATTCCTGTATCTATCTACTTTCTCCACTCTCTCCCTTTCTCAGACTGTGACCCCTGGTGGACAAATGACTGTGAGCAGAATGAGTCTGAGCCCATCCCTCCCAACTGCACTGGCTGTGCCCAGAAATTACCCCTCAAGGTAATGCTCCTGGAGGACACTCCCAAGGAATTTGAAAGACTCCATCCTCTGGTGATCAAGGTAAGCCAGAAGCCTGATTCTTGGGCTGGATTTGTGGCTCAGTGGTGGAATGCTTGCCTAGCATGTGTGAGGCACTGGGTTCAATCCTCAGCACCACATATCAGTAAATAAATAAAATAAAGGTATTGTGCCCATCTACAACTAAAAAAACTTTAAAAAAAACATTACTACTCACTCTAGGCTATAGTCATTTAGATGATGAGCTATTATTAAAAAAATGCAGCAGCCTGATTCTTCCATTAACTGATTATTGTTTAAAGACTGGACCAAGCTTTGTG
This sequence comes from Xerus rutilus, assembly GCA_028644305.1. NCBI lineage: Eukaryota > Metazoa > Chordata > Mammalia > Rodentia > Sciuridae > Xerus > Xerus rutilus. The sequence continues at coordinate 101,603,989 of CM053406.1, read as the reverse complement.
AAATTTGTGATAAATAACTTGAGTTTTTGTTTTGCTTTCTGCTTCACCAAGTCTGGCCAGCCCCTGTTGTCTGAGGAGATACAACATTTTTTGTGCCAGTACCCTGAGGTGACAGAAGGCTTCACGGAAGGGTTTTTCGCCAAGTGGTGGCGTTGCTTTCCTGAGCGGTGGTTCCCCTTCCCTTATCCATGGTGAGTGCGAAAGGGCACTTAGCTTGCATGTCCGAAAGAGGCAGGCTAGATGTCCAAACTGTGGGAGCCACAACTGAGCCCCTGCCACGTGTCCGCACCGTGCACTTCCTTCACAGCACAGTCAAGGGAGAGGAATCCACTGATAAACTAACCAAATGGAGCACGTGTCAAAAGGAGGGGCACCACCATGGGGAAACACCAATATTGCCTAATAGAATCATCATTTATTTCTAAGGATGTGTCTGGAGGATGGGTCCTGAGCACCAGGGGCTGAGAAAGACTGTGAGGAACAGGAGTAGAACTGCATTTCCTGGCACTTGCTTGTTCCAGGCAGCATGTTTTGGTGCTTAGTGTCTGTTGCTCATTAGCGACACTCACAATAGCTCTGGGAAAAAGAAATTATCATTGTCATTTTTCAGATCAGAAGAGTGGGAATCAGAGAGGCTCAGTACCTTGCCCAAGCACACCCCATCAGGATTGAAATCCATGTTGATTTCCCTGTTCCTTCCTGTGTCCTATAGAAGACATTCCATGGTTTCTAGTCCTGAAGATAGGCAGACTGGCCCAGTCTGGTCCATTCCCTGGGGCTAAGGTTGTTAACAAGAAAACAAAAAGGGGGCTGGGGTGATGGCGCAGTGGTAGCGTGCTCACCTACCACGCGTGAGGCACTGGGTTCAATCCTCAGCACCACATAAAAATAAAATAAAGATATTCTATCTGCCTACAACTAAAAAATAAATATTAAAAAAAAAAAAAAAAAAAGAAAGAAAACAAAAAGCCTGGTGCAGTGGCGCACGCCTGTAATCCCAGCACTTTGGGAAGCTGAGACAGGAGAATTGCGAGTTCAAAGCCAGACTCAGCAATGGTGAGGCGCTAAGCAACTCAGTGAGACTGTCTCTACATAAAACACAAAATAGGGCTGGGGATGTGGCTCAGTGGTCGAGTGCCCCTGAGTTCAATCCCCAGTACCAAAAAAAAGAAAAGAAAAGAAAAGCCAGTTTTCATCCTAGAACTGTTTTAAAGGAGAATTAATATGGCTTTTCCAGACTTCTTTTGGATTCTTTCTTAGTGTTTTCTCCTTACTTTAAGTTTGCCACCTATTTTTGGGATAGAATGCCCAATTTAACAAGCTAATCAGGCCTCCCACTCTACACTGGGAAGAAGGGTCATGCTCTATTATCCCCTCTTCTCTTCTTCCCTTCCTACATATGGCCTGCTGTTTTTGTAAGCTTTTTGTAAGATAGAATGAATAGATTGTTTCTTTCTTTCCTCTACACATTGCTTTAAGTGGGCTTTATAGACATACCACCCACTCATAGAACTCATGGCCATAGAGTGTGTGCGTGTGTGCATGTTTTAATTCATTTATAAGCATGACTGTTCTTCATGGACCTAGAACTTAAGATATTATACTGTTTTTTTTCCTCTTTACCTACCATCCAATTTCCCCACCCTTGCTTAGTTCTCTGTTAGTTATGAAGATAGGCTGAATGGCCCAGTCTGCTAATGTTTTTTTGTTACAAATTTTTACAGGAGAAGACCTCTGAATAGATCACAAATTTTACGTGAGCTTTTTCCTGTTTTTATCCACCTGCCATTTCCAAAAGATGCCTCCTTAAAAAAGTGCTTCCTTCTTCACCCGGAACCTGTTGTGGGGAGTAAGGTAGGAAATTTCGAGAGGATTTGGTTCTAGAATATTCTTTATTTGGGATCTGGAATGATGTCCTAATCAAAGCCTTGTATATTGACTTAGAGGGTGAATTGAAGGGACACCTACCTTCCTGCTGCTAGCAAAGAGACCTACAGTGGCCCACCCTGTTATGAAGGCATGTTCCCAGAAAGTCTAGGTACCTTAAAAGTCTCTTTCCTGTCCTTAACACGTAGGGGCAAGCTATTTTTCTACATTAAAGGGAATGGAATTGTAAATTTTGAAGGGACTTGAGTGTGCAGTGAGTCTGACTTCCCTACCCCAAATTATAAAGTAGGAAAGCCATAGATGAATAGTATGTAAAACAATAATCCAATTTCTTCATTTTGTAAATAAGGAAACTGAGCCCCAGAGAGATTTTAAGTGATTTGCCCAAGGTCACAGAGCAGGTTAACAGGAGAATTCCTTTAATCCCCAACTCCAGGGTGGCTTTCCCCAGAAATAAATAAGAAAGGCATCATAGCTCATGCCTATAATCCCAGCTACTCAGGAGGCTGAGGCAGTTGGATGGTAAGTTCAAGGCCAGTCTGGGCAACTTAGCAAGACCCTGTCTCAAAATAAAAAGGATTGAGGAAGTAGCTCAGTGATAGAACATCCAATTCAATTTCCAGTACCACCAAAACGAAATAAAGAACAAATAAGGGGCTGGGGTTGTGGCTCAGTGGTAGAGTGCTTGCCTAGCATGTGTGAGGCACCGGGTTCGATTCTTAGCACCACATATAAATAAATGAATAAAATAAAGGTCCATCAACAGCTAAAGAAATATTTTTTAAAAAAGAGGAACAAAGGCTGGGGCTGTAACTCAGCGGTAGAGCGCTTGCCTAGCATGCGTGAGGCACTGGGTTCGATTCTCCGCACCACATATAGATAATAAATGAATAAAATAAAGATCCATCAACAACTAAAAAAAATATTAAAAAAAAAAAGAGGAACAAATAAGAACACTCAGAACTGGAAAGGTCAAAGCTTAGGAGCCTGAGAAAGAACTGTTAGGCATTTGGAGGAGGTAAGTGTCCCATTTGAGGTAGAAAGGCCCACTCTGTACCTAATATTTCCCACCTTGTTCCCAGGACTGGGAGATAGTGTTCTGTGTTTGTATCTATTTATTTTTATCTAAATTTTTATTTTATTGAGTTTAATTCCTGAGGAAAATTTTTGACCCTGGATTGGTTTGGAAGAATTAAAAGAATGAGGGGCTGAGGTTGTGGCTCAGTGGTAGAGCACTGGGTTCTATCCTCAGCATCACATAAAAATAAATAAATAAAGATATCATGTTTCTGTCTACAACTAAAAATATTTTTTAAAAAAGAATGAATTTTCCTTTGTAAAAAATTTAGAGCCCGGCACAGTGGCACACGCCTGTAATCCCAGCGGCTTAGGAGGCTAAGACAGGAGGATCACGAGTTCAAAGCCAGCCTCAGCAAAAAGCAAGGCACTAAGCAACTCAGTGAGACCCTGTTTCTAAATAAAATACAAAATAGGGCTAGAGATGTGGGTCAGTGGTTGAGTGCTCCCAGTATTCCCCCCCAAAATAATTTAGGGATGAGTGTACATCCCCATGGTAAAGCTGTGCTTAGCATGTATGAGGCCCTGGGTTCAATCCTCAGCACCACTCAAGAAAAAAAATGTGAATACCTCAAATTGTAACTCCCTATCAATTCTGAGTTGTGTCATCAACCTCCTGATAATCTTGTTTGGCTCCAGATTTGCTGAATTGTGTTGGAAAAATTTAAAAACAATCATTTTGTCTATAAAAACAATCATTTTGTCTCAAAGTAAGAATGTCTGTCTGCCAGCAGTGGGGAGGTGCTGGGCTTTTGCCTCAGACTTTACCGGAGTTTATCCTGCTGTCCCTGACTAAAACTTTGGCCCTAGTATGATTTCATCTTCATAATTACGATAAAATTCTGGGCGAGGGCCTTTATCTCAATTTTCCCACTTGAATGTTGAAGATAATTTCACCAGCCTGCTTAGCACCAAGGAGCACAGCCAACCGAGTAAATTCAGTTACTCAAATGGCTATCAAAGTCATTTTATTGTGGTTCACAAGGATGTTTTGGGAAGGGGAGTGGCCCCAGAAGGCAAAAGTCCTGAGTCCGGTTTCTTGGAGCATCTGTTTTCCCACCCTGGCCCAAGCTCCTCTTTCTCCCAGCCTCATTACTCCACCCTGTTCTCCACATCCCCGTTCCTGGGCCCTGGTAAAGTCAGTGTCTGGGCCCAGCATCCCAAGGCAGCCTTAGCGTAGAAGATGGGATCTGGTTGTTAGGAGGCACTAGGAGAAGAGATTAAGTCTAGCTCCACCCATTCCACAGTGCTGCCTGGGTCTGGCCTGCACCTCCTGTTGTCTCTTTCCACCCTAGGTGTGAAGGAAGATGAGCCCACCCATTTCAGTCCTATGAAAGAAGACTACATCCACTTCCTTTAGGTCTTCTTTGATATTTTTTTTTCTAGACTACAGATATCAGAACTTCTATGGTGTTAGCACCAATCAACTGCAGGCCAGCTCAAGATACCAGGCTTCCTCCTGTCACTACAGTAGCCAGTCAAATGGCTCTAATGTGCCTTAGAAACAGAATCATAGCCAGGGTTGGACCCAGGAGAAGATGGGTCCAGGAGTCCTGGAGTGGTGAAGAAAAACCAAGCCCAGGGAGTTCGACTTGTGACATCTGCTTTATATGGGCAGGAGCTTGGAGGAGGGGAGGAAGGGGATGCTCTAGGGTCTTCTCTCACCATGGAGCTAGGGAGAAAAGCCAGAGCAAGTCCCACCTCTCCATGTCCCTATTCCGTGCCTATCCACAGGCTTCACAACTCCTTGCCTGGCACACATCAGGTTGTACTTAATGCGTATTGCTGGCAGTAGTTTACCTATGCAGATGCATATCCTGGTTGTGTCTCATTTTCAAAATCAGAGGCCAGGCTTACTGTCATTAGTTTTAATTAGTAACATGGCATATCTGCTTCCCTGGGTCTTGCCAGGTACTTTAAACTTAAACTTGCTATTGTGCAATTTTTATCAGAACCCTGGTAGTAAGAAATGATATTCCATGGAAGAGTGCCTAAAGGATATGCAGACCTGTTTATCTAAAATATCTGGATTAAATCAGACCCTCAGAAGATTGTATATTCAGAAGACTGTATACTTAAGCCACCTCAGATTGGCCTCTGCTAGAACCACTTTTGTTAAATTGCAGTAAGAGGACTGGGGATAGAGCTGAGTGATGGAGGGCTTGCCTAGCATGTGCAAGGCCTTGGCTTCTATCCCCATCTCCTATCTATGTATGTGGCAAGAAGATAATTTTGCCTTTGACTTACTTTAAAACTGTGGATCAAAATAGTTGCAAATTGTGAAGTCCATTGTTTGAGTCAGCTTTTTCACAAATGAACAATTAGAGTAGGAAAAATGTATTTGGGACCCATGGTTTCAGAGGTTTCAGTCCATAAAACAGCCAGTTCCATTGCTTGGGGCTTGAGTGAGGCTCAACATCATGGTGGAAGAGTGTGGCAGAGGAAAGCGGCTTCAGACGTGGCTGCTGCAAAGCAAAGAGCTCTGCTCAACAAGGACAAAATATATACCCACACAGCCTCAGCGACCCTCCTCCAGCCACACGCACCTGCCTTCAGTTACCATTCAGTTAATCCCTATGAGGGGATTAATTCACAGATTGGGTTAAGGCTTTCGTAACGTAATCATTTCACCTCTAAAGCTTGTATTTTCTTATATGTGAGCTTTTGGGGGACACATCTACATCATAGCACTCATGATGTAGTGCTCTGGGCTGTCATTGGGGATGTTGCTGAGTAATTCACACAAGAGTCTCTTTAGAAGAACCCATAGAAGAGATTTTACCCCGGTCTCATTACCAGGAAAGGCCATGTTTGGGAGAAGCTAGTTTGTTTTGTCTTTTGGACATACTTGTGAGTTTTGTGGTTCGTTCTCTTTTCCTCTTTGCTTAGACTGCTAGGATACTCAAGCCATATGTGTGAGGATTTTTGTTTACTAATCCCCAGGTTTTATTTTTTTTTCCCTTCCCCTGTTCTTTCTTCCAGATGCATAAGGTGCATGACCTATTTACCATTGGCAGTGGTGAGGCCATGTTGCAGCTCATCCCTCCCTTCCAATGCCGAAGACACTGTCAGTCTGTGGCTATGCCAATAGAGCCAGGGGATATTGGTATGTAGCATCTCAGGAGGGAAGGGACAACTGAGGAGTCTTTTTAATTTTCAACTCAGAAAATATTCTAAGTATCAAATACTTCCTTCTCAAAGTTTCTATTAAGTAGAGTAAAAAAATAACATTCTTTTATTAACAGGGTCAATATATTTATGCTTAGAAATATAACAACTTATGTAAATGTCTTCTACGTAAGTACTTAGAATGCATATGTCAATTGGTCATAGAACCTTCAAGTTAGAAGGAATTCTGGAAAATTTTTAGATCAATTCCTCATTTTACAGATGAGGAGGTTGAGACCCAGAGAGGGTGCCCCACTAGAGTCAAGCAGAGCATCAAGTCTTACATGTCAGCCTGAGCACAGGCAAGCCAGGGGAGGGACAATTCAAGATGCCAGGAAACTATATACCTGTTTCGCAAATAAAACAATGCGAAGTAGTATGCAGGGGTCACACACGGAAATGTTACCTCCTGTGTGGGTTCCACAGCCAAGTCACAGCCTCACACCGTGACTCACTCCTGACTCTGGCTTCAATGTTTTCCCAGCTGAGACTCATCCTGTTCCTTACATTCTGAAAATCCATTCCAAAGAAACAGGTTTGCATCAGCTGCTGTCAGTAGCAATTAGTGTGATAGCAGTCTTGTTGGCAGAAGCAAATAATGCTTTGGTTTGTTAAGCTACATTTTGATTATTCCAAACACACTTTCCAGTATGTTACCTTGTTACGAAATCCACAAGTGTCACCATTGACCTCTTTGTTTTTCCTGCCTAACAAAACTTGGGTGAGGCTAGCAGTCTCTGACAGAGTCCAGACTAGTTTTCCAGTTTATTTCATTTTAGCCATTCAGAAGACCCAAAGGTCCTACAAACTTCTCACCTCATTTGTGGGGAGCAGATTGCAAACTATACCAAGCTTTACTCCAAGTTACATAACCTTTATTTTAGTTTACGAGTGGGAAATAATCATGTACAAATAAAGCATTAACTAATAAGGGAGCACAGCTGGCCTGGCGCTTGGGAAATGCTTGCAAAAAAGAGGTTTCTTGTATGAAAATTGTTCTGGACTGGCTTTCTATACCAGAGTGACCCTTATACAAAGGCTGATTATTACAGAAATCTGTGTGGTGGGTTTGGAGTTTGCATTTGTGCTTGAATAGGTGTCTTATGTTCTACAAATGTCTAGCAGTTCAGACAACTACAGAGACCCCTTAGTTACCCAAATTCCAGATTTTCAGCAACCACAAGCATCCAGAATGCCAATTATAGAATTGATCTTAAAGAGAGGAATAAGGTGTCGAGCAGTGATCAAAGAACTTTGGGCATCAAACGCTGCTGGTGCAGATAGACCAGAGTAGCCTAAAATCCAGAGCAGTTCACCTCGCATGTTGTGACAGGCCAGTTTGTGAACCAGATGGAAAGGAACTCTGTGGTTGACAGTGTCAGTACAAGGCTTCCACATGACAGGAACACAGAAAAGGCTTGGGAGACTGAGGAGAAGACAAACTTGGGAGGAGAATGAGGGCAACGAGTTGTGGACAGTGGATACCTGAAGTGGGGGCAGGAATAGAAGCAATGGCTATAGCTGCCACCATTCAAGATGAGGACAGAAAAACAGACCCTGACAAGGGAGAAGAATAATTCAGTGGTTGTAGGATAATGTCAACTTTAGTCCTTTAAGAATTCCAAAGAATGGTACTATGACAAGAACGTTCTTTGATTTTTGACAAAATACTTATTGTCCTGTGGAGAAGGAGGGGAGGTGGGTCACCAGTCACCAGAAAACCTTGACTTGGAGGCATTCTCCAGGGTGACACACAGGTCAGGCACAGCATCTGCAGGCACTGTACAGTACAGCTCATTGTGACCTTTCCTGAGTCATCAAGTAAAAGTTAAATTCTATTCAGTGTTGTCAGTTTAAAGAAGAGTATGAGCCAGGTGTGGTGGCACAAGCCTGTAATCCCAGCACTTTGGGAGACTGAGACAGGAGAATTACGAGTTCAAAGCCAGCCTCAGCAACGGCGAGGTGCTAAGCAACTCAGTGAGACCCTGTCTCTACATAAAACACAAAATAGGGCTGGGGATGTGGCTCAGTGGTCAAGTGCCCCAAGTTCAATCTCCAGTACCAAAAAAAAAAAAAAAAAAGAGTAGGAACCACACTCTAGAGAATTCTCCATCAAGAAAGTTTTTTGTTTTTTAATGTTATTTATTGTATTATGGTAAAAACAATGTAACATGAGGTCTACCCCTCTTAAATTTTTAATTGTAAAAGACAAGTCATCTTAATCATAGACACAGTGATGTCAGCATCAGAAGATTATTGAAGTGTTAAAGGTTTTGAGTTTACCTTCCTAGCCCACTCAAACAACATAGGTTCATGTTTTCTAAATGATTCTTCAGATTGCTCATGACCTCAGAGATGGGAATGGGAGCTCCCGGGGAAGGCCCTTGGCAAATAGGGTTTTTGAGTCAGGGAGTCAATGCACAGTGCACATTAGTGTACCAAATACTGAAAGCCTTGAGGAATCTGGTGTTCCTCAAACTTGGCTGTGGAACCCATTTTCTTTAGAGTATCTTATAGGGCATTGGGAAATGCTTACATAGGGTAATCTAGATGTGCTGTGATGCAATCATGTTATAGATGACCTGAGGAAAATTGAATAGTAGGTCCTGCCCCCTCTCAGACCCATCCTATCTTGCTAAGAAAGATTGAGCCCAATCTGAGGCTGAAGAGTGATTGTGGAGAGGGGAGAGGGGAGAGAAAGCATTTTGGTTCAAAGTAGCACCTATTGGATGTCAGGTTACAGCAAGGACTAGTAATAGCAAGGAATACTTACGCTAGGAGAGCTGAAAGACCTTCAGAGTAAGATTCACCCTGGACTCTGCAGTAGCCCCGCCTGGTTCTTGCCTGCAGGTGTGCAGATTCCCTCATATTCACATGCTTTCTTGTTGCTATTTCCCTTCAAGGCTATGCTGATGCCACCCACTGGAAGGTCTACATTGTAGCCAGAGGGGTACAGCCTTTGGTCGTCTGTGATGGAACCACTCTCTCAGAACTATAGGAAATAAAACTATATACAGGAACAGCTTTGAGAGCTGAAAACCAGGTTGAAAGAGGGGAAATAAAAAACAAAAACAATGAAACCACTTTATAGGGGTTGGTTACTTAGTTACCTGCCCTTTGCATGCACATGCTAGTCACTGTGTGCTGGAGACTGATGGCCTAACCTTCCAGACTCCCCAGATGGCTTAGGAAGGATTCTAGCCTGGCTGCTTGGCCAGGACTTTGCCAGCACCTATCTGTGAGAGACTGGCTCTTCTAGGCCTTTGGGCACTATGACCTTGAGGCTGCCTCACAGGCAGAAAATAGGGCTGTTGCCTCCCTCCACTTGTGTGGACATGGTCCCCTCTGCTGGCTCTTGGGCAGTGGAGAAGGTAGCCTGTAGGTCCTGACGTCAGAGCCATCCTTTACCAGGTGGGCCTACTTATCTGTGTCTTCCTGGCTACATTAGCCTGTACGTTTTTGGAAAGCCATGGCTGATTACAGAAATCGCTGCAGTTTCTCAAGCAAAACAGAATTTAGAACCAATAAAAAAGGTCAACACCTAATTACATTTAAGAAGAGTTCCTCTTTCCCAGTCTGCATGGCTCTGGACGTCTGGGATGCCAGGCTGGATTATGATTGTAATTCTAAATGAGAATTCCTAAGGTGATACTTTTCTCCGTTTTATCAGGTTTTTACCCCGTCCCTACCCGCCCCCCCTTGCCCATCTGGATGTTTTCTCAGAAGTTGGGCTCCTACTCCCCTCCCTTGGCTGGGCCAGAGCCCTTTCTGCTGATGCAGCACTGCCTCTGTTGACTGTTGCTTTTACCAAGTGTCTTCAGAGGGGGATGAGTTAGAGTAGCTGGCCTGAGAGAGGGTGCCTCCCTGGGTTTGATCTTTAGGATCTGACTCTGTACGGAGATGTTTTACAGATGTGTCAAAGCTGATGTTGTAATGTGGTTGGGGAAGGAACTCCAGACCCAAAGTGTTTGCCAGCTGGGCTGTAACTGATTTTGTGATTCTTGGTCCTAAAATGATTTCCCTTTGTATTGGGAGACAAAGTGAGATGTTATTTTTTGTAATGCTATAAAACTGTGTTCTGATTGGATGATTTGCTGTGCTCATTGTTTTCCCCCAAGTGCTTTTGGTATGTGTTAATCAAATGGTATAAATAAGGACACTCTTCCTTTCCCCCCTATTATTCCTTTTTTGACACTGCTAGATCCACAGCCCCTGGTCACGCCTCCACAAAGACAAAGAAAAAAGCAAACCACACTAAATTGCAGAAATCAAGCGGATGCACAGTAGGTGTCTATGTCAGAGTTATGGACTGGAGGCAGATGGAGACGACGGAAGGCAGTTGTGGCCTTCGTGGGGTCCTCCTCATCCTTGGAGGATCCCTGCACTCTTCTCCCAGGCCCCCTTTCCCTGCACATCCCATGAATATTGAGCACTTGAATGGCCTCTTTGTGGTTTTGTAAAGGACAAGCAGAGTTCACAAAGCTTTGGTGGAGACACTCAGAGCCTTCTCCGTGGGTTTAAATGGAACTAGGATGAGCTGTACCTGAGGGAATTTTTCCTTAAAAGAATTAGCTCCTTGTGTGGGTGAATACAAGGAAAACAAAACTCTTTGTACATAGAAAACATACATATAAAAGTCAGACTGCTAAGCAGTTATGATTTAAGAGATTTTAAATGAGGGATCATCGGGAGGCCAGCCTTGTGCAAGCCCTCAGAGCTTCTGCGGTGTCCTCACCCCAACTGCACATGGAGCAGGATTATATATAATCAGGTTCTCAGAGGCCTCTAGGAATTTTCTTAAATTAGACCCTTTGAGTTAACGAAAGAAGGCTTCTTAGGAGGGAGCAGAGGAATGGTTTTGGTGATTGAGATCTCTTTTGTTCTTGTTAATTATCTTGTGTTTTATTTTATTTCTGCCTTTCATATCTTAAATGTCAGTAAAATACACACTTCAGCTCAAACTTTGAAAGCTAAGAAAGCCTTGCACGTGCTGATGTTGGAAGGCATCCCTGAGCTGTTCTGCAGTTCAGCAGGAGATGATCGTAGCTGAGGACAGGTAGCAGCTTTCTGCACATGCTGCTCATTTCACTCATTTTCAGCTGAGACCTTGAATGTAGATTTGTGTGAAGTGAGAAATTCTCCAAAGAGGGTTTTCTGCTCTTAATCCCTAAATACATAGAAGTAATTCACTTTCTTGCCAAGGTAATTTTCATGTGGAATCTGCTAGCTACCAGCACTACAGGAATGGTGGGGTTGCCAGCCAGCCCCTTTCTAGTAATTCAAGGCTTTGTGTAGGGTGCCATGGGATTTCCCCACCAGTTAGCTCTTGGCCACTAGACAGAACTAGCAAAAGTCCCTCTGCATGACCCAGTATGGAAAGGAGGCTCCTCAAGATGAGGAAGTGGGGATGGGGGGACAGGGTAAGACCACCTAACCAATCCCCTCCTCCCCGGGCACAGTCACAAAATCCCAGAACTCCAAAAAGAGAGACTTGTTCACAGGTTTGTCAGGTGTTTACTGGGAGGTGACTCTGCACTGGGTCAGGTTCACTTTCATGTAGGTTCCCAGCACAGAAACGTGTGGCCTTAGGAATCGGCTCTCTGAGGAGGCAGGCTGCTTTGGTGCCATTTTGAAGCACTTGTGTCCAGCTGTCCTGAGCCTGTTAGCAGCTAATGAATGGACTACACACCTTTTCTGGTTTATGGAAAAAGGCAGAGCCATCCTTCATTTTATCAAGGAAGGAAGGATGTAAAATAGTAACTGTTTATGAAAGCAGAAGTCTACCCATGTGGTGAAATACAAAGCAGTCTGTGAATAAAAGGGGCAAATTTGGGCTTGTTTTCTCAGAGAAAGGACTCACAACACTTGTCCTCGTCCATTCCAACTAACAGGGTGCCTCTATATACATAATTTCTTTTCTTCTTCACTCAGTCCTATAAAGTGGATAGTAGAAACTTCTTCTACAAGTAAAGAAGCTAAGGTGTTAACTGCCACTAGGTAGGTAGGTAGATAGTGGGTAGGTAGGTAGGTGGTTCTGTAGCACATTTTCCGGCTGCATCACAGCATGGTCCCCAAGAAGAGAACTGTGGGTTTCATTGACTCCGGTTGCCCCATAGTGTTGGGTGGGGGGGGACCTAAGGATGAGAGTCAGCAAGCAGGACTCTGCAGGGTTTGTTTTTAAAAACTCCTTTGGATAGAAATGGAGGAGAAAAGAATCTAACCATGTGATTTTTTATAAAAATCCTTTCACTTTTTCCCTTCCCACTTGAAAACTCTTTTTAAAAGTGAGTTGTAGCTGGAACACAACCGTGTCCAGCCATTTTCCTGTCACCACATGTTTCCAGATGTGTGACCAGAGGAAGGACTCTGCCCAATTCCAGTTGTGGGTCCCCTTGGAGTTACATCACTTGTTTTTCAGTTCTCAGTTTTCTATTCCCTTCTAAAATCCAGCATAGGCCTCAGTGTAGGAACAATTATTCTAAAACAAAATCTCAAGTTCCTTGGCCACAGGTGATGGCGATGGCCTCTGTCAGTCTAAGGTAGTCTGGAAAGAGTTTGCTCATTCCTCAGTCACTCCCACAGTCAGGGCTCAAACCCCAAAGCAAATGTTTTGCCTCTCATTATCTCCAGCAGGAGGACAGATGATAGAGGGAGAGGGGAAGGCACCTGGTTGCAGGGTGGGGATGACTTTGTTCATCTTTTTCAGGTATTCAACAGAAGGGTCTTTTAGGCTTTTGAGCTCTTCCAGCAATGGAAGGAACTCCCAAGTACACAGTTCCTCATTACCTTTCAGTGGTGACCCATCACTCTGCAAAATTGGTTGAAAGAAGAGTATCAGAGGTGGACTTTAAAATAGTGCTTCAGGCTGCAGTTCTCCCCATGCTTGGACCTGCAGATGTTGTTTGCAGAGCCAGTATGTGTCTGGGCGGGGAGGTTAGGAAGGTGAAGGCACTTAGAAAGACAGCCTTGTGGCAAAGGAAAAACAGGGTGCTCTAGGAATGTGCCAGGTCCCCAGAAGCACAGAGAGCCTTGACTTCCTCACTACCACCCTCCAGATATCCAGCAACAACTTCTACAAAAGCACATCAGGGAGATGGACAGGTGCTTTTCCCTTCTGCACCACATCCAAATCTGCACACGCTGGGTACAGTGTGACTTTAAATGCTGGTGTGCAGGAGAAAGCCTCCAGCCAGTTTGTCTGCTGTCCAGGTCCCTCAGTGTCTGGTTTCTCTGCCCTGCATAATTTAAGCATTAGAGCTAAATACATCTGTCATTTTCCACTCCTTGGAGACCGTGAAATGCCCAGACTTTTTCAGACTAGTGTGGAGAAGGAATGTTACGTAACTAAGCAGAGGCCTGGAACTGTGGAGAGGCACTAGGGTGGCAGGAGACCCTTCCCTCACCACTTAGTGTGTCCGTCAGTCAGGCAGCGGTCACCAATCCAAGAGTGAGCCACAGTTCCAAGCACCCATGCAGAGAAGCGAGCCCAGATGAGTTTTGAGTTTCAAGCAGAAATGGGGGAGTTGGGACACCTGCTTTGTGCCAGGCTCCATTTACCTCATGACACTTCACAACAGCTGGGTGAGGTGGGGTCATCCTGGGCAGCCATCGCGCCTCACAGCTTAGCTGCAGCTCTGCAGAGCACTTTAGACCCTTTTTAAGAAAAACTCTCACCTATCTATGGGAATTGGTGACAATAACTGACAGACGCCTGGCACTGGCCGATGTCTCATTATAGGCAATGTTCCCCTTCACGGTTCTTTCTGCAGTTCTCAGAAAAAGGCTGGCTGTGGGCTTTTCCTCCTCTTTTCCTCCCTCCCTCCTGTGGAAAGCCCGGGATTGACAAGAGAGGCACAGGCAAGCAAGGGCTTGGTGCACAGCCTCTCCCTGCCATCCTCAGGGACAGGAGCTGGGGACCAGCACAATACATCTTCAGGGAACCAGGTTGTGGTGGGGCTGGGTGGCCCCAGTGAGCAGAGGTGGACACCTGTCCCAGGCGTAGATGCTCAAAATGGTCGAGCTGTTCATGTGTGTTCAGGTACAGAATGTGGACAGCAATTCAGTATACTGTGGACTTGTAAAGACTTCACCATAAAAGGATGTATGTAAATTAAAGTTTTATGTAATGAAAGTTTTTACTTTTTGCAATTAAAAGTGTATATGTTGGTTGGTAAGAACTCTCCTGTTCTTGGTGTCATTCTTTAATTTCCTGTTTTCTCTTTATTTCCTCTTCTCCCATAACTTGGGAGACTTGTAACCACATCCTTCTCATGAGGCAGGTCTATGGGGCTCTTCTGTGGGCCTCACCAGGGTCACCTGCCTCCATCTGGCTTTGGTCTCCTCTAACATTCTCACCCACACTATTTGGTGACATTCACAGCCTCTTTTTTCCCATTCTGACCTTTTGCCCACAATGGCTTCTGATCTGTAATTCCTGCAAATTCTCAAGGCTCAGGCCTTCTATAAATACCCTCCCCCATCCATGCACTCTGTCCACAATTCACATAAGCCCGCAGGTGCCTTTTTCCTCTCACCAGCCAGCTGCACAGAACTGTGCCCAGATGCCCTCATGGTGGCACCTCATGCATGGATTTCCTTGGTTCTTACAGGGGACAGCCAGGCTCACGTGGAGGACTCCAGACCCCTGTTGGCTCACCCAGCTGCCACCAAACAACAAGCCACTCTTCAGCATTCAATTCAGTGTGGATTTGAGTTAAGCTGTTTTTGTGTGCTCATCTTTATTTATTTATTTATTTTTTCTAGTACTGGAGATTGAACTCAGGGGCACTCGACCACTGAGCCACATCCCCAGCCCTATTTAGTGTTTTATGTAGCGACAGGGTCTCACTGAGTTGCCTACTGCCTCGCCGTTGCTGAGGCTGGCTTTGAACTCGCGATTCTCCTGTCTCAGCCTCCCTAAGTGCTGGGATTACAGGTTTGCACCACCGCGCCTGGCTTCATCTTTATTTTTTTGCAGTTTCTCTTTTACTTATAATTTTATATAAATGTATAAACATGACCATTTATTTTTTTAAATTTTTTTTAGTTGTATATGGACACAGTACCTTTATTTGTTTATTTAGTTTTTTTATGTGGTGCTGGGGATTGATCCCAGTGCCTCACGCATGCTAGGCAAGCGCTGCACCACTGAGCCACACCCCAGCCCAACATGACCATTTCTTATATGCTATTTAGTGTCCTATTTCATTTTCCTTTATTACTTGCATCCTTCTCCCTCTTTCTCACATTATCCCATACCCAGCCACAAATCTTTCCTTAATTTCCTCCATGTTCTCTAATTACAATTGTAAACAAGTTCTTTGTCATTGTTTTACCAAAAATGAGGCCTTATTATAGGTACTTTCTGCATCTTGCTTTTCTTACTTAGTACCTCACAGAATTCAGCTGGCGTAGCTCCATTTCATTCTTTTTAATAGTTAAATTATTTGGCATGGATATGCTATCATCCACTTCCTTTTTCCTTGTGATTCCTCCATTAACTTATTGATGGTGGATTACATCCCCTCAAATGATTATTTGGATTATAAGCTGAGAACTCAAGTCAATTTTTAAAAATACTTGTGTTTACAAAATATATGTTCTTGTTTGTGACAATCCTAATGTATGTTCTTTAGGAATCATTCCACTCCATAATTCTGTTCATTCACCTTCTTGAAAAATTGGACTTCAATCCTCCCCTCCCCCCAGTTAATGTCTGATTCCATGTTCGATGGTGGTGAAGTTTTCAGTCCTCTTCTTTCCCAGCCCCTTAGTAGCATTTGATACTGACTTGCATTCCCTCCTCCTCTGGCTCCTGTGATCCGCACTACTCCCTGCCTAAACTTCCTTTTCCAACTTCCATCTCCTTTTCTTTTTATTCTTTTTTTTTTTTTTTTTTTTTTGGTACCAAGGATCGAACCCAGGGGCACTTACCCACTGAGCCATATCCTCAGCCCTTTTTACATTTTATTTAAAGACAGGGTCTTGCTGGGTTGCTTAGGGCCTCACTAAATTGATGAGGCTGGCTTTGAACTCGCGATCCTGATCAGCCTCCTAAGCCACTGGTATTACAGGTGTGAGCCGCCACGCTCAGCTCCTTTGTCTTTTGCTGTCCCTGAAATACAGGTCTCCATGACGGTTCTGTCACTGGGGCCTCTGCTCAGCTCTGGGCTTCACCTTCCACCCATGGGTAGGCCATCTCCATCCAGTCTGCGTGCCCGGCCGCACCTCTCACCTGAGGGCTGGCCCTGTGTATGCAACTGTGGAAAGGTCATCTCCACCAACTCTGAAGCCCCTCTGACTCAAAATGTCCAAAACGATTGTGGCAACCTCCACGGCCCTTCTCTCTTCTCTCAACCTCTACTCCTGATCAGGACCACACCCTAGAGAATTCTGCCTCCTTGTCGCATATCCAGCCCCATGGTGACTCTCAGTTTAGGGCCTTGCTCTTTCCCTAAGATTCTGCCTGTAATTGCCTAACTTGCTATTCTGTGCCCTTCCCACCATCCCTCCATGTAGCGGCCACAGTGATCTTTCTAAAGCACAAGTCTGGTCATTCACTTCCTTTCTCCTTGTGACTTCTCACAGAAGGCCCCCGGTCCCCCCTCCAGCCTCATTTCACTCCTGACCTTCACCTCCCTTCTCAGCTACTGTGCTCACCTCTCCTGGCACACGTTTTTGTTTCATTTAGGTGTGCAGTTGCCGGAGTGTGAGCAGTCTCATAGGAAGCCATCCAGGTGTACTGCGGTGGCTGTTCCATTCTGCATTCCCACTGGCAGCGAATGAGTTTGAGTTGCTGTACATCCTCGCCAGCCTGTAATGTCAGAGGTTTGGAGTTGAGCCATTCCAACAGGTGTGCGGTGATATTGTTTTAATTTGTAATTCCCTAATGACATAAGATGTTGAACATTTTTCTCATTTGACATCTGTATATCTTCAGTGAGGAGTCTCTCAGGTCTTTTGCCCAGTTTTTAATGGGGTTTGTTGTTTTCCCAGTTGAGTTTAAAGAGTTCTTTGTGTATTTTGGATAATAAACCTTTCTCACATGTGTCTCTTGTAAATATTTCCCTTTGACTTGTCTTCTTGTTCTTTTGACATTGTCTTTTGCAAAGCACAAGTTCTTAATTTTTAACAAAGCCCTGCTGATCAGTTGTTTCTTTCATGGTGTGTGCTTTGGTGTTGTATCTAAAAAGTCATCTCTGTACCAGGGTCAGTAGGTTTTTTCTGCTGTGTCATCTTTTAGAAGTTTTGTGCTTTTGCATTTACATTTACATTTAAATCCATTCTGAGTTAATTTTTGTGAAGGGTGTAAGGTCTGTGTTTAGATGCACGTTTTTTAAATTTATTTTTTCTAATCAGTTATACATGATAGCGGAATGCTTTTCAATTCATTGTACACAAATGGAGCACACTTTTTCACATCTCTGATTGTACACAATGTAGGGTCACACCATTCATGCAATCATACATGTACCTAGGGTAATGATGACCATCTCATTCCACCATCTTTGCTCTCCCCATGCCCCCTCCCCTCAACACTCCTTTGGCCAATCCAAAGTTCCTCTACTTGTTTCCACTTATGGAAAGGCCGAATGTTTTCTCTGATAAGTAGATTCACTTTTTGGCATGTCAATGTCTAGTTGTCCCAGCACCATTTGTTGAAATGCTGTCTTTGCTCTATTGATGGCCTTAGCTCCTTTGTCAAACATTGGTAGACTCTTATTTATGTGGATCTATTTCTGGGCTTTCTTTTGTGTTCCCTGGATCTATTCATTTATGCTTTAGCCAGTGGATTACTGGATCTTGATTACAGCATCTTGATTACTGAGTCTTTTTATTTATTTATTTTTTAGTTGTAGATGGACACAATATCTTTATTTTATTTATTTATTTTTATGTGGTGCTGAGGATCGAACCCAGTGCCTCACACGCGCCAGGCAAGTGCTGTACCTCTGAGCCACAGCCCAGCCCAACTTGGTAAGAGTCGGGTAGTGTCAGTCTTCCTCCTCTGTTCTCCTTCAGTGTGGAGTTGGCTATTCTGGGCCTTGTGCCCACCCCCACACATA
This sequence comes from Xerus rutilus, assembly GCA_028644305.1. Taxonomy (NCBI): domain Eukaryota; kingdom Metazoa; phylum Chordata; class Mammalia; order Rodentia; family Sciuridae; genus Xerus; species Xerus rutilus. Next base: position 101,585,792 of record CM053406.1, on the reverse strand, counting down.
AACTTTAGAATCAGTTTGTTGATATCCACACAATAAGTTGTTGAGATTTTGTTTGGAATTACATTGAATCTATAGATCAAATTGCATCTAGGTTGTTTTTTAAAAATATTTATTTGTTTGTTTATTTAGTATGTGTGTGTGGTGTGGACCTTCCACATGCCAGACAGGTGCTCTGGCACTGAGCTACACCTCCAGCTGCCAGGCTGTTTTAATTAGAAGTTGTAATTCCCGTCTTAGGATAATATGTTTGAACTTTATTATGTCCTTTTTTGCCTAGTTTAAATTCCATCTTATTACTGCACATTCCTCTGACATGACACATCCTTCTAGCCTTTCCTGATAAATCAAACTGACAAGCCTCTAGATACCATGCTGAAGACAGATATTTCACCAATCTTATTTTTTTCATAATAATGACTT
>CM053406.1:101560628-101584872 GCA_028644305.1 Xerus rutilus | reverse complement strand
ACACAATTCTTCCACCATTGCTGAATTTGAGAGATTTCAGGGACCAGTGATTTGGGACAAAAATACCCAGAGAGAGAAAGGGATTCATTAAGGTCCCAGCCCTAGGCCTCTCCCAGCCCAGACCTTCCAACCCCACTCCAGGAAGCCAGGCCTGAAGCCCTGAGTGGGTGGGGGAGTAGGTGTGGCCACACAGCCCCCTTCTCTCAGGGTCACCCAGGCTCCTGCTGCTTTATGGGATGTCTGGCTCTAAAAGCTGGCTGGGCCACGGAGGGTGGAGCAACAGTTGCCGCCAGGACATCCATTTCCAGGACAGGCCAAGGACAAAGTTTAATGGGATCCAGGCCTCCCTCCCCAGTCCTTTGGGTCAGATGCTTTGCTAATTCCTCCTCCCACCCACACTCTGTCTGTCCTCCCAGCCACAGACAGAACCTCAGAGACCCTCTAACCTAAAATGCCCCTTCTCAGCGTCTCACCTGAGGTCCCCACTGGGGAGAACACTGCCACTGGGGCCTGACAGCTGTGGGTTACTAAGGGCAGAAGACAGGCAACAGGGGCCCCTTCAGTGAGGGGCCTATTACATCGTCACACCAAGACAATCTTCTTGGGGAAAGCCATTGTCAGATGACAGTTGACAGCACTTAGAATCGCAGCTGGGAAAGAAGCCTGGAGAGGGTAAAGGCATGGGGCTGGCCTGTCCCAAGGAAAGTGGGGACTGAAAAGAGAAGAGGAGGGCAAGAGACTTTAGGTGGGAGAGAGGAAATGGACTGAATAAACACTCCAGCCTTGGACATCTTGTGGTCTTCAGGGAAGTTTAAATGCCCCAAGAAGGGTATTGCTGCCCGCCTTGTACATAGAAGGGTATTAATAACTGTCACTGACACCATCTCATTCAATCTTCCCAACTGCCCTATGAGAGCTCAGAAAGGCTAGGCAATCTGTCTCAAATCACACAGTTGGCGAATGATCCCAAGTTGGACAAAATTTTCTGCCTGGGGTGGCACCCTCCCACCTCCCCACAGAAGCCCACCAGGAGCAGAGACCTGTTATAGGTCATGCCCAAGGGTCATCTCTTTAAGGAAAGTGGGGTGAGGTGGATGAGTCTCTGGACCCCGAAGGCCCGCAGGACACCCTCAGTCTTCTGCCCTGATCCCTGCAGAATCTGTGAGCACCCTCACCTCCCTCTCCCACTGCGCCCAAGGCGTGTTCACCTCCCTCCCACCTGCCCTGTAGAGATGGGACGAGGAGCTGGCCGCCTTCGCCAAGGCCTACGCACAGAAGTGCGTGTGGGGCCACAACAAGGAGCGCGGGCGGCGCGGAGAGAACCTGTTCGCCATCACGGACGAGGGTGTGGACGTGCCGCTGGCCATGGAGGAGTGGCACCATGAAAGGGAGCACTACAACTTCAGTGCGATCACCTGCTCCCCAGGCCAGATGTGCGGCCACTACACGCAGGTGCGAGGCACGGTGGGCGGGGCGGGGCCTTGAAGGTTGGGGTGGGGCCATGTGCGACGGGCAGGCCCGGGGCCATGGCGGGGCGGGGCCACTTCTTCTCTCACCTGCCCGGAAGTCCTCCAGCCTCTCTACTTCAGCAAAACGCAGCACCTTACCCCCCTAGGTGCTTACTAAGACTCATCCTTGCACAACCAGTATGTGCTGTGGAGGCCTTTGATGAAATCTGCTTCTCAAACTGTCCAAACCCTTGTCCCTGCACTCTTTGAAAACCACTTCTTTTGTCCGGCTCGGTGGCGCATGCCTGTAATCCCCGTGGCTCAGGAGGCTGAGGCAGGAGGATGGCCAGTTCAAAGCCAGCCTCAGCAACTTAGCGAGGCCCTAAGCCACTCAGCGAGACCCTGTCTCTAAATAAAATATTAAAATAGAGCTGGGGATGTGGCTCAGTGGTCCAGTACCCATGAGTTTAATCCTCAGTACAAGAAGAAGAAGAAAAAGGAGGAGGAGGAGGAGGGGTAAGGGGAGGAGGAGCAGGAGAAAAAGAAAAGAAAAAAAAAGACTAGTCAACACGAAGGTCACCCACCCATCCGGCCACCGCCTCCTGCCGGGCATACATAAAAACATGCCTCTTAACTGTAAGCCCAAACTTTCAAATGCGATGAGAACCCAGTCATGAGCAAAAGGTGATTGTAAGAGGCAAGAAATGCTGTCAGAAGCCCCCCTCAATCTTCCTTCAGTAACAATTTGCCTTATTTACTTATTCATTTATTGGCCCTGGGAATTGACCTCGGGCACTCGACCACTGAGCCACATCCCCAGCCCTATTGTGTTTTATGTAGAGACAGGGTCTCACTGAGTTGCTTAGCGCCTCGCCATTGCCGAGGCTGGCTTTGAACTCCTGATTCTCTTGTCTCAGCCTCCCAGAGTGCTGGGATTACAGGCGTGCGCCACTGCGTCTGGCTCCTTTTTTCTTCTCTCAGTGCTTACTTGTCAAATACAAACAATAACATGACAAAAAAAAAAAAAAAATCAACCATCTTTCCACCACATCCCCCAGTTCCATTTCATTGTGCCTCTTCTGGGTGGTATTTTTAGTCTTGATCTTTAGGAAAGGAAATCCCAACAGCACCCACCCAGGTCAGGAAGCTGTGAGGCCCCAGCACTCTCCCTCCCTCCTTCCCTCTGGCCACACCCTCCCTCCCCATGCACACACAAACTCCTGAAGGGATTGTTGGTAGTGCCCAGCAGGATTGTGTATGCTCAGCTCCACCCCAGCTTTCCCTGGGCTGAGGGCACAGGCACTGTGGTGTCATTTCTGCCTGGAAGATCTTCAGCTGATAAATAGAAAGACTCCTGGGCAAACTCCTCCTAGAAATAGCAAAGGGAGGTTGGTGGTTCTGCCCATGGCAACACACAGAGGTCACTTGAATTTTGTACTTAAGATGGAATACATTCTAGCAGCTAGGAGACTCACACCTAGAAACAGGAAGAGCAGGTCCTTGCCTACCTGTCGTTTGGGAAAAGTTCCACTTTCAGAATTACTCCACTTGTTCCCCTCCTTGGACTTCTTGTAGTTGATGTTTAAGCTTTTCCAGTTAAGATTCATTCCTCTGCATAAAATGCAAGGATCTTTAGGAATAACCCACAGGAAAAAATTCAAGAGGGTGTATCAGAACCCTGGAACTGCAGAAAGATTTAAAAGAGGGAACAAGCCACACCTGTAATCCTAGTGACTCCAGCGGCTGAGGCAGGAGGATTGCAAGTTTGAGGCCAGCCTCAGCAACTTAGTGAGACCCTGTCTCAAAAGAAAAAAAGGGCTCGGAATGTAATTCAATGATAGAGCGCCCCTGGCTTCAATCCCCTCTACACACACACATACACACACACACACACACACACACACACACACACACACACACACGGAAAGAGACCTGGTGAAATGGTATGTTTGGCAGGGGAGGGTAGACTGTTAGGGATGAACTCTCCCACCCCCACCCTCCTGTTCAGTGTGGTCCTGAAGCTGCATGTCTTCAGGGAATTGATGCCTCCCCCCCCCCCCAGAGGGCTAGTGTGGACAGACACCAGTTAGGGACCATGCCACCCAGTTCAGGGTTAAGCAGCTGAGTTTGCTGTCCTTCAGGTGGTTTGGGGCAAGACAGAGAGGATTGGCTGTGGTTCCCACTTTTGTGAGAAGCTCCAGGGAGTTGAGGAGACCAACATCCATCTACTGGTGTGCAACTATGAGCCCCCGTAAGTGCTGGGGAAGCCCTGGGCATGGGGGGAGGTGGGAGGAGGTGGTAGTAAGCGGATCCAAGGCGAGGGAAGTGGGAAGGGCATCAATCTGGGGCTGTATTCTCCAGGAGCTGTGAGGGTTCCAATGGGATCTCCTCTAGTAGGCCAGAGAAAGCCACAGGGAGCCCAGGGTCGCCCAGCAAGTTATTATTGGGAGGCAACAGACCCAGGAGCACTTAAGCCTCCCCTCCAGCACCATCCTCGTCTCTTGCAGGGGGAACGTGAAGGGACAAAGGCCCTATCAGGAGGGGACGCCATGCTCCCAATGTCCCCCTGACTACCGCTGCGAGAACGCTCTCTGTGGTGAGTTGCGGGTGAGCGCGCCGGGGCGGGGGCGGAGAAGAGGTCAGCGCCTGGATGGTCTAGAGCCTCTCTGAACTCCAGGCCTGTGTGGCAGGGGCTAGGCGGGCGGGAGGCGACCACCAGGAGGCCTGGGCGATTCGCTTTGCCCTTTGCGCAGCCAGTTTGGCACCCGGTCATGCCAAGTGGCCGGATTTCGATCCTCCCATGGTCACTGCGGAGGATAGAGCAGAATCCCGTGGCTTCGCAGCACCGCGCGAGATATGCGCGGCCAGAGGGTAAGGACTGGAGGAACCGACTCGGCCGGGCCAGTGGGCGTGTCCGAGGGATTCGGGTGGGCGGGGCCTGCTGTCCCGAAGGTGCGCTGCAAACAGGAGCGCGGCTGGAGAATTTCCCTGAAAAGTTGCCAGGGTGCGAGGGTGCAGAGAAACTGGAGGGAGGTGGATGAAGAAGCAATTGTGTCAATAACAAGAAGTAAGGGCCAGGCGCGGCGGTGCACGCCTGTAATCCCAGCGGCTTGGGAGGCTAAGGCAGGAGGATCACAAGTTCAAAGCCAGCCTCAGCAAAAGTAAGGCGCTAAGTAACTCAGGAGACCTTGTCTCTAAATAAAATACAAAATAGGGCTGGGGATGTGGCTCAATGGTTGAGTGTCCCTGAGTTCAATCTCCAGTACCAAAAAAAGTAACATTTATTATCAATGAGGGACATATTCGAGGGACATATATATCCCCTGGGGAGGTGTATGTATTCGTGTCTGTGCGTCCTGGTAGAACAGTGGTTGCCCCACTTTGGTTGCGGTGGAGTGAGGGATGTGGGGTCCAGTTTGCAGCATTAATACCTGGCCTTGTGTGTCTTATCAGAACCTATCAGTGGCCCGGAAGAGGCGCAGGATTTGCCTGCTCTGGTAACTGAGGCCCGATCCACTCTGGCAACGGAAGTCTTAGGCTCCAGGAAAGCCGGCGCTCCTTCCCTAGCAACAGAGATTGCCTACTCCTCCGTAACCGAGGTCTCGGGCTCCCTAGCAACGGAGGCCCCGCCTACTGTAGCAACAAAGACTCCATCCTCCTTAGCCACAAAAGAGCCCCCCTCGATGGCAACAGAGGCTCCGCCTTCCCTAACGAGTGAAGTCCCTTCTGCGTCGACAGCTCATCACCTGCTTTCCTTGGATGAAGGGACAGTCACCGTCCCCAAATCGACCCATGTTTCTGTTCCAAAATATGCGGAAAAAGTAGAAAGCAAGACAAGAGCACCCTCCATGAGCCCAGAGAGAGCTCTTTCCCCCAAGATGTCCCTAACAGGGACAAGGGAATCCCTAACCCATGCACAGGAAGAAGCCGAGGCCGAGGCTGAGGCTGAAGCCGAGTCGCTTCCTTCCAGTGAGATCTTGCTCTCAGATTTTCCAGATGAGCTGCAAGCCACCCTGGACCACGCGGAACACACTTCCTCCAAGTCCCTGCCCAATTTCCCCAATGCTTCTGCTGCTAATGCCCTGGGTGGGCGTACCCTGGCCTTGCAGTCATCCCTGCCAGGTAAAGACGTAGTCTCGGGAGGGTCAGCACCCTGCCCCAGCGGAGGAGGTGCGGGTGTGGGGGGGCTTGCACTCCCAGCAGGCACTTCCTCCCTGGCTGCTGCTCCCCTGCTGGGGGTGGGCTGGGTGGAGGCCAGGCAGGCACTCTCTCTCCTGGCTGAGTCAAAGCCCCTTCTTTCCCACAGGTGCGGAGGACAGGGACTTGAGGCTGAGCTCCGGCCACATGTGGGGTCCTGCCCAGGCACTGCTGCTACTGCCTCCCTTGATGTTGACTGGACTCCTCTGAACGGGACAACATTCAAAGGCAAGGCCAGGGGGAGGGGAGGGGCCCCTCACCTCATGCCCACACTGGATTGTCTTTATCTTTCTAAGTAAGAGGTCATGATTTCCTGGGAAGGTCCTGCTCTGTGGCCCAGGTGCCCCCTCTGCACCCCAGGTTCTGGCCAGATCCCAGGCCAGCTCTGATCCCTTTAGGAGGCCTCTACAGGAGCAGCCCCTGGCTCTGCCTCAGGAGTGCCTCTTCCTGGGGTTGGGGAACAAGACTTCTGAGCAGTGTTCCGGTGGCCACGTGTGCCCAGTCTCCAGTTCTCTTGTGGCCATGGGCCGCTCTCCTGGAGCTAGAGGATCTCGGGCTTCCCAGGAGCCCCTTGACTCCTTCCAATCCCCTGGCCTCTTTCTCAAGCCATTTTGAGTACAGGGCTGTCCCCAGACGTGCCTCCTGCCTTCCCAGGCTGAAGAGGTCGCTGCTCAACTCCCATCTCCCCACCCTGTTCCCAGCCCCTCAGCTTCCTGGCGGAAGGCCCTCCAAAAGGGAAGGGCTGCCAAGCCTGTGCCTCATCCACAGCATCTAGGCGGCACTGTCCTGGCAGGCTGCCCGTTCAGGGGGCCACAATGACTGCATTCCAGCTGGGACCCCTCCTGCCCCAGCAGTTGAGTCCTGCAGGGGGCGTGCCTGGCCGCTGGGGAGGTGGGGTTCTGTGGGTCAGGAGGCAGGAACTGGGGAGGGAGGCCCTCTCACTCCTGAAGAAAGCCCACTTGAGAGCACCTAGCGTCCCAGTGCTTATGAGGGCTGAAAGCACAGGAGGGTGACATGAGAGGCCCTGCCTAGGCTCCCCTCACCCCTACTAGCCTGTGACAATGGTTCCTCCTTTCACATTCCTCTCCCCACAAGTATTCCACGTTCCCTTCCTGTAACTCCTCCTCCACTGGCATCACAGGCGGCCACGCAGGAAAGGGAAAGGGAAGTCCCCGGTGCTGGCCGACTCCCCGAGTGGGGCCTCACTGGTTTGAGGCTTAGGGTCAAGGCAAGGCATCCGAACTTTTCAGAGGGGTGCTGCTGCCCGCCCCCCCCAACAGGGTTAGAAATGCACCGCAGGCTCGGCTTTGCCCTGGTGCTGGAGGAGCCCGGAGGAGATTCTGGGGTCCTAGACGCGTTCCCAGGGAAGCAGAGCAGGATCTTCCAGAGGTGCCATGGGCCAGGAAAACACTAGTGGGGGCAGGGCAGCAAATGGGCGACCAAGGGTAGTGGGAGGAGCAGAGCAACTATCTCCTGGCCAAAGCAGGAGGGGCAGGGATGGCAGAATGGCCTGGCCGTCCCGATCAAGCCACACTGCAATCTTGACCTGTAACCAGAGGTCATGCCCCTCATTTTATGTACTTTTTAAGCTCCATTAATAACTCACATAATATAAAACTTGCCATTCAACACAATATTTTTAGTATATTCACAGGATTGTGTGACCATCACCTCTAACGATCTTAGAAATTTTCACTATCCCCAAAGAAATACCATAGCTGCTAGCGCTCCCTCCCCATTTCCAGCCAAAGCAACTACTATCTACATGAATTGACCTATTCTTGACATTACATATAACGTCCTGGCAAATCATATATAATAGGTGACTGCTTCTTTCACTTATCTTCAAGCTCATTGATGTCACGTGGATCAGAACTTCATTCTTTTTATTGCCAAGTAATATTCCATTCTATGGAATTTTTTTGCCTAATGTTGGGGATTGTGCATGCAAAGGCAAGTGCCCAAACACTGAGCTATGTCCCTCACCCTGTAGAATATATTTTATTCATCTATTCATCATTTGTTCATTCAAGTGTCAGCTGGTAGACATCAGTTACTCCCACTATTGAGCTATGAATAATGCCACATTAAGTATTCATGCGCCAGTTTTTGTGTGACTATGAATTTTCAATATGCTTGGGTATATACATGGAATTCCTGGGTCATACAGTAACTTTATATTTAACTTTTGGAGAAACGCCCGAACTACTTTTACAGCCTCACACCAAGTGTATGAGGGTTTCAGGATTTCTCTGCATCTATGCAGACACTTGGAATTCTCTTCCGTCACAGCCATCCTAGCAGATGTGAAATAACATCTCATGGTGGTTTCCATTTGCATTTCCTTGATGACTAATCGTGTTGAGCATCTTTCCGTGAGCTTATTGACTATTTGTCTCTGTCTTGGGGGTGTCTAGTCAACTCTTGTATATTTGTCCTTTTATAACTGAATTGTAGGACTTCTTTATAACATTTGGTATGTCCTTTATCCGATAAATGATGTGCAAATATTTCCTCCCATTCTGTGGCTTCTCAATTTTTCTTGATGATATTCTTTGAATATAAGTTTTAAATTTAAATTTTGATGTCCCAACTATTTTTTCTTTTGTTGCTTCTACTTGGGATGTCATATCCAAAACCATTGCCTAATCCAAGGTCATAAATAATTATACTTGTGTGTTTAAGTTTTACAGTTTTGGTTCTTAAAATCTTTAATCAACCATTTTTAGTTTATTTTTGTATGTGATATGAGATAGGAGTCCAGCTTCATTCTTTTTTTGGTATTGAGGATTGAACTCAGGGGTACTAGACCACTGAGCCACATCCCCAGCCCTATTTTGTGTTTTATGTAGACAGGGTCTCACTGAGTTGCTTAGCACCTTGCCCTTGCTGAGGCTGGCTTTGAATTCATGATCCTCCTCTCTCAGCCTCCTCAGCTGCTGGGATTACAGGCCTGCACCACTGGGCCTGGCCCAGCTTCATTCTTTTGCATGTGAGTATCCAGTTGTCCCAGCACCTTTTGTTGAAAAATTATCCTTTCCTATTAAATTGTCTCAGTACCTTTATCAAAAACCAACTGACAATACATTTGTTTATTTCTGGACTCTGAATTTTATTCCATTATCCCAGAGTTTACTGTAGCTTTGTATTTAAGTTTTGAAATCAGGACATGTGAGTTCCTAAACTTTGTTCTTCTTTTTCAGGATTGTTTTGGCTACTCTGGGTCCCTTGAACTTCCACATGAATTTTAGAATCAGCTTGTCAAATTTCTGCCAAGAAGTCCGCAGTTTTTGTTACAGATTGTGTAATCTGCCACGTTAAATCATCCATGAACATGGGATGTCTCCTCACTCAATTAGCCCTTCTCTAATTTCTTTCAACAATGTTTTGTACTTTTCAAAGTTCTGCAATTTTTTTGTTAAATGTTCCTAAGCATTTTATTATTTTTATGCTACTGTGAATGGAATTATTTTATTAGTTTGTTAGTTCTATGTATAGAAATACATTTTTTCAAAATATTGATCTTGTATCCAGCCACCTTGCTGAACTTATTAAATGAATTTTTTTAATGGATCCCTTAAAGATTTCCTGTATTATAAATCATATCATCTGCAAACATTTTTTTTACTTGTTTCTAATCCATATAGTTTTTACTTCATTTTCTCATGCGATTTTCTAACGAGACCCTCCTGTACAATGTTCTTGCCACTAGAAGTGGCAAGAATGGACACATTGCTGATCTGAGGGGAAACCATTACCTCATGTACCAACCTGAATTGTGGGGTTTTTCATAGATGCCATTTTTTCAAGCTGAGGAAATTTCCCCTCGTTCCTAGTGCACTGAATATTTTTGTTTCGTTTCGATTTGTGGAGCCAGGGACTGGGCCCAGAACCTCACACGTGTTAGACAAGCACTCTACCACTGAGCTATGTTCCAAGACTTCACTGAACATGTTTATCGTGCAGGGGTGTTCACTTCTCTGTGCCTATTAAGATGATTATGTGAGGGACTGAGGCTGTAGCTCAGTGGTAGAGCACTTGCCTTGCAAGTGTGAGGCACTGGGTTCGATTCTCAGCATCACATAAAAATAAATAAATAAAGCTATTGTGTGTCTATCTACAACTTAAAAAATATTCAAAAAAAATTTAAAAAAAGATGATTATGTGATTTTGTTTTTTTATACTTATTTTTTAGTTGTAGGTGGACAGGATATCTTTATTTTATTTTTATGTGGTGCTGAGGGATCGAACCCAGTGCCTCACGCTTGCTAGGTGAGCACGCTACCACTGAGCCACAACCCCAGCCCCAATTATGTGATTTTGTTATGTGTTCTAAGCATAAGAGTATATTATATTAATTGATAATATTCATAGTTTAGACCAGTTGCATTCCCGGGAGGTCCCTCTCCTGTTTTCTTCAGCTCCTCTTGGACCAGCTTTCTGGATCTACTGCCAGAGCCTGTGTGGTGGTTAGGTACGGGGCCTCCTGGAACAGGACCTGTGGAAGCCCATCTTTTCTAGACTTGGGTGGTGGCTCTGCCTGCCTTTTGCAAAAAAGAACATCTGTTGACAGTCCTCAGGAAACCTGTCACATGAAAGAACCTGCCCAAGATAAGTAGGGACCTGGGGAAGTTTACTTTTTGGGAAACACAAGAACACAGGGCATGATATCCACACCTGTCAGGCCAAGCTGTAACAAATGGGCAGGTGGTGGTAGTGAGATGGACAGGGAAGAGACAAGTCAGCATAGGCCTGTTCAAGCAGAGGGTGCTGGCACTCCCGGGGGCCTTCTCAAGGCCAGAGTGGGGAAAGGTAGGCTCCAGCCCTATGCTGCATGGCTCTTAGGTATCTGGGAACGGCACAGTGACAAGGGCCATCACAGGGGCCCAACAAAGGATACCCCTATCATCTTAGGCTTCATTATGAGGAGGTCTCAAAAGGCCCTTCCAACTTTGCCCATTGGAGTAAGACTTCCCAGGAGAGGAGGAAGGTACGTGGCTTCGGAGGAGGCCTTTCCCACCCCGACTGCCTCTCCTCCTGCAGGCAGTGCAGCGTGCCTCTTGCCCCAAACCCAGCCACCAGCCTCCTTTCTCAGGCAAGGATCCACTGTTCTAGTTTCCAAGACTGACCAAACACCCTGAAATTTTAAAAATCCCAGGATATTTCTTGGAGATGGCACTGACCCTCCCCAAGGTAAATGGCCAAGTCCATGGGCAGTCTCTCCAAATAATCTGGGAGGATGTGGCTGTCAGAGGGAAGGGCTCTTCAGGGCCAACTCAGCTCAGGCTCCACAGATACAAGTGCCCCTAAATCTGGAGAATCAGAAGTCATCAATGCAAAAACAATGTGAGGGTGTTGCAACAGAAAGAAAAGCTACCCTAGAACAGTGGTCAGTACTGAGGGGAATCACAGGGCTAGAGAAGGGTAACAGCAGATTCCCCTCTGGGGACCCAAGGCCTTACTGCTCTATAGAAATGGTGCTACCAAGACCTGGACTGACTCCCCGCCACGTGCTCTCCTTCCCGCCACGTCAGCTTTCTGAAGTGAACCTCCTTGGGAAGGGAAGGCAGGACCTAAGTTATGAGGCCTTGGGAGCCTCAAGCACTGGCTGTTTCTGCAACACCTGCACAGGCACACTTCTGTGTCCTGGGAATCTAAGACAACTGAGTCAAAATTCCCCTGAGTCAACTGTCACTAGACTACTGGGAAAACGGTTCTGCAAAAACATCCCAGGGCCTTCCCTGGTGGGGACAACCACCCCACACTATGTGGGAAGAACGGCCAGTTACCTACCAGACCTTAGTGCTAACAAGCCAGGTGTCCTAGAGCAAAGGCAGAGAAGCCTTGTGGGAACACAGCTGGACCTCAAAACATTTTAGTCTGTTTACAGACCCTGGTGTTGGGCAGAACCAGTTGGAAGGGAAGCTTGACCCTTCTGCTGTAATCATGTGGCCACTGAAGCAAATACTCAGCAAAACTTGAAGACAGGTCATCTTCAAGAGGTGCTGAGACAAGAGTTAAGGGTTTGGTTGGAACACTTTCTGAAAGAACTGCCTCCCTGGCAAAAGGTCTAGGCACCAGCTGTTATTCTGGGGACTCACATCTCAGCCTCACTGAGTGACACTTCCCCCGAGACTGATCTGCACCCAGCCTCCCACTCCTCTCCTGGGCGGTGCAGCCCCCCACCTGCTACAGCGCTGTCCACACCAACATCGAGGACAGAAAGTGACTCTGCTTAGATGTTTAAACTCACAAAAATAAGAAACTCCCCACAAAACTCCAAATCACCACCAATACATTTATTTGAGGGAGGTGGGGTCAAATCTTACCATGAACTTTTAAACTGGGTAGGGCTAGAGACAATGATCTGCCTAACTTCTTCATGTTCACACGACCGCACAGGTAACCAGATCCTGCACATGAGGTGCCACCATTAAACAGACAAGCATTAGATGAGGGGGACACATTCTGAAGAGTTACATGATTTCCCATTCAGAAAAAGGTGCTACCCTCAAATCAGAAAAGTAGTGTTGAGAAAAATGAAGGCAAAACCCAGCCTTAGCCTTCTAGCACAGGCCTAGACATGATGGCGGCCTCGTGAAGGGGGTCATGCCCTATTTACAAAGCAGGAGAGAGGCACTCCCAGTTGAGCTGAAGAATGAGTTAGGCTCAGTGGAGGGGTGCGGTGGGGTGGGATCTAACTCCATTATCCTTTCCTCAACCACGCTAGGCCTCCAAAAGCTTTTCTGGCCCTGCACAAGGCAGACTCAGTGAACCTGGGAAGTCAGGGAATGACACCTCGACTCCCCAAACCCACCCACCCCACCTTCCCAGGTCTAACAGGTGACCCCATCCGCTGGGCACAGCCCACCCCTGCCCAACCCCACACCTGGACAGACACATGGCAAATATGAAAACTGCAGCCCAGCCGGGCTGGAGTACATCTGGGTGTTGCCGGGCTGGCGTTTCCCTACAGGTATCCCGAGGTGACCAGCCTCACCCAAGGGCCAGGCCACTGCGTGTTTGGTCAGGTGATTTAGGTTACTCCAGGGCAAAACACGATCCTGATGACACCCGGCGGAAAAGCAGGCTGGAGCCACGGAAGAGCTGGCCCTGGAGGGGAGGGAACATCATCAGTGAAATGAGGAGCCATGCTTCCCCACCAGCCTCAGAGAAAAGGCACTGCAGCTCTGAGGCCCCGCGTGCAGGTAGAGGATCAAGGTTTGCATCCTGGGAGGACAAGGTCAGCCTGTCTGTGCTGCAGAAGGGAGCAGGCCACCTCATGCCTGGGAGTGTCCAGTGGCTCTGGGGCTACTCAGCAGGAACCCCAAGAGGAGGCTCAGTGCTCTTCTGGCCTCAGAGCCCAAGGGAACTGAGCCTCCAGGGAGGAGCAATGCACTTAGTGCTGAGAACCGTCTCACTGTCCCTCCTCCCTCCCTCCCTCCTCTCCCCACCTAGAAGCCAGTCAGTGCCCTGGCTCCCCCCAGGGCAAAGCTGCATTTTACTGAGAGGCAAACCAAGGCCAGAAAAAGGCAAGATCTGCCCTTGCCTACAAGACTGGTCCCTGACCACTGGGCCCGAGAGCTCTAGCCAGCAGGAGGCACCTTCAGCACAGCACCCCAGAACCCAGGACTGGCCCTCACTCCTGCCATAGGCTCCCCACATGGTCAGCTCCACTCTCAGAATCTGCAGGGCCTGCAGGTCCTACAGAAGGGGGCCTCCAGCATGCCCCATCCTAACACTGGTTCAGCTACAGTGGTCTCAGGCCTCACATTTTCGGCCCACGTGACTTGAAGGATAAGTTCTGTGGCTTAACTGCCTACCACAAGAGCCAGAACGTCCCCTCCTTCTCCTAAGTCTTTCAGAGTCGAAATGAGACTAGACCTGATGTATAATTCTTACTTTAATTCTTGTAATTCATAAGGCACAGGGACTATGTTGCCCAGACTGGTCTCAACTCCTGGGCGGTTCTCCTACCTCAGCCTCCTGTAGCTGGGACTGTAGCCGTGTGCCACCATGCCCAGCTCTGATGCATGATTTTTAATAAATCCAAACTCAGCCACCTCAAATCCCTTCTGAAATCAGGTGAAGTGCAAGTTTAATTTAAAAGCCTTAAACCAAGTATCTATGTTTTCTTTGTTCACTGTACTCAGGTTAGATTTCGTGAGACCCCTTAGCCTCCCATACAATGAAGAGTCCACAAAACCATGCATCTGACAGTTGTGGCAAAGACTGGGAAAAGCCTCCAGCCTCCTGGGCTCACTCACCTGCACGCTCAGGTACTTCCAGCAGTGAATCCAGGATTTGAACACTGGGGAGTAAGGGGGGAGCCCAGCCTGCAGCCTGTGGGAAGGACAGTGTGTGAGAGCCAGAGGACAGAGAGGCAGGCCAGCCACACCCTCAAGAAAATGGCTTGGGGCTGCCACTTGCCCACATCCAGAAATCAGGTTCATCCCAAAGGGCCTCGGTGGATCCCAGAGGAACTGTGTACGCTGGGCAGGTGGGAGGGAGCAGAGAGCTGGAAAGCCTCAGCTGGGGAGCCCAGGAGAATCAGCAGAGGAAGCAGAGGGGCTGCACACCTACCCACAGTTGTTGACAGCCATGAGATCCCCGACCAGCAGGAAGGGGTAGGTCAGCATGCTCACAGCAATCTGAAACCCGGAGAGACCTGAGTGCCAGAGTCCCCACCACCCCAGCCCTGCACACACGCCAGCACCCAGCACCAAGACCAGCCTCTACTTCCCAAGGCTGGCCTAAGTGCCCCCGCCACAGGGAAGGCCAGGGCAGCTGCCCGACTTACCCCCATCACAAACTTGGTGTAGCTCCGGATGGCCAGGGCCTGGCTGAACTGAGGAGACAGAAGGAAGCGTGGCTTGCCACGGACAGCTCGCGATGCGGACTTCAGCCCTGCAGCCCCTCCCACACCCTGCAACACCCGCGCTGCACGGCCGCCTTCCCGCTCAGGGCCCACTGACTGCTCCTGTGGCCTAGGAGAGCCACAGAAGACCTGAGGCAGAGGTGGAGTAATTGGGCTGAAGTCTAATGAAGGAGACAGAAGCACAGGGTCCCTCGCTGCTGGCTTGTGCAATGTCATACGGCAGCTCCCAGGGCGTAGCCTCTGCCTGCCTGACTGCTGTCTAGTCAGGGCTCACTGAGGGAGTAAGAAGACAGACTCCCATCCAGATGCCCGAAGCCTGGCCCTGTAGCCTAAGGTGAGGGAAGACTCCAGGCTTCTGCCCCCTTGGTGAAGGGTGAAGCCAAGAGCCCCCCTCCTAAAACTCAACCTTGCCCTGAGAATAAGCTCCAGCAAGGAAGGTAACTGCCCGTCCCTCAGCGTCCTGTGGAGCAGCTGTCCCACCAAGGGACGCCCCAGATCTCTGGGTAGAGATCTGCTCAGGCCGCTGCCCGGGTGGCTTTGCAGGTTGGCAGCCTCATCTTGGCTTTGAAGCCCACACAGAAATCCTTCCCACATAGCGTCTGACTGCGGCTGCTGCTCAAGTGCGTGCAGCAGCCACTGGGCAAAGAGCCACTAGACCAGAGAAGCCGCTCGGCACAAAGAGACCCAGCCATCCCGGGCATGCTCCGTAGACAACAGCAGCAGTTCACCCACCCACAAGGCCCCCAAGGAAGAGCAGAGCTGCAGGCATGTGTCACTGTAACTACAGGTGTCTTTATGGAGCTTATATTGAGAGGCCAGTTAAGACTCACTCAAGTCCAAGGGTGTGGAAGCCAGCCTCGCTGTGGGAGCAGAGGCTCTCATCTGGGGCCACAGACATGTGCCCAATACACCCCACACCCTCAGTTCAGACTGGGCCCATGGGGATTCTGACCCCTCCTCTACCAGGTTGATTCTGGCAGGTGGGTCCCCAGGTCCCTTACTATCCTCCTAAACTTGGCCGTTCCCACTGTTCAAATGTCTGGCCACTAGTAATTCCAGCCCCTCGCAGCTCCCTAACCCCTGTCTTAGTCCAGCAGAACTTGGCAGTCATCAGGCGCCCAGAGCCTTTCCTCATCAAGTGCTCTGCAGAGGGACTAACTGCTCTGGCGCCTGACCTGACCTGCTGAGAGGTCTGTGTGCACCAGGCTGTGCGGAGCCCTGCCGACAAAATGGGGTGAGCCCGGACAGCACACTTCCCAGGCCAGCTAGAGAACTCATGGGGGAAGCACCTTCAGCCCAGCAAAGGGAAGGACCCTGGCTCAGTCTTGTTGGTTCCAGCCAAGTGACTTTGGAGCTCATTCAATCTCTGGGTCTCAATTTCCACTACCGGTAAAAAGGACCCGTCTTGTTTCCTTGACAATCAACGCTGTCAGGACCAAAGGTCATCATGCTCACAAACAGTTTTGAAAGCATAAAATAGGAAGCAAAAGTTAAATGATGACTATGAACTGGTTTATCTTCTGATTTCCTGAGCCCTAGTCGGGTCTCTGCCTCAAAGCAGCCTCAGATACACTGGAGTTATAAAGCTGCTCAGGACAACAACCCTCCTAAGTCTGGGTACAAATCTAAAACCCATTTTTCCTAAGGCAAAGCTTTAGGAAATGCCAATGCCAGGGACTACTAGGGGCTTCTCTCATCCTTAGGGGAAGAGAGTTCCAGAATCCTGGAGCCTGTCTCAGACCCTGGGCAACAGGAGCACATGGAGGTAAAGAAGGACAAGTCCTTGTTCCAACCAACCTGGGAACCTGGATTCTGGTCGTTTCCCAGCCCCCCTGGGGTGTCACTCACGCTGTCATCCACCAGGTAGGCATTGATGAAGTGGGCCAGCAGGTTACAGCCCCACAAGAAAACCACATCGCCCAGGAGATGAGGGATTAAGCCACTAAAAAAACAAGGTGAGCAAAGATGAGCGAGGGAGGGAGGGGAGAGCTCCCGGGGGCTGCACACCCAGGAAGCAAGGAGGATGTTCCAAGCTCCACATTTTAGCACCCCAGGAGCACAGCCTCAGGAAGAGAACCCACAGGCCCTGCGAGCCAGCAGCAGCCCACCAGGACGGCCAGGGTCCTCCTCCCACGAGGTGTTAGAGGCCACTTCTGATGCCACAGACTGTTAGTGGTCTCACAAGCAGTTTTTAAACTGCAGAAGTCAGGCATCAAGATGTGAATGCTGCCACATCTTGGATTTTCAAGTGCAGATGATGAAGGAGTATTCACGTGTTGGTAGCTTTCTCCTGGCCTCTTTACCTAACCCGCTCTCACAAAACACCGTTTGGTATACCTCTTTACACCTGAACACTGTACTGGCAACATTCCATGCAAACGTTTCCAAGGAGGGCTAACTCATATATGGCAAAAAGCTTCAAAAAGTCCACAGGGAAGGTTCACGAAGACACAGTGCTGAGGCCAACAAGCCCAGATGTGCTACTTGGGTTTTTCTTTCTTTTTTTTGCAGTACTGGGGATGAAATACAGGGGTGTGTACACCTGAGCCTCATCCCCAGCCTTTTAAATTTTTTCATTTTAAGACAGGGTCTCACTGAGTTGCCCAGGTTGAACTGAACCTTGTGATCCTCCTGCCTCAGCTTCCTAAGTCGCTGGAACTACAGGTATGTGCCACGACACCCTGCAGCCACTTTTGTTTTCTACAATATGCTTATTTGCTGATACAGGTGGTAGGGTGCCTCGGGAGGTGCTCCAGAAGAATGGCTGTCACTTGGGAAGGGAAGTGGCTAAGTTGCTAAGGCTGGCTTTGAACTTGTCCTCCTGCTTTAGCCTCCCAGGCCACTGGGATTACAGACATGTGCCTCTGTGCCCAGCAATAAATGAACTTTTTTGGATGCAATTTCTAACTTGGCTGTCCTTGCCTACACTCAGATGACTATGCACACATGCTTCCTTAGTTCCGTAACACAAATGGGTACTGCCTACTCCAGGACCCCACGGGGAGAAAGAACCCAAAGGGCTAGCACTGCTGGATGATGGTTACAGAGCTGGCATGAAGCAGAATGGAATGGCCCAGCATGAAAAGCCAGAAGTGGTGACGCAGTGTTTCAAGGCCTGAAGTACCAGGTACACGGGCAAATACTTACTCACATATTTTATACACGTATGTGCACGTGTGTGTGTAAGTATGTGCGTGTATGTGTCAACATTTCTCAACCCTGGCACTGTCAGCACTGGGAGCCGAGTGGCGCGTCGCTGCGTGCTGCCTTCCGTGCGGCAGGGTGTCTGCATCCTGGCCCCTCCACTAGGTGCTGGGTCTGAAAATGAGATGCCTCCCAACACGGCAGTGCTCCCCAGGGAGAGCCCTGCTGAGAACCACATCTGATATGTGTATGCAGACACACGCCACTCACAGGTATCTCTCGGCTAAAGAAGGACACCATAAATAGAACCAATTGGCAAGTTAGAAAACAATATAAGACATTATATTAATATACTATAACTTTACAATATTATTAATATATAAAAATATAACATAAATAAAATATATATTAATAACATGGGACCCAATATCTAGTATACTATGTAGTAAACAGCTATGTCATTGCCTAGACCTGCAAAAGGCAAAACAAAAAAACATACTTATCAAGCCTGGCTTCTGAGTCTTGTTTGTGACTTTTTTTCTTTTTTCTTTTTGCTACTAGGGGTGGAACCCAGGGGTGCTCTGCCACTGAGCTACATCCTTAACCCATTTTATTTATTTATTTATTTAAAAATATTTTTTAGTTGTAAATGGACACAGTATCTTTATTTATTTATATGTGGTGCTGAGGACCAAACCCAGTGCTTCACATGTGCGAGGCGAGCACCGTACCACTGAGCCACAACCCCAGCCCCATTTTATTTATTTATTTATTTTTTTGGTGCTGGAGGTTGAACTTGACCACTGAGCCACATACCCAGGGTCTCTATGAGTTGCTTAGCACCTCGCGGTTGCTGAGGCTGGCTTTGAACTTGCGATTCTCCTGTCTCAGCCTCCCAAAGTGTTGGGATTGTAGGTGAGTGCCACTGTGCCCAGCCCCAATCCTTTTTATTTTCTGAGACAGGGTCTTGCTAAGTTGCCCAGACTGGCCCTGAATTTGCAATCCTCCTGCCTGCGCCTCCCGAGTCGTGTACCAGTGGGTACAACTTCTACTATGTGGACAGTCTCTTCAGTGTGAGCTTTCTCAATAGGTGAAGCAAGCTGGACACGAGACAACAGAGTACAGGAGGTCGGTGGCCGTCAGATCACGTGCTCTGCCAGAGACGAAGACCCCTGGGCCCCAGCCAATGGCTGCTCTACAGAAACAGAACCAGAAGGGCCAGATTTTCTGACTTTTCAAGAGAACCCAGAAATATGAAATCTCTTGAATGTTAACTAATTTGCCAGAACAGAAACTACTGGCTGGAGTCAGCCTGTGGGCTGCCAGCACTTGACCCTCAGTCCAAATCACAGATTTTCAGTCATTTTTAGCAGCGAAGCCAAGAACTATGTGGTGCCCTGGCTCATGAAGACCAGTGCCAACGCCGACCCACAGCCCTGGGGCGAGTAGATGGGGCCTCACGGGGGCCACTCAGTTCATACCCCCCCTTCCCGAGTACTAGACAAATAGTTCCTTTTTGTTTGTGGTGCTACAGATTGAATCCAGAGCCTGGCGTGCTCTGAGCTACACCCCCAGCCCAATTCCATTTTTATGTAAACTGTGACCTGAAAAGGGTCAAACAGCTTGGTCCTGATGCTCTGTAGCCCGGACACGCTATGAAGCACTCCAGAGCTGGACCGCAGCTTGTCAGGCTGGGGCACAGCCTTGTGGTTAGTATGAGGGCGACAGCTGAGGCCTGGGAGGTTGAGAATACGTCTGTTAGTTGAGCCATGACCATGGCTGGTTACGGGGTGTATAAACTCACGTACACAAAGAATCCCAGCAGCCCCTCCTCTTTGAAAATCTTCCCAATGGAGCTCAGCACACCACTGTGAGGAAGGCAAAATAGGAATACAAGGTCACCTGATCACTTAGCAGAAGCCCACCTACCAGTCCTGCCCAAACCCAGCCAGTCCTAACCCAGCTGGGGAGGAAGAACCTAAGAAGAGAATAATCAAGAGCTCTCGTCTGAGGGAGCTCGCAGTTTGTAAGGACTGAGGAAACCAACACGCCACAGGGTCAAAGACCTTGCAGGTTCCTGCACGTTCTGTGGGATCTGTAATTTAGGAATGAAACCCTCAATGGGGACACTGCCACAACAGCAGCAGGCCCCGCTCCTGCCTGGCCCTGGTGCTTATCTCTGGCCAAACAGCCTCCCGGCAGAAGAGCCTGCAGGCCACCTGACAGCGACACCAGGGAAGGGATAGTGAGCAAAGGGAGTCAACCAGGGGCAGAGGAACCCAGAGCCTTGAAGCGGGACCCCCCGGGCCAACCTGGGAAAAGGCATCTGGCCTCCATGGCAAGAAGCTTGGGCACTAGTGTCTGTTGGATATCAGACGACAGGCTATGGCACCCTGGGTGTGAAATGTCACAGAAGAACATCCTCTTCTGTGACCTATGGCAACAAATGTCAGCTGGGCCCTCCTGAATGGAGGCTATGTGGAAAAGCAGAGGAAAAAGGAGCGGGGCAGCAGATGACAGTGGGAGCCAAAGCTCCGGCCAGCACTAGCCCCAGGCATCCTGGTCCCACCAGGCCCCCCTATCCTACTCAGAACAATGGGTTGGCCTACTGAGATGCTGAGCCAAATTATCCTCTCTGGTGCCATTTACCAACCTCAATTAGGGGAGCAGGCCGATTCTCACTAGTGAACCCAAGATGAAGGGACACCGCAGCCAGGTTTCCTGGGGTAGTGGCCCCATGGGACAGCTGCAGAGAGCAGTTGACCCAGGGAAATGAGAGTCAGAGGGAGGGTAACCCAGAATGTGTCCTCAGGCCACAGGCTTCCAGGACCTGCATCCTGTGTTGTGTCTCCAAGGGGCAGAGAGGGCACAGCCCTGCAGGAAAGGTGGTATGGACACAGATGCCGCCTACACCTGCATCCAGGGAAGCATCCGGCATACAGTTGGTAGATGAGCCTCAACCCCACAGGGGACAGCTTCTTAGGACTCTGAAAAGAGCTAAAAGCTAGGCTTGATGACAGCTGGAGAAACCGTTAGGGCATAAACTAAGGAGTCCAGAAGGTAACCCTTGGTCAGCCCTACGTGGCACAATCAGCTCTGGAACCTGAACACCTGATCCAAGTGGAATCCATTCCAGTCCCACTCAGCCTCTGCACAGCACCAAGGCCTACCCAGCGCAACCCCTGGGAAGAGACAGAAAGGACATGCCCTCAACACAGAAATAGACCAGAAAAGGTACAGCACTGACCCCAGCATGGCCTTGCTGGGTGACTCTGAAGGGTAATAGGGCCACTCCAGCCAGTCCCAAGAGAAATTACCCACCTGTATTTGGCCTCCCGTCCCACAAACTGGACCATGCAGCGCATTGAGATGACTGAGGGAAGAGAAAAGGCACAGGTGACTTGGTGGGCCAAAGCCCACGACACCCTAGCCACAGGGTATCCAAGAGAGTGGCCATGGCACAATGTGGCCTATGGCGGAATGCAAGAGAGGAGGGCCTGAGACTCTGGGACCACAGTGTCCCATTTCTTCCTCCTGGAGAGTCCTGTGCCGTTGGAAAGGAGTTTTGGCCAATCTCTCCTCAGTGGGGCTCAAATGGAACCCCCACCCCCTACCACTTCCCAGCCATGCCACCAATGCCTACCTACAGTACACAGATGTCATGACACCCCCACCCCCAGGGCTGGAGCCGAGACGCAGCCTCCTAGGGCGGCTCACCATGCAGTGGGTGGGCCAGCATGCGGGACACGCACTGCATCATCATCTCATAGGACGTCTGGAAGAGAACAGAGGGTGCGGACTCCGTCAGGCCTGAGACTGGCACTTGTGAGGAGCTACAAGTCCTTCTGGGGGAAACTGGGAACCCAGGGACCTCGCATGGGGTCAGTCTACCAAGGATGCTGCCCACCTCCCAGGAGAGCTGCCTGCCCCCAGCTAGGCCCAATGGCAGCTGGGCAGGCTTTCTGAAATTCCCCGCAGTGCAGCCATACACCCAGGCACACACAAGTCCAGCTGTTGCTCTTCAAGAACCCACCCATCTCAGGAGGAGACAGTGAGACTCCCCTCCAGCGGCAGGCACCCACCTCCTTCACTACTTTCTTCAGGGAAGTCTTCATGTCATCCTTGTTGGAAACCTGCTCGATCTCATCTGGAGGGAAAACCTGACACACAAAGAAGGGACAAAAGCGAGGTAGTCGTGCCTCCTAGGCATCGTAAGGGACGCAGATGGCAGAAACCAGCTCCTAGTATTTCCTCTACAGTGGCTGTTAGCTGGGCCACCTCAGGCAACCCCCATGCCTAGGGGGCAGGATGAACAAAAGCCACCGTCACAGCTGTAGGAAAGCAGGAGTGTGGGGCGGAGGCCTCCATAGCACAGGACCAGGGCACATGGGCTGCCTGACGGTGGCCAGGAGCAACTCCAGGCGAACACTCCTGGGTTCACCCGGACTCACCTTCTTCATGCTGCCCCGAGTCACAGTAGAGAGGGCGTTGGACATCAAGCGGGGGCTCAGGCCCCGAAACAGCCCGATCTTCCCATCTACTTGCACAATGTACTTGGCTACAAGAAAGCAGAGGGAGCAGCGTCATGCCCAGCCCAGGAGCACCCAGCCCAGCACACACACCCAGACTAGATGCGGCTTGTCCCTCAAGTCCCTGCCTACTCCAGCCCAGGGGGAGCCTCCATCCAGGGCCTGCAAGCAGTCCGGCTCCCATTCCCAAACGTTGTCTAGCCTGTTTCTTTTTGCAAAACCTTCGAAATGTGCTTTAGGCAAACAAGCTCATACTTTTTTCTTTTTTTTTTTGGTTTGAAAACTACTTGGCAAACTCAGCCGTGGTTTCTCAACTCAGTAACTTAAGAGCTGTGACCCCAAACCAGTTTCTGTTGCATGTTTTTCTTGGGGAAAAGAAAAACAAAGGAAAAAGGAAAATGATGTTTGTAACCTAGGGAGGAAAAAAGAAGAGGAGGGCTCGAAGAAGACAGGCCTAAGAACACAACGACGAACCACGGTCGGGAAGGTCCCCACCTGGTCCTGTGCTGCACCCTGGACACAGGATGGCACTTATTAGTAAAGGAAAAACGAATCTAAGCAGAAGTGACTGAAACACAACACCAACAAACGATGCTACAGAAACCCCAGCGCAGTCAACGAGCGGAGCCTGTGTGAGCCGGTGTTTTTGCTAGTGTCTCTCCTTTTGCGGAGACTCTTGTTTCACTGTTTTATTTTAGGTCAACGTTTTAAGCATGTTCAAAAAAGTCATGTAATTTTTTTATAAACCCTTGAACCTGGAAGCTGGCAGAATATTACCGCAGCCAATCCGCTCCCTTTTCAGACCCACGCACCAGCTCTCTAGCACCACCCTGAGGCAGTGACGAGCCAGTGCAGCTTTTCCTCCTCAGCAACATGTCTGCCAGCATGACAACTGGATGTCACAGCAGGAAAGGGCTTCCAGAGCACCTGTCACCTGCCCAAGTGGTTTCCTGAGGTGGGGGTGGGCTGAAAAGAGAGGCAGGAGGGGAGGAAAGCTGTGTCATGGGGCCAGTGCCCTGCTTCACAAAGTGACAGGCAGAGGAAGTGTTCTGGGAGAGGAGAGCCTGGTCAGCTTCACTGAGGTAGCTGATCTGCCCACGGGTTAGAGCCGTGGGGACTCATTACCCCCCGCCCCACTCCAAAGGTGAATCAAGAAGGAGAGAGGGGAAGGTACGTAAAACTGTCTGAGAGGCCTCCATGGGCTGGCCAGGGCTCTGTCACTCCAGGGTCCTTCTGCAGAGCCAGGAAACCCTCTAAGCATTTTTTTTTTTCCTTTTACACCAGAGAATGTCAGGACATCTGTGCTGGTCACCAGAACATGGCAGAGGAGTAGAAACTGTCCACATTTCTGGACATACCTGATCTCCCAATTGAGAGCAAATATGGTGTCCAGAAGTACCCAACAGACATCTGCTCACATCTGGACTAAAGGGACATTTATATAAACAGGTGGGAGTACCTCAGAACTCTGCTCATCTTTGCAAAGAGCCACCAAGATGGAGGCCAAGACTGCTCTGCCTGGAGTCGAGTCCTTTGGAATGCTACATGACCTGAACGGAGATGATCTGGGATGAAGCCTCAAGTCCCTCATAATAACACATGCAGTCAGATAGAGAAAGCCGACGAGGGGGCGGGCAGCTCTCCACCCTGCCACCACACCCGCAGTGCTATCTGAGTACACTGGCTGCACGTACAAGGTGGGAATGCCTTCTTCCTCCTGTGATCCGCCCGCCCCACTGACAATTTTAAAATAAAAATAAATACAAATATATTTTCCCATAAAATGATAATTCTGCCTAGCTATAGACTTCACACTGGACAAGCAGAGGTAAAAATGGAAGAAAAATGACATCTGGTTCTGACAGCAGTTCAGGTGTGAAGTAAAACAAACAAAAAAAGTGACACAGAGGCCAAGACCCAAGTTTCTCAGCAGAGGCAAGATTTTCAGAAAACATCATGGACCAAACAGGCAGGAAGAGCAGAGGCGGGAAAACATGATGGATTAGTCTGGAGTGGAATTCTGGCCATGAACAAGCAGAGAAAGGGCA
>CM053406.1:101538139-101560128 GCA_028644305.1 Xerus rutilus | reverse complement strand
TTTTTTTTTTTTTTTGATCCTGAATTTTTTTTTTTTTTTTTTTGGTACTGGGGATTGAACTCAGGGGCACTCAACCACTGAGCCACATCCCCAGCCCTATTTTGTGTTTTATGTAGAGACAGGGTCTCACTGAGTTGCTTAGCACCTCGCCATTGCTGAGGCTGGCTTTGAACTCGCGATTCTCCTGTCTCAGCCTCCCAAAGTGCTGGGATTACAGGCTTGAGCCACCGTGCCCGGCTTGGATCCTGAATTTGTTTTTAAATGATAACATTTATAAGAAACTGGCACTCAGAATGTTTTCCAGATATTCAATTAGATTGAGAGATTATTGCTAAATCTCCCTTGGGGTATGATAATGGTAGTATCATTTCATATGTATACACATGTAGACAACATCTGTAAAACATGTACATATAAAATGATGTTATTAAAAATGGGTATGCATACACAATTATATGTATGTATATTTATATTTATTTACTTAATTATGAGTCTTTATCTTTTTTTTTTTTTTTTGGTACTGGAGATTAAACTCAGAGGCACTCAACCGCTAAGCCACAACCCAGCCCTATTTTGTGTTTTATTTAGAGACAAGGTCTCACTGAGTTGCTTAGCGCCTCACTAAGTTGCTGAGGCTGGCTTTGAACTTGTGATTCTCCTGTATCAGCCTCCCAAAGTGCTGGGATTACGGGAGTGCGCCACCGTGCCGGGCTATGAGTCCTTATCTTTTAGATACACACTGAAATATTTGTGGGGAAATCATCTGATGTCAGAATGATATGAGAAGGGACAGTCAAGATGGCTGGGGGGAGGAGACTGACAAGCTATTGGTTGTTGGGTCTGGGTGACCGGTTTATGGGTGCATTAGGCTATTCTATTTTTACATTTGTTCTAGATTTTTTTTTTGGTATTGGGGATTAAACCCGGGGGTGCTTAACCAGTGAGCCACATCCTCAGCCCTTTTTATATTTTGTTTAGACAGGGTCTCACTGAGTTGCTTAGCACCTCGCTAAGTTGCTGAGGCTGGCTTTGAACTCTCGATCCTCCTGCTTCAGCCTCCCAAGCTGCTGGGATTGCAGGCATGGGCCACCGTGCCCAGCATTTTAGATTCATCACAATGAAAAGTAAAACCAGAAACAAAACAGTGGGGAGGGTCAGTGAGATTTAGGGCTGGGCGCGGGGCCAGGTCTCTGGTGGAGGAAGCAGCTCAAGCAAGGCCCTGAGGGAATACAGCTGGTGGCAAGTGAGGCCCCAGGGTTCACAGTTGCTGTAGCATGAAGCTGTGCCAGGCACTGTGGGTATCGAGATGACTAAGGCTCAGTCCCTACACTCCAGGACAAAGACCAATCTCAGTGGAGGGCCCTGGCTGAGGACACAAGAGACCAGAACCCAGTGGAGGAGGCCTTGAATGGCCTGTGAGGCTTGATTGAGAAAAACAGAAGCAGTGGCCGTTTGTTCTGGAAAAACTGGTAGACTAGGTGGCCCAGGAGGCATCAAGCAGACACAGCCCAGCATACTGGTAGCAGAAAAGTCTGAGGACGAAGCAGCAAGGTGTTTATCCAGGCTCCTGACAAATCTTTCCGGGAACTGTAAAACACCCAACTTTTCTTTGAAAATCTAAGTTCTTTGTGTTCTTCCTGAGCGACCTCAAGCAAGTTACTTAACTTCTCTGATCCTCAATTTCTTCTTGTAGAAAGTGGAGATAGGAATAGGACTAAGGTGATTATGGATTAAATAAGAAAATACTGAGCCGGCCCGGTGGCCCACACCTGTAATCCCAGCACTTAGGGAGGCTGAGACAGGAGAATTGTGAGTTCAAAGCCAGCCTCAGCAAAGGTGAGGCACTAAGCAACTCAGTGAGACCCTGTCTCTACATAAAACATAAAATAGGGCTGGGGGTGTGGCTCAGTGGTCAAGGGTCCCTGAGTTCAATCCCTAGTACCAAAAAAAGAAAAAATTACAAAGCGTTAAAGAGTGTTTGTGTTAGCTATTATTATCTTCCAAGTTTTAGGGCGGAAGCTGCTCTCTCTGGAGCCAACAAGGAGAAGACAGTGACGCTGATCTGAGAGCACTCAGTAAGAGTGGGAGGGTCACAGTACTCCTCTCTGCCAGCTCTTGACAGGTTTGTGACCAATTTTTTTGAGAAAAAGCTATTTCCTTACAGCAGTGAACAGGGACAGATCCAGAAAAGAAATTGATGAGAGAGGAACCAAAGTGAAGACCCCTGGGCCTCCTGAGCCGGCAGTGTGGCCAGCCAGAGCCACTCAGCCCTGAAGGAAGCCGAGGTTCCAGCTCTAGAAACCAACCCCCCACCCCTTGCCGGTGCCTTGATTTTCCCTCCTGGGGTCTCCAGGAGGGAAGGGTCAGCCCCCATGGGGAGGGTGAGGCCTGTTGGCTCCTCCCCCTCGGGGGAGAACCCGCCCTTCCCTTGCAGGCAGCCCTGGGACCACTTCCTCCTTCTTCACCCTGAAGCCAGGAGCTGACCTGCTGAGCCCTTGGGAAAGATGGGAGTAGATTCCAGGATGTCCTAGCCCATCAGTGTCCCCAACCCAGGGTGGCCGATTGTGCTGCTAGAAGTCCTTCTCACTGATTCAAGGGTTGCTGAGGACCACCCTGAAGGCCTGTAGGATGGAGCGGGCAAATGAGGAGAAGCTGGCCTCTGTGTCCAACCTGGTGACTGTGTTTGAGAACAGCAGGTACTGGGCCAATGGGGGGAAGGACCTCGGGACAGGCAGGCAGTGCTCCAGTCCTGTGCCCAGCAGCACATGCTCTAGGCCCTAGGGACAGTGCCTCGTGGAGCCCTCTCTGTGAGCAGTGCTCTCTTGGGTCCTGGCCTGGGCATCTCCTCCTGTCTGGGCAACACCCACACCCTTGGTCATGGGTTCCTTGGAGCATCGAGATGCAACTGGGGTCCAGGAATGCAGCAGGGTGACAGAGCCACATGTGTTGGAAGAGTTAAAACCAGTGTGAGCTGGGCGTGGTGCCACATGCCTGTAATCCCAGCTGCCCAGGAGGCTGGGGCAGGAGATCTCGAGTTCAAAGCTGAGCAACTTAGTGAATCCCTGAGCAACTCAGTGAGACCCTGTCTCTAAATAAAATACAAAAAAGGGCTGAGGATGTGGCTCCATGGTTAAGCACCTCTGGGTTAAATCCCCAGTACCAAAAACAAAAATCAAAAACCCCAAAACCAAAAATCTGGTGTGGTTATGGGACGGGAGTTGGTTCAAGGGCTGTGTCTGGGCTGCAGACCCCACCCACTGCCCTTCCAGCACCTCCCCAAAATAATAGCTAATCCTTACCAAGCATCGACTCCCTATGGGGAGGTAGGGTAAACCCTAGAGTTGATCACTCAAACAGGACACAGTTAAAATTGAAAGTGGAAGTCATTAAAATTGGTAGAGAGAGTTGCAGGTGAAGCTGGGACTGTCCGGCAAGGCAGGATGGACACACAGGCCACCTGCTGTTCTCAGTTCCCTTCATTCCTTGTTTCACGTGATCATCCTAACAGTCGATCTGAGCAGTGTAGCCTGTATTTCTGTTTTCATCTGACAGATGAGGAAACAGAGACCCTGGGATGCCCACCGCTTTAAGTTCGCGTGCTCCATGTGCTTTGGGGCTATGTTGAGGCTTCTGCCTGAAGGGAAAAGGCAGGACCAGATGTGTGCAGGTCATTGGTGGCCTGGCAAGGGGCGCGCGTGTGTGTGTGACCGCAAACCACTCAGCAGACATTTCTTAAGCCCAGGACAGTGTTAGGGACAGTGGTGGGTAGGGTTCCCTGGAAGGAGACTCTGAGATAGAGATTTGCCTCAGGTTTATTGTGGAGAGCTTTGGGGACAACACCCAGGGGAAGAGAGGAGCAGGGTCGGCCTGGGGAGGGGCTGGGCTGCAGCAGAGGCCTCGGTCTTCCCCAGGGAGCTCTGAGCTGGGTGGCCCCTCAGTTGCCCCAGCTGAGGCAAGAGTCTGGGTATTTGTACCTCCACAGGGACTAGTCAGTTGGTCTCTCTTCCAGAGAGAGCCGTTCTCAGAGAGGGGCTTCAATAGCCCGTCAGCTACTCATACTTCCAGCAGCTGGGGAAGACAAGCCAGGGGTCCCCCCAGAAGGGAGTGCAGCTCAACACCCTGTGGGAACTGGAGAGGAGGAGGAGGCTTCCTGTCTTTGGATGCTAAGCTCACATGGTAACCATGATGCGTGGTCATGGACAATGGATGTCCTAGGAGGGGCCAAGATGCTGTGCAGGAAGAGCCACCCATGGGCTTTGAGGAGGAGGTGGCCTGATCCACCCAGAGGGCCAGTGTAGCGGCCGGAGGGTCTCCCAGGGTCTTTGCCCAGCTCGCCTCGTTCAGCACCGAGGACAGCTCTCAGGCACCTCCTTCCTGGCCCACCCCACCGTGGGCATGGGGGGCCTTCACCACCTCACCCAGCATGCCAGGCGTGGAGTGGGCCCCTCAGGGGAGCCCCTTGGCATGCTGCGGCTGCCCAGGTAGCACCCCTGGCCGAAGCGGGCAGCCCTTCAACCTGAACAGTGTCAGAGCAGGCATTGTCTGGAGGGTGAGAGCCAGCCTCTGTTGAGTGAGGGGCGCCACGCCAGCAGCCTCGGCCTGGGCTTCTGTGAGAGGCCGGCCCCCAGAGCCTTAGCTGATCTGAAACTGAGGGGTGAGGAGGAAACAGAAGCTGGCCTGGCGCACTTGGAGAGAAATGCAGAAGCTAAAACCAAATGTAGAACAGAAAGCCTGAGACACAGTAAGCCAGGCTGCAGTCTCAGGAGCTGGGGATTCAGGCTTTGGGGTGCCAGGGAGGGTTGAGAAGAGTCCTAGAGGCAGCAGCCTGGGACTGAGGCCCAAGTTGCCTCTGCCACAGACGGGCTGTGTGACCTGGGGCAAGTCACTTCTGCTCTCTGGACCTGTCTCTCCTTGACTCAGATGAGAAGTAGTTTAAGGCCAAGGCTCAGACACTGGCCTGTCTGATTTGAACCCCACCTTTATCACTTCCAAGCTGCAAATTTCTTGTCTTTTCTGTATCTCAGTTTCCATGCCTGCAAAATGCAAAAAGTGGCGCAAGCCTGTAATGCCAGCACTTAGGGAGGCTGAGACAGGAGAATCGCGAGTTCAAAGCCAGCCTCAGCAATGGCGAGGTGCTAAGCAACTCAGTGAGACCCTGTCTCTACATAAAACACAAAAGAGGGCTGGGGATGTGGCTCAGTAGTCGAGTGCCCCTGAGTTCAATCTCCGGTACCAAAACAAAACAAAACAAAACAAAAAACAAAAAACAAACACCTTTCCGGTCAAGTTTTGGAGATTGTGTACTTGTCTGACCTCCCTTTTTCCAGCCTCTCTCATAAGGATGCCTGCTCTGTGATATTGTCACGAGCCTTTCCATGCCAAAGGGAGATGGGGTGCAGCCCATGTCACTGGACATATTCAGCAAAGGTGGCATCCATCAGCTACAGAATTTAACTGAGCAGCAGACCCAGTACACAAGGTAGCAAAACTGCCCTCTGAAGCCCTGTCCTGGGGAGCAAGGACTTTGCTCTTAGGCTGGTTTTTCCTCAGCTGGTTACGTGGAGAGCATAGGTCCCATCCTAGTTTTAGCAGGTCTGCCCTCACTGTAGATTACTCCATGGCTCCCACCTTCCCTCCATGTATCAGTTAATGATGCAGAAATTAACCTAGGGGTAAGGAGCAAGGGTGATCTGAGAAGAGCCAACTAAAAACCTTTGTCCATAGAAGGAGGAGTCTTCTGAATGTGACTGCATTTCAAACAGGGAAGTATATAGTTCCCCAGAGAACAAAACAGTGCACACTGACTCATCTTGAAGAATGAAGTTCCCTCCAAGAAAGGCACTGGGAGAGAAGTGGAAGTCTTACTTAGCAAGTTTCTCCAGAGTGCTGGGAGCCACTGCACACCAGAAATGCAAATAGTCACCCCAACCCCCACTGAAACATGCGCTGCTCTCCCTATTCTGACAAGGAAACTCTTGGGTTGCTCCTTTCTCAGGACCCCAGGAGCAGTGCCCAGAGCCCACGACCTGGAGGATGCCCGTCACTACCCTGAGCACAAGCCCCAGCCCCAGTCCCCGCCCCCGGGGCCATGGGAAAAGCAGCCACTAGGGGAGACCCCAGGGTCTGGGCCCAGGACAGTGAGCAGGAGATGTCTAAGCTCCCTGAAGAACAAGCTGTCCAGTGGGGCCTGGAGGAGACCTTGCCAGCCTGGGACCTGCCCGGGGCCAGTGCCACAGGTAAGGAGGGAGGGGGGCTCTCCTCTGACTGCCTCCGCAGGCCTTCTCCCAGCAGCTCAACTCACAATAGCTAAGTTATAGAATTAACTTAAGTGCCCTTCAACAGATGAATGAATAAAGAAACTGTGGTATATATACACAATGGAATATTACTCAGCCATAAAGAAGAATGAGATGATGGTATTTTCTGATAAATGGATGGTACCAGAGACTATCATGCTAAGTGAAATAAGCCATTCCCAAAAACCAACGGCCAAATGTTCTCTCTGATATGTGGATGTTGACTTGCAATAGCTGGGATGAGGAGTGTTAGTTCACTTTTGGAGTCTTTTAGGCAAGGAAATTGAAGCTTAAGACACTTGCTCAAGGTCACATGGCTTGGAGCAGTCTTTACTTTGTGAAGTTGGGATGCTTTGTAGGTGTGGCCTCTGGAGGGGGCACCAGTCTTGCACCAGAAATAGAAGTCTGAGTGCTGACATTCTTGCCCTTAGACTAACACCTAGTGTGATCCCAAGCGGGTCACTTCTCTTCTGCAGAGTTGTTTCCTGGTCTGTGGATCGGGGGAGGCAATGCATGGGACTGTACTCTGGAGCCAGTTCTGTGGCTTCACACTCCGCTATTCCTCTTTCTCACTGTGTGACTTTGGGCAATCAGTATAACCTCTCTGTGCCTTACGATGGATGATCACAGTAGTGCGTTCTAGTGATCAACTGCTGCATAACAGATGCCCCAAACGTAATAGCCTAATATGACCTTATTGGGTTGACCAGGATGTTGAAGGACAACTTTTCTGTTGGTCTCAGCTGGGGTCTGCACTAGTCTACCAAGGCTGCCTTGACAGAATACCACCTGCTGTGTGGTTTAAACAACAGAAAGGTATTTTCTCACAGTTCTGGGGACTGAAGTCCAAAATCAAGGTGCCAGCGGGGTTGGTTTCTGGGGAGCTCTCTGCTCTTGGCTTGTAGATGGCTGCCTTCTTGCTGTGTCCTTGAGTGACCTTTTCCCTCTGTGCATATGCATTCCTGCTGTCCCTTCCTTTTATAAGGACACCAGTCCTATTGGTTTAGGGTCCCATGCTTATCATCGGATTTTATCTTAATTAACCCCTTCAGGGCCGCACTTCCATATACAGTTATAACTGTTAGAGGTGAGGGCTTCAGCATGGGAGTTGGGGTGGGCTAGGGACACAAGCTAGTCTTTTTTTTGGGGGGGGAGTGCCAGGGATTGAACTCAGGGGCACTCGACCACTGAGCCACACCCCCAGCCCTATTTTGTGTTTTTATGTAGAGACAGGGTCTCACTGAGTTGCCTAGTGCCTCGCTGTTGCTGAGGCTGGCTTTGAACTCGCGATCCTCCTGCCTCAGCCTCCCGAGCCACTGGGATTACAGGAGTGCACTACCGTGCCTGGTACAAGTTAGTCTATGACAAAGTTTGTCTCACGTGGCCACAGGCAGGTGGCATCTGGGGCTGGAATGCCCACAATAGCTTAAGGTGTGAGCTGTCCCTGGGCAGGGACAGGGACCCTCCCGCTCTTTCCATGTAGTCTCCAGCCTCCTCTTTTCATGACCTCCCCCAGAGGTCCCTCCATCAGACAGCCAGCTCTCTTGAAGGGGTGACTCCCAATGCCCAAGGGAGCACAAGGAGAATCTGACAGGTGAAGCTGGAACTTCTTAATCCCAGAACTGGCACAGCCTCTGTCTGCAGGTTCTCTGATGAAGTCGATGGTGCCAGGGCCAGCTCAGATGTGCTGCGGGAAGGCAGGAGCAGCAGGGGGCTGCTTAGGTCTCACCACAGGAGCCCAATCCTCCCTTCTTCCCTCTTCTCTTCCCATCCCTGCAGGAGCCTGAGGAGAAGAGGGTTGTGCAGGAGCTGCTGGAGACGGAGCAGGCCTATGTGGCTCGCCTGCATCTTCTGGACCAGGCCAGTGGCCAGTACCCCCCAGCCCCAGCCTCCGGCCTCCCCCTGCCCTGCCATCCGCCCACGTCCTCAGAGCAGGGTTAGGAGCCCTGGGTTTGATGGGGCCCTAAAGCTACAGAGTCAAAT
The DNA here is from genome assembly GCA_028644305.1 of Xerus rutilus. Lineage (NCBI taxonomy): Eukaryota > Metazoa > Chordata > Mammalia > Rodentia > Sciuridae > Xerus > Xerus rutilus. The sequence continues at coordinate 101,551,849 of CM053406.1, read as the reverse complement.
CATTGACCGTCAACACAGGGAGCTTTAGCCTGGTGAAGTCCAAGAACTCGACAGACCCAGGATGGGCCTATTGACATTTATCAGGTGTCAAATCCCCATGCCCCAGATCTGTGAAGTGACCAGAAGACAGTCTCCCCCTCTGTCCCGCAAGGACCCTGGGAGATTAAGGGGCGAAGCCTTTAGTGACCCTCAGGTCCACACTCCCCGCGGGCGGGCTGGCAGGTGGCTCCCCTTCGGGCAGCCAGTGACCCAGCAGTGGTGGCCGCAGGTGTTCTTCCGGGAGCTGCTACGGGAGGCCCAGGACAGCAAGGCCTTCCCCGAGGACGTGGTCCGGCTCATCTTCTCCAACATCTCCTCCATCTACCAGTTCCACGCGCAGTTCTTCCTCCCCGAGCTGCAGCGGCGTCTGGACGACTGGTGAGGTCACCACAGCCCTGGCCAGGTCGGGACAGCGCGGGGCCCTGGGCGCCCAGTTCACACAGCAAGGAGCTTGGGGCAACAAGGGGAGGGAGACAAGGGGCGGGCGTGTGAAGAGAAGGGGCGGCTGGGTCCTCCTAAGTCCGGTGACTTCAGCGGCTGTGGAGCAGCCAAGCTGATGGGGCTTCCTGGCCTTAGACCTCACATCTGTTAACTTATCCAGTCTTTGAATCAGCCTGCTGCGTGGTGATCACGTTGTGGGTACGCAAGAAACTCCCTTTGCTTTCAGAGGTAACCACCATTTCATGGGGAAAAAGGCTTCCTTTATATATTTTGCAAAAGAAACGCCATGATGTCTGAGGTCTACACACACACACACATAAGAGAGGAGAGAGAGAGAGAGAGAGAGAGAGAGAGAGAGAGAGAGAAACAACCCTATGAGATCACCTACCATCATTCCCATTTTTTTTCAGAGTAGAAATTGAGGCTCAGAGAGGCCAAGTGACTGGCCCAAGGACACACAGCTAGAGTGATTGGTGTGGTGGGAATGCAGCTGAGGCAGGCTGCTCCCGGGGTGGCTTCTTGCCCTGGGTTGAATGACCTCTGGGCCCTGCCAGGGGATCATCCTAGATACATTCTTGCCCCTCTGAGCTTCGTGTCCTCATCTCTAAGATGGGCTAAAGGCTCTTTGCTACCCGCAGGGCTGTGAGAGTGGGAAGATCTGAGGCACACAGCGTGTCCCGGGCTGCGCTTGGCGAGGGGCCCTGGTCACTGCTCTGTGACCAAGCACTGAGTAGTTGCCCAGCCCTGCCGCAGGCCACGCTGCAGGCCCCGCACGGTGGAGGTGGAGGAAGGCCGTCAGGGGACGGGAACACCTTCCCTGGGGGCTGGAGGTCCAAGGGGGCAAGGCGCATGCGGGACCACGCCCCGCCCCACGCCCTGGTCCTGCTGGAGTCCACAGGGGAGGTCGCCAGGCTGAGGACCATCCCTGGATGTCCCTTTGTGCAGGACCGCCACGCCCCGCATTGGGGACGTGATCCAGAAACTGGCCCCATTCCTGAAGATGTACAGCGAGTACGTCAAGAACTTCGGGCGCGCGGCAGAGCTGCTGGCCACCTGGACTGACAAGTCCCCACCCTTCCAGGAGGTCATCGCCCGCATCCAGGTGAGGTGGGAGCGGGGAACCTGGCTTGGTGGTGTGGGGGCGTCTCCCAGGCCCCGCCCACCTTGCCACGCCCCTGACCCTCCGGGCTCCCCGGGTCCTCCCGCAGAGCAGCGAGGCCTCGGGGAGCCTGACCCTACAACACCACATGCTGGAGCCAGTACAGAGGGTTCCCCGCTACGAGCTGCTGCTCAAGGAGTATGTGCAGAAGCTGCCAGCGCAGGCCCCGGACCGGGCGGATGCCCAGAGTGAGGATGCCCGCCATCCAGGGGGCTGGGGAAGGCCGGGCCACTCCCATCTATTTATTGAGCATCTACAGTATGGCTATATGATCGTCAGTCATCAGTATCGATGGTTGGCACTTTACGGACATTATCCATATCATTAGCCATTGTGTACCACCAAAGGACATTAAGGCCCAGAGAGCTCAAGTGACTTGCTCAAGGTCACACAGCCAGAAAGGAGGAGAGCTGAGATTGAACCTATCTGCAGGGTGCCCAAACCTGTGCTTCTCCTACTGTTCCCTCTGGGTTGGGCTTTGTTCAGGGAGCAGGGAGTCACCTCCTAAATGCACTGCCTTCTGGTGGCTTCTAGTCTCCCCACCCTAGATGCCCCTCCCCACACCACAGGTGCAGGGCGCACAGGCGGGGCGCTTCTGCGCCCAGTCCTGGAGGACCTGAGGCCACTTTCCTGGGACGGGAGGCTGCTCGAGGGCCTCCCCTCCCAGCCACCAGCCTCATCTTGTCAGAGGATGACCCTAGCCCCACCTCCTCTCCAGAAGCCCTGGACATCATCTTCTCCGCAGCTCAGCATTCCAACGCAGCCATCGCGGAGATGGTGAGCGGGGGCCCTGGGGTGACCGCGGTGGGTGTCCCCTGGGTCTGCCCGGCCTCCTTTGGCTGGATCCACTCAGCCATGAGGCTTGTCCACTGCCGCCTGCCCTCTTGCACCGTTTTGGATCCACAAACCAGATGACCCTGCCTGCCTGGCTGAGGTGCTCTCTGTCCCTCAGGAGCGGCTGCAGGACCTGTGGGAGGTGTACCAGCGCTTGGGCCTTGACGACGACATAGTGGACCCCTCCAACACCCTGCTCCGCGAGGGCCCGGTGCTCAAGATCTCCTTCCGCCGCAGCGACCCCATGGAGCGCTATCTTTTCTTGGTAGGGGGCTGCTGGGAGCCTCTCCACCCTGGGGAGGGAAGCTCTCAGTTCCTCTGGCCACTACCTGGCACTGCAGGAGGGACAGGGAAGACCCTGTGTTTTGTACTCTGCTTTGATGCCTGGTGACCTAGGAAGTCAGGAGTGCCCTGTTAGTCTCAGGAATTTCTAACCTACAGTCTTCCCAGAGATGCTCCTGGAAACAAAACAGTTGGAGTTTGAACCAGTCTGCCTGACTCCAAAGCCAGCGTTAATCCTGTTCTAGGACATATATAGCAGGGAGGCATTAAGTTAGCTACCAGGAAGAACTGCCTTGTTTACTTTGAAGAAACTAGGCGTTCTCCTGAGATCTGGCAAGGTGATCCCACCCAAAGGTCTACATCTCCTCCACCAAGGCCCTGCTCCCTGAGCCCCGGTGAGAACAGCCTTGTGGGTTTTTGAGGTTGGCTTTGTTCCCTCAATGCCCACAGGTTGGGTGACCCTCAGCACCCATCCCAGTGGGGCAGGGGCTAGACAGCCCCTTCCTCGTCATCTGTGATGTCCAGTGAGTTAGGCTAGAGAGTAGCCAGAGGGGAGGTCAGTGGTGCCCGCCCCGGCCCCCTCACCCTGCGCGCCTCCCCGCAGTTCAACAACATGCTGCTCTACTGCGTGCCCAGGGTCATCCAGGTGGGCGCCCAGTTCCAGGTGAGGACCCGCATCGACGTGGCCGGGATGAAGGTGAGAGGCTCCGCCGGAAGGTGGACCCCAGTGAGGGGAGGAGCGCAGGGGTCACCCAGGTTCTCAGCAAGAGAGCTCGAGTCCGGGTCTCCAGCCCATGGAGACTTCTAGCACGGGGGCTGGAAGAGCTGGAGGTAGGGCTGGCCTGCCGGGCCCAGCCCTCCTGCAGGGCCCTTCCTGGGTCCTAGGGGTGGCACGTGACCCATATGGCTTTACTGTACTTCCTACGTCCACACTGCGGCTTCTCAAGGAGTGAGGTGCTTGCAGCAGCCCCCAGGGGCTTGGCGGATACAGGTTCTTGGTGAGCAGGTCCGGTTAGGGCCTGTGGTCCTGCTGTTTTTTTTTTTTTTGACAGTACTGGGAATTGCACCCAGGGCCTCATGCATGCTTAGGCAAGCACACCACCCCTGAGCTACATCTCCAGCTACAGCCCCAGCCCTTTTAAAAAAGTCTTTTAAACATAAGCCAGGCACAGTGGCGCACACCAGTCATCCCAGTGACCTGGGAGGCCGAAGCAGGAGGATTCCAAGTTTGAGACCAGCTTGGGCAGCAACTTAGTGAGACTCTGTTTCAAAATAAAAAATAATAAAGGACCGAGGATGTAGCTCAGAGGTAGAGCATAGGCCTAGCATGCTAGAAGTCCTAGGTTCCATCCCTAGCACTGCCAAGAATAATAATAATGATGCCGATGATGATTTGAATTGCATTATTTAACAATTAGATAATACATATTTCAAAATCAAACAATGTAAAAATATATACAATGATCAGTCTCCTCCCTGTCCTGTCCCCTTGTTCTCCCTCCTGAAGTCACCTTGGCTTCTCTCCAGGCCTTTGCACATACATTCTATTACAGTGGCTCTGGACTCTGCTTGTTCCACTACTAGTTCTGGAGAGTGCTGCCCTCGGTACATTAGAGCTGCCTCATCCTTTTGTACAGCTGCATAGTATTCCACAGTGGGTGGGCTGTAATTTACTAAACCAGCACTCTGCTCAGGGGTGTGTAGTTTGTTTCAGTTGTCAGCTGCTGCGGGAAATAACTTTTCAAAGTTTGCCTCTGTGTGAGTGCATCTACTGTTGATCCCATTTAAAAAGAAAACCAAGACTCTAGTCAAGTGACTTGCTTGGGAGTCACATGGCAAATCCTGGTTTGGACACCTAGATGCAAAGCCTCAAGCGTACCTGGGTCTGGAGTCTGTGGGTCTAATCCTCATGCTGAAGGTCCCCAAGTAAGGCTTCTGCCCCAAGCGATGAAGTTTGTGGCCAAATCTCAAATGTGAAGGAGGAAGTGCGGGGGAGTCTTCCTGAGCACAGCCCCTCTCTGCGGGCTTCTGCGGGCTTCTGAGCCCTCTGTGTCCTGAGGGCAGGGCTGGACCTGCAGAGGCCTGGCCTCTCTTGCACCCTTCCATTTCCCCATCCCCCACCTGTCACTCCTCTGCCCCACCTATGCCAGGATGGAGCTGCAGGCGGTGGTCCAGCCTGGGGCCTTGGCCCAAGAGACAGCTGGGGACACCCTGTGCCACACTGGACTGCCTGGGGTAGGCGCAGCATGCAGGCGGCCATGGCCTGTGGGGAAACATGGGCACTTTCTGGGGGTTCGCAATCCCCACCTCCAGGGGATCTAACTTTCCGTCCCCGTGTGGCCAGAGTGTCCCAGAGGCCAGAGTGTGTGCAGGGTTGTCTGTGTGGGGTCTTTAGTGGGGAAATCCATGGGTGGCATCTTGTTACAGGAGGGGCAGAGATTGTCAGAAAGGTCAAGAAACAGACACCAACACAGATGTAAAGAGAAGATACGGAGAGGCGGGGTGCAGCTCAGTGGTCAGTGCATGTTTATCGTGTGCAAGGTCCTGGGGTCGATCCCAGCCCCAGGAAGAAAATACGTCCAGACGAGCCAGAGAAGTTCAGGTGCTTGGAGGTTGAAGACCAAAGCGTCTGCCGCCCTGGTGTCCTGGAGTCTCCAGCAGCCGCACAGCACCCTCTCCTGGACGGCACTGGCATGGCAGGTTCAGAGCTGTCCACAGCTCCTCGTCTATGGTGACCATTTTCTGAGTCTGAGGTTTGGAAGAAGCAGTCTGGTCTTGAACCACCAAGATGGCTCTCTCTCACTGGCCCACGACCCCCTGGCTGCCTTCTTCTGGCATGCCAGCTGACTCCACAGTCTCACCTGGTCTTAATATTTTGCCATCCTGCACAGGGCCAGTCTGCAAAGAAGGAAGGATTATAGGTCCACCCCCTCAGGGACTCCATGTACAGCTGTGCGGGTTGTGCACTGACTGCACCAGTATACCTCATCTGAAAGGGTGCCATCTGCAGCAGACTGCATGTTGGCAGACTATGACAGTACCATAGATTGTATACTTAAAGTGGGAAGTGTCCGGCAGATGGCAGTCAAATGTCTTATACCAACAAAATCTAGATGTTATGCCAGTTTGCCGACAGATTGTCAGTGAAGCATTTGGAGGAACGGTGTCTTTTTTCCAATGAGCACAAAGGACTGTGTGGACAAGCAGGGCTCTGTACTGACCCACCCCTGGGGCGGGTCATTGAGACTGGGTGCAGCAGAGCTTCTCTTGAAACCTAACAGGAGTTGTGTGAGCATCTCAGGGGTGTCCCGGACACTCAGGTCAGGAGTTCCCAGCTCCCCTTCTGCTATCAAAGTATCCTGTGTCTTCCGACTTCTGGACTGCAAGCCTGGATTTCCCCTTCTCCCAACCCCGCCACCCAAGTAATACTGGAGTCTTGCCAGATTTTCTGATCTTATCCCACGGTGGGAAGCCTGCTCTCTCTCCCCACCTGATCCTTCTTTGGGGACTGAAAACCTGAGCTGGAATCCTTATTTTGCCCTTTAAAGGTTGTCCATCCTGCAACCAGGCCCTGGCAGGCATGGATCATTAATGGGATGCCTTTCTAACTAGCATCTGGCTACGGGTTTGTTCCAATTTTTCTTTTTCTTTTTGGTACCAGGGATTGAATCCAGGGGCACTTAACTGAGCCACATCCCCAGCCCTTTTTATTTTTTATTTAGAGACAGGGTCTTGGTGAGTTGCTTAGGGCTTCAGTAAGTTGCTGAGGCTGGTCTCCAACTTGCAATCCTCCTGCCTCAGCCTCCTGAGCCACTGGGATTACAGGCGTGCGCCACTGTGCATACATGGGTCTGCTCTGGTCCAATGCCTCGTCCTTGCACACGACTGCTGAGTGGCTTTCCCCAAACTCCTTTTCCCGCCACCTCCTCCTTTCACAGTCCCCCCAAGCCTCCCTGTGGCCCAGGACACTGAGTCCAAACCACAGCAGACCCTTGCAGAGGGAAAGACTGGCTCTGGGGCTGTCCACTAGGCCTGGCAGGAGGAAGGATGTGCTCAGGGTCAGTGCTGTCAGCGATGTGGTGGCCTCTCCCACCATCTATGAAGTCTTGGCCACCAGGTGGCATGGCAGAGGCCTCGAGGGTCAGGTGGCATCAAGCCCCCAAGTTTCCCACGCACAGGCTTTGGACTCTAGGTGTGTCTAGGTTCCCTTTGCGAATCTCTCTCCATGTGGCCCGGGAGAGGTCTGTGCTGCCAGGGCTCAGGACAGGGATGGAGAGGTATGTTCTCCCACCTGACCTTTGGTCCCCAAAAAACCTGAGCTGGAACCCTTATTTTGCCCTTTCGATGCTGTGTGATCTCAGGCAGGTCTCTGTGTCCTCATCTCCTCAATGAGGATGATAATATCTGCCTTCTGAAATTGCTGCAAAGATTATTTTCTCCGATTTTTTTGGGGGGGAGGGTTACCAGGGATATTGAACCCACTGAGTCACATTCCCAGCCTTTTTTATTTTTTTATTTAGAGACAGGGTCTTGCTGAGTTGCTTAGGGCCTCAATAAGTTGCTGAGGCTGGCCTTGAACTCATGATCCTCCTGCCTCAGCCTCCCAAGCCCCTGGAATTATAGGCATGCCCCAACACGCTCAGCCTCCTTCAACTTTTTATTATGGACATTTTTAAGCCAAGAAAGTGGTGCAGTAAGCCCTCACATACTCGTCTGGTGTGGAGACCCAGTTTCCATTTCAGGTGAAGATTTGCCAGGGGCTGTCACCTCCACTCCACGCTGGGCCACCTTAGCTGCTACTGAAACTCTAGGAGCCGCAGGTGCCCTTGGCTTAGAGCGAGGCCCAGCGGCAGGTGCCTTTTGCTCAGTTTAGCAGGACTAGTGAGGTGGAGAACAAGCTCCCCGTCCCTGTCCCTTGAATATGAAGCGTCCTTGGGCACAATCCACCTCCCTCTGCTCCACAGTGCTGCGCCAGGGGACAGGGCGTGACAGGGCTGACCTGGGTGTCCCCTGCTTTCACTTGCAGGTGCGTGAGCTGCCAGATGTGGAATTCCCTCACTGCTTCCTGGTGTCGGGGAAGCAGCGCACCCTGGAACTGCAGGCCCGGTAGGAGGTGGCTGGCTGGGCAGGCAGGGCAGCTGGACGGTGCCCCTCTGGGACACCCATGTGTACTTTTCTTCTGAACAGGTCCCAGGAAGAAATGATTTCCTGGATGCAGGTAGGGCAACACTCTGGGGCTCCCAGGAGTCCGACCCTAGAATACTAGGTGTGCTCAGCTGCTTCCTGGTCTTCCTAAGGAGCTGCTCTATGGAGTTTAGACTCAGTCCTGGGTTCAAATCTTGCTGCCTCTCACTGCCTAGCTGGAAAGCCTAGGGCGAGTCACTTGATCTCTCTGAGCCTCACTTTTGACATCTGTACCCTGGGGCTCAGTTTTTCCTTCCTCGGTGCTGGGGATCCAGGGCCTGGTGCTAGTGGCTCTCTGCTGCGTGGGTGGATGTACAGATGAGAAGCCCTCCTTCCTGCCCCTCCGCCACCCGCCTTCTCCACCCTCCACCCCAGGCCTGCCAAGCCGCCATTGACCAAATCGAGAAGAGGAATGAAACCTTCAAGGCCGCAGCCCAGGGCCCTGAGGGCAACACCCAGGAGCAGGTTGGTGAAGCCTGGTGCCTCCGGCCAGCCTTGGAGCTCCCTCTCTGCTCCACCCAGGCCAGTTCCAAGGGACAAGGCAGTGTCACCCTCAGGAGGGATTTGAAAGGACCAGGGGAAGCCCTTCCTCCCAGCATCTCCCCAGTCAGCGACTCAGAGACAAAGCTTCCCTCTAGCAGCTTTGGGGGCCTCTGCAGTATCCCTGGAAAGGGAGCGGAGACTTCAGCTCTGGCTGCAGGAGATGCGCAGTGTGAGGTTTGAAATCAGCTGAGGAAAGCAGATGTTGGGAATGGGGAAGGCACGAGAGATGGGGTCGGGGGGACTGTCTGGGACTTGATTTCCTGTATGAGCTCTGAGGTTTGGCTTGCTGGGTGACTTTGCTGAGTTATTTAACCTCTCTGGGCCTCAATTTTCTCACTTGTCAAATAAGAATGATGGTAAGTGACCTAGTTTGAAGGTGTCATCGGTTCAGTCAGTTTCCAGTGAAGGCTCTGGGGACACCCAACGCACAGACCCAGGCACTCTGCCCAGCTCCTCCTTGTCCCCCAGCTGCAGTCCGAGGAGCTGGGCCTCCGAGCGCCACAGTGGGTCCGGGACAAGATGGTGACCATGTGCATGCGCTGCCAGGACCCCTTCAATGCCCTGACCCGCCGGCGCCACCACTGCAGGGCCTGTGGCTACGTGAGTGCTCCTGCCCGCGCCCCCGCCCCCGCATCCAACCCCTGATGCCCCCCAGCTGACCCTGTCCCTTCACTGGCCTTCTGTCCACCATTTCCCAAGGCCCTGGAACTAGCAGCTGGGCTCCATCCCAGGGTGGGGTCACCCACGCCCAGGCCTGGCAGCTCCACACCCCAGTGCCCTCTCTTCCTGAGCAGCCGCCCCTCTGACAACCTGGGCAGCCGCAGTCGCCTCAGCCCTGCCTCCAGGGTGGCAGTGGGAGCGCAGGAAGTTTCCCGTCCTCCCCCTCCCCTGCCCCCTCCTCACTGCTCAGCTGGGGCTCAGGAGCCAGGCCCCCGCCACTCCCCACCTCTTGCTTGCTCCTGGTGCACCTGCTATTCTGCAGGAGCCACACTGTGTCCCCTCCATCTGCTCTGCAAGCTTTGCAACCTCTGTCTTTCATAACCTCTGGGGCACAGGAGGAGTCCAGCAGGACCGGTTGGGGCTAGTCAGGGAGGTGTCCCCCAAATGCATTAGACGGCAATCGGGACAGAAGTCAGTTTCTAGGACTGAGGACACACCTGCGTGCAGATGGTAAAAGCCCTGAGTCACATTGCACACGCCAAACAGGAAGGATCTGGGGACTCGCTACTGTTCTGTAAATGAAAGTCCAGTCAGTTTACACTTGCAGTTGTATAAGGAGTCCCCTAAAAACTTGTTAAAACAGGGAAGAGGCTGGTATGGTGGCGCATGCCTGTAATCCCAGAGGCTCAGGAGGCTGAGGCAGGAGGATTGGGGGGTTCAAAGCCAGCCTCAGCAACTTAGCAAAACCCTGAGCAACTCAGCAAGACCCTGTCTCAAAATAAAATATAAAAAAGGGCTGGGGATGTAGCTCTGTGGTTAAGCAGCCCTGGGTTTAACGCCTAGTATTAAAAAAAAAAAAAAAAAGAGCTCCAATTTGTCTGTGATTTTAAAGTATTTCAAAATTAAAAGTTGGTGCAGCAGAGAAGTATTTACTAGTTATAGTAAATAATTTCAATTTCTCAACAAAAACAAAATACGGCCAAGACAGCAGAGCCCCTGTGTGGGGCCCTGGCTGTCCGCGGCTTCTCATGCCTGTGCACATCTCTGCCCTGGGAGTTGGTGACTCATCCTTTCGGTGGCTCAGGTGCCCGGTTTCTGTCTCCCCTGCCTGCCAGACGGGACCTTGTGAGGGTGGGGACACTGAGTGCTGCTGCTGGACGCACCTCTCCTCCCTCCTGGGTCCTTCCTCCAGCAGGGTGCTGTGTTTCTGAGTCTCCTCCTGCCTCTTTTCCTTGGTCTCCCTGGCATGACCCACAGCGGCCTTGAGGCTCCTCGGTGATGGACTGGGGCATCCACAGCGCACTTATGGCAGCTCCTCCCGGTTAAAACAACTGCCCATCATGTTTGTATTAGAGCATTTGCACTCTGGGATGAAGGAGGAGGCAAAATATGCATGAGTCCTAAAGCCAACTGAGGGACTTTAAAGACACACCCTGTTTGTGGAGGGTCTGCCCTGCCACTTTGCTGTGTGGTCCTTAGAAAGTCACCACCCTCTCTGGGCTGGCCCGCTCTCACTCTTACATGAGGACAAAAACCCTGGCCCTGCTCACTTGGAGCACTTGGCTAAGTGAGAGGGAGCAAGGATCTGTCCAGGATAAGGCCCCCCAGACTCCCAGCCCCCACGAAAGGGGGAAGGTGGGCTCCTTGCAGTGGGGCCAGGCCTCAAGCCCAGAGCCTCGGAGCCAGCGTCTGAGCTCTGCCCTGTCTCCTGCCTGACCTGAAGCCTCAGGTCCTGGAGCTCAGCCAGCCTGGGGCCCAGCCCCGCCCGGCTTCTGCGGTCTTGCTTTCCCTCCCTCCTGCCCTGGTGGCTCTCCTGTCCCGGCCTCCCTGACCGAGGTCTCCCTCAGGTGGTGTGCGCCAGGTGCTCCGACTACAAGGCCGAGCTCAAGTACGACGACGACAGGCCCAATAGGGTCTGCCTGGACTGCTACACCTTCCTCACCGGAAGCGTGCTCCCCGAGGACAAGCAGGACAAGAGGCGGGGCATCCTGGAGGTGGGGCCTGCGCTCCTGGACCACCGGCTCCTCCTCGTCCCTCCCTGGGGAGCGTGAGCGGCGCTCACCGTGCGCCAGCCCTGTCCTAGGTGCTGAGCAGCGACCCAGCCGCGGTCTCACCTTCCCTCCTGCTCCTCCTCCTCCCCCAGCCCGGGCAGCGCAGGGCCTGTGACCAAACAGAAGAGGCTTTTGGCTGCAGGCTGTCAGCAGGCTCTTCCACCCCACCTCTGTGTCCCTATCTGTGTTCCCATGGCCTGCCCCAGTCCCAGGAGGTGTCACGGATACCATTTGACAGATGGGGACACTGAGGCTCCAGGCCAGGCAGATTGCGGGCTCCACCCAGCTGCAAGGGACTTCAGGGACCATCTGGTCCTCTCCCGTGGAGACCCAGGTCCAGAGGGTGATGTGCCTGACACTTTTGGAGCGGGGTTTTCGGTCTCTGCCTCAGTTGCGCTGTCTGCTGCCCTCAAGGCCTCACTGAGTCCCTCCCCTCCCCCACAGAGGCTCCCCATGGGGTCCCAGCTGTGTTCCACAAATACCATGTTAACCATCCCAGAGGCCGGTTGCCCTTCTCCTCCCCCCCTTAAAGGCCAGGTCGACACCCCACTGTCCCTAGATGAGAAGTCCCCAGCCTGTTCCAGCTAAGTCAGCTCCCAAGTTCAAGTTGGTCCTTCCTATGGACATCAGCTCCCCTCCCAATCTTCCCTGTCTTTCCAGATCTGGTCCCTGGGGCAACCTACATGAGTGCACATGCTTCAAGTCCAGGCTGGCTGGGGCTCCATGCAGCTCAGCCACTGGCCAGGCTGGTGACATGGGCACATGGTGTAACATTTCTGAGCCCCAGGGGCAAATAAACCCTCCTTGCTGCAAAGATTAAACATAGTGATCGTCAAGCCCCAGGTTTGCCTGACCGTCGTGGATGCTGGTGCCCACTGTCCTCTCTGCTTTCAGAAAGGAGCCTCGGCTGGGCCTGACCAGAGTCTGATGTGTAGCTTCCTCCAGCTCATCGGGGACAAGTGGGGCAAGAACGGCCCCCGGGGCTGGTGTGTGATCCCCCGCAATGACCCCCTTGTGCTCTACGTCTATGCAGCTCCTCAGGTAATGCCACCTCCCGCCACGCCCGGGTCTTGGCCTCCCCACCATGTGTGAGGGCATTGCTGGCCCATGAGGAAACTGAGGCCCAGAGTCATGGGTTAGTGGGCTTCTGAGCTGGGCCCAGACTGCAGCTACGGGTCCTTCACCGTCCCATTTCTTCCTGCTCGTCTCGCATGCCCTCCTGCCACCCGCCCTCCCTTTGTGGGACCCGGGGTCTGAGGGGCAACTGTGTGCTCCGGCCCTCCAAATGGCAGCCCACTGCTCTCTCCTCCCCCAGGACATGCGGGCCCACACCTCCATCCCCCTGCTGGGCTATCAGGTGACCCCTGGGCCCCAGGGGGACCCCCGGGCCTTCCAGCTACAGCAGTCAGGCCAGCTGTATACCTTCAAGGCCGAGACGGAGGAGCTGAAGGGCCGCTGGGTGAAGGCCATGGAACAGGCGGCCAGCGGCTGGAGCCCGGGGGTGCCTGATGACGGGGACCTGTCTGACTGAGTCACAGCTGGCCGCTCCCTGTTCGCCCCTTCCACGCAGAGCCAAACTCTACCAGGGGCTGATCTCACAGCCCGTCACCACTGTCCCAAGCTGGGCTTTCACAGAATCCACTCCGGGGATCCATATCCGGACCACATATCCTGTTCCAGCATTCAAGAAAGATGGGTCCAGCCAGATGTGGTGGCACATACCTGTAATCCCAGAGGCTGGGGGGTGGGTGCTGGAGCAGGAGAATAGAGTTCAAAGCCAGCCTCAGCCACTTAGTGAGGCCCCAAGCAACTCAGTGAGACCCTGAGACCCTGTCTGTACGTAAAACACAAAACAGGGCTGGGGATGTGGCTCAGTGGTGCAGTGCCCTTGGGTTCAATCCCTAGTACTGGAAAAAAAAATTAAAAATGAAGATTATCAATGTCTGTGCCCACCACCCAAGATGTTTATTGACTTGGCCTGGGATGGGGGAGGCCTGGGTATTTTTAGGAGTAGCCACATGAGTCTAATGTGCAGCCTGAGATACGTGGGTGAAGAAGAAAGCAAGCTAACTACCAATGGCTGAACAGCAGGATGGTAGAGAGCCTAGCACTGTGCCGAGTGTTCTGTGTGGATTATCTTCTTTTATCATCAAGAATTGCAATCCCCATTTTCCCCATGAGGACACTGACCAGAGGAGGTTAGTGACTGGCTCAAGGTCACACAGCTTGGAAATGCCAGAGCCAGGTTTTAACCCAATGGACTAAAGTCAGAGATTTTTCCATCTGATAGCAGAAAAGGGGCTGGGGATACAGCTCAGTTGGTAGAGTGCTTACCTCGCATGCATAAGGCCCTGGGTTCAATCTCCAGAACTGCACCAAAACAAATAAACAAAAAACCCAGCAGAACAGTAAGGCACAGAAAGCGGGGAAGAGAGTGGGAGAGGAAAAGGAAGGAGAAAGAGTGAAGAAAAGGGAAGGAGAGAGAAAAGGTGGAGGAAAGAAGTCAGGTACCTGGAT
>CM053406.1:101490691-101537639 GCA_028644305.1 Xerus rutilus | reverse complement strand
AAAAAGCCCAACAAGCCAGGCCCCTTGGCACACACTGGTAATCCCAATGTCTCCTGAGGCAGGAGGATCACAAGTTCAAGGACAGCCTGGGCAATTCAGCAAGACCCTGTCTCGAAAAATAAAAAGAGCTGGGGATGTAACTCTGGTAGAGCACCCCTGGGCTCAATCCCCAGCACAAAACCACCACCACAACAACACCAACGACACTTCATTGGCAGACACTCTCAAGGCCAGACATGAGTTCACTCTTCTCTCATTCATTCAGCAAACATCAAGCATCTTGCAGGAACCAAGTGCAGTTCCTGTACTGAGGCTACAGCCGTGAACGAGGCTACAGCCGAGACCCACAGGCATGGCCTGCCCTCACGGAGGTTATGTTCTAGAAAGGAGACACTCAACAAGACAAATAAGGAAAATATACAGTATTCCAGATGTGATAAGTGCTTCCATAAGGGGACCAACCAGCCCATAATTTCGTAGCTTTAAAACTGAAAGTCTTAAGTTCCAGGAAACCCCTCCCTTTCCAGGCAAACGGGACAGCTGGTCACCACGGCAGAAGGAAAAAAGTGAGAAAGAGCATAGGGAGCGGGTGTGTGTGGTGTCTTTTTTTTTTTTTTTTTAATTTTTTTTTTTAGTTGTAGATGGACACAATGTCTTTATTTTATTGCTTTGTACGTGGTGCTGAGGATCGAACCCAGGGCCTCACGCATGCGAGGCAAGCGCTCCACCGCTGAGCTACAATCCCAGCCCCGTGTGTGGTGTCTTAAAGGAAAATTAAGGAAGGCCTTAAGGAGTCAATGTGTGGCCAGGTGCTATGGCTCATACCTGTAATCCAGCAGCTCAGGAGGCTGAGGCAGGAAGATCCAAGTTCAAGGCCAGCCTCAGCAAGCTAGTGAGACCCTGTCAATAAAAAATAAAAAAGATCTGAGGATATGGCTCAGTGGTTAAGCACCTCTAGGTTCAATCCCCAGTGGAGGAGAAGTTAATTTTTTTGTTTGTTTGTTTTGGTACTGGGGATTGAACTCAGGGGCACTCGACCACTGAGCCACACCACCAGCCCTATTTTGTGTTGTATGTAGAGACAGGGTCTCACTGAATTGCTTAGCACCTCGCCGTTGCTGAGGCTGGCTTTGAACTCGCGATTCCCCTGTCTCAGCCTCCCTAAGTGCTGGGATTACAGGCTTGTGCCACCGCGCCCAGCTGAAAAGTTAGTTTTTAATGTTTGAAAAACAATCTCAGTGGCACTGTGCTGGGCACAGTGGCACATGCCTATAATCCCAGTGGCTCAGGAGGCTGAGGAAGGAGGATCATGAGTTTAAAGCCAGACTCAGCAATGGTGAGGCACTAAGCAAATCAGTGAGACCCTGTCTTTAAATAAAATACAAAATAGGAGCCAGGCATGGTGGCTCACGCCTGTAGTACCAGCACTTTGGGAGGCTGAGACAGGAGAATCACGAGTTCAAAGCCAACCTCAGCAGTGGCGAGGCGCTAAGCAACTCAGTGAGACCCTGTCTCTACATAAAACACAAAATAGTGCTGGGGATGTGGCTCAGTGGTCAAGTACCCCTAAGTTCAATCCCTGGTACCAAAAAATAAAAATAAAAAAATAAAATAAAATACAAAATAAGGTTGGAGATGTGGCTTGGTAGTCAAGTGCTCCTGAGTTCAATCTCGGTACCCCTCCTCCCCAAAAAATCCCTCATGTGACAAGAAGCCTTAGATCTCGGGGAGATAGCTCAGTGGTAGACCACTTGCCTAGCTTGCTCAAGGTCCTGGGTTCCATCCGCAGCTAAGAAGCAGCCAACATTTTCATTCACTAGGTGCCAAGTACTGATCTAAGTCCTTGGTCAAGATTATTTATTTAATTGAATTCTCTCCCCTCCCCCAAGGCACTCTACCACTGAGCCACATCCCCAGCTCCACCCCGCTTTTTTTGAGACAGGGCCTCATTAAGTTGCTGAGGCTGGCCTTGAACTTGCTATCCTCCTCCCTCAGCCTCCCAATTCACTGGATTGCAGAAGCACATCACCTCACCTGACTTCATTTAATCCTTAATATCATTAGGGACAGATACTACATGATCCTCATTTTATAGAAAAGGAAACCAAAGTGTAGATGGTTGAGTTACTTGCTTGTGATCACATGACTGGGGGTAGAAGAGGCAGTGTCCTTAACCACAAGGATCCCGCTCCAACCAGAATATTTCACATCTGCTTCATCTAAGGCAAAGCCCCGCTTGCTCGGAGGGTTGTTTTGCTTCTCCTTTACATGTTTCTGTGGTGTTTACATTTTTTCAGCATCACGTATCACTTCTATAATCACAAGAACAAAAAGGTCTTTCCCACGGTAAGGAAAGGAAGACTCCCCTGGCTTGCTCCTTCCCAGGGGCCTGACCTGTCACTGTGCACTCACCTGAGACCAAAGGCTTGAGCTGCCCGGGGGCACTTGGCAGCTATGAGGTCACTTATTCCAACGAAAGTGGAGACATGGACAAGTGTCGTGCCGTGGACGTGGAGCCAGGACCTGCCAGAAAGCTGTGCATGTGGAGCTTGGGGCTCCCTGCCTGAGAGCTGGGCCCTGTGGGACCAGAGAGGCCCTGGCCTTCTCGAGGTCACTTCAGCCCAGATTCGCAGATGACCTTGAGCGTCCCAGGCTTGGCAGCCAGGCCACACTCTACTGGCTTCTAAATTTTACTTCCAAAGGTCTTACTTATAAAAAGATGGAGGCGTCCCCAGCAGTCCAGGCTCTGGGGACCACATGGCCACAGGCTGGAGGTGGAGGGCCAAAGGGCAGGAGGTATCTCTCTCTCTCTCTCTTTTTTTTTTGGTAGAGCCGGAGATGGGACCTAGGCCCTTACGACTCTGCCACCGAGCTGCACCCCAGTACTTTTTGTTTTGAGATAGAGTCTTACTAAGTTGCTGACATTGGTCTTGACTTTGTATCTTCTTGCTGGGCACAGTGGTGCGCGCCCATAATCCCAGCACTTTGGGAGGCTGAGACAGGAGAATTGCAAGTTCAAAGCCAGCCTCAGCAATGGTGAGGTGCTAAGCAACTCAGTGAGACCCTGTCTCTACATAAAACACAAAATAGGGCTGGAGGTGTGGCTCAGTTATCGAGTATCCCTGAGTTCAATCCCTGATATCCCCCAAAAGAAAACATAAAAAGAATTTGCATCCTCCTATCTCAGCCTCCCAGGGAGCTGGGATTATAGGAGTGCGCCACTGTGCCCAGCTTCAGGCAGACATCTCTTGAGGCCCTGATGGACTTCAAGTCAGCAAGGAGAGAACCTTGCCTGCCACCCCTCACTCCTCACCTTCCTCCTGGGACCTTTCCTCAGCCACCGTAATCCTGGGGCTCTAGGAACAGGCTTCGTCATTCGTTAGTTTCTTCCTGTATTCATTGGCCCACCACGTATTGTTTGACAGACGTCATCGTCGTCCTCCTCCTCCTCCTCCTCCTCTTCCTCCTCTTCTTCTCCTCCTTCTCCTTCTCCTTCTTCTGTGCTGGAGAATGGAGACCCAAGGGCTCCACCATTGAGCCATACCCCCACCTCCTGAAACAGTCTTTTTTTTTTTTTTTTTTTTTGGTACTGGAGATTGAACTCAGGGGCACTCGACCACTGAGCCACATCCCCAGCCCTATTTTGTGTTTTATGTAGAGACAGGGTCTCACTGAGTTGCTTAGCGCCTCGCCATTGCTGAGGCTGGCTTTGAACTCATGATTCTCCTGTCTCAGCCTCCCTAAGTGCTGGGATTACAGGCTTGAGCCACCGCGCCCGGCTTCCTGAAACAGTCTTTTGACATCCATTCAAGTGTCCCCATTGGTAAATGAGAAAAGTGGTCAAGCACGTTTAAATAACTGGCCCAAGGTCACCCAGCCTTCAAGTCATGACCTCAGTTCACACCTGGGCCCGGCTGATTTCCCTGGCCAGCACTAGGGGGCAGTGTCTCCCAGTGGTTAGGGGTCCAGGCCACCACCAGCCCTGGGCAGACCCCACCCAGCCAGGCCTTTTACTGGCTGTGTGGTCTTGGACAAGAATTCACACCACCCTGCTGGGTTTCTTCACCTCCCTGAGAGCTGGGGGAGGAGGGGGTCAATTGAATGAATCAGTGTCCAGCACTCGGAACAGTGGGGGCCGTGGTAACTGCCCACAAGTCACTGTGGTTATCATCAGCTCTCCAGGCTGTGCCCTCTGCCTCCAGTCACTGCACTGCAAGCATTTAGTGAGTATCTAGAAATACAAAGTTAAATAAATGGTTGTCCCTGCTCTTAGAGAGCTCTGAGTCTAGGCCTAGGATGCCCTGGAAAGGGGTGTGTGTGTGTGTGAGAGAGAGAGAGAGAGAGAGAGAGAGAGAGAGTAGAGATTGAACCTAGGCATGCTCCACCACTGAGCTGCATCCCCATCCCTTTTTATGTTTTACTTTGAGACAGGGTCTTGCTAAATTGCCCAGGCTGGCCTTGAACTTGAGATCTTCCTGCCTCAGCCTCTTGAGTTGCTGGGATTATAGGTGTGAGCCACTGCGTCTGACTCCCTGGAAAGCTTTTGGTGAAAAAAATCCCAGTATCCAGGCTGCACCCCGTACCCATCCCGTCAGAACTCCTGGGCTTGGGCACTGTCACAGCGTACCAGCGACTCCATGGGCAGCTGGCTCAGGGCGGGCAGGGCAGCTCTTGAGCTCTGGTCCCTAAATTTTTCTAGAGGGTTTAGTCTGTGTGAGAAGTGGCTTCACTGCAGAATTAAATGAGATGGAAGAAAGTCAGGGAGAGGGACGCAGAGGCACTCAGCCTTTATGGCAGTGTTGCGTTTACTGTCTTGGCAACTTTTTCTGACCTGTGATTTTGCCCTGTCCAGTTGTCATGTAAATGGGATCCTGGCCACCTGAGCCTGGCTGCTTCTACTCAGCATTATGTGCTGAGACTCCACCATGTTGCCACAGGTATCCGGAACTCACCGCCTTCCATGGCTGAGGATCTTTTCCCAGATGAGTTCACCACCGTCTGTCTATCTGCCTGCCAGCTGAAGGACTCTGGCTTACTGCCTGGGTTAACTTTTCATCTCTGTGACAAAATGCCAGAGAAAAGTAACTTAAAGGAGGAAAGACTGAGTTTGGCTGACAGTTTCAGAAGTTGTAGTCCGTGGTCAACGGTCCCCATTGCTTTGGACCTGAGGTGAGACAGCAGGAGCATGAGATGACTGAGAAGCTGAGAGAGGGGACACAGGGAGAATGAAAGGAATGGATCAGGGACAAGACTGACCCTTCCAGGGCACCCCCCAGTGACATGCTTCCTGTGAATAGGTCCCTCCTGTTGTTCCCACCACCTTCCAATAAGACCAGCAGGTATGAATCCCTCGGTGGATTTAGCCATGGATGAGGTCAGAGTCCTGATCCCATCGCTTCCCAGCATCCCCACCTCTGAACACGGCTGCCGAGGGACCAAGCCTTCAACACAGTCCTTGGAGGACGTTCCAGAAGCAGATTCCTACACCTGCCCTCTGGCGATTATGAGTGATGTTGCTTTGAGCTAGAAACATCCATGTCTAGATTTTTGTGTGAACATGGTTTCTTTTCTCCAGGGTAAACATCTAGAATTGAACATTTGGGTTGTATGGTAAGTGTATGCTTGACCTCGTATGAAAACTGTGTATGAAAACTACGAACCTGCGTTCCACGCTGGTGATCACCGCTTTGCATTCCTACCAGCAATGCCCACAGTGTTTGAGATAGCCAGGGTTTGGGGAGGGGTTTGTTTTTTATTTTATTTACTTTTGGTACTGGGATTGAACCTAGGGGCACTCTACCATGGAGCCACATTCCCAGCCCTTTTTTATGTTTTATTTTGAGACAGAGTCTTGCTAAATTGCTGAGGCTGGCCTCGAACTCATGATCCTCCTGCGTCAGCCTCCCAAGTCACAAGGGTTACAGGTGTGTGCCACTGCGTCTGGTCATTTTTATTTAGTTTAGAAATTCTGGTGCCTATGAAGTGCTCACAGCCCTTTAAATGATTATGAATATAAAGAAATAAGGGCCTTTAATAGTAAATATTTTACAAACAGTCATCATTGAAGCACCTACTATGCGCCAGGTAGTATGCTAACACTTTCAAAATCCCAGTGCTGTGGTGGGCTCACTGCGGGACCTTGGGCAGAGCCCCCACTGACTCATTGTGGATTGGTAGCACAAAGCCTCTTTGCAGAATTTGGTGTGAAGTCAAACAAGAATGCACAGAAAGCCCCAGGCCCGCAGCGGGAGGCCATAGCCACGCTCCTCCTTGCTAGCTCTTTATGTACATTCCAACATTCCTGGGATAATGTGTTCCAGGAGCAAGCCGTGGCTTCAACCTTCCGGATACATTCCAGAGGGAGCCCCTCCTCACCCCAGCCCTGTCACTGTGGTCCTAGCCACTATCATCTCTGGGAACTTTGAGGGGTGTTTGCATGTGTGTAGGCTAAAGCCTCCCTGTTTCCCAAGCGGCCCCCTCCCCTGTAGCTGTTTGGCATGCAAATTCTTTTAAATCTGAAACCTGATTGAGTGGCCTGTTCTCAACCTTCCAGGGGCATCCAGTTAGAAGTCCATCTGATGTCTTCCACCAGGCCCTTTGTGATCTGGCTCCTGGCTGTCTGTCATGGCTCGGCCCTCTCCTGTCCACGCCCTCTCTCCCTCAGCATATTCCCACCCCAGGACCTTTGCACTTGCTGCTCCCTCAGCCATGGAAGCTCTTCACCCAGAAATCTGCATGGTGTACTCCCTCATTTCACTGAGGCCTCTGCTTCAGGGAAAGGTACTTTGTGTCCATCTGCCTTTCTCAATGCCCTTTGCCACCCTCTGTCCCCTCTGCTCCACTTTGTAATAATCATACCAACATTAGACTGCCTTATCTATTTTGCACTTATTTGATTGATATCTGTCTCCACCACAAAAACGTGAAGTCCCTGGAGGGCAGGGGCTCTGTCTCTTTTTTACTGCTGTTTCCAGTGTCTGGCCCTGGTCATCTTCAGTGAAGATCTGGGGACAGACAGAAGGAATTTCAGGTCAGATACAGCGAGGTGAGCGAGGTGAGCGAGGTGAACGAGGTGAGCGTCTCATTCCTGCTGTTCACTGCTGTCCCTGTGTAGATGAGGTCACAGCACTTCCACACCTGCCTGCCCCCACCTCCAAGTACCACCTCTGTTTTTCATCTCAGCTTCCCAGAGCTTAGCACATGGCAGGCGCTTGGAAAGTTCTGCCTGGCCTGGATTCTCACTAGGCCTGGAGGCCCACCAGGTATTCTTTTCCTTCAATGGAGGTGAAATGGTCAAAGAGGTGAAATGGAGTGTCTGAGGTCATAGAGCAGCTCTGGATTCTTTGAGGGATCAGGGCACAGGTCCCCTAACTCTGACCATGACCTCACAGACCTCACACCTCCGTCCCTCCCTGGTGGCTGGACTCCAAGACCCGTTTCTTTTGAAATTGGGAAGAGTGGGTGTATTTACACCACGGAAATTGGCAAACATAAAAATTGGCAAATCAGCCCCTCTGACCCCTCAGCCCCCATCAAAGAGTTGATTGTTAAATTTTTACCAGCACATCCTGGCCCCAGATCCTGGAGTTCTCAGGAGACTGAGGGAACTGGCCTCAGATCACGTGGTCAGCTCTGGAGCTTATGACCAGACCATCAGCCTCTCAAGGGTGGTGAAGACGCCTTATCCATCTCCCTGTCTCTCTCATCTGTCCTCACTCTCTGTCCTGAGCCAGCTGCCAGCTAGATTTGGGGCTGAGGAAACTGAGCTTCTGCAGACTAAAGGCCAAGGTGGGACGAAGGTACTTTCCCTACTGTGCTCCTGCACTGACCCTAGCCTCTGCCTGAGCATCATTCCTGCTGTTAGTGGCAGGCCAGGAGCTGAGCGCCGACTCGCTGAAGCCTCTTCTACCTCTGGATTTTTCTTCTTTCCATGACTCTCATTCATATTCCTCATCTTTGCCACTCTCCTTGGGTCTCACTCAAAATATAAGAGCTAACTTGTACTTATTTTTGGTACTGGGGATTGATCCCAGAGGCACTTAACTGCTGAGCCACATACCCAACCCTTTTTATTTTGTTATTTTGAGACAGGCTCTTACTAAATTGCTTAGGGCCTCACTAAATTGTTGAGGCTGGTCTTGAACTTGTGATCCTCCTGCCTCAGCCTCCCACATCGCTGGGAATATAGGCGTGTGCCACTGAGCCTGGCAAGAGCTCACTTTTAGTGAGCACTTACTATGTCCTTTCCATGCATCCACTCACATAACTCTGAAAGAGTAAAGGATGTGACTTCTCAAAATGTGCCACATTGGTATACTGATGATTCCAAGCTGAAAACACTGGAGGAACTGTCACTTTGTGAGCCATTTGGCCTGTCTCTCCTTCCATGGGGCAAGCCACGGAGATTCTTTCATGAAGGGTGTTCTCACACTAAGATCAGAAAATAGCCTTGGAGCCGGGTGCGGTGGCTCAAGCCTGTAATCCCAGCGCTTAGGGAGGCTGAGACAGGAGAATCGCGAGTTCAAAGCCAGCCTCAGCAGTGGCGAGGCGCTAAGCAACTCAGTGAGACCCTGTCTCTACATAAAACACAAAATAGGGCTGGGGATGTGGCTCAGTGGTCGAGTGCCCCTGAGTTCAATCCCTAGTGCCCCAAAAAAAAAAAAAAGAAATAAAAAGAAAATAGCCTTGGTAACCTGGGGTTGCTGTGAACCTGAATAAACAAACCCTTTAAGGAACGCTCACCTTTGTTACCTTCTGTATACACACCCCCAATATATCTCTTAGTAACATCCTTAGGACTGACTTTCCCAGTCCAGGGACCCCCTTCTCCTGTCTTTCCATCACATGTTTATCATTCTTTATGTAAAAGCATTGTGCTTGGGTCATTTTGTTGAAGTTCACTTTCTCGGGGACAGCCCCACGTCTGTGCAGACCTAATAAACCTCACGTGTCGCTCTTGTCACACAGCTCTTGAATGAATCGGGTCCCTACAACCAGCCGAAAGGACCACAGGACTAAGGGGTGGTGGGTGGGATCTGTCTCGCCTGTGGTTCTCAAAGCAACGCCATCGCACAGAGACGAGAACGGGGAGCCACAGAGGGTCCATGACCCGCCCAAACCACGCAGCTGGGAGGTGGGGAAGCCCCTCGCTCGGCACTGCCCAGAAGCAGCAGTACCGCACCAGCCTTAGAATTTGAAACCACAGGTCCAGTTCTGGCTCTGCCACCTCCTGGGTCTCAGCTTCCTTCCTCATTCATAAAATAGGATGGCCAAGAGGCACCTCGTCCATTCATAGGGTTGTTCAGGAGTCATATGATGTAATGGGAATGAAAAAGTTTTGAAAATGGCAGAAAGCTTAGCAAGGGACTGGATTATTAGTTCACTAATAATTACTGTGGTTCAGCTTTCTGATTGCTATTTTATGCTCCCTCTCAGATTTGTTTTGTTTTGTTTTGGTACTGGGGATTGAACCCGGGGCGCTTAACCACTGAGCCACATCCCCAGCCCTTTTTATGTTTTTAATTTTGAGACAGGGTTTTGCTAAGTTACCTAGGGCCTTTGCTAAATTGTTGAGGCTGGCTTTGAACTTGTGATCCTCCTGCCTCAGCCTCCCAAGCTGCTGAGATTACAGGTGTGCAGACTTAATAAACCTTATGCTTTGCTCTTGTTACACAGCTCTTGTATGAATCGGGTCCCTACAACCAGCCAAAAGGACCACAGGACTAAGGGATAGTGGGTGGGATCTGTCTCACCTGTGCTTCTCAAAGCAACGCCATCACACAGAGATGACAACAGGGAGCCACAGAGGGTCCATGACTCAAAAGGATTTTCTGTGTGTCTCTGGTGCCAGGACACGCAGCGCCCAGCAAGCTCCCAGGCATGGTCCATTTCGTCTC
Organism: Xerus rutilus; assembly: GCA_028644305.1. Taxonomy (NCBI): domain Eukaryota; kingdom Metazoa; phylum Chordata; class Mammalia; order Rodentia; family Sciuridae; genus Xerus; species Xerus rutilus. Next base: position 101,527,743 of record CM053406.1, on the reverse strand, counting down.
TTCCTTGGCTCTCAGCTGGGCAATTCTTCCTTGGGAGACTCAGCTCATCTTCCTCGCCTTGCTCCCTGGCACATCTCTAACACTGAGGCCAAGACCAGCACTGCTGCGGTCCAGCCAGAAGAAGCACATGACACATCTTAGACATTATAATGGAGATCAATTGGAAATTATATTTTACTTTCTAGAAAGCAGCTTGAGTAAAATTCCCAGAAACCAATATTTTTGTAAATCAAGACAATATATCCTGGTTTAGCTTTCCCTCCCTCCCTCCCTCTCTTCCTTCCTTCCTTTCTTCAGTACTAGAGATGGAACCCAGGAGCACTCTACCACTGAGCTACATCCCCATTGCTTTTTTTTTTTTAAATATCTTTATTTATTTATTTATTTATTTATTTATTTATTATGTGGTGCTGAGGATCGAACCCAGTGACTCACGCATGCGAGGCAAGCGCTCTACCACTGAGCTACAATCCCAGCCCCTCCCCATCGCTTTTTATTTTACTTTGAGATAGGGCCTCCCTAAGTTGTCCATTCTGGCCTCAAACTCTCGCTCCTCTTGACTCAGCCTCCTGAGTACATGTGTGTGACACTACACCCGCTTTTAAATATATATATATTTTTAAGCCGGGCGCGGTGGCTCACGCTTGTAATCCCAGCACTTAGGGAGGCTGAGACAGGAGAATCGCGAGTTCAAAGCCAGCCTCAGCAACGGCGAGGCGCTAAGCAGCTCAGTGAGACCCTGTCTCTACATAAAACACAAAATAGGGCTGGGGATGTGGCTCAGTGGTCGAGTGCCCCTGAGTTCAATCTCCAGTACCAAAATATATATATATATATTTTTAAATATATTTCATTGTTTCATTAAAAAACATCATCGTTTTGGAAGCATACCTCTCAGTAAGTACACAGATGGGCGACTTTTCCCACATGTTCACCCACATCACCACAAAGACCTTGAACATTTCCAGGGCCTTAGGGGTTTCCCTCTTGCCCCTCTCAATCGATACCTGCCCCTGCAGTATTGATCTATTTTTCAATAGGCAGTAGTACGCATAGTACAAGATTCAAAAGGTCAAAGGGCAAGTATGACAGTCCCTCCCCTTTGGTCTTACTGCCAGCCACTCCTTTTTCTCTCTCCAAAGTCAGTGTTACTGATTTACCGTAGACGCTTCCCAAGCAAGGTGATACACACACATTATCTGTTCTCCCCTTTCTACACGCAAAGCACTTAACTATTCAACTGTTGTGTACTTTGCTTTTTAAAAAAGTTTCCCCCTCTTAACACATATTTAAACACTATAATTAGATCCAGACATGGTGGCACATGTCTGAAATCCCAGCAACTCAAAAGGCTGAGGGAGCGGGTGCAGCAGCTCACGCCTGTCATCCCAGCACTTAGGGAGGCTGAGGCAGGAGAATCACAAGTTCAAAGCCAGCCTCAGCAACGGCGAGGCGCTAAGCAACTCAGTGAGACCCTATCTCTACATAAAACACAAAATAGGGCTGGGGATGTGGCTCAGTGGTGGAGTGCCCCTGAGTTCAATCCTTGGTACCAAAAAAAAAAAAAAGGCTGAGGCAGGAGGATCACAAATTTGAGGCCAGGCTCAGAGAGGTCCTGTCTCAAAATTTAAAAGTGACTGGGTAGCTGGGGGTGGTATATGCCTGTAATCTCAACAATTTGGGAGACTGAGGTAGGAGGATTGCAAGTTCAAGGCCAGCTTCAGCCATCTAGCAAGGCCCTAAGCAACTTAGCGAGCCCCTGTCTGGAAATAAAAAGTAAAAAAGTCTTGGAATGTGGCTCAGTGGTTAAGCACCCCTGGATTTAATCCCCAGTAAAAAAAAAAGGGGGGGAGGTGCTGGGGATGTGGCTCAGTGGTAGAACATTTGCTTACCATGTATGAGGCCCTGTGTTCAACCCTTAGCACCACAAAACAAAATTTTAAAAACCTTACCAAAATCATTTGGATAATTAGCAAATTAATATCTTTTTTCTTTCTTGGTACAGGGGATTAAACCAGAGTTGCTCTGCCTCTGGGCTATATCCCCAGCCCTTTTTAATTTTTATTTTGAGTCAGATCTCCTTAAGATGCCTAGGCTGACCTGGAACTTGGGATCCTCCCTCCTCAATTTCCTTAGTTGTTGGGATTATAGGTGTGGGCCACTCTGCCTGGCTTGGTTTATTTTAAAAATCCAAATTTTCATTACCAAACAGTTCTATGTTCTGCCTATGGCCCCCGAGAGTCCTTGGACAACAAGTTCTACTATTATATCCCAAAATGTAACTCAACTAGGAAAATATAATACACAGTAACTTTTCAGCAGCCCTTTTTTTTTTCCTTCTGGGGATTGAACTCAGGGGCACTCGACCCCTGAGCCACATCCCCAGCCCTATTTTGTGTTTTATGTAGAGACAGGGTCTCACTGAGTTGCTTAGCACCTCGCCGTTGCTGAGGCTGGCTTTGAACTTGCGATTCTCCTGTCTCAGCCTCCCTAAGTGCTGGGATTACAGGTTTGTGCCACCACGCCCTCTTAATAAATGCCAGGTTCTGCGTTATTGGTACTATCTTTTCCTTTATCATTTCCAGCAATAACAGGAGCATGAATTTATATTCACAAAGGGCTTATGTGAAAGGGAAAAAAAAGTGAGAGTGGTGGAGCACGTCTGCAATCCCAGAGCCTCGGGAGGCTGAGGCAGCCAGAGGATCGTGAGTTCAAAGCCAGCCTCAGCAATTTAGCGAGGCGCTAAGCAACTTAGCGAGACCCTGCCTCAAAATCAAAAATATAAAAAGGATTATGGCTCAGCAGTAAAACACCCTGGAGTTCAATTCTCAGTACCAAAAAAAAAAAAAAAAAAAAAAAAAAAGGAAGAAAGAAAGAAAGAAAGAAAAAGAAAAAAAAGTGGTGAAAATTTGAAATATAAATTGTGGAATTTCTTAAAGGCCTGAATTATAGAGCTTGTTAGGTTGGGATGGATAAGAAGGGAAAGAATGATTTTGTACTTTCAGATGTATTCCGCAGTGCTCCGGGAAAACGGGTCAGGAGATTGCATGGGTGCTGATGAACTTCCTCTTGGGGAGGGTGGGTCAGGCCCTGCCAAAGGGCAGCTGAGGGGCCCTGGCTTGGGCTGTGAGTTCCAGGAATCACGGTGGGGGCAGGGCAGGAGGGAAGGCTAGCAGGAGTCAAAGTCCTCCATGCTTCAGCAAGGCTGAAGGGCCTCAAGGCTCCAGAGACAGGGCCATGGAGCAAGGCTTTGGAGCCGAGCTAGCCAAGCATAGGGTGAGGGGCACGTTGGGAGGGACCAGTTTATTACTTAGAGTGAGGTCAAGGTTCACTGGTCTCTGGCTGCATGGCCGGGTAGGGGGGTGCGTGCTGACTCAGATGCAGGTAGATTTGGCCCAGGCTCCCTGGGGAAAATCACTGGGATAGCGCCCCCAACAGAATCACACCTTCTGTGTACATGCCCTTTTATCACCAGACTTTGCTGCTTGATGTAATCAATTTTACCTCCTTTCAGATCTAGGGTGACTCCTGACTTGCTCTAAGTAATAGGACATGGCAGAAAGGACACTGTGCAACTTCATTTTTGCGGGGGAGGGTACCAGGGATTGAACTCAGGAGCACTCGACCACTGAGCCACATCTCCAGCCCTATTTTATATTTTATTTAGAGACAGAGTCTCACTGAGTTGCTTAGCACCTCGCTTTTGCTGAGGCTGGCTTTGAACTCGCGATCCTCCTGCCTCAGCCTCCATAGCTGCTGGGATTAGAAGCGTGCCCCACTGCACCTGGCTGTTGTGCAACTTCTGAGACTGGGTTTCTGCATTAGCTCTTTTGGAATGCTTCATCCTGAGAAGAAACCCTGTCTGAAAGACCGGGGAGAGAGAGGCCCAGACATCCTGCTATTCTAGATCACCCAGCCCAGCCAACTTATTAGCAGACTGTAGCTGCAGGAATGAGACCAGCAGAAGAGCCCTCCAGCCAATGCTCAGAACTGAGAGGAATAATAAACTGCTGCTTTATTTATTTATTTCTAAGTTTTTATTTGTATTTTTTTAGTTGTACATCGATACAATACCTTTATTTTATTTTTTTACTTTTATGTGGTGCTGAGGATCAAACCCAGTGCTAGTCAAGTGCTCTGCCACTGAACTACAGCCCCAGCCCCTAAATTGCTGTTTTAAATCATGATGTTTTAGAATGTTTTGTTACACAGCAATAGATAGCTGATACATCCCTCTACCCTATACACCTACTGTTCAAGTCTACAAAGGGTATTTATCTCATGTGAAGCCAACTCAGAACTAAAAACTTCTTATGTATTAATAATTACATCCTTTAACCAGGCATGGTGGCACATGACTGTAATCCCAGCAGTTCAGGAGGCTGAGGCAGGAGAATAACGAGTTCAAAGCCAACCTCTGCAATTTAGCGAGGCCTTAATGAGACCCTGCCTCTAAATAAAATATTTTTAAAAAGAGCTGGGGATGTGGCTCAGTGGTTAAGTGCCCCTGGATTCAATCCTCAGTACCAAAAACACAACAAAACAAAAATAAAAAATAAAATGCCCGGAATGTAGGTTGGTGATAAAGCGTGAGCACCCCTGGGTTCAATCCCCAGCTCTGCCAAAAAAAGAAGAGGGATAGACACAAAAGCTTCATGTGCGTAGAGGAAAAGCCAGGTGAGGGCACGCTGATAAGGCAGCTGTTTACAAGCCAAGAAAAGAGGCCTTGGGAGAAAACAAATTTGCTGACACCTTGATCTTGGACTTCCAACCTCCAGAAATGTGAGAAAATAAATTTCTGTTGCTTAAGGCCCCTTGTCGGTGGTATTTTGTTATTGACAGCCCTAGCAAATTAATACAGATGCCAGTGCTCATATTCAGGTCTTCTGCTTTCCTAGAATCCTCTTAAGATGATGAGATACCACTTCTTATATATTGAATCAGAAAAGATTTTTAATAGATAAATGTAGTGCTAGTACAGACATGAAATGGAATTTCTCAATCACCACTGGTAGGAGTTTAAATTAATACAACCTTCTAAAAGGAATTTGGTAATGCCTATGAAAGCTTAAAAATGTGCTTAGTGCTGGGCGTGGTAGTGCACACCCATAAACTCAGCAACTCTGGAGGCTGAGGCAGGAGGATCACAAGTACAAGGCCAGCCTTAGCAACTTAGTGAGGCTCTAAGCAACTTAGCAAGATCTTGTCTCTAAATAAACTTAAAAAAAAATTTAAAGGGCTGGGGATGTAGCTCAGTGGTAAAGTGCTCCTGGTTTCAATCCCTGGCATTGAAAAAAAAAAAGTACTTATTGTCAGGCATGGTGGTACACACCTATTATCCCAGTACTAGAGAGGATGATGTATGACAGTTGCAAGTTTGAGGCCAGCCTGGCCAATTTAGCAAGATCCTGTCTAAAAAAATAAAATAAAATGGGTTGGGGATGTGACTCACTGGTAGAGCACCTCTGCATTCAATTCCCAGTAACACACACACATATAAATTATTTAGCAATACATTTGGTGGCAGCAAAATACTGGAAATGACCTATGGCAGATTGTATTTTCTAAAGATGGAAGCATCAACGTATTCCATTTACCATGCTATTTTTTTTTTTTTTTTTTGGTACTAGGGATTGAACTCAGGGGCACTCGACCACTGAGCCACATCCCCAGCCCTATTTTGTGTTTTATGTAGAGACAGGGTCTCACTGAGTTGCTTAGTGCCTCGCCATTGCTGAGACTGGCTTTGAACTCGCGATTCTCCTGTCTCAGCCTCCCTAAGTGCTGGGATTACAAGCGTGAGCCACCGCGCCCGGCTATGCTATTTTTTATTTTTGGTACTAGGAATTGAACTCAGGGGCACTTTACTACTGAGTCACATCCCAGCTCTTTTTAATTTATTATTTTTATTTTAAGATAAAATCTTGCTAAGTTGCTTAGGGCTTTGCTAAATTGCTGAGGCTGGCTTTGAATCTGTGATCCTCCTGCCTCAGTCTCCCAAATTGCTGGGATTATAGGCATGCACTACCATACCCAGCTTCCCATGCTCTTCTTACAATGTGATGTTGGTACCCTCCCTTTAGAGGTAGGGTCTATTCCCTCCCCTTGAACCTGAACAGACCTCTGTAGTCGCCAGAGTCCACAGAACACCGCGGAAGCAGCGGTGATAAACGTTATGTTAGATTTTGAAAGGCAGTGAGTGCAGCTGCTGCCTGGAATTCTTGAACAACCTGCACTGGGGAAAGCCAGCCACCACCTCCTGGGGACACTCAGGCAGCTCTGTGGAAAGATCCACATGGAGCAGAACTGAGGTCCCAGCCTGCAGCCAGCACCCACTTTCTAGCCACATAAGCAAATCACTTTAGAAAAGGCCCTCTGGCCCCAGGTGAGCCTTCAGATGGCAGCAGCCTCTAACAGTATCTGACGGCTGCCACATAAATGCCCACGAGGGAGAAGTGTTTAGCTGGGTCCTTCTCAGACTTGTGACCAGTAGAAACCATAAGACAAAAATAAATGATTGTTGTTTTGCATTACTAAATTATGGGGTAGTTTGTTACACAGCCATCTACAACTAATACACAATCTATATGTCCATCAATAAGGGGCAAGTTAGATATATTATGGTACATGTGTACAATGAAAGACTGTGCAGTACTGACTTGGAAAACTCTTCAGAATAATTTGTTAAATGAAAAATGCAAAGAGCAGAATAGTATAGAAGACACTATCATTCATGAAAGAAAGAGATGGGGGTGTACCTCAGAGCTAAAGCACACTTGTCATCTCAGTGACTTAGGAGGCTAAGGCAGGAATTTGCAAGTTCAAGACCAGCCTCAGCAACTTAGGAAGACTCAGTCTCAACATAAAACATAAAGCACGCCTGTAGGGACTGGGGTTATGGCGCAGTGGTAGTGTGCTCCCCTAGCACGTGGGAGGCAGTGGGTTCGATCCTCAGCACCACATAAAAATAAAATAAAGCTATATTAAAAAAAAAAAAAAAAAGCACACCTGTAATCTCAGCGGCCTGGAAGGCTGAGGTAGGAGGATCTGAAGTTCAAAGTCAGCCTCAGCAACAGCAAGGTGCTAAGCAACTCCTCAGTGAGACCCTGTCTCTACAGAAAACACAAAATAGGGCTGGGGATGTGACTCAGTGGTCGAGTGCCCCTGAGTTGAATCTCTGGTATGCTCCCCCCCAAAATAAATGAAATAAAAAATAAAAAGGGATGGGGATGTAGCTCAGTGTAGATCATCCCTGAGTTCAGTCTCCAGCATCACAAAAACAAAACAAAACATTAAGTTCAATTGCATTAAATAATGTTTTCTCTTCAACTCAGAAATTTCACTTCTAGGAATTTATCATTAGTAAATAATCATGGCAAAGATTTAACTAAAAGGAAAAAGCAATCTAAGTATTCAACAGTAGAAGTGACTGACCCAAGGCCCTCTCCTCCTCTGCCAGGCTAGGAATAGCTTCATAGAAAATGATTTCATGCACTGTGAAGTGATCTAGATAGAGTAATTGATAAGAAGTTATGAAATGACACCATGTAATCTTATCTTTCAAGTCAATTTAATTATATAAATGGAGATTGACATGTAGATGAAGACACTGAAAAAGCTGAAGATAGATCTAGAAAACCCAATGCTAACTGATTATCTCTGGGAGGTTCCCTTATCATCCTTGATTTCCTTTTCTTCTTTTTAAGTTTTCTCTTTTCAACAATAAACATGCCACTTTGTAAAAGTACAAACACTAAAAGTTTCTTTTTAAGAATTCATAGGTGCAACTGCGGTGGCACACACCTGTAATCCTAGAGACTCAGGAGGCTGAGGCAGGAGGATCGCAAGTTCAAAGCCAGCCTCAGCAACTGAGCGAGGTCCTAAGCAACTAAGCGAGACTCTGTCTCAAAATAAAACATAAAATAAAGGATAGGAGCCAGGCTCAGTGGCACAAGCCTGTAATCCCAGCACTTAGCGAGGCTGAGACAGGAGTGCGAGTTCAAAGCCAGCCTCAGCAACGGCGAGGCGCTAAGCAACTCTGTGAGACCCTGTCTCTACACAAAACACAAAATAGGGCTGGGGATGTGGCTTCATAGTTGAGCGCCCCTAGATTCAATCCCTGGTACAAAAAAAAGAAAAAAGAAATCAAAAGGGATCTGGAATGTCGCTCAGTGGTAGAGCGCTCCTCTAGCATGCTGAAGGCCCTGAGTTCAGTCCTCAGTACTGCCCAAAGAAAAAAATAAAAAGTCTTTTTAAAAGTAAAATAAAAGGGTTGGGGATGTAACTCAGAGGGAGAGAACCTCTGGGTTCAAGCCCTACTACAAAAAAAAGAAAGAAAAAGATGAAGATACAGACACACACCCCCTGGGTCCCTATGTAAGGACACAAGAGAAGAAGATGGCATCTGCAAGCCAAGGAGAGAGTCTCCAGAAGAAGCCCCCCATGTTGCAGCCTTCGGAAAACATGGGAAAACATTTGTTGTTCAATCCACCATCTGGGGGCCCTTGTGTGGCCGCCCAAGCACACTAAGATGCCAAGTTTCTTCGGGACACTTTTATCCACACTTTACATAAGATCAAGGAAATGTTCATTGTCCAGAGCAAAGAATACTGTCTTCTGGTGACGACGCTGAGGTATGTCGCACCTGCAGCCCCTTGGGCACCTCTGCTGCAGGCGGCAGCTTCTCACTGTGGCCCTCCCAGCAGGCACAGTCTAGAAGTAATCTCACCACCCAACAGCTGGGAGCACCCAGGGCTCTGCTCATGATGTGGCCCCCCCAGCTCCCCATGTGGAACTGCAGCCTGGCCTAAGGCCCTGGCCAGGTCTCCACATTCCCCTCTTGGAGACCATTTGGGACATGTTTAGCCTGTCTGCTCTTAGAAGAGTCCTCCCTGTCTCCCAGGTCTCTCCATCCCCAGATATTTTGGTACCAACTATCACACCTGGATGATGGCTACTGGTGTGTCCAGATGCTGCCTTCCAAGAGACAGTAAGGCCTGGAGCTTCTCAGTGGCTCAGGTCACAGGCTTCGAAGTGTCAATTATATTAAAATGCACTGTTGCCAAAAACTCAGTCTTTGTTCCTGATGCCAATCCAATAACGAGGACACGGTTTTGAGAAAAAGGAAAAAGAAATTTTACTGCTTTGCTAACAAAGGACAAACAGGGGACTCCTGTCCCAGAGGCTGTGTTCCTGCCCATGAGCAGGAACAGGGGGCTATTAAAGAGGTGACTCAAAGGCTGCATCCCATGTGTTCTCTGTTGGAGTTGTAATTCACTTGTTCATTTGCGAGAGTCACCTCTGAGATCTTCTGGTGCCATCTCCAAAGTCTGGATTACTTATTCCTATGGTGGGTGTGTGCTCAGGGACAGACAACTCTGCCTAAAATGGGGAAGAAAGGTGATCCTGTTTTTCCTGAGATGAGGGAGGGGGAGAGATTAGGGAGGAGCAGGGAGAGACAAAAAGAAATATGTCCATTTCAAAAATCAGTTGCAGCTGGGCGCAGTGGCACACACCTGTCATCCCAGCACTTTGGGAGGCTGAGACAGGAGAATCGCGAGTTCAAAGCCAGCCTCAGCAACGGCGAGGCGCTAAGCAACTCAGTGAGACCCTGTCTCTACATAAAACACAAATAAGGTTGGGGATATGGCTCAGTGGCCGAGTGCCCCTGAGTTCAATCCGCGGTACAAAAAAAATTCAATTCCAGTGGCACAGCAGCAAGGGCTCTATTCAAAGCATAAAGTGGACACTGCTACAAACCCACATTGCATTTAATGTACATAACTCTAGGAGTTGGGTTGGATTTGCCTAGTTAACATTTGATGGGCATTTAATAATTTCATTCTTACTCTATACTTTTCTAGTTTGGGAAGTATTTATGGGCCTTTGAAACACTGTCCATGGCTTGGGACCCTGTGACTCACGGAGGTATTCCCAGGATCCCTTCCAGGGAGATCCCAGCACACACAAGTCCTGGCTCACGGGGAGCCTCCAAAGTACCCAGTGGCCAGTGCAAGCCCCCTTCCCTCCGGCGCTGCAGGTGGCAGGGGCAGCTCTCTCCTCCTCTGTAAACTTGGTTGACTGTCACCTCTTACTTCTTGTCCACAGGACCAGAAAAACCAAGGGCTAGGAGGATTGCTAGCCATTACTGAATCCAGATCTTCTCCCCATAACCAAGCTGACCAAGCTGGAGGCCCAGAGAAGGCAGGGTGACCTTCAAGAGCCTAACCTTCAATTTGAACCTGAACTCTGCCCTGGGCTGGGCTCCTTCCATTGCTCAGGGAGAATCCTAGGGCAGGGTGTCTCCACTCTTCTCTGATCCTTGAGACTCTCAGGTTCATGGTCACCCCCATTAGCCGGCTGTCTCTTTCTCTCAGCAGCACCTTGCTGAGGCCCGAGGAAAAGCCAGGGCTGTGCTCCAGGTGCTGAGAGTGTGTCGGGTTGCCAGAAAAAATACAGGATGTCAGTTAAATTTGAATTTCAGATAGACAACAAATAATTTTTTGTTTTTAATTTTGAGACAAATTTCCACTAATTTGCCAAGCCGGCCTTAAACTTGAGATTCTCCTATCTCAGCCTCCCCAGTAGCTGGGAGTACAGGTGTGTGCCACCGCACCCTGCAACAGATAAACTTTAAGCTTACAGATATTCTAAGTGTTGCTGTTCATCTGAAATTTAACTGGGCTTCCTGCATTTTTATTTACTCAAATTGGTCACCTTATAAGTGTCCCCTTTCGTTGGGCCAGCCCCTCCCCACTGCCGCTATGAGTTTTCTTGCCACCTCAACAGCGTGAGTCACCCAGCTGTGGAACTTCAGGCAAGTGTTTTTGAACCGAACAGTATCATGGTTTGGGGGAATCCCCCCATTGTCTCCAAAATATGTGTTAGCATAGCAGAAGCCCTAAAATACTGCTGTGGGAGGAAAACAGAAAAGGTGACGAGAATTCAAAATACCCTGGGGAGGGCTGGGGCTACCTTACTGCTACGAAGACAGCCACAACTGGAGCCCGTCTGTGCGCCACAGCTGGCCTCGGGCATCGTGGGAAAGTGGGGACCAGACCTTCCCAGGCAGCTCCTGTGGAGGTCCAATATTCTCCTGCTTTTCTGGGAAGAGGTCTCCTAGGAAAGATAAGCCACACAGGTGGCTTGGACCTCAGAGATACTGATGGTATCTTCCCCTTGGGGATCATGGTGAGGATTATAGGAGGAAATTCATGCAAAGTGCTTGGCACAGAACGTGGCATGCTGTGAGTGGCCACAATCAATGGTGGCTATTGTTCTGACAACGGAAGGTCATTTACCCCCAAGCAAGTGGATTTGTTTTTGTTGTTGTTGTTGTTGGTTTTCATCTGTGCTGGAGATTGAATTCAGGGGTGCTCTACCCGTGAGCTACATCCTCAGTCTTATTTTTTTATTTTGAGACAGAGTCTCACTAAGGTGTTCAGGCTGACCTTAAACTTGCAATTCTCCTGCCTTAGCTTCCAGAGACCCTGGAATTACAGGTATGCACTGCCAGCCTGGCAGGAAGAGAGTTTTCCACCCGGGGTGCCCCTGAGGGAGGGCAGGCCACACTTGCTGCATGTGTGTGCATGTGTGTTGGTGGTGGAAGGGGGCAAAGAAAGGGAGGCCGGATGGGGCCTCCAGAACCCACGGGTCTCGTTTCCTTCTCTGGAATGTCCACCATTGGCCCTGGCAAATGAGCTTCTGTAGAACCTTGGGTGGGAAAACCCCTGCAGTTGAACTTCTCCTTGAAAGCAGGGCTCTGCCCGGAGCCCTGGGTTGGGACACCTTGGCTTCTTAGAACGAAACGGAAAGCCCTCCGGAGAAACTCCACCACTTCCCCTTCCTCGGTAAGAGGAACTTGGAGTTGCCCTGACAGGAAAGTCTTGGTGGGTCTTCTCGGAAGCAGCCACCACTGTGCTGCTGAGGAAAACCGCAAGGGGAGGACCAGGCCAGAGGCCAGGCAGGGGAGGACAAGCCATTGCCACAGCCTTCACCTCAGCCGTGGACAGAACTGAGAAGCTGCCATCTCCTCTTTAGGGGGGCTTTGTGCTGCCCCCCCCCCCGGGCCCTATGCGGCCCAAGGTCCCTTCCTGGTACTCACCAGCCCTCCAACCAGGATGGTCCTGTGTTCAACATCATAGATTCCCGGACTCTATCTACCATCCATCAAAGTGCCCAGTTCCCATCCCTCCAAGAGGCTTCTCCTATGCAGGACAGGGGAGGGAGCTGTGTTGGGGTGGGTCACACCCTCAGAGCTGCCTCAGATGGCCTCATGAACTGAAACAGGACATCAGCTGGGCGCATGGGGACGCTTGGCTTGGCAGTGGCTGCTGCAGGGACGGCTGTCCACTCTGGTCATTGCTAGACTGGAAACAGGCCTATCTCTAGGGTTTGGGGCGCCTACCCAAGGACACATCCAAGGACAGCTGTAGCCAGGGGGAGGAGGGCACAGGGACACATCACATCCAAGGCCCAGCACCCAGAGGGACTGCAGACCCTTGGATCCTGAGTCTTAAGCTTTGGTATAAATGTGTCAGGATAGTGTCACACCAGAATCTGGCCACCACCTGTGAGGACAGAGTCCAGACTCTGCAACTTGTGCAAGACCCTTTGCTGGGGCTGGACTCTCCTCTGCTGAGCTCCCTGTAGGCTTCATTGATTGGCCCTTGTCCCTTGTCCTCAGCCACCTCCTGCTCAGCCAGGACCAGGCTTCCCTGCTCCAACCCCGGTCTGGACGAGTAGGGGTGCCTCCATGACCTCATTGGGTGCATCCCTTTCAGGACCCTAATCCATTTCACCTTGTGATTGCTGAGTCTCATGACCATCACCCAGCCTGGAGGCTCCCTGGTGACAGCTGTGTAGGCTTGGCATATCTCAAAGAACATTTGATAAGGGACAAATGAATAAATGAGAGAACGTGGTGCTATCTACCAGGTCTTGTGGCTGAGAGCCCCACGTGTCCACAGGCTCAGACATCCACGTGTGGACATGTACGCCCGCGTGCAGCGGGAGGAGACACGTGCGCGCCAGCCATGGTGTTCTGAGATGTGCCTCTGTGGGTCCTTGCATTTGTCTCCCAGCGACACCAATGATGCTCTCTGGCCAGCAGGTGGCGCTGCGCCCCTCCTCTGCGGTGCTCGGCCATCCACACTGCCACCGGCTGTCATGACTGCAGAGGCCTCGGCAGGCACACACAGCCTCATCCCACAGGAGACCAGAGCTGCCTGGGTCTCATGGGGCGTCAGTCTGTTTTTCCAACCAAACAGCCAGGGCTCCGACGCGACAGTGCCCCAACTCCAGTTCAAGCCCTGCCTGTGCAGTCTGCGCTCAGCCCTGAGCTGGACCCAGCAGGGCCGCCTGCAGAGGCAGCTGAAGAGCACAGAGGCTGAAAGCATGGGTTCCGAGCAGCTTGTCATCCCCGTGACTCGGGAGACTGAGGCAAGAAGGATCACAAGTTCGAGACCAGCCTGGGCAATTTAGAGAACCACTGGACCAAAATAAAATAAAGGGCTGGGGATGTAGCTCAGGGGTGGAACGCTTGCCTAGCATGCGTGAAGCCCTGAGTTTGATCCCCGGTATCACACACAAACCACTGCCCGCCCCACCTCCACAGATGCAGGCTCAGTCGGTCTGGGGCGGGGCCTGGGAAGGTGCTGCAGCTGCTGCTCATCGAGGGACCACTTGGGAATCACCGAGTACAGGATGCTTATCATCAAGTCAGGGAGACACACCAGTCACAAGCAAGGCCTCCTGCGAGGACAGAATGGAGGCAGAGGAGATGGAGGGGAGCACGCCAAGGCTGCAGGGCCCTGGAGAGGGCACATCTTCAGCTAGGGCGGCAGGAAGGGGAGAAGGAGGCCACGTGGACCTCGCTCTGTCCTGCAGCCACTGTTACCGCCCCGCCTCCTCTGGGGCGCCCGCAGTCCTGCCGGGAGGAGGTGGACCCAGGGCGCTGGCCCGGCAGCGGGGACTGCCTGGGTCCACGTGGCTGCAGCCTTTCCCTGGAAGAGGGCTGGTCGGTTCTCGCTCCTGCCTGGCCTCCGCAGCGCCTCGGCTTCTGGGAACTCACATTTCCTTTTTTTTCCTTTTTTATATGAGATTTTAATCAGACTGTCATAAAGGCAACTCGAGGCCATCTTAGAACATCAACACAATGCAGAAAAGTGTACAAAAGAAAATAATAGTAATCCAAAATCTAGTCAGAGAAAATCATGGCGAGTTTATTTCTGGGCTGGGAGTGTAGCTCGATGGTAGAGCCTTTGCCTGGCATGCTGGAGACCTGGGTCTTGATCCCCAGCAATGCAGAAAGAAGGGTGGGCGGGGTTTAGCGTATTTCTTTTCCATGTATATGTGTCTGCCTTATGCAAAATATTGCATCCACTTGACATTGTAGCTTAAGTTTTGTCCTTTGACATTAAAACTCTTGGGAGAGCCAGGTACTGTGGTGCACACCTATAATCCCAGCTACTTGGAAGGCTGAGGCAGGGGAATTGAGTTCAAGACCAGCCTCAGTAATTTAGCAAGACTCTGTCTCAAGGGGCTGGGGTGTAGCTTAATCCTCAGCTCTGAAAAAACAGAAAAACAAAAACAAAGAAATAAAACAACAACAACAAAACCTTTGTCTCAAAATTCAAAGTAAAAAGGGTTAGGATGTAGCTCAGTGGTACAGCACCTCTGGGTTCAATCCCCAGCACCAAAAACAAAAACGAAAACCCCCTTAAGAAACATGAATCTAAGCCTGGGTGCCATGGCGCACGCCTATAATCCCAGCACTTAGGGAGGCTGAGACAGGGGAATCGCGAGTTCAAAGCCAGCCTCAGTAATGGCGATGCGCTAAGCAACTCAGTGAGACCCTGTCTCTACATAAAACACAAAATAGGGCTGGGGATGTGGCTCAGTGGTCGAGTGCCCCTGAGTTCAATCCCCAGTACCAAAAATAAATAAATAAACAAACAAATAAACAAATAACTGCACAGTGAAGGTGGGATGCATGGTGCTTCCTGCACTTCTGATGGCCTGCCCAGGGGAACTTCCTAGAAGGGACTCACTTGTCAAAGGGCATTAATGCTTTCCAAAGAGTTTGTGCTGGCTGATGGCACTAGCCAGGGTGGGAGTGTGGTGGCAGTCTGCTGGGCCCAACTCACATCAAACCCTGCTCAGCCCAGTTCATGATGTGGGAGATGGAAGGAGGAGGTCCAAGCAGCCCCAGTAAGGGAGGAAGCACCCAGCACCATGCACTCTCCCAGACAGCACCAGCTGCCATGCCATGCCTCAGGCAGGGGACATGCTGCCTCAGACCAGGTGTGGCCTGGGCAGAGCCAACCTCCTGTTCTTGGAGCCCAGGTTGCTCTTGACCCCTCACTCTCTCCTACCCCGTGTTCAGCCTGCCCACAAATGCTATTGGACTACCTTCAAAATATATCCCGCTGGGCACTTGGGGCACACCTGTAATCTCAGTTTGAGGCCAGCCTGGGCAATTTAGCAAGACCCTGTCTAAAACATAAAAATTAAGAAGGGGGGGGTGGAGAGCTTAGGGATGTAGGTCAGTGGTAGAGCACCCCCGGATTCCATTCCCAGTGCTGCCAACTACATCCCCAATGTATTGGGGTAGCTCTCCTTCCCTTATCACCACCACTACCAGATGTCTCACCGCCTCTCCTCGACCCCTGCCCCCTTAAAGTCTCCACAGCAGCCAGAATGATCCTTTTACTACACTTGATCCTAGCCAGAGGCCAGGAAGTGATCAAAGCAATTCTTTTAAAACCTAGCTTAAGGGCTGGGGTCTAGCTCAGGGGCAGAGCATTTGCCTAAGGTGTGCAAGGCCCTGGGTTCCATCCCTGGCACTACTGAGGGGACAAAAAAAGGCAAAACCCTGGATCAACTCAGGTCAATTCTCTACTCAAAATCTTCTAGCCTCTCCCATCTCACTTGGTGTGGGATAAAAGACCTTACAGTGAACTACAAGCCTTTAGGATCTGGGCCTTCCCTACTCCCATTACCTCCTTCCTACAGTCTAACTTCCTGTCACCCCTCTTCCCTACTAAACTCTCTGTTTTCCCTCAAAGCAACTCCAAGCACATTCCTGCCACAGGGCCTTTGCACAAGCTGCCTCCATCCCCACCTATGTTTTCTCAGATATTTACAGGGCTCTTCTGCTTGAAAGTTATCTCAAAACAGCCACAAGCAAATATTTTGGAAAGGCCCTCCTTTATCAACCCCCTCTAAAATAGCACCCTGACTCCTGTGTGTTCCCTTACCTCAATGGTGTTCCTACAGAACACTGATCACTGATTTGATTATTGTCTGCTTTCTCCAGGAGAAGAAAGCCTCTGGGAGGGCAGTAGTCTGTTTTATTTGCTTCTGGATCCCCAGCATCTGCTAGATGGCCAGGTTCATAGTAGGTGCTCAGGGAACACAGCGGAATGGATAACTGAATGTTGGGTGCCTGTGTGTGGTTCCCTCCAGACTATAGCTAACATCTCTAGGTCCCAGCTGGTGGATCGTGCCCGGCATGGGGTAAGCACCTGTGTAATATCTGCTGTACAGGTGAAGAGAGCAAAGAACTCAAAGCAGGGCGTGAGACACCGTGCACAGAGTGCAGGGTGGAGATTCAGAGGAAGTCCTGCTGCTCACCATCAGGTGACCTAGGGCAAGTCATTTTACCTCTTTAAGCCTCCATTTTGTCATCTATAAAATGGGGCATGATGATACCTGTGCTGCAGGCATCACTGGGCCTGGCCAGTGGGGATTTCATGACCAACGTAGGCCAGCCAAGCAGACAGGAGCCTTGCTCAAGCTCGGACTGAGGGACCTCAGTCTTGCCCAGGCGACCACTCCTTCCCTGACCCCTGAGAGCCCCATAGAGAAAAGCCCGTGTGTCCAGGGCCTGCTGGTGTTCCCATGCTGGTCCTGGGACTACCTCAGCCCTTAAGATGCGGCTATGGCTGGCTATCTTGGCATCCCCCAGGGGCATTGTGCCCGAAGCTGTGCTCCTGGGACATCCAAGGACTGATCCAAGAAGTCATTCACGGAAAGCTATAGTATATATGGTCCTAGACACAAACAACTCCAGGTGGGGATTTTAGGCCTGGGCTGTTTGGTCCTGGGGAAGGAGGGCCTCAAGGGCCCCACCTGAGGGGCCAGAAAACACTGCTGCATTGGCCAAGGTCACTAGAGGGCGGGGCTGGGACCTGGTGGGCTCCTCCCCAGGCATCTGCCACTGTACCTCCGGCATCCCTGGGTTACCGGGTGGAGGCTTGGTGACCCACCTGCATTCTTGCTGTGTATCCATGATCTCATCTCAGCCCTGCTGCACCCACAGGGCAGGAGGCTCTGCCACATGCTGCAGAGGAGGACAAGAGCCCTGCCCTGGCACAGTCATCTGGCCTGGGCTCAGGCAGGTGCCCTGATGGGCCCTGGGCTCCAACAGGGCAGGAGGACTGGGGTGGCGGAGGTCACCCACATTGTCCCACCGAGCTTCATAAGCCCCCTTGATCCTGTCCATACACTTAATAAATTCTGACTGATGGACCCTCCTGCAGGTTGCTGGTGGGTGGAGTGCTGGCCGGACTCAGCTGTCTTCCCTCTATAGTCACAGGGACTCAGAGAGAGTTAGTTGACAAAAAGGCCCTGCCCGGGAGGGGCGTGGGCCCAGTGAGCGAAACTCCTTTTAGGAAGATCTCAGGGCCAAGGTTGAGAAACCAGAGTCTCGCCAAGGCCTGGGGGCGTGGGGAGCCCAGGTAAGCCGACTCAGTCCTCAGGAATGGGTGGGGTCTCCAGGGGAGGAGGACACTTCCTCCACCCCAGCCCAGGGTCCTGCTCCATCCTTATTGAGGAGTTTCCGGGCAACAGGCAGTGACCTGTTGGCTGCCTGTGTGGGAAGCAGCTTGGCGTGGCCCTCACCATCTCATTAGCAGTGATTCACCCAGGACTCACCTGGCTGTCGGGGACCTGTCCCACTGTGCTGGAACCAGCTGGGTAGGCACGCTTGGAGGGGCCAGGACCTTGCTCCTCCTGCTTGCCCTCTCGGCAGGGCCAGCCAAGAGCACAGTCAGAACTCAGAATTCTTTCACTCAACCAACAAGTATTTATTGAACACCTACTCTATGCCAGCCACTGTGCAGGTGCTGGGGATACAGAATGAGCCAGGCAGACCCAAATCTTGCCCTCCTGGGACCCACATTCTTGTGGGGAAAGTCAATAACATATAAGTAAGCTGGGTGTGGCAGTATCCGCCTGTGGTCCCATCTACTCAGGAGGCTGAGGTGGAAGGATCCGTTCAGGTCAGGAGTTCAAGACCAGCTTGGGCAACATAGCAAGACTCTGTCTTAAAAACCAACAGACACAAACAAAAACAAAAATGAGTCAGTTTTTTTTGTTTTTGTTTTTGTTTTTTGGTGGGGGTTACCAGGGATTGAACTCAGGGGCTTTTGACCCCTGAGCTGCATCCCAGTCCCTTTTATATTTTATTTTGAGACAGGATCTCTCTGAGTTGCTTACAGCCTCACTTTGGCTGAGGCTGGCTTTGAACTAGTGATTCTCCTGCCTCGGCCTCCCAAACTGCTGGGATTACAGGTCTGCACCCCTGCACCTGGTCCTTTGTTTTTTTAACTGAGGGTTGAATCTGGGGGTGCTCTACCACTGAGCCACATCCCCAGCCCTATTTTGTGTTTTATGTAGAGACAGGGTCTCACTGAGTTACATCCTAGCCCTTTTTATATTTTATTTTGAGACAGGGTCTCGCTTAGTTGCTTAGGGCCTCACTAAGTTGCTGAGGCTGGCCTCGAACTTGCGATCCTTCTGTCTCAGCCTCCCCCACACCCCCACCCCCGGGCTGCTGGGATTACAGGCATGAGCCACTGCACCCAGTGGGGAGGGTGCTTAAGGAGCAGTGAGGAGAACGCGTCTGAGCTGAAGCAAGCGGGGAAAGAGAGGAGCAGAAGCTAGGGTCAGGAGGTGGGAGGGGCACTGCGTGGGGTCTAAGCGGCCTTTGTAACAATTCGGACTTCTACTCAGTTGAATTTGGTAAACATGATCCCAGAACCCAAGACCAGTTCCCAGGCTTCCTCTGCCCAGCTCAGAGCTAAGAGCTAACTCGAGGATCAGGGGTGATTTCACTGGGAAGGGGACTCTCCAGCAGGGTCCTGTAGGCAGAGGGGAGCTGGCGGTGAAGAGTGTGAAGAGGACCGAGGCTGTTAGCAAGCACCTGCTACAGAGAAGTCCTGAGGAAGGAAGAAGAAACGCGAGCAAAGCCAAGCGGAGCCATAGGAGAGCTCCGCCCACCCACCCTGCCCGTCCACACAGGCTCCTCGCGACCACACCCTCTGACGCTCCGGACTCAGCCCCCTCTCTACTCTGGGCCTTTGCACATGCCGTGCTTTTGTGCGCTGGTCCTTCGCCTGGTGAATTCTCGATCATTCTCCAGGGTTTTTCTTGGACACTAATTTCTTCCCAAATGGTCCTGGAGTCCTCAGAGCAGATGTTCCGCCCAGATGCCACCATGGGCCCAGCATAGGAAGCATTTTCCATAGTTTCAGAATTGTCCACTGAGGGTTCTGGCTTCTCTATGGGACCATGGCATTCGTGGGATGGGGACCATGTTGGGTTGTTGCATCCTCCCAGCCTAGCACACAGCCTGGCACTGCGTGGGTGCCAGGATGAGTGAGTGAGTGAAGGCTCGCAAGGACTTGGAGCCCTCCAAGGTTCCTGAACAGAGTGACAAGATCAAGCTCATGTTTTAGGAGGTGACTCTGAGTCTGATGTGTGTGTTGGGTAGGGAGGGTCGGAGGAGGGAACGCTGGGGGCCTACTGCAACAGACCTAGCAAGGGCGAGGAAGAGGGGAGCAAGATTAGACCAGAGGCCAGCTGCCTGGGGTGACAGGATGAGCAAAATTTAGGAGAGGTTTTTGGAAGGGACATCAGCAGAACCTGGTGACCACCAGCCCTGGGAGTGATGGGGAGGGGGAGTGCAAGGTGGAGTCCAACTTTTCCCCTTCTTATTTCATATCCTTCCTTACGTCTATTTTTTTTTTTTTTTTTTTTTGGTGCCAGGGATAGGACCCAGGGCTGCTTAACTACTGAGCCACATCCCCAGCCCCTTTTTGTATTTTAGTTAGAGAGAGGGTCTCGCTGAATTGCTTAGAGCCTCACTAAGTTGCTGAGGCTGGCTTTGAACTTGCGATCCTCCTGCCTCAGCCTCCTGAGCTGCTGGGATTGCAGATGTGTGCCACTGCACTGGGCCTTCCTTATGTCTTGCCTGTGGACTGATACCTTGGGCACAAGGTAGCACAGGGGCTACTAGTGCCAGCTTTGGAGCCTCCTGTAGGTTTGAATCCCATCTCCACAGTTAATGTGCAACACTGGGCAGATGTCCTCAACCTCTGTCTTCCTCATCTGTAAGGGAAGGATAGGGACAAGAACTAGTTGTCGCATTTCATGGACTCCATGATGATTAAAGTCGATTCTCATTCTAACATTTCTGAAATCAGGGTGAATCTTAAAAATCACCGGTATGCTGGGAAGTGTTGGTGTACACCTGTAATACCGGACTCAGGAGGCTGAGGCAAGAAGATCCCAAATTCAAGTCTAGCCTGGGCAACTTGGTGAGACCTTGTCTCAAAATAAAAAATAAAAGGGCTGGGGATGTGGCTCAGTGGCGATGTGCCCCTGGGTCCCATCCTCGTTACCAAAAAAAAAAAAAAAAAAGAATCACTGCCACATGACAGGTGAACTGGAAGCACTCTAGTGGCACATCAATAATGCCATAGCTAATGATTGATGGAATCTGGGATCTGATGGAACAAAAATACGCGAACCGGTACCTGGCATGTTGTAAGGATTGACTCAATGCCCTGCTGTTCCTGTCATTATTTGCTTTGGGAGTATTGTTCAAGATACAAGGTAACAAATGCCCATTAGAACAGGGACAAATACAATTTGGAGCTAAGATAGAAAAGGAGTTCATTTATAAGTAGATAGAAAGGGGAAAAAATTTGAGGAATTTCCCCCCCCAAAAAGCACCCAAAGCCAAATGCTTCCTCTGAAAGATCCCATAGAATTCTGCCAAAGTTCCAAAAAAAAAAAAACTTAAAAAATTCCTCCTTTACGACCAGGAGCAGAACTCTTGGCTCCCCGACCTGCAGGGGGAACCAGGGCACGTCCCCAGATGACTTTGGGGGTGTTCCCTGTGTCCTTGTGAATTTCCCTGAGTCACCATTACTCACTGCCCACCATCAAGGCCCTGCTACCTTCCAAGGCGGAGGCTGACACCCAGGGACCGAGGGCCATCCTCCAACAAAAATGTGATTGTGGAGGGTTCCGCACGGGCTGGAAAACGGCCCTTGCTCGCGAGAGCAGGGTGACCCTCACCAGCGTTTTATTTTTGGCCTCCCGGGTTGTTCCTGCCCACCGACTTGGCAGGTCCTGGGCGAGTCGCCTTGTTTTCTCTGCTCCCTTAAATACACGTCTGGATTAAGCCCGGGCCCCCGCAGTCCCCGCCGCGTGGAGACGGTGGCGGGTCTGCAGGCGGAGGCACCGGGTGGGCGGCGCCGCGAGCCTCGGTCGCGCCCGGAGGGTGACGAGTGCGACCGGCAGGAGCTCCTAGCGCCGCTGCTGGGGGCCACTCGCGTGTCCCCCTGGGCTCGTTCCCGCCCCCAGCCCAGTTTTCTTGCCCTCCCGGCCACTCTCGCCCTGTGACTGCTTAAATTTTTTTAAAGTTTTTTTTTTTTTTTTTTTTGTAGTTATAGATGGACACAATACCTTTATTTTACTGGTTTTTATTTTTATGCGGTGCTAAGGATGGAACCCAGGGCCTCCCACATGCTGGCCAAGCGCTCTACCACGGAGCCACAGCCCAGCCCTGCACAGGGCACTTTGGCTACTGGCATTGGGGACCTGAAAGCACAGAAGTCCGACCACACGCAGGAATTGTCCACACCCTGCGGATCCAAGAGTGTCTGGATGGGAGCTCTGGGGACCCCTGGCCAACATGCCTGCCCCCATGGGCTCTCAGCCAGAGAGGCAGGACAGGTGTGCCCCTGAGACTCTTGCAGGGAACACAATGGGCCAATTAAGCCATCAGTGGGAATCCCTAGACAACTGTCTCTCTCTGGGCCCCCAGATGTCAGGTGACTGGTTTCCAGCACCACAGCCCAAACCATGGTCCTCCTTCTCCTGGCCTCTCCATTCCAGAGCCCTAAACTTCAGTGGCCCTGTCCACTGACTAGTTCCAGTGAGCCTAGTCTCTAGGCTAGGGTTGGCACCAGGACAGTTTCAAAGCCTCAGGACACCCTGTCTCTGTCACAGGAAGTCCCCATTTGCATCGGGAAGGTGAATTCACATAGATGAATCCAGGGCTCCTCCCAAGCCACAGTGTCCAGAACAGGAGCATCCAGACCAGGCAGAAGGCAGTGCCCCTCCTGATCTGCCAAGCTTTCCCCACGCCTGTGCTGCAGCTGGAACCCAGGGTCTCACGCATGCTAAGTGAGTGCTCTACCACTGAGCCGTATCCCCAGCCCTTTTTATGTTTTATTTGGAGACAGGGTTTCACTAAGTTACCCAGGCTGGCCTTGAACTTGCCAACTTCCTGTCTCAGCCTCCTGAGGAGCTGGGATTACAGGCTTGTGCCACCAAACAGAGCTCTACCATGCTTTGATCAGAACTACCTTTATTTTATGTTAGGGTACCCTGCAAACGCAGCCTCGAGACTCTGCGTCCGTGTTCCCCGGCCTTTCCCCTGTCTTTGGCCTGGAAAGAAGCTGTTCCCTTGTCTGTCTCATCCATTTGAGCGTGACTTCCTAAAGCCTGGGCTGGGTCCACATCACTCTTGATCTGCCAGCACAGTGCCTAGTAAGCACATCGCTTAAGCCATACCTGGCGCCCAACGCTGCACTACCTCACTGATGCCATAGGATGAGCTAGGAGACGGTTTGGCCTTTCCATCTATGATCCTTATTTTAAAGATGAACAAAAGCTGGGTGCCATGGCCCATGCCTGTAATCCCAGGGGCTCAGGAGCCTGAGGCAGGAGGATTGCAAGTTCAAAGCCAGCCTCGGCAATTCAGTGAGGTCCTAAGCAACTCAGCCAAGACCCTGTCACTAAATAAAATACAAAAAAAAAAAAGGGTTGGGGATGTGGCTCAGTGGTTAAGTGTCCCTGGGTTCAATCCTGGTACCAAAAAAAATAAAGATGACTAGATTGAGGCCCAAAGAGATGAACAGCTCTGTCTGTGGTAGCAGATGTGTGCTTTCAACCAAGGTCTGTCTAAACCCAGAATCCTCGCTCTTGACCCCTGTCCCCTACCGTGTGCCTACAGGTGCTGGCAAGTGGGATGCTTAGTAAACAACTGTTGTGATCCACGACTTTGATCGAGCAACCCCTTGAGGTCGTGTTTTTTTGTTTTCATTTTAAAGATAAGGAAACTGAGGCTCAGGAAGACTTGAAAACTTGCCCAGTAAGTGGTTGAGCCCGGTCAGGTTTTTACACGCCATGCTCCAACCACCACACCACTGTCCCTCTATCAGAAAGCATTTCTGGCCCTGCACAACCTCCCCCCCGAGGGTCGATTGGTCCTGTCTTTCTGAAGGGCCCCGTATCTGGGATGCTCTCTTGTTCATGTCTTCCTCCTGGCGGCACCTGAACTTTCAATCTAACTTTTCACCCAGAAGCAAAACTCCTGGGCTTCCTCGGGCTGGGCAGCACCTCGGACAGGCCACCTCCCGACTCTGGCCCTGGATGGATCTTGCCTTGGGGCCCCTCCCCCAAAGCTCTTTCAACAGAGCCTGAACTGCCCTGGCTCTGAACCGCTCAACAACAGTTTCCTCACCAAGGGTGACCTTGAGAGAGATGACTGGAGCAAGATAACAGTGGTGTGAGGTGGCGAGGTGGCCCAGGAGGAGGAGGAGGGCAGGGGCTGCTTGGGAAGATCCAGCTTGCCCTGCAGGGCACCTCCTTTCCTTGGTGGCATCTACTGGGCCAAAGATAATAAGGAGTGGCCTTGGCTGGCCCAAGGCCAGGGCAGGAGACAGCCCTCGGCACACTCCAGGTACCAGCCTCTCCACTTGGCACCCCATGCCAGGATCACAGGATCACAGGACTGGCATGGTCCTTCCACCAAATGCTTTGCCAATCCCATAATCACACTCAGAAACTTGGCTGGAGCACTAAGAAGAGATGATAATAACCATTTTGCAGAAAAGGACTCTGTGTGCTTCACACCCATGAGGAAGGCCATGATCAAAAAATCAAATTAGTAGCCGGGCGCAGTGGCTCAAGCCTGTAATCCCAGCACTTAGGGAGGCTGAGACAGGAGGATCCCGAGTTCAAAGCCAGCCTCAGCAACGGCGAGGCGCTAAGCAACTCAGTGAGACCCTGTCTCTACATAAAACACAAAATAGGGCTGGGGATGTGGCTCAGTGGTGGAGTACCCCTGAGTTCAATCCCCAGCACCAAAAAAAAAAAAAAATCAAATTAGGTCACAGCAGCAAAAAATCTGATGAAAACAAATATGATACAAATATTTCAGCAAGTTCCTTTATTTTCTGTTTACCTTTATCTGCTTGTTCTGATTTGTCTTTTACCAATTTAAAGAATCCATAATAGTTGGATATTTTCATCTGTCCCATCAATCTTATCATTCAGGTGAAAAAACACACACGCACACAAACATACACACAAACACGCACAAACACACACACATATGTGCACATACACGCACTGAATTTTCTCCTAGACTTGGGAATCTTTGGCCAGCAATTCAGCATTTTATTAAATTATTTGGGTTATATTTTTATTACTATGGCAGTAGTTTAAAAGTAATATTGTGCTCACTATATTAAATAAAATTTTAAAATAAAAGTAAAAACACGAATTATAAGCGTTAGGGAGGCTGAAGAAAAATTAGAACCCTCGTGGACCCATGGCAGGATTGTAAAAACGTTCAACTTCTGTGGAAAACAGTACGATGACCCTTCAAAATATGAAACTAGGCAGGGCACCGTAGTGCATGCCTGTAATCCCAGTGACTTGGGAGGCTGAGGCAGGAGGATTACAAGGTTAGGGCCAGTCTGTGCAACTCAGCAAGAGCCTGTCTCAAAATGAAATAAAAAGGGCTGAGGATGTCGCTTAGCGGTAGAGCTCCTCTGGGTTCAATCCCCAGTAGTACTACAAAAAAAAAAAATTAAATTAAAAAATTTTAAATATACATATGTATGTTAAAAATAGAAGTAACATATGAATTAGTAATCCCACTTCTGGGTATGTATCCAAACGAATTGAAATCAGGATCATGAAGAGCTGTTTTTACTCTAGTGTTCATTAAGGACTGCTGACAATAGCTAAGTATGGAAGCAACTTAACTGTCTTGGCTGATGCATAAACAAAATAGACTACATACATGCAATGGAATATTACACAGCCCCAGAAAAGAAGGAATCTTGTTATACACTACAACATGGATAAACTGAAGACAGAATGTTATGTGAAATAACCCAGTTTCACACACACAAAAATACTGTATGATCGCACTACAAGAGGTGTTTCTGTTTCAAACTCATAGAAACAGAAAGTAGAGTGGAGATTGCCAGAGGCTATGAGGAAGGGGAAATAGAGAGTTGTCATTTAATGGGTACAGTTTTAGTTTAGGGATATAAAAAAAGTTGTGGAATTTGTTGTATGACAGTGTGAATGTACTTCACACTGAGCTCTACTCTTCTATTTATTTATTTTGGTGCCAGGGATAGGACCCAGAGGCACTTAAACACTGAGCCACATCTCCAGCCTTTTTTTTTTTTTTAAAGCAACTTTTTTTTTTAATCTTTATTTGATTTATTTTTATGTGGTGCTGAGGATCGAACCCAGTGCCTCACGCATGCGAGGCAAGCGCTCTACCACTGAGCCACAATCCCAGCCCCTCCAGCCCTTTTTATACTTTATTTTTGAGACAGAGTCTTGTTCAGTTGCTCACGGCCTTGCTAAGTTGCTGAAGCTGACTTTGAACTTGAGATCCTCCTGCCTCAGCCTCCCAAGTCGCTGGGATGACAGGCGTGCATCACCACACCGGCTTGAACTCTACTGTTAAAAATGGTTAAAATGAGCCGGGCGTGGTGGCTCACGCTTGTAATCCCAGCACTTAGGGAGGCTGAGACAGGAGAATCGAGTTTAAAGCCAGCCTCAGCAATGGCGAGGGGCTAAGCAACTCAGTGAGACCCTGTCTCTACATAAAACACAAAATAGGGCTGGGGATGTGGCTCAGTGGTTGAGTGCTCCTGAGTTCAATCCCCAGTACCAAAAAAAAAAAAAAAATGGTTAAAATGATAAATTTTATCTTCTGTGTTTTTTCCACAATTAAAAATAATTTTTTTCCAGAGGTGATGGTGCACATCTGTAATTCCAGCTACTCAGGAGACTGAGATGGGAGGATCGCATCTCCATTCAAGGCCAACCTGGGCAACTTTACCGTGCCTGTCTCAAAATGAAATAGCTGGGGTTTGGCTTGGTAGTGGAGTGGTCGCCTACCGTGTGAGGCCCTGGGTTCAAACTCCAGTACTGCAGGTTATAAAAGCAGGAAATGAGTTCTGTCTTTTTTTTTTCGGTACTGGGGGTTGAATTCAGGGGCACTCGACCACTGTGCCACATCCCAGCCCTATTTTGTGTTTTATGTAGAGACAGGGTCTCACTGAGTTGCTCAGTGCCTCGCCATTGCTGAGGCTGGCTTTGAACTCGCGATTCTCCTGTCTCAGCCTCTCTAAGTGCTGGGATTACAGGCTTGCGCCACCGTGCCCGGCTGGAAATGAGTTCTTAAAAAATGGAGATGTTTCTTAATTTCCTTAGGTTAAAGAAATTCATACTCTTGACTGAGCTAGGCATTTTATATATGCTACTTTCTTTAATTCTCACTACAAGTTAATATGGAAGGCCACCTCCAGTCAGTGCCTCCTGAGTGAAGCTCCCTGTTGCTCTACCGAAAGCCTTTAAATTGAACACTTCATTTCTCCAAATTGACCATAAGTTTCTTGGTGACCGGCCACAGATTTCTTGACCTGCTAGAGGACTTAATTTCAATGCTGGGCATGTGATGTTAGTGGTTAACAAACACTTGAGAATCAACTGATTTTTCTTTTGTAAACTTTTCAAAGTGCCAAAATGGATTTTCACAGAAAGTAATCCCAGCAGTCTGGGAGGCTGAGGCAGGAGGATCACTAGTTCAAAGCTAGCCTCAACAACCTAGTGAGGCCCTGAGCAACTCATCAAGACTCTGTCTCAAAATAAAATATAAAAAAGGCCTGGGAATGTGGCTCAGTGGTTAAGTGCCCTTGGGTTCAATCCCTGGTACCAAAACAAACAAACAATTGGAGCACTTTTTTAGTTTGCAAAGCCCTTTCACATACAGAGGCCAGTTTGCTCCTGGTGGAGTCCCTGGGTGAAAGAGATCATTATCATCTCCATTTTACAGATGAGGAAAGCTAAGCCCAGGGGGATGTGTCCAAGGTCACACAACTGGAACTGCGATTACTGGAGGCTCAACTCCATGGTGTTGTAAGACCCCAGCGTCTGAGATGCTTTTGCAAGTGGCCTCCTAACTCCAGGGCGAGGATCCCTGGCACTCTTACGATTCTGCGTCCATCCCAGCTGAGCTCACCTGCAGCCCTAGAGGGCAAGGCCTGGTCCTTCCCTGCTGCCAGATATAAACGCAGCACAGTCCTGAAGGTAGGAAGCACCTTTCTTGCGACTGTGGTCACGGCTCGGAATACTAAGCCAAGTGCTGGGTGCCAGTGTGTGTCACACTGGGGCATTCCCAGCCCCAGGAAAGAGCTGGTCAGAAGG
The DNA here is from genome assembly GCA_028644305.1 of Xerus rutilus. Lineage (NCBI taxonomy): Eukaryota > Metazoa > Chordata > Mammalia > Rodentia > Sciuridae > Xerus > Xerus rutilus. Next base: position 101,499,921 of record CM053406.1, on the reverse strand, counting down.
GTCGGGCTGGAGTCCAGCAGGGAGGGCTGGCAACTGGCACAGACAGGGTCAGGTTGGGGACACAGGGCCGTGCTGCCCTGAGCCAACCAGGTCTGCCATCCTGGGGCTGGAGATTTGGCTAGAGGGGCTGGAGTGGGCAGGGGGGGACAAGGCTACTTGTTGTTGGCCCCATTTCCCACCCTGGGCCCAGGGCAGGCCACTGTGAACTGAGGGCTCTGGCCCAGGGTGAAAGTGGTCGGCAGCCTGCAGATGGGGGCAGCAAGATGGCCACTCAGCAGCCAACCACATCTTTGTGGTCCTTTCATTATAACATTTTTCCCCCCTGATTACAAAAGTGTTTTGTATTCACAATAGAAAAATTGATGACTACTCAAAAACCCGCAGATGCACAAAATAAAAATCACCCGTAGTGCCATCTTTTTTTAACTATATAAAGTACAAAAGTTAAAAAGCAAATGTCCGCGGGGCTGGGGCTGTAGCTCAGTGGTAGAGCGCTTGCCTAGCATGCGTGAGGCACTGGGTTCGAGCCTCAGCACCACATATAAATAATAAATGAATAAAAATCCATCAAAAACTAAAAAATATTAAAAAAAAATAAATAAAAGCAAATGCCCACATCCCTTCCCTCTAGCTCTCCCCACCGCCCTGTGCACAGAGGTCAGTGTGATGGCAGAATCTCTGAAGGCTCCTCTCTTCTCCTCTCTTGGGAGGGTGCAAGAGCTGAGTTTCCCAGGAAGGGAAATAAAAACTCAGTCACTGTGCTGATTGAAAACATAAATGTCATCAGATGTGGTGGCACATGCCTGTAATCCCTGCTGCTGGGGACGCTGAGGCAGGAGGATTGCCAAGTTTGAGGCCAGCCTCAGCAACTTAACAGGACTGTGTCTCAAAATAAAAAGCAAAAAGGGCTGGGAATGTAGCTCAGTGGTAAAGCCCCTCTGGGTTCAATCTTCAGTACCAAAAAATAAAAATAAGAGTGTGGAACAGAAAATAAAAAGTGAGTTGTAACTTTGTTTCCTGGGGATGTGGTTTGGATTTTTTTTTAATTTTTATTTTTTTGTGATTCTGAGGATTGAACCCAGGGCCTCATACATGCTAGCACTAAACCCCACCCCCAGACCTATGGTTTGAATTTTTAGAAAATTATATTATAAAAGAAATACACTTTTTTTTACTATTTTAATTTTTTTTGCTTTTATTAGTGCATTATAGTCGTACATAATAGTTGAGTTCATTTTGGATAATTATGTATCCGTGGGATTAATTTACTCCTATCCAGTCCCTAGCTTTCCCCTTTCCTTCCCCTCCTCCCTCTTCCTCTTCCTCTAGTCTATTGGCCTACCTTCCACTCATTTATCTATTTATTCTTTTTTTCATATTTATTTATTGATTCTAATTAGGTGTACATGACAGCAGAATGCATTTTGATTCATTGTACACAAATGGAGCACAACTTTTCACTTCTCTGGTTGTACCCAATATACAGTCACACCTTATGTGCAGTCACACATGAACCTAGGACACTGCTGTCCATCACATTCCACCATCTTTCCTGCCCCCATGTCCCCTCCCTTCCCTCCCCTTTGACCCAATTTCCTCCATTCTTCCCTTGCCCCCCTCCCCCATTATGGATCAGCATCCACTTCTCAGAGAGAACATTCGGCCTGTGGTTTTTTGGAATTGACTTACTTTGCCGAACATGATGAAGAAACGCACATTTTTGTAAGAAAAAAAGCATAACTAAGAAAAACAAAAACAATATTTGCTCATAAAATATCACTGCTACTTTCTTTTTTTTGAGGGGGAGGGGTTACCACTGATTGAACCCAGGGGTGCTTAACCACTGAGCCACATCCCCAGCCTTTTTAAATATTTTATTTAGAGACAGAGTCTCACTAAGTTGCTGAGGCTGACTTTGAACTTGCGATCCTCCTGCCTCAGCCTCCCGAGCGGTTGGGATTACAGGTGTGCGCCATTGCGCCTGGCTGCTACTCTAGTTTGATATAAAAATCTTCTAGTCTTTTTTTCTATGGAAAGTATCCATATATATAAGTACAAAAACACAGTCATATACACATGCATAAGTAATGTCAGAGCGGGACTTCCCCTTATTATTATACCATGTCATTAAAAGCTCTTTGACCACGTCATTTTAATGCACACATGCAGACTGTCACAGAAATACACCCAACTGCAGGGAACCAGCACCCGCTGCCAGATCTCCCCGCTGGCTCTAACCTTCTGTGCTTGCTGGGCTGCAGCAAGCCTCTATAGAAATGCTGAGCACAGGTTTTGATCCCGGCCTGGGAAGCACACGCAGAGCCCAGCGCTGGGGCAGAGGGGCCAAGAGAGGAGTGTCACCCAGCAGGGAATCCTGCGGAACATGGAGACCCAGGGCACCACAACCTTGCCGATTGCACAACAGGGCCAGTGGCTGGCCGGGGCCGAATGGCATGAGAGACGTGACAGGCAGGTGCTGTTTGCCGGCCAGATGAACTGCGCTGGTGCATCCTCCCTCTATAAAAATAGCTCACGTTCTGCGACTGATGGACCCGACCGTCTGCGCTGCTGCGTCTGCGGCTGAGCTGCGCCCGCCACCCCCACAGGCGCCTCCTTGTGCCGCGGGGGCAGAGGAGCCCACACCCTGGCCACGATGCCCGGGCTAAGGTTCGACCCGACACAAAGGCAGCCATTTATAGGCTGGAAGTGTCGGAGGGACAGCCCAGCATTAAAACTGCCCAGTGGGGACCTTCTATATTGGACAGTGACTTACCAAGCCAGTCAGGCTGTGCCTCTCAGGGATGCTTAAGAACCAGAGGACCGTGGTGGGCAGAAGACAAGACATTAGCCAGAGAGTTCTTGGCCAGGCTTGGCTTGGCCTGAGTCTCCAAGGGCTCCACAAAGAGGCTCCCGGCCTCCTCTGGGAGGGCTGCCCTGCTGAGGCCCCTCCAGGGCTTCCTGCCATCCCTGCTCTGCTGGATAAGAAAGCCTCACTGTTAAAGGTAACCAGAATGAGTCTGTGTTCCCAGAAGCCTACAGGACCCTACCACCCATGTGGAGTACACTTCCCAGTTTACATGGTAACCGATAATGCCTTCCCAGGCCTCCTCTGACCACAATCACCCTCCTGAATGCCAGGCATGGTGGCACACGCCTGTAACCCCAGTGGCTCAGGAGGCTGAAGCAGGAGGATTGCAAGTTTGAAGCCAGCCTCAGCAATTTAATGACACCCTCAGCATCTTAGAGAGTTCCTGTCTCAAAATAAAAAGGGCTGGGGATATAGCTCAGTGATAGAGTACCCCTGGGTTCCATCCCCACTCCCAAAACAAAAGCAAGCAAACAAAACCCACTAAACAAAGCAAACAAAAAAACCTGAGAGGAGCCAGCTGTGGTGGCGCAAGCCTGTAATCCCAGCACTTAGGGAGGCTGAGACAGGAGAATCGCTAGTTCAAAGCCAGCCTCAGCAACAGTGAGGTGCTAAGCAACTCAGTGAGACCCTGTCTCTACATAAAACACAAAATAGGGCTGGGGATGTGGCTCAGTGGTCAGTACCCCTGGTTCAATCCCCGGTATCAAAAAAAAAAAAAAAAAAAAAAAAAACCCTGAGAGGGAGAATTTCTTTTCTTTTCTTTTTTTTTAAAATATTTTTTTAGTTGTAGATGGACACAATGTCTTTATTTTATTGCTTTGTATGTGGTGCTGAGGATCGAACCCAGGGCCTCACGCATGCGAGGCAAGCGCTCTACCGCTGAGCTACAATCCCAGTCCCAGAGGGAGAATTTCTTATCTTCATTTTATAGATGAAGAAACTAATGTTCAGAGAGGATACAAGTCCACTGGCAGGTTAGGGACCAAAAATTCAGAGCCAAGGACTATGGACAAATGGGATACAGAGTTGAATAACATAATTCTTTTTTTTAAGTTTTTTTTTGTTTTATTTGTTGATTGACCTTTATTTATTCATTTATTTATATGCGGTACTGTGGATCGAACCCAGTGCCTCCCACATGCAAGGCAAGCGCTCTACCACTGAGCCACAATCCCAGCCCCAAATAACATAATTCTTGTTTTCACCACTCACATGTCCTAAAGTGTGTCATATGTATCTGATTTGGAAATGGGACTGTTATTGTTCTCACTTGAAGGAAACAAGCACAGAGATGTTAAGTAACTCAAACAAGGTTACACAGCTTAGTGGTGGCAGAGCCAGCATTTGAACCCAGCAGGCTCCTCACTCCATGTTAATTGTTACACAACGCACAGCCAGAGGCATGGACTGTCGGCTCAATACGATGAGACTCTCAGTGCAGGTGGGACTTGGCAGTGCCAGAGCACTGAGAGGAAAGCTGGGCTCCTTTTCAACACATAGTAACTTTCCAGGCTAACTGGAACCCTCCTCTGAAACACCTGAACTGGACTGTCTCATTCAACTCTGCGTCCCCACTTGTCCCCCGTCCCTTACTCCTCCAAGTGGGGTGTAACAGTAACCAGGAACTTGTTTGGAATGCAGAATATCAGACTGAGAGCTATTAAATCAGAATCAGTATCTTAAGACTTTGAGTGCAAATTAGAATGAGAGAAGACCTCCATAAGCACTTTTAAAAAAGAAAGAAACTCGTCATGATTGTGTAGAAAAGTTCCAGGAACGTCAGCAAGTCAGAGAACAGAGGCCAAGAGCTAGCTCCTGAGAGATGGAGGGAGCGAGTCCATGGCCATATCACCCAGAATGCACCTGATCTCATCTGAGGGAGGGAGAGGAGCTTGGTGCAAAGGATAGAGAGAGTGGGGGAGCCAGGCACAGGGTGTGACACACGTCTGTAATCCCAGCAGCTCGGGAGGCTGAGGCAGGAGGATTGCAAATTAGAGGCTAGCCTCAACAACTAAGCAAGGCCTTAAGCAATTTAGCAAGACACTTTCTCCAAAAGTAAAAAAATAAATAAATAAAAGGGCTGGGGATGTGGCTCAGTGGTTAAGCACCCCTGAGTTCAATCCCTAGTACAATTTTTTTTTTTTCCTTCGAAAGGGCTAAGGCTGGGCATGATGGCGCACACCCGTAATCCCAGCTGCTCAGGAGGCTGAGACAGGAGGATCGCGAGTTCAAAGCCAGCCTCAGCAAAAGCGAGGCGCTAAGCAACTCAGTGAGACTCTGTCTCTAAATAAAATGCAAAATAGGGCTGGGGATGTGGCTCAGTGGTTAGCCCCTGAGTTGAATCCCTGGTAACCCCCTTTCAAAAAAAAAAAGAGGGAGCTGGGGTATGGTTTAGTGGCAGAGCACTTGCCTAGCATGCTCCAGGCCCTGAATTTGGTCCTCAGTACGTGGGGTGGGGGACACGATGACACACAAGGTGGAGAAGGAGGAAGACTGGGTATTCAGAAGGGCTGGGTTTAATCGCTGTCCCCACTGTAAAGTGGAGTCGCTGATGCCTGCCCTACAGGGTTGTGAACAGGACCGGAGAGGATTCCAGCAGGTGCCTGCTTGGAGCAAGGCCTCGGGCTGTCACTGGGCAGGCTCAGGGCCCCTCACCCCAAGCCCTGGGGCCAGAGCTTTCTGGATTTCAGGAAGGTCACGTGACGTGAGTGCTGACACCACAGAACACCCCGCGGCCCGGCAGTCCCTGTAATTAAACACAGCACGTTTCTGCAGCAAAATGCTTGAGCAGTGAGAGACGCAGCCTGTAAATCACCTCGCCAGGTCAGGTCAGGCTGCAAAGCCAAGAGCGTGTCCAAACGCATGGGGGGCGGCTGTCAGCCTGGGAGGGCTGCAGGGGAGCCCCTGGGGCAGTTTGGAGGTTTGCCTGAGGAATGGATGGACAAGTCCACCATCCATAGGAAGGAAGGGCCAGAGAGCAAGCTGTCAGAGGCCTTGCCCAGGAGGGACCCTGCCACTAGGGCAGTCGGAAGTCACCAAGGCTCAGGTCCATATAGGAGCGTGACCTAACCAAAGACAGGCCAACAGATTTGTCAGACTTGAAAACAAACAGGAAGGGGACATCCTGGAGTTACCCAGCCGCCTGGCCCTGCTGGAATTCCCCAGCCTAGAGGCCGGAATGGGCTCACCTTACACACATGCCACCCCCTCCAGAAACACAGAAGCTTCCGGCGGAATGTCAGGGACAACCCACAGTCTCATTCAACACACAGGAACATGTTCAATTACAATAATATAAACAAAAAAATAAACTTATTAGGGTTCCCTGGGCCAGGCACTATGAACACAGTGGTCTCTAATTCTTATAGCCGGCTTCTGAAGTATGAATGTTTGTTCTACTTAAAAGAAGACACCGAGGTTCAGGGTGGCTCAGATAGTCTAGGGTCACTGGTTCATCAACTAACTGGCAGCGCCTGAATGCTTCCATGAAACCATACTGCTGAGCAAGAGCCCACTCAGGTATCACGGAGGCCAAGGCAGGAAAAGGACACATCTCACAGCTGAGATCTGGAATGCAAGGCATGGCCCGCAGCCTTGGACACCCCCCATTTCACAACTGGCTCTGTCCTCAGCCCTTCCAGATCCTTGTGTTTTGGTATTTCTTGTAAGCCCAAAGAATTGGGATTTGTTCTTTATCCATTCTGACAATCTTTATCATTTAATGGGAGCATTTGGTCCATTTATATTTAATGTAGTTAAGAGTGAGTGAATGTGTATGTGTCTGTGTGTCTGTGACCAAATCTATTCTATTCTTTCTGCTGGTTCCTTGGATTCTGTATTCCTTTGTTGTCCTTTTCACTGCTTCTTTTAGATTTATTAGTTTTTGGTTTATGGAGGATTTCCATCATTGAATTTTCTTTTTTTTTTTTTAAATATTTTTTTAGTTGTAGGTGGACACAATATCTTTATTTTATTTTATTTGTATGTGGTGCTGAGGATCGAACCCAGTGCCTCACGCATGCGAGGCAAATGCTCTACCACTGAGCCACAATCCCAGCCCCATTGAATTTTCTTATTAGTTGGGAGGTTATACATCTTTCTGTCTGATCTTATCTTCAACTTAATATTTGGAGACTATATTTATGTGTGTAAGCAAAGTGTTCAAAGTGTTTTGTTCCACTCTGCCGTAGCTTCAACTGATCTTTTTTTGGACGATGCTGGGGGGCGGGAACCTGCAGTCTCCAGTATGCTAGGCAAGCACTATACCCCTAATCTTTTTCATTTAATTTAATTTATTTTTTGGTACTATGGATTGAACCTAGGGACATTTTGCCACTGCACTACATCTTCAGCACTTTTTATTTTATTTTTTTATTTTGAGACAGAGTCTCACTAAGTTGCTTAGGGCCTCGGTTGCTGAGGCTGGCCTTAAACTTACAATCCTCCTGCCTCAGCTTCCCAAGCCACTGGGATTACAGCCCTCACTTCCTTGCCTGGCTTTGAGATGACATTAAAGAAAGAAAGAAAAAGATAACCAAGTTTTTGGTGTTAGACTGACCCTGGTTGGAACACTGACTCTAACCCCTTCTAGCTGTGTGTTGCTGCCTGGTGGCTTTCCCTGAGCCTCAGTGTCCCCATCTATAAAACACAGATGGTGAAACCCACCCCAGGCTTACCCTGACACTTCAGTGATCTCTAGGATGCCTGGAACCCTGCCTTGTGCTCAGAACAGAGTGGGGGTTCAGTGTGTGTCTGTTCCCTTCCTCTTTGCAGACGTTGCCTCTCTCTGTTCCAGAAAACCCGGCCCTGGATAGAGGCTGCCGAACACTGGGCTGCATCCCAGGGCTTAACTGTAGGAAACCTTCCCAGAAGGTTCCTCTGTGGGATGAGACGGCCGCAGGGAACAGCCGTCTGCAGCATCACCAGCCACGCACAGCACAGCCACAATCTGGGAAGTGGGAGGCTGTTGGGAAATTCTGCAGAAACAGGGGAATGGACGGACCGTAATGACCCGAGTCCCAGGGGATCCCAGGGAAGCCGGGAGGGTTGCCCAACAGTGCGCTGTCACCAGCCCTGCCTGGGAAGAGGGGCCTGACCCTAGACGGTGGCTTCCCTTCAGGGAGGCAGATGTGTCCTCTTGGAGAGCAGAACAGTGACTCACCAGACTGCCACAGCTCTGCACAAACATCCCCCGGGACACCCAGCTCCCTCACTCTGTATTCGCACAGCAGCACTCCAGGGTCCCCTCATTAATTAGGTCTCCCAGGCATCTTGAGGCTGGAAGAGGGTGTCCCATCCTGCGGACACAAGTAGTTCTAAGCACATGACAACTCCCGCCCCCACTGGGAATGGGAAAATCAACACTCAGACCCTTTATTCACAAATCAGCGCCATAGAGTGAATTTTGAAAGGTGAAGGTCAGCCAAATGTCCCCTGTTGGAATAAGTCTAAAATGTCACGGACTGGGGATGTGGCTCAGTGGTAGAGCTCTTGCCTAGCTCGTGTGGAGCCCTGGGTTTGATCCCCAGCACTGCAAAAGGAAAAAAAAAAAAAAAGCCTAACGCAACTTAACCTTTGTCAGTGGGAGAAACGAAGGCACATTCAGACCTCAGAGTGAGACAGGAGAGGCTGGATGTGAGTTTGTGCCTCCCGCCAGCTGGGCCTGATTGCGCACGCCTGTAATCCCAGAGGCTCAGGAGGCTGAGGCAGGGGCGTCACAAGTTCAAAGCCAGCCTCAGCAACAGCGAGGCACTAAGCATTCAGTGAGACTTTGTCTCTAAATAAAATATAAAAGGGACTAGGGATGTGGCTCAGCAGTTCATGGTTAAGCTCTCCTGGGTTCAATCCTTGGTACAAAAAAAAAAATTCCTGTCTCCCTTGACTTCAAACCCAATTCTCTTTTTTTTACCTGTGAGCAGGAATAACAGTGCCTGCCTGAAGGAAGGCTGCCAGATAAAGATGCTGATGTGGGGGGCTGGGATTGTAGCTCAGCGGTAGAGCGCTTGCCTCGCATGCGTGAGGCCCTGGGTTCGATCCTCAGCACCACATACAAAGCAATAAAATAAAGACATTATGTCCATCTACAGCTAAAAAAATATTAAAAAAAAAAAAAAAAAAAGATGCTGATGTGGGAGCCCAGCACAAAGAGGGGTTTAAAAAGTTTGAGAGCCGGGCGCGGTGGCTCACGCTTGTAATCCCAGCACTTAGGGAGGCTGAGACAGGAGAATCGCGAGTTCAAAGCCAGCCTCAGCAATGGCGAGGCACTAAGCAACTCAGTGAGACCCTGTCTCTACATAAAACACAAAATAGGGCTGGGGATGTGGCTCAGTGGTCGAGTGCCCCTGAGTTCAATCCCCAGTAC